>CM019064.1:30971159-31573659 GCA_009667805.1 Leptobrachium leishanense
CATACATATATATATATCCACCCACCCACATATATATATATCCACCCACTCACATATATATATATATATCCACCCACCCACATATATATATATATCCACCCACTCGCATACATATATATATCCACCCACCCACATATATATATATATATATCCACCCACCCACATATATATATCCACCCACTCGCATACATATGTATCCATATATCCACCCACCCACATATATATATATCCACCCACCCACATATATATATATCCACCCACTCACATATATATATATCCACCCACCCACATATATATATATATCCACCCACCCACATATATATATATATCCACCCACTCGCATACATATATATATCCACCCACCCACATATATATATATATATATATATATATATCCACCCACCCACATATATATATCCGTCCACTCGCATACATATGTATCCATATATCCACCCACCCACATATATATATATCCACCCACTCGCATACATATATATATATCCACCCACTCGCATACATATATATATATATATCTACCCACCCGCATACATATATATATATATCCACCCACCCACATATATATATATATATCCACCCACCCAAATATATATATATCCACCCACCCACATATATATATATATATATATATATCCACCCACTCACATATATATATATATATACATATATATATATATATATATATATATATATAAATTCCAAGAAACCCCGCACTTTGTGTAGCAAAATTTTTTTGTACCTGCTTCGGTGCAATCCGGCTGCATAAAGTCATAAGTAAAAAATCCAAATACACACAAAGACTTAGAAAAGCAAGATCAAATATTTATTATTGCATGGATCGACGGTTCAGTCCCCTCTGGGAGTTTTCTCAAGAAATCTTCGTGTGCACTTGGATTTTTTACATACCGTATATACTCGGGTATAAGCCGACCCGTGTATAAGCCGACCCCCTAATTTTTCCCAAAAAACCTGTGAAAACTTATTGACTCGCGTATAAGCCTAAGTGGGATATTGCCCCAGCTCACACATGGATATTGCCCCAGCTCACACATGGATATTGCCCCAGCTCACACATGGATATTGCCCCAGCTCACACATGGATTTTCCCCAGCTCACACATGGATATTGCCCCAGCTCACACATGGATTTTCCCCAGCTCACACATGGATATTGCCCCAGCTCACACATGGATATTGCCCCAGCTCACACATGGATATTGCCCCAGCTCACACATGGATTTGCCCCAGCTCACACATGGATATTGCCCCAGCTCACACATGGATTTGCCCCAGCTCTCACATGGATTTTCCCCAGCTCACACATGGATATTGCCCCAGCTCACACATGGATATTGCCCCAGCTCACACATGGATTTTCCCCAGCTCACACATGGATATTGCCCCAGCTCACACATGGATATTGCCCCAGCTCACACATGGATATTGCCCCAGCTCACACATGGATTTGCCCCAGCTCACACATGGATATTGCCCCAGCTCACACATGGATTTGCCCCAGCTCATGGATTTGCCCCAGCTCATGGATTTGCCCCAGCTCATGGATATGCCCCAGCTCATGGATTTGCCCCAGCTCATGGATTTGCCCCAGTTCATGGATTTGCCCCAGCTGATGGATTTGCCCCAGCTCATGGATTTGCCCCAGCTCATGGATATGCCCCAGCTCATGGATTTGCCCCAACTCATGGATATGCCCCAGCTCATGGATTTACCCCAGCTCATGGATTTGCCCTGGCTCATGGATATTGCCCCCAGCTCATGGATACTGCCCCAGCTCATGGATTTGCCCCAGCTCATGGATATGCCCCAGCTCATGGATTTGCCCCAGCTCATGGATATGCCCCAGCTCTCACATGGATATTGCACCAGCGGCAGCCAGCTCTCACATGGATACTTGCCCCTGCTCCGGATCCAGCAGGGGTTGAGGGGGCCCAGATGCCGGGCAGCGGGAGTGCCTGCCCGGTCCTGAACACTGAGTCCGTCCGTGTTGAAGGGGATGCGGCTGCGTGCGTGCGCAGGTCACGCGGTCCGGCCAGTCAGGTGGTACAGAGACTCAGTACCACCTGATTAGCAGGACCACATGACCGGCTGCGCCTGCACGCAGCCACATCCCCTTCAACACGGACGGACTCAGTGTTCAGGACCTTGACTCGGGTATAAGCCGAATCGCGTTTTTTTTACTCAAAATCTGAGTCAAAAAACTCGGCTTATACCCACCCGAGTATATACGGTATATATATATATATATATATATATAAATATATATATCCACCCACTCACATATACTGATTTACCCTAGGGGTCACATATACATATACTGATTTGATTTGCTCTATGGGTCCCAAGCATGCACTGCAACTGGTCATCATGCCTAGCTCCTGCTGATGAGGGTCCAACAAACCCGAAACAGCGCTGTCCTAGGAGTGGCTTTGACCAGTTGCATAAACCTTATCTCTGCTAGAAAGCCACGGTGTGGCATAGCATTGATTTTAGGGTTCTGTGTAATAACAGACCCAGGATGCATAAAAGTGAGACAGAGGTCATTTGCATATCCTACCCAGAATTCCTTGCTGCATATGGGGAATGTGGCACAGGAGCTCTGGGATGCAATTCATCAAATTGCTGTGATGTGCAGGTGGCTTCTGCCATAATAAACACTAATATATATATATATATATATCCCCACACATATATATATACTGTATGCCTGGCCAAAAAAGTCACCACCACCAGGACATACTTGAAAATGAGAGAAATCTCAGTGTATCCTTCCTGGTAAAATACTTTATAAATAAATAAAAATAAATAACTAAGGGGGTTATTCAGAGAGCACTGAAATGTAAATGAATCACAGTTCCCCACCCTGCAGTGAATTCAGCATTCACCGCAGGGTCCCCGGAGTGCAGGGAAAACCTGCCGCAAACCTGCTGCAAACCCACTGCAATCCCACCCAACACCTGCCGAAAACCCATCAAAAACCCACCGGAACTGCTGCAAAAAACACGCTGAACACATCGGAAAAAGCCACTGAGCCGCCGATCACATTGTAGACCAGCCACCGGAAAAAGCCGACAAGCTGACGAACGGGGTAAAAAAGAAAAAAAAAGCAATGCGCTTGAAAGTGTCAAAATTGAAACACTGTTTGCAAAAAAACTACTGAATGAAAATGTCTGGAATTTACATATAAGATCTTGTGAATGATAATAAAGAGGTCTGTTACAGAAAAAAGAAAAAACACTTTTAAGAAAAAGATGGAAAAACATTTGGCTGAAAAAATCATAGAAAAATGCCTAAAGGTTCCTAAAATAATCAACAAAGAGACTTTTTGCTGCAGATTAAAATAATAAACGGTTTATTAGATATTGGTTAAAAACAGGAATATTTTTAACATTGAAGCCTAGGAGATTTGCCTGAATAAATCTGCCGATGAAACCACCCAACAGCAGGGCACTTCGGCAACTTTTCTCTGCTGTTCGGTGTCTGTGAATAGATTAACCATTGCTGCTCTATGGGGATTTCACTGCCGTCGAACAGGCACCGAACTTATTTATAAAGGATTTTAGCAGGAAGGATACATTGAGATTTCTCTCGTTTTCAAGTATGTCCTGGGTTCAAGAACATTGAAGTGTTACAGTTACAGAAATACAAATACAATGCAAGATATTAAAAAAAAAAACAAAAAAAAAAACCATGCAAATATACAGATTAACAGAAAATAAATATGTAGGAAATAGTCATTATGTTACATGTTTACAGGTGCATTCTGTATATAGTCACTATGTTACATGTTTACAGGTGCATTCTGTATATAGTCACTGTGTTACATGTTTACAGGTGCATTCTGTATATAGTCACTGTGTTACATGTTTACAGGTGCATTCTGTATATAGTCACTATGTTACATGTTTACAGGTGCATTCTGTATATAGTCACTGTGTTACATGTTTACAGGTGCATTCTGTATATAGTCACTATGTTACATGTTTACAGGTGCATTCTGTATATAGTCACTGTGTTACATGTTTACAGGTGCATTCTGTATATAGTCACTATGTTACATGTTTACAGGCGCATTCTGTATATAGTCACTATGTTACAGTTTAACAGGTGCATTCTGTATATAGTCACTATGTTACATGTTTACAGGTGCATTCTGTATTGAGGTATGTTAGTAAGGAGCTCTTGAGTGACTTTAGACTGGGGGAAGATTTGATGGTGTCTGGGAGGTTATTCCATATTTGTGGTGCTCTGTAGGAAACTTTCTGGCAATGCACCAAAAATTGTCAAACCGCCTGCTTTCTGAATAGCCGAATGGCCTTGAAATGTCACCGTACGGGGAAATTCACTGTTCGGTGACATTTCGGGGGCCAGATCGGCTCTCTCTGAATAACCCCTTAAGCAAATTGGTCTGAGCCTAATTATCGCTGTGATTAATTTGTTTAATAAACCGCACAAAATGTAAGAATTAGGCTAGGGTCAGACGAACGCAGTCTAAAGGTGCGTTTAGCCGCACGAAATCACGGCCGTGCTAGCAGCAAATGACGTCCAATGCCGGGGAACACACGACGAACGGCCGCACGAAAGCTCGTCTGTGCAACGCAAGTGGCAAACGAACGCATTTTTTCGAGAACGTCAAACCGCTAGTACTGACGTACAGAGTGCGCTGCGTCCGCTAGCGGCGTGTTTGCGTGATTGGGAGACGTCAGACGCTGCTAATGTCCGGCTAACATAACGTCCAGACGCAAAAAGTGTTTTATTGATGATCCGTACATAATCACGGACGAAACTACGCATCGTATGACCGCTAACGCGTATTTCGTGAAAAAATACGTCCGTTCCACCACACTTTTCCACGGACGACGCGAAAACTGCGTTCGTCTGACCCTAGCCTTAGCTGGAAAAAATACATATCTTGGAATGCAACTCCCTGCGGGATAACTCCTCTATTCTTCATCCACAATACCGGACAGAAAGTTATTCAATAAGAGCCGAACTTGCCACCGAATTGCACCAAACGGTGAATCTCACCATATGGTGCAATTTCGTGGCAGTTTGGCTATTCAGAAAGCTGTAAATGCATCAAATATATGCGAATTGCCAGGAAAATATGGTTCACCTCAGGGCGCTGCAATTCGGTGATCTTCGGCGGCGGAGAAATTCCCTACAGAGAAGTAATGGTTAATCTATTCAGAGAACGAAGAACTGCCCCGAAAAGTTGAACAGATATTCATTGCATCAGTTCGACAGGTTTAAACAGGTGAATCCCGTAGAATTCAATGTAAATAAATGCAGTTTTTACTATTCTTTTTATTCTATCGTTCATTCTTTTCATTTGCAGCAAAAAGTCTTTTTTTGAATTTATTTAGAAAAAATCTTAGGCATTTTTCGGGATTTTTTCGGCGAAATATTTGATCCCCATCTTTTTTTAAATGGCGTTTTGTTTTTTTATTCTGTGGCAGACCTTTTTATTATTATTCGTAGGACCTTTTTTTAAATATAATTTCCATGCATTTTCCTGCCTTTATATCATGTCAAACTGTTTTAAACTTTACACTGTGACATTGCATGAGCTTATCGATACAATGCTACGGCACACGCGTGCTGGAATCACAGCAAAAGACGGCACAACCATATATTACAGCGTCTGACTTTATTTTGGCCGTACAGTGTAGATGTGTATAATCTATACTAATATATATATTTATTTATATATATTCTGGTACTCATACAGGGTTATTCAAAGAGATCCGAATTGCTTGAGAAAGATAACCGAACGAAGAAAATCAGCGTTCGGTTACCTTTCTTGGCCATTCGGCTATCCAGAGAGCAGGCAATTCGCCAAATCCTGGCGAATTGCCTGCACATACGGTGCCTGTTCGGTGCCTGTTCGAGGGCAGTGAAAACCCCATGAAAAAGCAATGCTTCGTCTATTCAGAGAACACAAACCAGCAGTGAAAGGTTCCCCTAATGCCCTGCCATTCGGTGGTTTAATTCGGCAAGTTTATTCAGGAGAATCCCATAGGCTTCAATGTTAAAAATATTCCCGTTTTAATTCAATATCTAATAAACCGTTCATTATAAAATTCTGCAGTAAAGAGTCTCTTTATTTATAGATTTTTTAGGATATTTTAAGCATTTTTCTGGATTTTTTTTTTTTTTTTAAAAAAGTCTGATTTTTTAAATTTTTTTAAGTTTACTTATTTTTTCTGTAACAGCCCTTTTTATTATCATTCATTGGATTATATGTAAATTTCAGACATTTCCGCTCAGTAGTTTCTTTGCAAACAGCGTTTCACTTTTCAACCATTCATGCAAACTGTTTTGCTAATTTATTCACTGCCTCTTCTGCGGTCTTGGCTTTTTCCGGCGGCTGCGATCGGCTCCTGCTCGGGTTTTTCGTGGTTTTCGGCAGGTTAATCCAGATGTTTTTGCGTGTTTTCGGCGTGCATTCGCCGGGTTTTGCGGTTTGTTTTCGTCGGGTTTGCGGCAGCTTTTCCCTGCAATTCGGGGACCCTGTGGTGCTTGCTGAATACACAGCAGGGTCACCGAAATGAGATCGGCAAAACGAACCGAATTGAAGAGAACGAAAAGTCACTGAACGTGCGGTGACTTTTCGAATCTCTGTGAATTACCCTGATATACTTGGAATGCTATGAATATGAAGAATGTGCCATTGGCTATTAAAGAGTTAATAGGTTTGCAGTGATTCCCAGGTATGTTAATGTGTGTGCATTGCGCTTATATTTCCTGTTAATTAATAAATGCTATAATTTACCAGAAGCTGCAATTTGCTGGAGGTCAGGTGAAACACACTGCTGCGCACAGGGGTTAGAAGAAGAGCAAACGGGCACGACGCGGAGAGATAATAATGCGCTAATGGATTTCTACAGCAGAACATCACATTCTCCGTGTGCTTTTCACAGGATCCCATGATGCAGCCGCAACCGCGCCTTATGAAATGCGGGATCAGCTCCTAAAACTCTTTTAAAGAAATATCACATTACAGGAAAAGGGATTTTTATTATGTCTATTCTGCAGAAACAGGCTATCGCATCACTTCTAGGGCACCGCATACATTTTCCTGCAAAGGAATTTGGTTAAAACGCACTACACATAATAGTAATGTGAATTATTGTGCATATTAAGTTCACTATATAAGCATGCATGGGAATCTTTAGTCTGCAAACCAGCTGATGAAGCTGTATGATAGCGGCGAAACGCGTTCTGGACACATGTCTAGTTTTGTTTTGATTATTTTAATAAATTTTTAGAATCAGTTCCCGCATGCATGCAAGGTGGTTTTTCTATTGGATTTGACATCAACAAAATCCATGTGCGCTTCACCCTGAGCTAGGCTTGTGCACCGATTTTTTTTTCAGTTCGATTCGGTTCGATTTGTTCGGATGTTTAAACTTTTCGATTTGGCTCGTTTCGGCCGATTTCTGTTTCGATTCGGTTCGGCTCGACTCGTTTTTTGTGTACATTTTTTTTTCGGAATATCGACCATTTTTCGTATTTTTGTGTCACTTTGCTTGTTTTTTGTATCGACTTTTCGGAAATTTCGGAAATTTTCGTTTTTTCGGAACGTCTGTTATCCTCGTTTCAAAGTGTCTATGATAATTCTGGCGATTCTATCGTGTTTTTTTTTATTAAATAAAGATCCTTTTTTTCTTATGAATAATTGAATATACATTTCACAACTTTATTTAATCATATTAAAATGGTATGAAAGCCAAGGAACAAAAAAAATGAACAAAACGATTTAAAAAATGCTAAACTGACCTGAATGCCACAAGAAACAAGTGATACGCATTTACAAATACAAAATTTACAGAATCAGCGATATAACCGATAATAGTTAAATATACGATTTCCAGAATTACCGAAATGGAACCGAAATCACGAATGGAACCGAAATCATGAATAGAGTGAAAATAAATTTCGATTTGACACATTTCAAGTCCATTCGAAAATTCCGAAAATATTTCTTTTCGGCTCAGAAAACTTTTCGAATCTGCCATTTTCGGATCTAAAAATTTTCGGAAAATCGGCCGCATCCGAAAACACGAATCGGGAAATTTCGTGAAAATTCCAAAATTCCGAAACCCGAAACGCACATCCCTACTCTGAGCTTGGATAAGCTCTTACAAATGTGAGTTGGCACTTGTTATTATGTCACTATCACCTTTTTAACACCAGATATACACAAGGAGTCTTTCTGTTTCTCACCATTCGGTATGCCAACCGCTGTGACGAGAAATCTTCATTACCAAGGCGGGGTTACCTGAGAAAATTCCAGAAAACAACCCAGAGGCGCCAACCCACTCAGAGCCAGTGCTAAGGCTCTCGATTTGTGAGTGTATCTACGACAAGCTACATATCTCCATCTATTGTATTAGACATACTATACTATCAGGGTTATTCAAAGAGATCCGAATGGCTGGAGAAAGGTAACCGAACGCTGAAAATCAGCGTTCAGTTACCTTTCTTGGCCATTCGGCTATTCAGAGAGCAGGCAATACGCCAAATCCTGGCGAATTGCCTGCACATACGGTGCCGGTTCGGTGCCTGTTCGAGGGCAGTGAAAACCCCATGAAAAAGCACTGCTTCGGCTATTCAGAGAACACAAACCAGCAGTGAAAAGTTCCCGAATTGCCCTGCCATTCGGTGGTCTCATTCGGCAGGTTTATTCAGGAGAATCCCATAGGCTTCAATGTTAAAAATATTCCGGTTTTAATTCAATATCTAATAAACAGTTCATTATAAAATTCTGCAGTAAAGAGTCTCTTTATTTATAGATTTTTTTGGATATTTTAAGCATTTGTCTGGATTGTTTTTATCGCTTTTTCTTTTTTCTTTAACAGCCCTTATTATTATCAGTCCCTGGACCTCATGTGTAAATTTCAGACATTTTCGTTCAGTAGTTTCTTTGCAAACAGCGTTTCACTTTTCAAACAACGCAGGTGATATGATTTGCTGCTCAGTGATTGCAGGATTCAGTCTGCATTTCCTCAAGGTGATCTGCAAAATATGGCCTGGCTGAGGGTCACGAGGACAGGTTTGGGAAACACTGCTCTAAATGCTGCCAAACATCACATTCATTTTTCCAAACTGGCTTCACACAGGAGTTAGCGCAGGACATTCGGAGGAGAGGAACCCCTGGATAATAATATGCTACAGTTTACATGTGCCTTTTAACCTCCCTGGCGGTTTAATTTTTGTGAAAAACCGCATCTAAAAGCGGTTTATTTTGTTTTTTTTGCCCCCCCTAGCGGTATTCCCGAGCGTGGTTCGGGGTTAAATTCCTATGTTGGAAGCGGTAACCCCGAGCAACACTCGGGATGCGACTGGATACATCACCTCTCCCTGCGCTCCCTCGATGTCCCCAGCTGTCTCCTCCGGCAACCTTATACTTCCTGGTTCCTTCCTCGCGAGAAGGAATCCAGGAAGTAAAACGTAGCGATCGCCGGAGGAGACTGCAGAGATCATCAAGGAAGTGCAGGGAGAGGTAATGTATACAGCCCGAGTGTGTCTCGGGGTTACCAATCTCAGCGGTCAAATTTAACCCCTAGACACACTCGGGATAACCGTCAGGGAGGTTAAACCCTTCCAAGCGATCTTGCATAAAACCACTGGCAAGACCGGGTCACTTTCCAATACCCACAAATATACAGAGGCTTCTCTACTGTATATGTTCACTGAATGTAAGCCCTATCTGACAGACAGAGGGCTCCCTCTGCTGGCCAAAACGTGCTACTACATTTCCATTACAGCTTGGGCTCTGTTTTTCCTTGAAGGAAAAGTTTTTTTTCGAACAAACTCAATACCCAGGCTGTTATGTCCAATGTACTGAAATTTTAAAAGGGCTGTTCTGGAGCCTATTTGTATAAGAATTCTGTTTGCAATAAAAATTGAAATTCTTTTGCATTGCTCTAAAATAAGACCACATCGAGCACCTAGTGTGTCACCCCTCTCCTCTTAGATTGTAAGCTCTGGAGCAGGGTCCCCTCTCCTCTTAGATTGTAAGCTCTTGAGCAGGGTCCTCTCCTCTTAGATTGTAAACTCTGGAGCAGGATCCCCTCTCCTCTTAGATTGTAAGCTCTGGAGCAGGGTCCTCTCTCCTCTTAGATTGTAAACTCTGGAGCAGGGTCCCCTCTCCTCTTAGATTGTAAGCTCTGGGGCAGGGTCCTCTCTCCTCTTAGATTGTAAGCTCTTGAGCAGGGTCCCCTCTCCTCTTAGATTGTAAGCTCTGGGGCAGGGTCCCCTCTCCTCTTAGATTGTAAACTGTGGAGCAGGGTCCTCTCTCCTCTTAGATTGTAAGCTCTGGAGCAGGGTCCTCTCTCCTCTTAGATTGTAAGCTCTGGAGCAGGGTCCCCTCTCCTCTTAGATTGTAAGCTCTCGAGCAGGGTCCTCTCTCCTACTGTTCTGTTTGTAATGTGTATACATATTTGCTATTCTTTCTCTCCCATTGTACAGCGCTACAAAACTTGTTGGCGTTTTATAAATGCTTGTAACTGTATACACGGTATGGGAGACCGTCAGGTGCAGCTGAAGACTGAGTATACTCGATCATGATAATGAAGGGATTAAAACTTCATGATTAAATGTATTCTACAATAATTAAAAAAAAATACTCTTTACAGAAGGGACCTAACTTTCCAGACGTCCTCTTACTCCACACACTTGTCTTTCTGTTGATACGTTAAAGAGATATGCATGTCTAGAAATTTTTTTTTTTATTGACATTTAAACACTTTTATACCTATAGTCAAACTAGAATAAATCAATAAAAGTTTTAAAAATGTTGTGAGCAATGTTTATTTTCTTGCTTTAAACTCTGTCATTTCATCTTCTCCGGCGACGCCCCTCAGCTAGGGGTGTGTCTTCAGCACATACTTCCTGAATATTCCCCGCCTCCTCCCCGCCCACTGCTCCACCCATCAAAGCTTCACATGAACTGCATCTTTTGCTCCATCTTGCCCACAGCCTCCCACTACTTCACATACTCAGCTATTACCCTCACCTAGTGTGTCACCCCTCTCCTCTTAGATTGTAAGCTCTTGGGCAGGGTCCTCTCTCCTACTGTTCTGTGTGTTTAACTTGTATGGACATTTGTTATTCTGCCTTTCTCATTGTACAGCGCTACGGAACTTGCTAGCGCATTATAAATACCTGTGACTGTATGAACGAACACAAGCTGTGCAGCTCAGGACCTCAGACTGAGGAAACCGAGGAGCTGAATATTAGCATCTCTGCAACTGTGAAAGCAAAATGCACTCACCCGCTGACTCGCTCACACACTCACCCGCTGTCTCGCTCACACACTCACTCGCTGCCTCGCTCACACACTCACCCGCTGACTCGCTCGCACACTCACCCGCTGACTCGCTCGCACACTCACCCGCTGACTCGCTCACACACTCACTCGCTGACTCGCTCACACACTCACCCGCTGACTCGCTCACACACTCACCCGCTGACTCGCTCACACACTCACCCGCTGACTCGCTCACACACTCACTCGCTGACTCGCTCACACACTCACCCCCTGACTCGCTCACACACTCACCCGCTGACTCGCTCACACACTCACCCGCTGACTCGCTCACTCACTCACCTGCTGACTCGCTCACACACACACAGACTCACTGACACGCTCACTTGCGCTCTTTCATGGTCACTGTCTCACTCAAACTCCCACAGTCACTCATTCTCACCTTTTATTGTGCTGTCTCTTGTGCGCGCTCTCTCTCACTGCAGTCTGCACCTTTTCTTGGTGGCCCTCTTGCGATCTTTCTCGCTTTACCGTTTCTTGCTGTGCCCTTGTGCTTTTCTTTGCTGTTCCTCTCTCTGGTGTCTTTTTCTCCCCGTGTGTATGGATCTCTTTCCTTCCCTGTCTGTGCAGTAGCTGGGGGTGAAAGGTCAGCCCCGCCCTCCCCTCAGCTCTCAGTGCAGGAGGGAGGAGGAGCAACTCAGACGCACATGCTCAGTGCGTTTTTTTAGCTATACCTAGGTATACGCACTGATTGGTTAGCTTAAAGTGCCTCCTGAGGTGGGTGTGGAAAACCCCAAGAAAGAAAAGCAGGTAAATATGGAAAAATATCATATTTACTTCCTTTTTAGGCTGCTGAATGACACTACTGACTCATTCAAAAGGCATTGCATGTTTTTAAAAGCACACTGGCAAAGCATGCATGTCCCTTTAATGATTTTATGGCCATTTTTAGTCGCAGAGTTCTGTCTTCTGATCATTCTCCCTGGGATAATAAAAATTAGACATGTGATGGGACAGGCAGGTCCCTCTCCACCCCGATCTTACTTTAATGCGATGCACCCCCTAAAAGTACCGACACGAAATGCAATGAACAGACAGGTAGAAATCATTTCTGTGCGATTTATTATTCGATTTGTTTGTCGAACGGGCCTTTTCGTTGATTTGTGTTTCGTATGAATTGACAAACTATCCAAAATTCTGACAAATCACAATTCATGTTAAAATATATCTACTATAAAATGTTTGCAGGAATTGCCGTTACAGTGTATGACCATTAGGTGGCGATATGAAATAGCCTTACGGGACTAGAGTTTCCTTTATATTTAATTTCATTGATATATTAAACTTTTATATAGTTAAAATTTAATTAGGAACCAGGGACAGGCAGTGTTAAATATATAAATATATGTACACCTACAATTTCTTTATATCGAACTTAAAGATTTTGGGCCCTATTACATTCTTCGCTCACAATTGTGCGCGCCCGCAAAAATGCATTACCGCGAGGGGCAAAACCCTTTGCGCTGAACGTCGTATTGCGACGTTCGCGCACAAAATGCGCGTTAATGTCTAACGCGAGTGACCCTGCGCGAACCCTTTGCGAGCTCAATTTATTGCGCGCATCCTATACTTAACATTGGGAGCGCAAAAACGTTTGTGCGCTGGTGGTATTACAATTTTAGCGCAAAATTTAATGGACAACGTTTGCGCGCATAATTTTAATGTCTTTGAAAGCCGGTGGTAACGGCAAATTGTAACAACCTGACCGTACCAAACTGCGGATTCACAACGGAGAACGTCGATGCGCACGTTCTTTTTACTAGATCCGTCAAAAATGACGGCCACTACCTTGTCTTCCGTCAGAACGTAAGTCTGTTGTGCGCAGTCTACCCAAAAATGACGGACTCGCGCCAAAAATGACGGACTCTGACGGACTTGCGTTAAAAATTACATTGCGCTCACTGATTTCTGCGCGAAAAGGTACATTTTTGCGTGTCGGTTTTATGAGCGCAATTTCCCCGACGGATGAAAAAATGCCCGAGAAATGTAATTCCACGGGTGATTTTCGTGCGTTAAAGTTAAACGCTTCGCGCATAAAACCACGCGTTTAGCGTGCGTTTTTGCGTTAAGAATGTAATAGGGCCCTATGAGTTTTTTGTGATAATTCTATTTAATACAGAAGTCACCTCTACCATTAAATATGTAAAATGATGACTAAATGAAAGGAAAGAAGACAATCAGGGTTATTCAAAGAGAGTCAAATTGGCTCCGAAATTGCAACGAACAGTGAATTTCCCCATACGGTGTAATTTCTGAGCCATTCGACTATTCAAAAAGCTGGCAGTTCGCCAAATATTGGCGAATTGCCAGCGAAATATGGTGCCTGTTCGACGGCAGTGAAATCCCCATAGAGAAGCAATGGTTAATCTATTCAGAGACACCGAACAGCAGTGAAATTTTAGAGAAATCCCCTGATTTTCAGGGGGTTACCTTCGACAGGTTTAAACAGGCGAATCCCATAGGTTTCAATGCAAAAAAAAATCTTGTTTTTGTTAAATATTTATTCAACCATTTATTCTTTTAATGTGCCGCAAAAAGTCTCTTAATCTATTATTTTTTTAGGATTTTTATGCATTTTTTGTGATTTTTTTTTTACACAAAATATTTTTTCAGACCTTTTTTAAATAGCGTTTTGTTTTTTTTCTGTAACAGACCTTATTATTATTATTCATCGGACTTTATATATTAATTCCAGGCATTTTCGTGCAGTAGTTTTTTGCAAACAGCTTTTAAAAAGTTGCAGTTTGTTTTTACCCCATTCGTCGGCTATTTCCGGTGGCTGGTCGGTGCTGTGTTCGGCGGATTGTCAGCTTTTTTTGGATAAATTTGGCAATTTTGCGGCGGCTTATCGGATCAATCCGATGTTTTTCGGCAGTTTTGCAACGGTTTTTCCTTTCGATTCAGTGGTTTTGCAGTGGTTTTTCAGTTGCGTTCGGCGGATTTTTCCTGCACTTCGGAGACCGTGCAGTGAATGCTGAATTCACTGCAGGGCCGGTGAATTTAACTCCCCAAAGTGCAGGGAACGAAAGAATAACCCTGAATGTTTCTGAGACACCTTTTCCTTGCTGTGGAGCTCATACACACTGCACATTACTGTGAGTTTCACTGCTGTGGAGCTCATACACACTGCACATTAGTGTGAGTTTCACTGCTGTGGAGCTCATACACACTGCACATTAGTGTGAGTTTCACTTCTGTGGAGCTCATACACACTGCGCATTACTGTGAGTTTCATTGCTGTGGAGCTCATACACACACTCTGCATAACTGTGAGTTTCATTGCTATGGAGCTAATACACACTGCGCATTACTGTGAGTTTCATTGCGTTCGGCGGATTTTTCCTGCACTTCGGAGACCGTGCAGTGAATGCTGAATTCACTGCAGGGCCGGTGAATTTAACTCCCCAAAGTGCAGGGAACGAAAGAATAACCCTGAATGTTTCTGAGACACCTTTTCCTTGCTGTGGAGCTCATACACACTGCACATTACTGTGAGTTTCACTGCTGTGGAGCTCATACACACTGCACATTACTGTGAGTTTCATTGCTGTGGAGCTCATACACACTGTGCATTACTGTGAGTTTCATTGCTGTGGTGCTCACAAATACTAGGAGATTATCCACCCAGTGCCATTGTTGCAAACCCCCCAAAAAAACAGCTAACTGCACTGTAATACAGAGTTTTCTTGCAACAGAGGCACTTAGTGGATAACCCCCATAGGGTACAACAATAGTTGAAGTTCATTTAAAGGAACACAGTAGTAAAAAATATGGTTCCCTTTTATAGTGTCTTCCTTTAAGTGAACTACAACTATTGTTTATTAGGACATGAAAATAGTCATAATAAATCAGTTTTTCCCTGGACGTGAGCGTACCACCACCTATTTTTCCTGAAACAAAGTATATATATATATATATATATATATATATATAATGTGTATACCATGTGTGCATAAGGGTTTAAACAAGACAGCATTGAACATATAGGAATCCACCAGGGGCGGATTATCACTTAAACCTTCTTAATGCAATAACGATGCCGTCCAGATGAGAGGGTGTGCGATGAGAGCAGGGAAGCCAAGGGAGTGATAACATTTACACGGCTGTGATGTTCAGGGACGAAGAACATTTGCTTTTACTTTTGTTTATTCAGTCAGTGTTGAATTGTGGGAGCATTGCACATTTTACCTTAAAGTCGTGCTGAAGGAGTACCGGGTTTGCATTGCTATATTGTCCTCACATTTACAATTTTCTGTTTCTAAATTCTCCACCAATTTTCTGCCGAGTGAATAAACCCTGCTGTATTTATTAGAAATGTACACAACTAAAAATTTTTGGTTTGATCTGGATTCAGAAATTTCTGAATCCAAATATTTTGGGAACCACTGTGATAGTGGATCGCTACAGAAAATTCTGAAATTGCAGAAATGTGCATATTTTTCCCTCTACATCCCTTCTATACTTTCCTATAAATCAATATTTCCCAAACCTGTCCTTGGGACCCTCAACGAGGCCAGATTTTGCAGAAGATCTTGGGGAAATGCAGACTGAATCCTGCAATCACTGAGCAGCAAATCATATCACCTGTGCTTCAGATATCTGGTAAACCTGGCGAGGCAGATGATCCTGAGGGCAGGTTTGGGAAACACTGCTCTAAATCCATACTCCCTCTACACCCCCCTTTTCTTCCTCATACCCTCCTTTTTCCTACCCTTAAGTCTCCTCTATAAGAGAAGTTATTTAGGGTTATGGTTACTTTTAGGGTTAGGATTAAGATTAGTGTTGCTTTTAGGGTTAGGGTTAAGATTAGTGTTGCTTTTAGGGTTAGGGTTAGAGACTGTTAGGTTTAAGATTAGGATATTTTCAGGGATATGATTAGGATTAGGGTCATAGTTATTATTTCTGCTTGTTTTACAATTAGGATTATTTTAGTATTAGAGTTAATTTTACGGTTAGAGTTACGGTTAGGTTTACATTACTTTTAATGTTAGTATTAGGGTTAGGGTTACTATTCCTGCTTGTTTTACGATTAGGGTTAACGTTACTTTTTAGGGTAGGTTAGAGTTAAAATTAAGGTTAGGGTTACTACTTCTGGTTAAATTTTACATTTACGTTTACGGTTGCTTTTAGGGTTATGATTAGAGTTAAGATTAGTTTTAGGTTTACTAATTCTGCGTTTTGTGATTAGGGTTACTTTTAGAGTTAGAGTTAAGAGTAGGGTTACTATTTCTGTTTCTTTTATGATTAGGGTAAGGGTTACTTTTAGGGTTAGAGTTAGTGTAAGGGTTACCATTTCTCCTTGTTTTATAATTAAGGTTAAGATTACTGTTTCTTCTTGTTTTATGATTAAGTTTAGGATTACTGTTTCTTCTTGTTTTATGATTAGGGTTAGGATTACTGTTTCTGCTTGTTTATGATTAGGTTTAGAGTTACTATTTCTCCTTGTTTTATGATTAAAGTTAGGGTTACTGTTTCTGTTTGTTTTATGATTAGGGCTATGGTTACTGTTTCTTTTTGTTTTATGATGAGGGTTAGGGTTACTGTTTCTGCTTGTTTTATGATTAGGTTTAGGGTTACGGTTTCTGCTTGCTTTACAAATAGGGTTAGGGTTACTGTTTCTGCTCGTTTTATTATTAGGGTTACTATTTCTGCTTGTTTTATGATTAGGGTTACTGTTTCTGTTTGTTTTATTATTAGGGTTATTGTTACTATTTCTGCTTGTTTTATGATTAGGGTTACTATTTCTGCTTGTTTTATGATTACGGTTAGGGCTACTATTTAGGCTTGTTTTATGATAAGGGTTACTATTTCTGCTTGTTTTATGATCAGGGTTAGGGTTACTATTTCTTCTTGTTTTATGATCAGGGTTAGGGTTACTATTTCTTCTTGTTTTATGATCAGGGTTATTGTTACTATTTCTTCTTGTTTTATGATCAGGGTTATTGTTACTGTTTCTGCTTGTTTTATGATTAGGGTTATTGTTACTATTTCTGCTTGTTTTATGGTTAGGGTTAGGGTTACTATTTCTGCTTGTTTTATGATTAGGGTTAGGGTTACTGTTTCTGCTTGTATTATGATTAGGGTTATTGTTACTGTTTCCGCTTGTTTTATGATTAGGGTTATTGTTACTATTTCTGCTTGTTTTATGATTAGGGTTATTGTTACTATTTCTGCTTGTTTTATGGTTAGGGTTACTATTTATTCTTGTTTTATGATTAGGGTTACTGTTACTATTTCTGCTTGTTTTATGGTTAGGGTTAGGGTTACTATTTCTGCTTGTTTTATGATTAGGTTTACTGTTTCTGCTTGTATTATGATTAGGGTTATTGTTACTGTTTCCGCTTGTTTTATGATTAGGGTTATTGTTACTATTTCTGCTTGTTTTATGATTAGGGTTATTGTTACTATTTCTGCTTGTTTTATGATTAGGGTTATCGTTACTATTTCTGCTTGTTTTATGATTAGGGTTATTGTTACTATTTCTGCTTGTTTTATGATTAGGGTTATCGTTACTATTTCTGCTTGTTTTATGATTAGGGTTATTGTTACTATTTCTGCTTGTTTTATGATTAGGGTTATTGTTACTATTTCTGCTTGTTTTATGATTAGGGTTATTGTTACTATTTCTGCTTGTTTTATGATTAGGGTTATTGTTACTATTTCTTCTTGTTTTATGATTAGGGTTATTGTTACTATTTCTGCTTGTTTTATGATTAGGGTTATTCGTTACTATTTCTGCTTGTTTTATGATTAGGGTTATTGTTACTATTTCTGCTTGTTTTATGATTAGGGTTATTGTTACTATTTCTGCTTGTTTTATGATTAGGGTTATTGTTACTATTTCTTCTTGTTTTATGATTAGGGTTATTGTTACTATTTCTGCTTGTTTTATGATTAGGGTTATCGTTACTATTTCTGCTTGTTTTATGATTAGGGTTATTGTTACTATTTCTGCTTGTTTTATGATTAGGTTATTGTTACTATTTCTGCTTGTTTTATGATTAGGGTTATTGTTACTATTTCTGCTTGTTTTATGATTAGGGTTATCGTTACTATTTCTGCTTGTTTTATGATTAGGGTTATTGTTACTATTTCTGCTTGTTTTATGATTAGGGTTATCGTTACTATTTCTGCTTGTTTTATGATTAGGGTTATTGTTACTATTTCTGCTTGTTTTATGATTAGGGTTATTGTTACTATTTCTGCTTGTTTTATGATTAGGGTTATCGTTACTATTTCTCCTTGTTTTATGATTAGGGTTAGGGTTACTATCTCTGCTTGTTTTATGATTAGGGATAAGTATTTTGCATTGCGTAATGAATGCAATATTTTTCAGTCATCCAAATCAATCCAAATTTGTTCTGATTATATCTTATTTATTTATTTCTCCTGATCAATTCATCACGGTGATTCAGAATGTGGATGTTTCCCAGTCACCAAAATCTTATTCAGATGTTCAGATGAATTTGTATTCAATTTGAACTGATTCGCACAAGTCTAGCACTTATACCTAATTTCCTGTTCTCTTTTTATTCCCAGGAAAGTCACATTGTGGCCTGTTTACTAAACAGCACTCTGTGATGGGTCAAGGAAATCAAGCAAAAGCTCTCCAAGACGGACTTTTTTTTCTAACTCAGCTGTTTTGTCCTACATCTCTTTTTGAATTCCCACGGTCCAGAGGAGGAAGTGATCAGTCACTCGATTCCCTTGATTTGTGCACTAACATGATGCGGCCTAATCTGGCTAATTAGAAGCTGCAGGGAAGACATTGAGCGTTCTTTCTATTCTGACACCTCTTACTTTTTTATGGTTTACTTTTTAACGAAAACGAAACATTTTCAGCTTTAATTTGCTTTTTGCAAAAAAAATGAAAAGTTTTTAGATTTAATTTTTTTTTTTCCATTTTCTTGGAAGTTAAGGTCTGACAGGGCACCTGGAATTATTTATATATTTGATGAATAACTTCGGAATTTATTTGTGTGAGAAAATATTCTTTTGAAACTTCATACTGCTTGAGAAATCATCACTAGGGCATGGTTGGGCTCGGGACAAGTTGAATGGGGATGTGCAAGGGAGGGCTATGGGTTGATTATGACCAATGCCATTACATTGTGTCTATCAATATGGATTCCAAACGGAAGCCAATACCGTCGGATCTTCTCATTACCCTGTTCCATACAGGCATCGGGCTTGATTTAATTATATTGGCCATTTGGTCGATATATTGGCTGATTCACTTGAGGGGTTAGGCTAGGGTCAGACGAACGCAGCTTTAACGTGCGTTTAGCCGCACAAAATCACGGCCGTGCTAGCAGCAAATGACGTCCAATGCCGGGGAACACACGAAGTACGGCCGCACGAAAGTTCGTCCGCGCAACGCAAGTGGCAAACGAACGCATTTTTTCGAGAACGTCAAACCGCTACTACTGACGTACAGAGTGCGCTGCGGCCGCATAGCGGCGTGTGTGTGTGATTGGGAGACATCAGACGCTGCTAATGTCCGGCCAACATAACGTCCAGACACAAAAAGTGTTTTATTGATGATCCGTACAAAATCACGGACGAAAAGGCGCATCGTATGACCGCTACCGCGTATTCCGTGAAAAAATATGTCCGTTCGTTCGACCGCACATTTCCACGGTCGACGCGAAAAATGCGTTCGTCTGACCCTAGCCTTATTCGGAGAGCACCAAAACTTCAGCAAAATTTCGGTGCTGTATCGGTGCGCTTTGCTGATTTCAGTTCGCCAACCCTGCGGTGAACTCACTATTGACCGCAGGGTCCCCAAAGTACTCCGAATGGGATTCGCTGAAGACCGCTGTATGCCGCCGAATGGCATTGAATATAGCTGCCAATCCGTCGAACTGATCGCCGCACACCGCCAAAAAAAGGTGATCTGGCAAAATGAAAAACGGAACTCTGCTATTTTTAAAAAAAAATGTTTAAAACAATAAAAATTGCATGAAAATAATGAAAAGAAGGTGCTATAAAAAAATAATAAAACAGCCTGTTACAGAATAAAAAAAAAACTTTAACCACTTGGCTGCTATGGACGCGCTCAGCACGTACATGCACAGGAGGCAGCAATCCGCCGGATTCCGGCGGATTGCTGCGCCCCCCCGGTGCGGGCTGACATCTTGGATGTCAGCCCAGCACTCGGGACCCCGGCGGGAACATTAGATGTCATTGCGGCGACGCGATGACATCTAATTCAGGCACCCCTCGCATGTGCGGAGGAGGCGCCGGAAAGGGAGGGGGGGGAGGTCCTTGGGACCTCTCTCCCTCCCGATCGCCGGGGAGTAGGGAGTTAATACAGGCACCGCTTGGAAGGGAACAGCCTGCCCTTCCAAACGGTGGCTGTCATTAACCCCCGGGGAAGTTGGATCACGAATCGGCGCTGAAAAGCGCCGGTTCGTGATCCTTTCCCGGAGCTGGCCGACATCTTGGATGTCGGCCAGGCCTCCGGGAACTCCCCCTGAGGACTGGCATCATCGTGCATAGCACGATGACGCCAGTCCTGGAGTTATCCCCTAGCTGCCACCAATGCTGGAGATAGGGGGTTCCAATGAACCCCCTATCTCCCGATCAGTGGCAGCTAGGGGTTAAAGTTTGGTACTGTTGGATGGGCCAGAGCATGGCCGTTCCAACGATACCAAACATGACTATGAAAAAAGTTTTTTTAAAAAAAAATATTTTTTAAAAAATTATATAAAAAAAATAAACAAGTTTTTTTTCTTTTTTTTGGTTTGTTAATGCAACAATATTGTTCCCATTTCAATTATAATGTGAACAATGATGCTGCACTAACGATTTTTGTATGCGGTGCGTTTGATAAAAATCGTGTAATTTTCCCCAAAAAAAATGTAACGAGACCCCATTTCTAATTTTTTTAACAAGCGCACCTCATACAAAATATAACCGCAATTGCTCGCATGTTAAAATGTGAAAAAAAAACACTTTACACATTGTAAATTATTGAAAATTCATATTTTATTGCATTTTTTGTTTTAATATACAGACAGGACATAACGTATACATATAATAATGACATATTATGAATCTACCGAGTCTGACGGAAAGAACGATATATAATATGTCTGGGTCATATACTAAAATAAGCCTTCAAAACACGTTTAGGCTGCTGTCAGACGAGCGTAGTGTTCACGTCCGTGATTGCGCCTAAAAGTACGTCCGTGATAGCATGACAGGAAGCCCATTGGAGCCTGTTACACGCAGTATGTCCGCACTGAACTGCGGACGCACAACGGCCGCGGCCCACGGACGCAAGGCAGGCAAGAACGTACAACCCCTAGAACGGCCGCACAAAGTGCGCTGCGTCCGCAACGTCCGCATAGCTTTGTGTGTGAGTGATGGAACGTGGTCAGATGGACTGCATTTATACGTCCAGCATTTTTCACGGACAAAGTGGTTTTGCTTTTTAATTTATTTTCCCTCCTACATCCGTCAAAATATACGTCAGTGAAAAAAACGGACTGTGTGGCCACTACTGTGTCTTCCGTACTGACGTACGTCCGTGTGCAAGGACGTACAGTCCGTAGAAATCACGCTCGTCTGACCCTAGCCTTAAACATGATGAGGAAAACAGGTAAAAATGAGCTCAGCACAGAGGCGTGAAATGCCTCAGCAGCGAAAGGGTTAAAAAAAATGGGAATCAAAATTTTCGCCTAAAAAAATCCTGAGAAATGCCTTAAAAATTCTGTAAATTAAATAAATAAAAAGGCTTTTTTGCTGCAAATCAAAAGAATAAACTGTCGGATAAAAAAATAATAAAAACTGTATTATTTTGTTACATTGAATCCTATGGGATTCGCCTGTTTAAACCTTTTGAACGGAATCGCCGAAAAACAGGGCCTTTGACTGACATTTCGGTGCAGTTCGGCGTTCTCTGAATAGATTAACCATTACTTCTCTATAGTACAATTTCGCTGCCGCTGAAGGTCGCCGAATTGCGGCGAATTGCACCGTATTTCGCTGGAATTTCACCAATATTTGGCAGCCCTCTAAATTGACGAACTGCCATGAAATTGCACTGTACTGGGAAATTCACCATATGGTGCAATTTGGTGGCAAGCTTGGCTATTATTGAATAATCTCTTTGAAAAAAATTGTCCTGAGTCGATACTCGAAAAATGCAGCAGGTCCAAAAAAGTGCTGGCCAGTAAAATGCCCCAAAAAGCTTATTTTCTATTGCATAATACAGATTTGTACCTTTAAACAAGACTATTAGAAAAATCTGATTTCGGTCTAAATCCCTCTATTTCCCTGCCTAAAAAAAACATTCAGCACCTTCGTAAATCGCAATTCTGATAAATTTGAATCAATAAAGTTGATATTTCCATTAAAAAGTATAGCTGTGAGAGCCGGTATTCAATCTGAACTTTTATCGGGAATTGACATGCCGGTAAACTCGAATTTGACAGGGTTATTCAAAGAGAATCGAAAAGCCACCGCACGTTCGGTGACTTTTCGTTCTCTTCAATTTGGTACGATTTGGCGATCCCATTTCGGCGACCCTGCGGTGTATTCAGCAAGCACCACAGGGCCGTCGTAATGCAGGGAAAAGTCGCCGCAAACCCGACGAAACACTCACTGCAAAAACGAGGGCGAACGCACACTGAAACACGCAAAAACATCTGGATTAACCCGCCAAAAATGCTGGAAAAACCCGAGCAGGAGCCGATCACAGGCAGTGCAGCGGCCGGAAAAAGCCGACACCGCAGACGAATGGAGTGAATAAATTAGAAAAACAGTTTGCTTGAATGATTGAAAAGTGAAACGCTGTTTGCAAAGAAACTACTGAGTGAAAATGTCTGAAATTTACATATGATCCAATGAATGATAATAAAGAGGCTGTTACAGAAAAAATAAGTAAAGTTAAAAAAAAAAAATTAAAAACAATCGGAATTTTTTTTTTAAAAAAAAAATCCCAAAAAATGCTTAAAATATCCTAAAAAAATCTATAAATAAAGAGACTCTTTCCTGCAGAATTTTATAATGAACGGTTTATTAGATATTGAATTAAAACGGGAATATTTTTAACATTGAAGCCTATGGGATTCTCCTGAATAAACCTGCCGAATGAAGCCACCGAATGGCAGGGCATTAGGGGAACCTTTCACTGCTGGTTTGTGTTCTCTGAATAGACGAAGCATTGCTTCTCTATGGGGATTTCACTGCCCTTGAACAGGCACCGAACAGGCACCATATGTGCAGGCAATTCGCCAAGATGGCCTGCTCTCTGAATAGCCGAATGGCCAAGAAAGGAAGCCAAACGCTGATTTTCAGCGTTCGGTTCCCTTTCAGCAGCTATTCGGATCTCTTTGAATAACCCTGTGAATCTCCCGAACTGGAGAATAGAAAACAAACCGGCCGAAAAAGGTCCCAATCGAGCCCATAGTCCCTAAAAGAGGAGAGCTGGTAAGTTCCTCTGGCCTTCAAGTCAATGGATACATTGTTTTGCAGGTTAGTGACTGCAATCATCAACATCCACAGCCAGAATTCATCTATCCAGGACGAAGCTTGCCGGCGTTTCCCACGTAGATGCTGCCTCTGGTGCTCGGCATTAATAGAGGGTGATGTATCAGATGTTTCAGCGAATTGAATTTAGATCCATTTATCCATAATTGGCAGAGTTTAAATTTAATTAGCTTATTGGTGCTTTTAACTAAACATCCAGGCAATGTGATAAACACTATTTCATAATTAAGAACCACACTCGTTCAATGCGTTGGCCTGGATTCCCAAAGTCTGTACTCGATGTACAATTTATACAAAATTTCCGTATCCTCAAAGGACACCGAAAAGAGAACAAAAAATATTTCACGCAACGTAATCAATCACGGAAAATGTAGCATCTACGTCGTAATAGGGCGCGGGGATGAAGCGATAACTACATTAGTAATATTTAGGACAGGAGAAAGAATACTGTATTGCTTTTTCTCTATCAGCGTGGGATGGAATCCTTAAAACAAGGGTTTGCTGCCAAAAGATTCTGTACTCTTCTGAGATCGCATCATTACCCCTATTGGGCATCTGGTAGCAACACGTCAGAGTTAACTTCAAGCACTACAGGAACCTCGCCTGATGCTCACAAAACGTCTGAAGCAGGGGTGATCAACCTTGGCCTTCCATATGTTTGGAACTGCACCTCCCATGATGCTATGCCACTCATTAGGATGAGAGGGTCTTTGTGGGAAATGTAGTTCCCAAACATCTAGAATAGGGCTGTCAAACTCATGACCCCCCCCCAGATGTTGAGGCCTACAATTTCCAGAATTCTTAACCTCAAGTCCTACAGGAACCTCGCCTGATGTTCACAAAACATCTGAAGCAGGGGTGATCAGCCTTGGCCTTCCAGATGTTTGGAAATGCATCTCCCATGATGCTAAGCCACTCATTAGGATGAGAGGGTCTTTGTGGGAAATGTAGTTCCCAAACATCTAGAGTAGGGCTGTCAAACTCATGACCCCCCCCCAGATGTCGAGGCCTACAATTCCCAGAATTTTTAACCTCAAGTCCTACAGGAACCTCGCCTGATGTTCACAAAACATCTGAAGCAGGGGTGATCAGCCTTGGCCTTCCAGATGTTTGGAAATGCATCTCCCATGATGCTAAGCCACCCATTAGGATGACAGGGTCTTTGTGGGAAATGTAGTTCCCAAACATCTAGAGTAGGGCTGCCAAACTCATGCCCCCCCCAGATGTTGAGGCCTACAATTCCCAGGATTCTTCCAATGTAATAGATGACCAGGGAGTTGTAGTACAGTAGCATCTGGGGGGACAGCAGTTTGACAACCCTGATTCTAGAGGGCCAAGGTTGAGCAGCTTGGTCTTAAAGAAAGAAAGCTCACAATAAAAGCATAAGCGACTACTAAGCAGGGAATTTGGTAGAGAACTGGCTATTTTAGGCTGAAGAAATACCTGAATTAAGATGGAAAAAGTTTAACCCCTTCACTACCAAGTTATTTTCCCGAAATCCACTGCCAGGAACCAGTGAATTTTAGAAACATCCCTTTTCATTAAATATGAAGTGGGAATAGTCCCAATATGTATCAATGCACGATTTAATGTACTAGTCCCATTTGGCAGCCAGACATCACCATCTGCTGGTCAAAAGGAGCTATTGCAGTTGAGGCTCTGTACTGCAGTAAGTGAATAGCTCAGTGTTACACACAGATATCCATTTGTAAAAACTGTTGTAGCACCTTGGGGGTCGTGCCCAGGGTGCCAAAATTTTGGTGGCACCTTCTGGAGTCCAAATGCAAACGAATTTAATTTGCAATGATACAGTATATCCCCAGATCATGTTGACACGATCTCGGGCTGCTGAGTCTGCTACTGCTGATCGTGTATACTGTAGTAGTGGACGAGTAAAAATGTCACCATTTTTCATAACATTTGAAATTCCTTTGTAATTTCCAGCATGTGTTCATGAATTAGTGTTTAACCTTTATAAAGGACTACATACAATTAGATGGAACCGTCTGTCACAACCCTCTTATCTGATCTGCTCTCTGGGGTTGAAGAGAACTTGAGACCTGAACCAAATGGATTGGGGGTTGGTTGGGGGGTGTTGGATAAAGTGCCAGCGCTCACTGTACTATTGGTATTCCTCCAAAAGACTTAGGGCCATATTACATTCTCTGCGCAAATGCACTCGTGCAGCGCAAATTTTTTGGCGCGCAGTGTCCAGCGTTATCGTGCGAAAATTAACGTGATATTCGGATCTGAACGCATTTTCTCATCCGTCAAAAAATATCGTTAGTAAAAAAAACAACGCGCAAAACGAAGTGTAATATGCGCGCAGTAACGTTGCGCATGTAAATCAGTGCGCGGACAGTTTTTTCGCGGCATTCAGAATTAAGAACCTTAATTGACATCAATTCACCTTAATTGACTCACTAATGTTTTTGCGCCTGTCAAAATAAATCTGAGTATACAGACATATATATGCTGCAGCAATAAAAAAAACGCACAAATTCACAATTTTTTAGTTTGGGTATGTGTAGAATGTGTACCTATACTGTGCTGTATTTTTGTTTCCTGCTGGTGTATTTTGTTTCGGCCAGGACGTTCAGATTTGCAGTTAACACTAAGTTTTCAAAGACGTTAAAATTATGCGCGCAAACGTCGTTCGTAGGAAGTTGCGCATCTATTGAAATACCATCCACGTAATGAATTTGCGCTCACAATGTTAAGTATAGGACGCGCATAGTTCATCACGCTCGCGCAAGTCCATCCGCGTTAAACGATAACGTGCATCGTTTGCGCGAAAGTTGAAATACGACATTCTGCGCAAATGGTTTTGTCCTCGCGCAAATGCGTATTTGCGTGCGCGCAAAACCGATGCGCGAGGAATGCAATATGGCCCTTAGAGTGGGTAACATCCAAAGAATCTGGGACAAATAAAATCTGGGACAATTGAAATCTGGAACACCCATGGAAGTTGCCTAATGCAAGTTCGACTTTATTTCAAGAAATGTATTTGCACGTTTTAGTATATTTTGTATGTCTTGTTTTTATGTGATACTGGCACTGTGTAAAGTTTGTATTTTTATCCTTTTCCATTAAAACTTAAAACCCAGTACTGTCTCTGCTCTAGATAATTCATGCTTCTCGAATATAACACTTGGTTTATCGTTACTGTAGTATTTAATGTTTGCTATATATATATATTAGCTGTATATGGTTGGGCTCCTGGTTTGGGGGGTGGTATACAGCAAGTGGGGTTTCTAAAGTGCCCTAATTACTTTTGTGGAGGCAGCATATACTCGTAAGGGTGCGTACGGCTTGCGGGGGCTAGGTTGGCATAACTTGAGGCCCTGAGAGTGGGTAGAATTAGTAAGTCCAGAGGCTTGGAGCTGTAACCCCTTGTACGCTCTCCTTCCGCACGTCACGACAGGGTAGGTAGCTTAGGTAGCTTTTTTCTTTCCGTGACACCGTCGAAGAATGAAGGAAAAGAGACGGAATCGTGGTTCCAAGGAGGATGACCACAATATATTAATTTACTCCCTAAATTGGATGAGCTTCAGGCTTGGTGTTGCTATTACAAACCCAAAATCATTGTGCTCACGGAGTCATGGTTAACCCCAAAAGTACCAGACTCGGCCATATCAATACAGGGGTATTCATGTTATAGAAAAGACAGAGCAAAGAGAGGAGGGGGAATTGTTATTTATGTTGAGGAGTCCTTAAAGTTCAACCCCTTACAGACTTCTAGCTCTCCTGTCACCTTTGATTTCCTCTCTGGTATAATTGAAATCCCATTCAGTAAATCAATCATTGTTGCTGGGTTCTATCATCCACCGAGCTCTCCAGTGCACTCCCTCTCTGACATATCTCAAATCCATAATAACCTACTTGCCCAAAAACAAAAAAGTGAACTGCTGGTCCTCGGCGATTTTAATACAGATTGGCTCAATCCTAAAAACAATAAACACTGCACACTGTTTAAAACTTTGCAGCTAACTCAATTAATCTCCTCCCCCACTCGCATTAATATGAAAAGCCCTAACCATACCTTGCTGGACTGGATTCTCTCCTCATCTCCTGATAGAATACAGGAGGCAGGCGTTCTTGCTAATAGCTTTAGTGACCATTGTCTAGTGTACTGCGTGCGCAAAATAAAGGCCTTGAAATCTCCCCAAAAAGGTAATAACCACCAGGTCTTTCAAGAAATTTATTCTTGAATCCTTCCTAAGTGATCTCAAACAGCTCCCCTGGTACAGGCTAAACCTAATCCCAGACCTAGACTGTGCAGTTGAATACTTTCAGTCTGAGCTCCTGCAAGTCTGGAATTCCCATGCCCCGCTGCGTAAAGTGCGAGTAAAGGGACCCATCTCCCCTGGGTTACAGCTGATCTTACACTAATGTACCAGCTTAGAGATTCACTATGGTCAAATTTCAAGAGCACTGGTTCCATGAACGATCACTACAAATACCGAAA
Source organism: Leptobrachium leishanense (assembly GCA_009667805.1). Lineage (NCBI taxonomy): Eukaryota > Metazoa > Chordata > Amphibia > Anura > Megophryidae > Leptobrachium > Leptobrachium leishanense. The sequence continues at coordinate 30,999,496 of CM019064.1, forward strand.
ATGCCGTAATGAATGCACAAAACAAACAAAAATGGCCAAAGCCCATTACTTCAATGAAAATCTAAACAATAACATATCAAACCCTAGAAACTTTTGGAGAACCATAAGTAACATACAAGCACCCCCAGTCCACTCCCAGCCGGCTTCTATCAAAGTAAACAACCAAACCCTGCAACACCCCCTAGATGTAGCAAATGCCTTTAATGATTATTTTGTTGGATGCGCCACCACTTTGATTGCCAAGCTAGGAAATGACATGCAATCAGAGAGGCCTCATGCAGGTCAGGCCCCTCCAACTGTGCAAAGTCCCTGTATCAGACAGGAATTCAGTTTTAGACCAGTGCCTGTCAGTATAGTTACTAAACTTCTCCGTAAGCAAAAAATGAAATACCAGTCTGGACTGATCAAATACCAGCAATGCTGCTGAAAATCAGTGCGCCAGCAATTGCAAATCCTGTCGCAACCCTAATAAATGAATCACTGGCGACTGGATACATACCCAAACTCTGGAAGACTGCGAGAGTGGTACCTATCCATAAAAGTGGTGACAGTATTTTGGTATCCAACTACCGTCCGATATCGTTGCTCCCGGTAGTGTCAAAAATCTTGGAAAAATGCGTCTACACACAATTACGTGATTATTATCAATATTGGAACTACTTAACCCTGGATCAATCAGGCTTTCGTCCAAATCACTCAACTACAACCGCCCTTTTTAAAGTCTGCAATGATATCCAGGCTGGGATGGAACAAGGAAACCTAACTGGAGCCATCTTCCTTGATTTTGCCAAGGCCTTTGACACGGTAGACAAACTTGTTAGAAAAACTTAAACACTCTGGCATTGGTGATCGCACGCTAACCTGGTTTCAATCATATGTATCCGACCGATCACAATATGTGTCAATTTCTGGCAGCTCCTCCCTCCCGCTCCCAGTCACTTGCAGTGTACCCCAAGGCTCAATACTAGGCCCCCTGCTATTCACAATATTCATAAATGATCTGCCCAACGTCTGCAAAGCCTCAACTGTACATATGTACGCAGACGACACTGTAATCTATACCAGCAAACCAAATCTCCCACAGCTGGAAGCCGTGCTGCAAGAACAATTCACAGAGGTAGAAAAGTGGATCAAACACAACAAACTTTTTTTAAATACTGACAAAACTGTAACGAAGCTCTTTGGAACAAAACCTAAATTACACAAATCGCAAACACCCCATCTATGTGTTGGGACAAAATCAAATGGCACGCTGACCACAGTCACTTCTCTCAAATATCTAGGTATGTGGTTGGACCCTACTCTATCCTTTGGCCCCCACATCGAAAAACTCTCATCTAAACTTTACCCCAAACTAGGTGCCCTGTACAGAAACAAATCCTGCCTGAGCCCCGCGGTAAGAAAACAGATTGTACAACAAATGCTTATGCCAGCTATTGATTACGGAGATGTAGAGTATGCAGCCGCCCCGCAAAAACATCTTCAGAAACTTACTACATTGTAGAACTCCTTCTGCCGCTTTGCATTACAATGTAACTACATGACCCACCATCGTGACATGTTAAAAGAGCTAAACTGGCCATCGCTGGAGTCTAAACGCACCCTTCACCTTTCCAGCCTGGTGTTTAAGAGCTTTTCTGGGAAGCTGCCACCCAACCTGAATAGACTGCTTCCCTCAGCAGCCCCCTCATCCTATAACCTCCGATCCAGGACCAGCACCTTACTTGCAATACCACAATGCAAAAAGACAGTGGCTCGGTCCTCATTTTCCTACAGAGCACCACAAATATGGAATAACCTCCTAGACACCTTCAAATCTTCCCCCAGTCTTAAGTCACTCAAGAGCTCCTTACTAACATACCTCAATACAGAATGCACCTGTAAACATGTAACATAATGACTTTATTTCCTACATATTTATTTTCTGTTAATCTGTATATTTGTGTTGTTTTTTTTTTTAATATCTTGTATTGTATTACTTTGTATTTCTGTAACTGTAACACTTCAATGTTCTTGAACCCAGGGCATACTTGGAAACGAGAGAAATCTCAATGTATCCTTCCTGGTAAAATCCTTTATAAATAAATAAATAGTAAGTACATTATTTTATCTCTTTGACTATCAGGGTTATTCAGAGAGAGGTGAAAACCAGGAGAACTGGCAGGAGAAGAGAACAATTGAGACCAAATAGCCGATTTGGAAAGTGAGATAAATGGATGAAGTTTTCTGGTTTGGCTTTTTGGGCAAGATTGCTCTCTTCTCCTGCCAGTTCTCCTGGTTTTCACCTTTTTCTGAAGAATAGACATGTATATGATAAACACATAAAGGGACACTCTAGCCGCTATGGGAACAGAAGAGAGTGGGATCTCCAGTGAAAAAATATTTTATTCGGGAACAGCAAGCCCCATAAGATCTTATGGGGCTTGCTGTTCCCGAATAAAATATTTTTTCACTGGAGATCCCACTCTCTTCCGTTTCTACTTGCTTATGGGATTAGCGGCATCCCTTCAAGTGGTGATCTTGTGAGAATTTTCCTTGGACTCCCTCTTGGTGGAGATCTTGGCGTTTGTATCTGCGTCACACTAGCCGCTATAACCATTAAATGAATTTTAAACTCTCTTGGGTGGCTGAGTGTACCCTCTCCTCCACCCAGGTCTCTCGGAAGGCTGATCCAGCCATCTGAGCAGGGAGAGGAGGGATCCTGCTGCCGAAAATGCTGTTAATTATCTTGTGCTGATCAACCTGCTCGGGTTTAGATCGGGAATATACCGTTCAGTACGTTCCTCGCCAGGCAATAGCAGTCAAGGCGCTCCCGTTGAGAACTATTGGACTTAGTGGATGCTCCAGCGAGTGTCCCTCACCCTGCTGGCTACTTGAAGTAACGGCGGCACTGGTAGATGCAGACCATCATGACGCATTGCATCTCCTGGTAAATAGACATATATCATGGATTAAAGCACTGGTTCCCAACCCTGGTCCTCTGGTCCCTCTAACAGGTCAGGTTTTAAGGATTCCCTTCGGGAAATGCAGACTGAATCCTGCAATCAGTGAGCAGCAAATCATATCACCTGTGCTGTGCTTCACATATCCTGCAAACCTGGCCTGTTAGGGGGTCCTGAGGATCAGGGTTGGGAAACACTAGATAAGTGAGTAATCAGCCAATCATTTGAGGATTGAATATAGCTGACACGTGCAACGATTGGCCAATCGGTGCACTGACTCCTCCCAGTAGGAGTCAAAATACACAATTGAAGGGGCCATTTGAGTAAAAAAAGTAATGATTCCGTATCAGTACAGAACAAGTCATTTTCTTGCTAGAACCGCCCGATAAATTATGTAGCGAGCATAAGAAGTGTACTGTAGATACTCGAGTATACTGCTAGATTTTGGTGACAAATTTTTACCTTAAAATTGGAGACAGCCCATGTAAAAAAAAAACAAAAAATAAAAACTTTCCTTGTTCTGGATCCCAAGTCTTCCGGAAGATACAGTAGTCTCGCTGAAGTGATTGCGGGCTCCCTGATGCTTGCAAACACTTCAGGAACTACCAGATGCGGGAAGTGGTGGGATCCATCACGGCCAGAGGGCAAGCTCGGTTTAAGCCAATCATTCACCTCGCTCGTCTCTGCTGGCCATCTAATTGCTAGTAAAGAAGACCGAAGGCCGGCAGATTCATAAGAAACAACTGCAATCATTCTAGAGCAGAGCCCCGTGGCCTGAAGGGGAGCCTGACTGTGTTGACAGAACCTGGAAGGATTTTAATTGTTTTCTGGTACAGTATAATTTTTCTCCTGGCGTTATATTCGAGTCTTGAGTATTCTTTCATTTCCATAATAAATCTCTAACCATCGCGTTATATTCGGGTCGCGCTATACTCGAGTATCTACGGGTAATAATCGTGAAACACTCCAGTGACAATAAAAATAAGTTTTTAACACCATTTTTTATTTGGTTGATAAGAAAAATAAATAGAAAACGTCTTTCCTTGCGCTACATCCCATTTAAAAATAGACGGATGTAGAATTTGTTTTGTTACGTGTCTTCTAAAAAAAAAAAAAAAAAAATGCCGTAATCGAATAAATTTACTTAAATCTCCGTCTTTTCCAATGGATTGAAATGTAGATGCAATTCATTGATGGCACAGCCTGAAAAATGATATCCCTTTGACCCTCCTAAGGTTTGTTATTTGCCTGACATAGCCATTACTCGGAAAATCAAATAGGTTTGTCTAAACATTATTCGAATGCTGCGTTTGGGCAGCAAAGGGCAGACAGGTGACCACAGGCCTGCTGTCAGTGATTAATTTAGTCGTGCCGTCTTGTCACTTTCCCCTGCTTATTACGCTATCAATCTCCTGTTTGCCAGTTACCACAACCACTTTCTGCTGCTCAGGCGCTTTTAACCCCAACAATAATCCAATTTCACAATTGATCAATGAGAACCTGTGGTCAGTAAGCGAAATGACGGCCCCACCGGCCGACCGCCGACCACAAGCGCAAGTTTTTATTTCTGGATAAACCGGCCAGAAAACTTATTGAAAAAAAAAACCAAAAACAAATGCCATGGACGCACGAATTGCAGATCCTGTTCCCTTCTCCCCGACCGAAGAGGCGACTGCATTCATTTTGAGGTTTTACCCTATCGATCGCATGTTCGGTTTTAATTCACCCCAGTATTAAATACCATTTCAGGGTGCCAGAGTTTGAGATCCCTGGCTTAGAGACCCATTGCTGGAACAATTTTTGCTCTGCAGCTCTTTTATGCATGAGGTTAATACTAGATACAATAGATAGATAGATAGATAGATAGATAGATAGATAGATAGATAGATAGAAAGATCTGGATAGATAGATGGATAGATATGGATAGATAGATAGATAGATAGATAGATAGATAGATAGATAGATAGATATGGATAGATAGATAGATAGATAGAAGATAGATAGATAGATACAGTTGTGTTCAAAATTATTCAACCCCCATTGAAATTGAGTGTTTTGGCCAGTTTGACATTGATTTTGATCATTCAGTCATCTTGCTTACAATTAAATCAAAGAGGCACGTGTAGGTCAGACAAATATAACATAACATTTATAATGAAATAACCACAAATGTCTTTTCTGTGCTCACATCATTATCAGTTTTATTCAACCCCCAAGTGACATTCAATCTTAGTACTTAGTACAACATCCTTTTACAGTTATAACAGCTTTTAAACGTGAAGCATAGCTTGACACAAGTGTCTTGCAGCGATCTACGGGTATCTTCGCCCATTCGTCATGGGCAAAAGCCTCCAGTTCAGTCACATTCTTAGGCTTGCGCACTGCAACTGCTTTCTTTACGTCCCACCAGAGGTTCTCAATCGGATTTAAGTCAGGTGACTGCGATGGCCACTCCAAAATGTTCCAGCCTTTAATCTGCAACCATGCTCTAGTGGACTTGGAGGTATGCTTGGGATCATTGTCCTGTTGAAAGGTTCAACGTCTCCCAAGCCTCAGGTTTGTGACGGACTGCATCACATTGTCATCCAATATCTCCTGGTACTGAAGAGAATTTGTGGTACCTTGCACACACTGAAGCTTCCCTGTACCTGCAGAAGCAAAACAGCCCCAAAGCATGATTGACCCCCCGCCATGCTTCACAGTAGGCAAGGTGTTCTTTTCTTCATAGGCCTTGTTCTTCCTCCTCCAAACATAGCGTTGATCCATGGGCCCAAACAGTTCTAATTTTGTTTCATCAGTCCACAGAACACTATCCCAAAACATCTGTGGTTTGTCCACATGACTTTTGGCATACTGCAGTCGACTCTTCTTATTCTTTGGAGACAGCAAGGGGGTGCGCCTGGGAGTTCTGGCATGGAGGCCTTCATTACGCAGTGTGCGCCGTATTGTCTGAGCTGAAACTTCAGTACCCACATCTGACAAATATTTTCTCAGTTCCTCAGCAGTCACACGGGGACTTTTCTCCACTCTACGCTTCAGGTAGCGCACAGCAGTCGAAGTCAGCATCTTCTTTCTGCCACGACCAGGTAGCGTTTCAACAGTGCCCTTTGCCTTGAATTTGCGAATGATGCTTCCTATGGTCTCTCTTGGTATGTTTAACATCTTTGCAATCTTCTTATAGCCATTGCCCTTCCTGTGAAGAGTAATCACCTCTTCTCTTGTCTTCCTGGACCATTCTCTTGACTTCACCATGTTTGTAACCACACCAGTAAATGTCTAGAAGGAGCTGAGTATCACAGTCATTTTAAAGCTGCCTAATTGGTGCTTATTATGCTTTATTGCTGCTCCGTGACATCCACAGGTGTTTTCAATACCTGATTGAAAACACTTGAATGAACCTCTGTTCTTCAGAGTGGTAGTCTTTAAGGGGTTGAATAATTGTGTCAATGAAGAATTCACAAAAGAAACATTTACTACTGTATTACAAAACCAATTGATGTCATTTTAGTTGCATATGGTTCTTTAAAAAGTCCTTGTAGGATTTCATTCTGAATACAATTACAAATGTACACTAAATTCCCTAAAACCCTTTACAGCATTGGGGGTTGAATAATTTTGAACACAACTGTAGATATGGGATAGATATGGGATAGATAAATAGATAGATATGGATAGATACATAGATAGATATGGATAGATACATAGATAGATAGATATGGGATAGATACATAGATAGATATGGATAGATACATAGATAGATATGGATAGATACATAGATAGATAGATAGATAGATACATAGATAGATATGGATAGATAGATAGATAGATAGATAGATAGATAGATAGATAGATAGATAGATAGATAGATAGATAGATAGATAGATATGGATAGCTATGGAGGTAGATAGATAGATACAGATGTGAAATGGATAAATATAAATATTGATTTAAATTGGAAATTTAGATAGATACAGATTAGACTTGCATAAACAAGAAATATATAACCAACAAGGGGCGCTGGGACAGTACCGAGGAGTATCTGTTAAAGGCGTCAGTGCACCCAGATATTGTGCTTTTGGTGCAAGGCCAGCAAGTGCATTCATACAGTAACCCCTCTGTGGTATTGTGGAAGAGTGCAGGGGTGGACCATGCGGTCAGGGCCGGTGCTAGACTATTTTGCGCCCTAGGCAAGACCAGCTACTTGCACCCCCCCAAAAAAAAACAAAAAAAAAAACCGACACAACATGAAACTGCTAAATATCTTTTTATTTAAGAATAAAGTTTGAAAGGCACCAATTTATTTATTTATTTATTTGCAAAGGATTTTACCAGGAAGGATACGTTGAGATTTCTCTCGTTTTCAAGTATGTCCGGGGTTCAGGAACATGGTTACAGAAATACAAAGTAATAAAATGCAAGATATTAACAACAAAACACAAAAATACAGATTAACACATCATGGGAAGGGCTAGAACCTTGGGTTAATTAGGGTGATTTGCAAAGTGGAAGCAGCTGAAAAGTAAGCTACAAATTTCAGACCAGCACTGGGTGGGAGGGATAGCAGAGTCCAAACGCAAGCGCTGTGGCAGAGTGTGATGTGAACTGGATGCAGGTCTTTAAATGCAAAGTCCAAACGCAAGCGCTGTGGCAGAGTGTGATGTGAACTGGATGCAGGTCTGTAGGAAAAAGAGGTCATAGAATCAGAGCATGTGGTCTGTTTAGGGAAAGCATATTTTACGACATGAGGGGGAGGGGCGGCCATTTGAGAGCATGGGTTTAAAAAAGCAGAGCATACATTCAACATGAAAACAAACAAAAACAAACAACCAAAATATTAATAGATAGATGAAAGCATAAGATATTAACAGTAGGATTAAAGTCGAGATTGTGGAGTAGAATTGCAGAAGACATGTTGATTGCTGGTACCTTTAAATGCAAAGTCCAAACGCAAGCGCTGTGGCAGAGTGTGATGTGAACTGGATGCAGGTCTTTAATAGTAAAGGTAAAATAAATATAAATAAACTGTATTAAACCATTTTAAATTAACTCTATTAAACAAATTAAACTTAACTGTATTGAACAAATATAAATTAACGGAAAAAAAAAATAAGAGTTGTCACGTAAGTTTCAATTTCAGACAAATCAAAATTTCACTTTGCGTGCCTTATCCTTTGCAAATTTTCATCATGCGTATATATATATTGCCCAGGCCAGCTCACATCATGCGCAAATATATATATTGCCCAGGCCAGCTCACATCATGCGTATATATATATATTGCCCAGGCCAGCTCACATCATGCGTATATATATTGCCCAGGCCAGCTCACATCATGCGTATATATATTGCCCAGGCCAGCCCACATCATGCGTATATATATATTGCCGAGGCCAGCCGACATCATGCGTATATATATATTGCCCAAGCCAGCTCACACAATGCGTATATTTATATTGCCCGGGCCAGCACACATCATGCGTATATATATATTGCCCAGGCCAGCTCACATCATGCATATATATATATTGCCCAGGCCAGCTCACATCATGCGTATATATATTGCCCAGGCCAGCTCACATCATGCGTATATATATATTGCCCAGGCCAGATCACAGCATGCATATATATATATATATTGCCCAGGCCAGCCCACATCATGCGTATATATATTGCCCAGGCCAGCCCACATCATGCGTATATATATATTGCCCAGGCCAGCCCACAGCATGCATATATATATATTGCCCAAGCCAGCTCACATCATGCGTATATATATATTGCCCAGGCTAGCTCACATCATGCATATATATATATTGCCCAGGCCTGCCCACATCATGCTCACAGACAGTCACAGATGCGCAATCATGCATATATATATTGCCCAGGCCAGCTCACATCATGCATATATATATATATGCCCAGGCCTGCCCACATCATGCTCACAGACAGTCACAGATGTGCTATCATGCATATATATATTGCCCAGGCCAGCTCACATCATGCATATATATATATTGCCCAGGCCAGCCCACATCTTGCGTATATATATTGCCCAGGCCCAGGCCAGCTCACATGATGCGTATATATATTGCCCAGGCCCAGGCCAGCTCACATCATGCGTATATATATTGCCCATAGAAACATAGAAAAATGTCGGCAGATAAGAACCTTTCGGCCCATCTAGTCTGCCCAATTACATGGATACTTTACCTGGATTTATCTTTTGTTTAGGATAGCCTTATGCCTATCCCATGCTTGCTTAAATTCAATTACTGTTTTGGCCTCTACCACTTCAACTGGAAGACTGTTCCATGTATCCACCACCCTCTCAGTAAAATAATGCTTTCTGATGTTACTTTTAAACCTTTGCCCCTCTAACCTAAGACTATGTCCTCTTGTTTTGCTACTTTGTTTCCGTTTAAATATACTCCCTTCCTCTACCTTGTGGATTCCCTTTACGTATTTAAATGTTTCTATCATATCTCCTCTGTCTCGTCCCAGGCCCAGGCCAGCCCACATCATGTGTATATATATTGCCCAGGCCCAGGCCAGCTCACATCATGTGTATATATATTGTCCAGGCCCAGGCCCAGGCCAGCTCACATCATGCGTATATATATTGCCCAGGCCAGCCCACATCCCGTGATGACGTCAGATAGCCAGGGAACCCCTAGCTGCCCGGAATCCCCTGGTGGAGATAGGGGGTTCATTTGAACCCCGATATTTACAGGCAGCTAGGGGGTCATGGAGGGTGTCAATCGAAAGGCCTGAGCATGGGCTTTCGAATGATACCCAACATGACCAGGTATAAAGTAAAAAAAAAGAAAAAAGAAAAGAAAAACATGGGTTTTTTTGTGTGTTATTTTTATTAATGCAGCAATATTGTTCACATTTCAATTATAATGTGAACAATGATGCACTAATGATTTTTTTCTATGGGGTGCGTTTGCTATAAATCACGTAATTCCCCCCACAAAATGTAACAAGTCCCCATTTCTAATTTTTGTACAAGCGCAACCCATAGAAAACATAACCGCAGACGCTCATGTGCTAAAATGTGAAAAAAAAACACTTTACACACTGCAGATGATTAAAAATTCAATTTTTATTGCATTTTTTGTCATAATATACAGCCAGGACATGCCGTATACATATAAAAATGATATATTATGATCTGCGGAGTCTATCGGAAAGAACGATATCTAATATGTCCTGGGTCATGTAATAAAATGTGGCTTCAAATCACATTTAAACATGATGAGCGAAAGCGGTAAAAATGAGCTGAGCACACAGCAGTGAAATGCAGGGGTTAAACAGCATATCAGAGCAAGATTTAGAGAAATGAACACTTCTCAGAAGCACAGGTGTTGTTTGACACATCAGGAGACACACCAGACCCTCATTGTACATACAATGTATCAAATTCATTACACCAGACTAAAAACACCTGTTTACAACATTTGACAACACAGGTCATTTAGAGGTGAGAATCTTTGCACGTAGACATTAGTTTTTAATTCAATATCTAATAACCCGTTGCTTATAATATTCTGCAGTAAAGAGTCTCTTTATTTCTAGATTTTTTTGTATTTTTTAAGCATTTTTTATACTTTTTTCAAAATTTTTATTTTTTTTGTGAACTCGAACCGAACACGCCAAAAAGTTTGAAGTTCGTGAACTTGCGAACAGCCAAAGTTCGAATCGAACTCTGAACTGATCGAACCGAACAGCTCATCCCTAATTTTGAATAGCCAAATGGCCACGTAAGGGAAAATTCACTGTAAGGGGAAATTCACGGTTCGGTGCCATTTCGGAGCCAATTCGTCTCTCTCTCTGTATAACCCTGCTTATAATGACTTGTCTAGTGAGTGAACCTGCCTTTCCTGGGGCTGGAATTTAACAAATGGTTTAGAACTGGGATTATGTCTAAAATGTCAAATTTATCATATTTGACAGTGAGATAACCCTGGCAGATAAAAGCCTACGGATAGAAGAACAAACATTGTGTCCTTTGTCCTGAGTTGTCTGGCCTAGGAGGTCAATATGACAGGTGGAGAATCCAAGAAGATGAAAGGAACACCAGATATAGTATGCACTGATTATGTCATGGCATGATTAAAGTTCACCAGTCATGCTCAAATTAACTTTAGCTCATTCGAAAAGTTCTCCCAAATCTGCCTATACATTGTGTTTGCCAAACTGCTGACAGATGGATAGTTTTTTCAGAAAACACTTGTAAACAAATCTCCCTGGGCTTCCTGTTTGCACTCAGTGATGTGGCATGCCACATGATGTGTTTCTGTCACGTTTTGCGTCTCTAGCCCTTTCCCCCTGTCCTCTGTATACGTGATATCCTGTTAAGGCCTTGTGTATGTTGTTGCTATTCCTGGGTTGCAACCCAGGGGTTAATCGTGTCTCGCTTCCAGCTCACCTGTTTGTCCTTGTTCTGATCCACTCCCCATAAGAGAGCAATGCGCCCATAGTGCATTGCTTCATGATTTTTCACTTCCTGGTCTCCAGTGTGTTTTGTATCAGTGAGCTACCTGCTGTTTTGTTCAAGTCCAAGTTTGCATATTTTGTTCAGTATACTTTTGTCCTGCTTCCCTGTCTGTCTATCTGTTACCCTTTTTATAGTGCTCTTGGTTTATTTCTGTTCTCCTGTGTTATTCAGTTTATGGTTGTTCTCTTGTTGTGTTTTGGTTTTCTGTTTATTATCTATACTGATTACCTGGTTACCGATATTTGGCTTGTCTGACTTCCCTCCTGGCTCTGTACCCCGGCATCTGCATGACGTTCTCGCTGAGGTTTTTATGACTCCTGGCTATCCTTATTTCTATGCTTATGTATGATCCTTGTCTGTACTGTTTATAGCGATTCCTGTCATCTGTATATGTTTAAAGACTCTGCACGGCTTCGAGGTAAATAGTTCTATAGCGTAGATCCGGCTATCTCAAGGACTGGCCTATCAGATCAGGGCTTCTGTGGTATTGCCGTGCAGAGGTCTCTAGTTAACCCTATGTTGCTCTTACCAGTTATTACTGCCTACAATAGTATCCTGCCTATAGGGGCTTTTCACATGAACCAGGGCTTCACCTTGGCGCAAGCCTGGTGCGAGCGTGACAGTTTCCCTTGGGAGTGATTTATGGCTCTCACAGCAGGAGACCCACCACAAGAGCTGACGCTGAATAAAAGTCCACAGACTCAGAGCATTCAAGAAGCAAAAATGGTTTATTGAAACCCATTGCGAGCATATAGAGTTGTTCATTCCTGACCTTTTCAGGAAGCCAGAACAGCAGCGACAATCTGCTATTACTGATCTGAGCACTATGGGTGCAGCTACCATCACCTTCAGACTTCTAATTCAGACACCCACGGAGAGGGGAAGTGGGAGGACACTCAGGTCAGTGTGACCATTTTATGTGCCCTGAATAGTCACAGTACCTAGAGTGTCCCGTTATGATAAAACATAAATAGAAATGGCCCCACCCAGAATGTAAATGCTATGATTCTTACATACGATGTGTATAATGGTCAGCTCATCTCAAGGATAAAGAAAAATGAAAATATTTTGAATTCTGAAACCGTTCAGACTTTATTTTCTATTCAAACCAATTTCAAAATATTAGACTGATCCGATATTGGATTGGTTTGCAAATATACCTCCTTTAGCCACCTATATACTCCCCTCTATACCCCTATCTCCATAACAACTATTTACTTGCCACAACCCCCACTATACTACTCCATATATCCCTCTCTAATCCCCTATATCTAACATTAGTTAGGGTATGAGGTTGTATTAGGGTTAGTTTTAAGCTTGGGATAGAGTTAGGATTAGGGTTAGTTTTAGGGATAGGATCAGGGTTAGGGCTAAAATTAGAGTTAGGGTTACTTTTAGGGATTGGGATACTCAGTATGAGGATTAGAGTTACTCTTGAGGTTAGGGTGTCTTTTAGGTTTAGGATCAGGGTTACGCCTATGATTAGAGTTAGGGTTACTTTTAGGATTGGGATTAGTATTAAGGAAATAATTAGAGTTAGGGTTACTTTTGGGATTAGGGTTACCTTTAGGGTTTGGGATAGAGTTAGTATAAGCATTAGGGTTAGGCCTATGATTAGAGTTAGGGTTACTTTTAGGATTAGTCTTGTTTCTAGGGTTAGGGTTTCTATATGTCTGCTGGTTTGGTTTTTTTAAGAATAGGGATAACTTTGCTTACGTCAATTTAGAATGTTAAAACCAGTATTTCTTAACTTCAATCCTTCCTTTGTATCATACCTTTACTGAATTGCCCTTAGGTAAGTTTTGTTTGACAGGGAACTTGGCCACTGATAACTCCATACGCATGCCGGTCATTTTTCACTGTATTTTTTCTTTTCTGTATATTAGTTATCTCATGGATACCATCATGTTCTATATGTGCTTTATCCGTGTAAATGTGGAGAAACTTTGTCCTACATGTTAGTTATAGAAAAGTCACTTGTTAAAGGGTTAATTTTGCAAAAAATCTGAAAAAGTGCATATATCACGTAACGTGACTATATTATCTCAGAGCATTGTGATATTCTGTCTAATTTACGGTTGGACTATAGAAGAAAAATGCTCACGGCTATACATACATTATTAAGATGTCATCAATAGACTGTCACCGCTATGAAGTTTCCTAATTACATTTTATAAACATATTGAGCAGAGCATCAGAGAAAGACCACATTGCTGACGTGTCACATTATCTAATAACAGCCCAATCCCGATTTGCCGGAATATAGGATTTTGTATTTTATGGGAAAATAATTACTCTGCTTATTTTAAGGAATATCTCAACATCTTCATTAAACAATACGCCTTGCTTCTGGAAACAGATATAATATATACTGTATCTTTGTTAATAACAGATACATAAAGTATGAAACTCAGTTTTCTTAATTATATGGTATTCAGTATTCATACATTAATCTTATTAATATATATATATATATATATATATATAATATATATATATATGTTTATTATTGCAGAAGCCACTTGCACATCACAGCAATTCAAAGTATTGCATCCCAGAGCTCCTGTGCCACATTCCACATATGCAGCAAGGAATTCTGGGTGTATAAATATATATATATATACAGTATATACACACACTGTATATATATAAGGTCTGATCGGCTAAATGTTTTATAAATGTTTTATAGCTTTTTAGTTTCTTGAACCTTAAAAATAAAGTAAAGGCTATCTATTTATAACATATGTATATATTTGTATATATCTATCTATTTTTACCTATGTATCTATCGCTCTATCAATGTCATATCTATCTATCCATCTGTCTATGCATTTATGTTCTATCCAATCAGTGAGTCCAGTGAGTGATATCTATTCATCTATCTGTATCTATCAATGTTGTATATATGTATCTCATATCTGTCTTTCTATCTATCTATGTCATATCTATGTATGTATCCATCTATCAATGTCATATCTATCCATCTATCTGTATCTATCATGTCACATCTATTTATCTGTATTAGACATGTACATAAGGTTTCGTTACAAATAGGTTTTTGTCAGAGATTTGCATTTTCGTTGATTTGGACCTATCCGAAACACTGAACAAACACAGATAAGAAAATAGTCAAAGAATGAAATTTCGAATACGCAACGGAACGAAATCCCAAAAAAACAAAGCTAACATGGACGAAAACCAAAAATCCGTGTCAATAAATGAACGAAAAAGATTAAAACGAAAATTGAGTACGGAATCCGGAAAAAAAAACAGCAGAACGAAATTCCAAAAATACGTAAATGTCTGATAGAACGAAATTCCAAAAATACGTAAATGTCTGATAGAACGAAATTCCAAAAATACGTAAATGTCTGATAGAACGAAATTCCAAAAACCAGTGACGAAAACTGAAAATCCGAATTGGTAAAAGAACGAAAAGATTAAAAATAAGCTATGCATTTTATTTCGGATTCATTAGAATTTTCGGATGGGCGGTGTTATGGCGTCTAACTGTCTACAGTATCTCTGGCCAAACAGTCAGCTTGCTCTTTGTGTGTGTGACACAGACTGCATACCAGAGAAGGATGTTTTTTTTTTCATTGCATTACATAAAAACTGTTTTGTAAACTTTAAGCTGCATTCAGAAGTTGGATTAGTTCATTTTGCAATAGTGATGCATTGCGGAATATTGAACAAGCTCTATGATTGGCTGGCAGGAAGGTCTGTGTGACCTTCAGTATACCATTACCTATCAGTACCTACCCACACAGTGCAAAGTGAATGTGCATGCAGTAATATGAATAAGATTAGTTTGGTCCTTCCTAAATCCCCAGTCTATAGAACACAATACAAGATATGATTAAATAAACTTTAACCCCTTCCAAACTGCTGACGTACCATGTACGTCCTGCGCACGGGTCTCCCTTAGAACGGCGGACGTGCATGGTACGTCAGCGGGCTCCTAACCTCCCTCCTGCCAATACTTACCTCCTCGCCGGCTCCCACGGCGTTTGTGGCAGGCTGGATGCCTGCCCTGCTGTTTCCATGGGGCCGGCAGGCACGATGACGTCATCACGCTGCGTGATGAGGTCATCGGCAGGCGCCCATTGGCGCCTGCATTAAAATCCAGGAAGGGGAGGGGGGCTCATTTCGAGCCCTCTATCTACCCAACAATGGCACCGAGAGAGATGCTTTTTACACTGCTGGAAAGGGGAGAGTTTCCCCTTTTCAGAGGTGTATAGCATTAACCATTTAACTGCCAAATCACGATTTGCACCGAATTGGCGCCGAATCGCGATTCAAACCTGGAGGTGGCTGACATCTTGGATGTCAGCCAAGCCTCCGGGTCACCCCCACCCACTGACATCCTCATCATATGTGTGAAGACTTCAGTGGGCCAGTTAACCCCCTAGCTGCCAAGTGGAGATAGAGGGATCCTTTGGATCCCTTTTATCTCCCGATCCTAGAGGGTCATATTTGACATCACTGGAAAGGCCTGATCATGACATTTCCAATGATACCAAACCAGGTTTGGTGTAAAAATAAGATTAAAAAAATAAATGAAATATTCTCCCTTCCAGGGAGACCGTAACCTCAGGACTTTGACGTCAATCGAGAGCGACGAAGGAAAGATGCCGGAAGTCGGAGGTCTGTGCTCCACACGTGGAAGGAAGAATATTTCATCTTAAACACCTGGGACTCTGAAAGCTTCATCTCCTTGGGAAAAAGTGGGATTGGTATACCCTATATTTATACCAGAAGCCCTTATACCGAGCCAGTGACTTTACCACAGGCTCTGGACCTCTGACCCGGAAGGGACCCACTGCTGATATACTAAGCCTTAAAACATCCAGGGTCTAACCCACGTGAGTGGCCACCTGTTCATTTTCAAATATTTGACCCCATTGTGTTTTGATATTGCGCAATTGTGCTCTTTTGTATTCTGTATTACATGTACCTGAGAATACGAGCATCGTGACGGCATACCACTGTACAAGCATTGTGTGACATACTATGTGGGTAATATTATTGTGTGTTTACAAGTGGTGAGGTGCCAGCGATTACATTGTTTATACATATCACGATGTGTGCTCTTTTAAATATTTGTACACCTTTTCTGTGGGATGTATACCGGCTCTTTCCTTTCCTTTTTTTGCATCTATGTTCTATCTCTTGAAGGTGTTGTGGGGATCACTTTCACATACAGTAGATTACAAAATCAGAAACAACATGGGTTTACCTCAGGGAGATCATGCCAAACTAATCTTATTGACTTTTTTGATTGGGTAACAAAAATAATAGACACAGGTGATGCAGTAGACATTGCTTATTTAGATTTCAGTAAGGCTTTCGATACTGTTCCGCATAGAAGGCTTATCAATAAATTGCAATCTTTGAGCTTGGATTCCAATATTGTTGAATGGATTAGGCAGTGGCTGAGTGACAGACAACAGAGGGTTGTGGTAAATGGAGTTTATTCGGCGCAAGGTCTTGTTACCAGTGGGGTACCTCAGGGGTCAGTACTTGGACCCATTCTCTTTAATATTTTTATTAGTGATATTGCAGAAGGTATTAATGGAAAAGTATGTCTTTTTGCTGATGACACAAAGATTTGCAACAGGGTTGACGTTCCTGGAGGGATCAGCCAAATGACAAATGATTTAGGTAAACTAAAAAAATGGTCGGAGCTGTGGCAATTGAGTTTTAATGTGGATGTAGATAATGCACCTGGGACGTAAAAACCCAAGGGCTGAATATAGAATATTTGAAACATCTGAGGGTTGGGATTTAGGGGTTATTATTTCAGAGGATCTAAGGGTAAGTAGTCAAGGTAATAGAGCAGCAGGAAACATACCCAATGTTTACGAACGGCGGAAGCTTGCTTTGTCTGCGCCGGAAATACGCCATTCTGGATATGCCGGATATACTAGGGGGTAACGTGAGCCTTAGAACGCCGGCGGATATTCAGAGCAATTGAACGCTAATTTGTAACACTTGAGTGTGGGGCATATAAGGACGAGTGGGTACGTCATTTGACCTATGCACCTGAGGAAGACTTAACGTCGAAATGTGTAGTGCTTTATGTTTTTTTTTGTATGTTATTAAATCGGCCCGTTCAGTGGCCTTTTTAGCATTTGAGATTGGTTTCCTTTTTGTTCTTTAACACCCGCACCGGATCCGATACAGAGGTCGTGGACATCCTCAATGCTTGGACCAGTTGATGACCTGGCGGTGAAGGGTAGGAAACCCAAATCACATATGCTGTAAAAGTTTAGAGCCGACTGTTATATGGCTCAGAAATGAGTGAGTAGGTTTTCTCCTGTGTACTAGATGTGTACACCTGGAACGTAGACATACTGCTGTAACGTTGGGGGCTTCCAGCCCTACCTGTGTGCTTGAGGACAGCAAGTCTGATGCTGCTCGCTGACCACTGCCCGGTTTAAATGGAGACAGGCAGGGAGGTGATTGCATGAGGTGTGGCTTGAGTGGGGGGCGTGGTCTGGTGAAGGTCTTTAAAAACCCTCAGTATAGTTTCAGAAGTTGCCAGATCGTGGTTATCCATACCTGAGCTCCTTGTACCTGACTGCTATATTGATTTAACCTGTTATTGACCTCTGCTTGTGTTCTGACCATTCTGCCTTCTGTTGCCCTAGACTATTTACTTGTACTACGCTACTGCTCTGATACCGACCCGGCTATTCCATTTGACCATTCTGAACTCTGTATTCCTGATTCTGGCTCGGCTGACTCCTCCCCGTATTGTTAACCCTTTTCTGTCTAGCTAGTTTACCTGGCCAATTCTAAGGACCAGACAGATAGGGATCATTCACAGCTACACTGTTGGTAGCTTCTGGGTTTTGTGGAGTGTTGGGGTTAAGTACTGCGTGGTGGGATCCGGGAACCGTGACATTACGATCTGGCCAATATGGATCCCGCAGATTTAACACAGCACTTGGCTACCTTTGTATCCAGACAGGATGAGCAGGATCATAGGATGGATCAGTTTGCCATTGCCTTACAAACTATCCTGAATCGTACTGCACACCTGGAACCAGTTGGGGTTGCACCCCCGCCTGCTATACCTGTGCCCCCTGTCGTTCAGACATCCCAGGTACACATGACCGCTCCTATGAGGTTTGACGCTACTCCCGCTGAGTGCCGGGGATTTTTGGTCCATGTGGATATCCATTTTAAATTAAATCCACAAATGTTTTTTCTGACATTGCCAAAGTGGGGTTTATTATTAACCATCTGTCTGGCAGAGCGTTGACATGGGCGACTCCTTTATGGGAGGCAGAGAGACCTATTGTACAGGATTATAAAGAATTCATAGCCGAGTTACAACGTACATTTAATCCTACCAGAAAGGCCACGATAGCCGGCAAATCCTTGTTCCGCATACGTCAAGGGAACAGGACTGTGTCTGATTATGCCATAGAATTTAAAACCTTAATTTCTGATGTGAACTGGACAAATGAGACACTGGTTCTGGCTTTTATGGAGGGGTTATCAGAGTCGTTGATGCATGAATTAGCTCCACGTAAACTACCTGAGGTATTGTGTGAACTCATTGATTACTGTATAGATCTGGATAATCAGATAAGGGATAGAAGGACTCCAAGAGAGAGATCCAAGAGACCGTTACCTAGGTTGGCCCCTGTCTTTCAAGCACCACCCAGAGAGTTATCTCCTCCCTCAGAGCCTATGCAACTAGGCCGTACTAGGCTTACAGAGGAGGAGAGAACAAGGCTTTTTTTTGAGGGATTGTGCCTGTATTGTGGTTTGGAGGGACATGTACGATTTCAATGTCCTACTCGCCCTAAGATGCATGATAAGCTGTAAAACTACCGCACCTAAGGCAGCTGAGGAGACAGGCCTTGGGTGTGACATGCATGTCTCCTATCAAAGACACTAAACTTATGTTACCAGTATCCTTGGCTTGGGAGACCAAGACCACACATAATACCGCTTTTGTGGATTCTGGGGCTGCTGGTAACTTTATTGATGTTAACTACGCTTCTTCCATTTCTCTACCTCTGGTTGTAAGAGAGACACCCTTAGCCGTTGAAGCCATAGATGGCAGGCCGTTATCCTGCCCTAGGATTACTCATGATACGGTTACAGTAGTTCTTACTACTGGTCTCTTGCATAAAGAAAAGATCATATTCCAAGTTATCCACTCACCTTCCAACCCAGTTGTACTTGGTTTCCCCTGGTTGGTGGAACACAATCCCGTTATTGATTGGGTTAAAGGAGAGATACTGTCTTGGAGTTCTGCATGTTTTGGGACTTGTTTAATACCCATTCAGCATGTCGGTGCCCTGAACACACCCACAGCCCCTCCATTGTCTACTGAAGTTCCTGAACAATATGCAGACCTCAGGGCTGTATTTGATAAAAGAGAGGCAGAGAAACTACCTCCACATAGACCATATGATTGTGCTATTGATATTCATCCGGGTACCATGCCTCCTCGAGGCAAAGTATATCCTCTTTCCATAAAGGAGAACCAAATTATGGAGGAGTACATCAAGGAGAACTTGGAGAGAGGTTTTATCCGACGTTCCTCTTCTCCAGCAGGGGCTGGATTCTTTTTGTGTCGAAAAAAGAGGGAGATTTACGCCCGTGTATTGATTATAGGGGGCTTAACAAGATCACCATTAAGAACGTGTACCCTATCCCTTTCATATCGGAACTGTTCGACAGGTTAAGGGGTTCAGCAGTGTACACTAAACTTGATTTAAGAGGAGCTTACAATTTGATACGCATAAAAGAGGGGCATGAGTGGAGAACAGCATTTAACACCAGGAGTGGGCATTATGAATACTTGGTCATGCCTTTTGGTCTTTGTAATGCTCCAGCGGTATTCCAGGATTTTATTAATGATGTGCTCAGAGATTTCTTGCAAACCTTTGTTATAGTATACCTAGACGATATATTGATTTACTCTCCCGATCTGAAAACCCACCATGCACATGTCAGACAGGTATTAGCTAAATTACTGGACAATGGTCTTTATTGCAAACTAGAGAAGTGTTTATTCGACATTACTACTGTGAAATTCCTTGGGTACATTATCACTCCAGAGGGTTTTGAGATGGATCCTTCTAAACTCACGGCCATCTCAGAATGGCCTCTTCCTCAAGGTCTCAAAGCCATACAGAGGTTTCTGGGTTTTCTAACTATTATAGGAGATTTATCAAGAATTATTCCGCTATAGCCTCTCCTATCATTAATGACACGTAAAGGTCTGAAGTACCAGATCTGGTCTTCTCAATCTAAACAAGCATTCGAAGCCCTCAAACAAGCTTTTACTTCCGCTCCCGTGTTACGGCATCCTGATCCCAGGATTCCGTTTATTCTTGAGGTTGATGCTTCTGAGATAGGCATTGGGGCTGTCCTGTCTCAAAGAGAATCTCCAGGGAAACCACTACATCCTTGTGGGTTCTTTTCAAGAAAATTATCACCAGCAGAACGCAATTATGATATTGGCAACAGAGAATTGCTTGCTATTGTGTCTGCCCTGTCAGAGTGGAGACATTTGTTGGAAGGTACTCTTGATCCTTTATTGATAATCACTGATCATAAGAACCTTACGTACATCGGGGATGCTAAACGTTTGAACTCGAGACAGGCCAGGTGGTCATTGCTACTGTCTCGGTTTAATTTTGTATTGACTTACAGACCAGGTGACCGCAATGTAAAGGCTGATGCCTTATCTCGTCAATATGACCCGTATGAATCTAATACACAAGACCACAATCCTATAGTTCCTCCTGAACGTATTGTGGCTTCCACAGTCTTGTCTGTCTCCTCGCCTTTCCTGGAACGCCTCCAGGCAGCTCAAGTGGGGGCTCCACCTGACAAGCCTCCAGATATGTTGTTTGTACCTGAAAAGGAAAGACAAGAATTACTCATAATGTTTCATGATTCTAAACCAGCAGGTCATCCTGGTATTACTAAGACTCTTACCAGTATCTCCAGACAGTTCTGGTGGCCCACCATGCGACAGGACGTACGCCTGTTTGTTTTGGCTTGTCAAATCTGTGCCAGAAGCAAAACCAGTAAAACCTTGCCTGTCGGTCTATTGCAGCCTTTACCCATGCCTAAGAGGCCTTGGTCTCATCTATCTATGGATTTTATTGTGGACTTGCCGAAGTCCAAAGGTCATACTGTGGTTCTGACAGTTGTAGACCGCTTCTCCAAAATGGCTCATTTTATTCCTTTACCTAAGCTTCCTACAGCCAAAGAACTGGCGGTCGTCTTTGCAAGAGAGATTGTACGAATACATGGGGTTCCGTCTGAAATAGTCTCTGACAGAGGAGCTCAGTTCGTCTCTCGTTTCTGGAGGGTTTTCTGTGCGGAGATGGGGGTGCGATTGGCCTTCTCTTCAGCATACCATCCACAAACCAATGGGGCAGCAGAGAGGGCAAATCAGGGTCTCGAGCAGTACATACGTTGCTTTACCACACAACAACAAGACAATTGGTCGGAGTTGTTGCCCTGGGCTGAGTATGCACGTAATAACGCCGTTAATGAGACCACTGGCCACTCTCCTTTTTCTGCTATCTATGGTTTTTTCCCTCCGGCTCTACCGCTTCAGTTTAATGAACAGGCCATCCCGGCTCTCGATGACCATCTCACTCAACTACAAGAGATTTGGAGACAGATTCGCGTAAATATGGAGCGCAATGTTGCTGTCCAGAAACGCAAGGCTGACAGGCATAGGTTACAAGCTCCCTCCTATAACGTGGGGGATAGAGTTTGGTTGTCTACTAGGAACGTGAAGTTACGGGTGCCTTCTATGAAAATGGCACCTCGGTTTATTGGTCCATATAAGATCATTCGCCGCGTTAACCCTGTGGCTTATGCTCTTGCCCTTCCTAAACATCTTCGCTTGCACAACGTCTTTCACACCTCCCTACTGAAACCTTTGTTGTGTAACAGGTACACGCGGGTCGTTCCTCCTCCTCCACCTGTTCAGGTTGATGGTGAATCGGAGTATGAGGTTAGGAGGGTTTTGGATTCTAGGCTGTGCAGGGGTGTTCTGCAGTACTTGGTCGATTGGGTGGGCTATGGCCCGGAAGACCGGTCCTGGATTCCAGCTTCCGACATGTCTGCCTCTAGGTTGGTCAGGGCGTTCCATGCCTCGCACCCCGATCGCCCTGGTGGTCGTATTGCCGCTCGTCCTGTTGGTCGTCCGGTGGCCTCCCGTGGAGAGGGGGGTACTGTAACGTTGGGGCTTCCAGCCCTACCTGTGTGCTTGAGGACAGCAAGTCTGATGCTGCTCGCTGACCACTGCCCGGTTTAAATGGAGACAGGCAGGGAGGTGATTGCATGAGGTGTGGCTTGAGTGGGGGGCGTGGTCTGGTGAAGGTCTTTAAAAACCTCAGTATAGTTTCAGAAGTTGCCAGATCGTGGTTATCCATACCTGAGCTCCTTGTACCTGACTGCTATATTGATTTAACCTGTTATTGACCTCTGCTTGTGTTCTGACCATTCTGCCTTCTGTTGCCCTAGACTATTTACTTGTACTACGCTACTGCTCTGATACCGACCCGGCTATTCCATTTGACCATTCTGAACTCTGTATTCCTGATTCTGGCTCGGCTGACTCCTCTCCGTATTGTTAACCCTTTTCTGTCTAGCTAGTTTACCTGGCCAATTCTAAGGACCAGACAGATAGGGATCATTCACAGCTACACTGTTGGTAGCTTCTGGGTTTTGTGGAGTGTTGGGGGTTAAGTACTGCGTGGTGGGATCCGGGAACCGTGACAACTGCGCAATATATGTCTCTGTTTTCATGTTCCCATTATAGGACACAAAAAAAAAAGAGAGAAATAAGAAACTTTCCGTTGTGATCTCCCTCACTCATTGCGCGAGGACTACTTTTATTATTTTTCTAATAAGTATCTTTATTTATTAATTTTTTTAGGATTTATTAGGACTTTTTCAGCAAAAAAAGTTCCCAATTTTTCTTTCAATAGCGTGTTTGTTTTTCTTCAGTAACAGACCTTTTTTAAATAATATTCATCGGACCTTATATACAGTATTAATTCCAGTAATTTTCATGCAGATGTTTTTATGCAAAACAGCTTTTAAAAGCTGCGGTGCTTCTTTTTTTTTTTTAACCCGCTCGTCGGCTTGTTGACTTTTTCTGGCGGCTGGCCGGTGTTTTGTTCGGCGGATCGTCAACTTTTTTCTGATGCGTTCGGCGGGTTGGGGCAGATTGTCGGGTACATTCAGCTCTTTTTTGGGCGGTTTATTGGATTGCTCCGATTTTTTTTATTTCCATTGGTTTTGCGGCGGGTTTTCCTATCTAATCAGCATTGGTTTTTCGAATGTGGACGAGGTTGGGGAATTTGACTCTCCGAAGTGCGGGGAAGGAAAGAGCGCTGAAATTCCAATGGAATTTTGGTGCTCTTCAAATAACCCTGTAGGTGTCTCACCCTTTTCTAAACAGACAATGCCCTTTTGAGTATAAGACACAAGATTTTGTAAGGAGACATGCAAACCCAGGCCTTCACGTAAAACGAGATGCTCTTACAGGGTCCCTGCTCTCTATACTTAACACGCTGGACCTTCTGTTAAGCGAGACTCTTGTAAAACTGTCACATCTCTTTCTAAACATGATAGATGAACTGAGACTTTCCCTCTCCACCGGATGATTTATGCCCACTTATATTGAAGGACATCATTTGTGTTTTGCGGAATAATCATCGAGGATGCAGGTCGTGGGTAGTAGTAGTAAATTATGATTCGTTTTGATATGTGACATGTGTTTTATATAGTGTCGGATACTTGTCATAGCGAGATGATCTTGCAATAGAAAAAAAACAAAAACAAAAACATAAAACATTCAATAACACTTACCTAGAGATTTTTCTTTTTGCTGATCGGTCCACGCTGCTTTTCTAATAAAGATTTATCCATACGCATTTGCCACACTCTGATCTCTATCTTTATAGCTTTGCAGCGTGCGAAATAACATGGCGAAAAATGGCAGCATAAAATATTGAGGTGGGGGGGTGAGAGGAAATATAAAAATGTAATGGAACGAGATTTAGGTTTATTTACTATTAATGGTGAAGAGAGACAAAAGCAGTGAAACATACAGAGTTAGGCTAGGGTCAAACGAACGCATTAGTCGCAGCGACAGTCAAAAAGTGCGTCCGAACGCATTGACGTATTTTTTCACGGAATGCGCGAAAACGGTCAGGCTACGCGCATTTTCGTGCGTGATTTTTTTACGGATCGTCAATAAAACTCTTTTTGCGTCTGGACGTTATGTAGGCGGACATGAGCAGCGTCTGACATCTCCTAATCACGCACACACGCCGCAATGCCGCCGCAGCGCACTCTGTACGTCAGTACTAGCGGTTCTGCGTTCTCGAAAAAATGCGTTCATTTTCCACTTGCGTTGCGCGGCCGGACTTTCGTGCGGCCGTACTTTGTATATTGACCGTCATTGCCCGTCATTTGCTGCTACTGTGGCCGTGATTAAGTGCGCCTAAACGCACGTTAAAAATGCGTTAGTCTGACCCCAGCCTTATTCAAAGAGAATCGAAAAGTCACCGCACGTTCGGTGACTTTTCATTCTTTTCAATTTGGTACGATTTGGTGATCCCATTTCGGCGACCCTGCGGTGTATTCAGCAAGCACCACAGGGCCGTCGTAGTGCAGGGAAAAGTTGCCGCAAATCCGCCGAACACTCACCGCAAAACCCGGCGAACGCACACTGAAACCCGCAAAAACATCTGGATTATCCCCGCTGAACATGCCGGAGAAACCTGAGCAGCCGCCGATCACAGAGCAGAGCAGCCTCCGGAAAAGCCGACACCTCAGACAAATGGAGTGGAAAAAAACAAAAACAGTACACTTGAATGTTTGAAAAGTGAAACGCTGTTTGCAAAGAAACTACAGAACGAAAATGTCTGGAATTTACATATAACGATCCAATGAATGATAATAAAAAGGACTGTTACAGAAAAAAGAAAAAACTATTAAAAAAAAAAAACTTCCGCAAATAATCCCGAAAAATGCCTAAAAGACCCAAAAAAATCTATAAATAAAGAGACTCTTTACTGCAGAATATTATAATAAATGGTTTATTAGATATTGAATTAAAACGGGAATATTTTTAACATTGAAGCCTATGGGATTCTCCTGAATTAACTTGCCGAATTAAACCACCGAATGGCAGGGCATTTCGGGAACCTTTCACTGCTGGTTTGTGTTCTCTGAATAGCCGAAGCAGTGCTTTTTCATGGGGTTTTCACTGCCCTCGAACAGGCACCGAACAGTCACCGTATGTGCAGGCAATTGCCTGCTCTCTGGATAGCCGAATGGCCAGGAAAGGTAACCGAACGCAGATTTTCAGCGTTCGGTTACCTTTCTCAAGCAATTCGGATCTCTTTGGATAACCCTGTTAGAATTTTCACTTCTACAGTCATTCTCCTGAGTTTTAACCTTTTCGGCCACAATTTGGATCTCTTTGAATAACCCTGATAGTCTTGACATCTTATTAACCCCTTCACTATCGCAATCAACTATACTTGGTCTGCAAGGCACCTCCAGATACCCCGGTACAGAGTATAGTCGATACGATGTTCCACAAGAGCAATGCAAACGAATTTAATTTATCACAAACAAATTTCCTTCGCATGTGGGCTCCAGAACATCCCCCTAAAGTCTCCGCACTGTGGGCACGATGCCTGAGGTGCTAACAATTTTTTTTTAGAAACATCTGGGAATGTGTCTCACTGACATCTCACGAGCTGATCCTGCACGGAGACCAGAAATGCAGTAACTCATTTTCTCCAGCAGGCGGTGACATCTCCCTGTCAAATACGTTAGGCAGTGGTTCCCAACCCTGGTCCTCAGGTCCCCCTAACAGGCCAGGTTTGCAGGATATGTGAAGCACAGCACAGGTGATATGATTTGCTGCTCAGTGATTGCAGGATTCAGTCTGCTTTTCCCTAAGGTAATCCTTAAAACCTGTCCTGTTAGGGCGACTCGAGGACCGCGGTTGGGAACCACTGCAGTAAGGAATACATTGGGAATATTCCCAAACATTTCTTACATTATAATTAATTAAAAATCATTTTCCAAAAACAAACAAGCAACGGATTCTAACTGTTTTTTGGAAGATTCTTTGATAGTGAAAGGGTTAACCAGGAAGGACTGGTATAACCGCTTGGAATGTCTCCGGTGAAACCTCACAAAACATTAAGCATGAAGGCTTACCAAGAAAAACACACACAAATGTAAAATTTAACATTTATTGATTAAAAGATAAAACAATGGTATGTACACACACATTTCTTAGTAAAAATAAAAAGTGCATATTTCATGCAGCCTGTAAAGCCCATTTATTCAGTAACTTTGATAATAGGTCTATCTATTTATAGTATACAGATTGCAAAAAAGCAAAAGCATGCACATCCAAATCATAAGTCTATAATTTATATTCTCGTGTATGAAAACTAACTGCAACACAAAATATTTCTCTCCGGGACTATGGCCCCTATTACACGCATCGCGCAGCGCATTTGCGTGCGCGCAAATGCGCTTTCGCGCGAGGACAAAACCATTTGCGCGGAACGTCATAGTACGACGTTCGCGCAAACGATGCGCGTTATCGTCTACCACGATTGACCCAGCGCGAACCCAGTGCGAGCGCAAGTTCATGCGCGCATCCTATACTTAACATTGTGAGCGCAAATGCGTTAGTGCGGATGGTATTACAATCTTCGCGCGAAGTCGTACGAGTGACGTTTGCGCGAATTTTCGGAACGTCTATGAAAACTTGGTGTTAACTGCAAATATGATAGTTGTGGCCGAAACGAAATAACTCAGCAATAAAAAAAAATACAGCACAGTACAGTTACACATTCTACACATACCCAGACATCAAAAAAATAATAATTTGTCAAAGCGAAGTGTGTAATAGGGGCCTAAATTGGGCCAAATTACTATGTCCACGCTAAAAGGGGGACGCTAAGGAGGAAAACCTGCACCTGCAGGTTTCTCCTTAGCGTCCCCGTTTTAGCGTGATATTACGGTGCAGGCGCTAATCCAGCAGCCTGCACCGTAAAGCGGTGCGAAGCTTCGAGAATAGCGCCGCCTCGAGCATCCCCTCCATGAAGTCCATAGGACTTCAGTGAGGCTTCTGCTGCAGGGTCACATGGCCTGCAGGATCTCGCCTCACGACTAAGATCCGGCAGGTCGGCGGAGTGATCGTGGAGGGACACTGGGGGACTTTTTCCCCCAGTCTCTCTCTGCTCTTGGCAGTCAGAAGAAGCGGATAGAGCCGCCGTTCATGCCGCGGGATGAGAGGTATGTGATTTTTTGGGGGGGGGGTTCAGCTGGTGCTGACTAATTCGCAGAAGAGGAATCAGTTAGCACCAGGTCCTGGCTGTGGTTAACTTTCAAGTTAGTCGCAGCGGGTCGGTAATTAGCGTTAGGACTTTGCAATCCTAACGCTAATTAACACTTTGCGCTCCCCAAGGATAGGGAGCGCAAAGTACCGTAAGCTCGCGCTGAAAAGCGCAAGATCCAAATCGCTAACAGCCTGGCCGGGTTTCTGATTTCCAAGGTTCTCAATGAGCCAATCCATCGGGATACCACGGTTAGATTATTGCTTGAAATGATTGGACAGTTTCAGTTGTCCTCAAAATGATGACGACCAGGCTGGCACATGGTTTGTATGAAGAGTAGTTTGGGCCTCGCAGGCTTCCTTTAAGTCTTAAATGAAGTTTTTTGGGAACTCTGCACAGATTTCAGGAATTTTAGGAGCTGTATCATAGTACAGATTTTCACATTTTTCATACGACTGGAGTAAACGCTTACACTCAAAGTATCGAAAGTGTTACCCATCTCGCATTGACTTTCCTGCAGGAGACTCGACTAAACGTTAAAAGTCTTTGAAGACATTTCATTTAATTATCTTTATGTAACGTCGAAACAAGACGACTGATGTTTATTGAACGTGTATTAACGAAGAGCATACGGCGAGCGATTGCAAAGATCATATAAGCTGCGACATTCGTGTCTTGAACCAATATAAATTAATATTAAAGAAAATAAACGAGAACATCTAATAAGGAATAAGGAGTAACCTGTCAACAGCGGCGCAGCGTGAAAACATAATCACTAACGCAGATGAACATCCGACAAACACAAAGCATCAATTAGTCTAAGTTAAGAAGTGGGAATGAGAGGAATGACTCACTGAGTGCTAATTGGTGTTTGTCATCAAATGCTCATTTGCTTTTCGAGTCTTCAATAATAGCTGCACCTCTTCACTTTTTATGTTATGTTTTAATTATACATTGCAAGCGATGATCATTTTGTTTTTCGAAAAGTTGTATTAATGCTACTTTCACTTATGTAAGATGTGTCGTGTAATTACGGACTGGCGCCTGGCCCTGAAGGTAAGGTTTTCATAATAGGATGACTGGAATATGGCGTTTTATTGACCCAACGTAGATGTCCCGAGAGATGTGTTTTTCAGAAAGTTCCTTGAAATTGTGTACTTGTTGACCTTAGAGATCCAGGCCTCCATTTAATTTGAGCCGATGCCCGAAAACGGATCTTATTTCACTGGAATTTCAGTCATTTTTCACTTTGGGAAACTCAAACGTTAGTGTTTACCGGCGCTTCAAACCACCGATACAAATTGGGCTGGGACATCGGCTCTTAAGGCTAAATTTTTCACTGGAAATATCGGCTTTATACAATTCGGATTTATCAGTATGGCGATGTCCGAGAAAATTTTAAATCCTACAAAAGTGTCTATAAATGGATTTTCAGGCAGGGTAATAAAAGGAAATTATCCCACAATGTTACTCTTAAGCGCAAATAAAATTTGTGCAAATCAATTCAAAACCGGTGTGAATACGTGAAAGTAGGGAAAATATACTTATATTCAGTAAACCGTGCTTATCCTTTCTCCGAGCCTCGCATCAATGGATAATAATATATGGAGAGGGGAAAAAGCAATATAGTGCAATTCGGTTTATATATTGAATTGAATAAGAATTGTGTGCCCCCCCAACCTGTGGACACGGTAACACACCCTGATTCCCTTCCACCAGTAGAGTATTGACCCCCTTAACCCCACAAGGACATGTATTGTATATGAACAAAATACTGATATAATAAAAAAATGAAACACACATGCCCCCCCACGCTACGCCACTGCTACCAGTCACCTTGTCCCAGTATACCCTAGCATAGTTCCACTCTCACACTATATCCAGTCACTCTCTCCCAGTACCCCGTCACTCTCTCCCTCCCTCCAAGTACCCCCTGTCAGTCTCTCTCTCCAAGTACCCCCAGACACTCTCTCTCCCAGTACCCCCACTTTCTACAAGTACCCCAATCACTCTCTCCGAGTATCCCCAGTACCCACAGTCACTCTCTCTCGTTATCCTTACTTTCTCTCAGTACCCCGTCACTCTTCTCTCCCAGTATCCCCAGTCACTCTCTCCCAGTATCCCCCAGTCACTCTCTCTCTCCAATTACCTCCAGTCACTCTTTCTCTCTCCAAGTACCCCCTGTCACTCTCTCTCTCCAAGTACCCCCAGACACTCTCTCTCCAAGTACCCCCCTGACATTCTCTCTCCCAGTACCCCCACTTTCTACAAGTACCCCAATCACTCTCTCCCAGTATCCCCAGTCACTCTCTCCCAGTACCCACAGTTACTCTCTCTCGTTATCCTTACTTTTTCTCAGTACCCCGTCACTCTTCTCTCCCAGTATCCCCAGTCACTCTCTCCCTGTATCCCCCAGTCACTCTCTCTCTCCAAGTACCCCCAGTCACTCTTTCTCTCTCCAAGTACCCCCACTTTCTCCCAGTATCCTCAGTCACTCTCTCTCTCTCCAAGTACCCCCAGTCACTCTCTCCCAGTATCCCCAGTCATTCTCTCCCTGAACCTTCAGTCACCCTCTCCCCGTATCTCATCACTGTGTGTTGGTCATGCTGCTCTGGTGTCACACAGTGTCGCCTACCTGCGTGGAGCTGCTGGTGGCCCGGGGGGACTGTCCAGGGGGCTTAGTAGAGACCGTATTTTAAATGTGCTGCAGGGCAGGCGCCTCCCTCTTTCCTTCCTGTTCAGCAGCAGGGGCTGGCACAGGGCTTCAAGGGGAGCTGACAAGCATGAAACAGGGTGTTCCGTCGGATAATGCTGCACTGCTCACGTGACTCATGTCAGCATTAAGGAAGAGTCAGAACAGAACTTTCTGTCCTGGTCCTCCCTTCCGGATGCTGAGTGCTAAGTCACTGCCGGCACTGTAAAACTGGCAGCTGTCCGTGCAAGGGCCTCCCACGGACACCAGTGTCCGTGAGCAGACACCTTGCTGATCCCTGCTGGAAAATATTTAAAATAAATGTGTAGCTGTAAAAAGCTGATAAAAATAGCCTGGGGAAATAAAAAGTCCTGAAACGCGTTTCGCCAATGGGTCTTGGTTTCCTCTGTCCTTTGCACTAATTTTTTGAACATAGGATATTTCTAATGGCCTTTTTTTCCTGGCCAAAAATAAGCTTTTTTCAGGACTTTTTCAGACCAACGGCATTTTTCGAATATCGTATCTTTTCATCTGAATAAGTCGACATTTTGAAAAAATGGCCAACAGGATAAAGTCGAGCCCATTGTTTTGAGGAGCCATTTTACACACTAATAGAGAACCACGTGGCTTCAGCTTTTTGATAGTAATTTGGGTTGGAAGTTCAATCTTTCCTACCGGCCGCTTCAATCAATAGTTAGTGGTTGATGACCTTTACAAACTGTTACAAAATAAGCCTAGAGACTCTGTAAAGCTACCATGAATATAAAAGAATACCTGGTGGTG
Source organism: Leptobrachium leishanense (assembly GCA_009667805.1). Classification (NCBI taxonomy): domain Eukaryota; kingdom Metazoa; phylum Chordata; class Amphibia; order Anura; family Megophryidae; genus Leptobrachium; species Leptobrachium leishanense. The sequence goes on from CM019064.1 coordinate 31,030,792, forward strand.
ATGGTGGAGACTGGAGAGAACAGGAAAATTGGTCGGAGGGATACAACATGGAGAAAGTTTGAGTAGAGTGAATGGGGGAACCCTTGGTTTTACCAACAAATAATAAGGTTAATAACGCTATAAGATAAAGGCGTTTTTGACAGATAGTGCCAAAAAAATGTGTGAGTCAATTACCACCTCTCTATTCTCCACCATGTGTGTATTTGTGAGCGGGTTATTTGGTTTCTTGATGCGGCTTGTTCCTCTTCTTTAATCAAACTGAACTGTTGTTAATGTTTTTCCATATTCAATTTACTTTATTTACTGTATTTATTCTCTTTAAAAAAAATAACGGTTTCGTCTTATTTTTTATTACTTCAACTCTGTTTTATTACCTCGTTTATCAATTGCAGTCAAAATAGAACCACATATTAAAAACTGAATTTTAGACCTACAGGTCTATTCAATGAAAGGTTAAAACTCAGGAGAATGACTGTAGAAGTGAAAATTCTAACGGGGTTATCCAAAGAGATCCGAATTGCTTGAGAAAGGTAACCGAACGGTGAAAATCAGCGTTCGGTTACCTTTCCTGGCCATTCGGCTATCCAGAGAGCAGGCAATTCGCCAAATCCTGGCGAATTGCCTGCACATACGGTGCCTGTTCGGTTCCTGTTCGAGGGCAGTGAAATCCCCATAGAGAAGCAATGCTTCGGCTATTCAGAGAACACAAACCAGCAGTGAAAGGTTCCCGAAATGCCCTGCCATTCGGTGGTTTAATTCGGCAAGTTAATTCAGGAGAATCCCATAGGCTTCAATGTTAAAAATATTCCCGTTCTAATTCAATATCTAATAAACCAATCATTATAAAATTCTGCAGTAAAGAGTCTCTTTATTTTTTAGGATACTTTAAGCATTTTTCTGAATTTTTTGTTTTTTTAAAAGTCCAATTTTTTTTTTTTAAAGTTTACTTATTTTTTCTGTAACAGCCCTTTTTATTATCATTCATTGGATCATATGTAAATTTCAGACATTTTCGCTCAGTAGTTTCTTTGCAAACAGCGTTTCATTTTCACACAATCATAGAGACGGTTTTGCTAATTTATTCACCTCCCTCGTCTGCGGTCTCGGCTGCTTTGGCTGTGTGCGATCGGCTCCTGCTCGGGCTTTTTCTGTGGTTTTCGCAGGTTAATCCAGATGTTTTTGGGGGTTTTCGGCGTGCATTCGCTGGGTTTTGCGGTTAGTTTTCGTCAGGTTTGCGGTAGCTTTTCCCTGCAATTCGGGGACCCTGTGGTGCTTGCTGAATACACCGCAGGGTCACCGAAATGGGATCGGCAACACGAACCGAATTGAAGAGAACGAAAAGTCACCGAACGTGCGGTGACTTTTCGAATCTCTTTGAATAACCCTGTAAGTCAAAATAGCTAAACCAGAAAAATTCTCCCATTTATCTCACTTTCCAAATCGGCTATTTGGTCTAGATGGTTCTCTTCTTCTGCCAGTTCTCCTGATTTTCACCTTTCTTTTGATAGACCTGATGATCGTTACACAGGCCAAAAAAGCTGTGCATCCATCGGGTTCAGCCTTTCAGACATCACCTACTGCTGTTGATCCAAAAGAAGGAAAAAAAATGAGAGTCTGAAGCGCTCGCCAAAAATGCAACATACTGGGAAAAAATTCCTTATTGGCCCCACCCAGATGGCGTCAGATTTCTCCCTGGATCGAGCAGCTTTTACCCACATATTAAATATTATGACCCCTGTGTCTGCAGGAAGTCATGCAGGCATTGTTTAAAAGTCTGTACAGACTCTGACCCAACCACCTCAACAGGCAGAGAATTCCAAAAAGTTGTTGTTTGGGGCCTCAAGCCGTGACAACAATCTACTACCAGGGGCGGACTGACAACTAATGGGGCCCCTGGGCAATAGGAGATCATGGGGCCCCTTGTGTCGCACCCACAGGAGGCCACACCCATAAAAACCCCACCCCCTACAACACAACACCCACATGTACATTATTGTGCTCACACATGGATATATATATTGCCCCCAGCAGCTCACAAATGGATAAATATATTGCCCCCAGCAGCTCACACATGGGTAAATATATTGCCCCCAGCAGCTCACACATGGATATATATATTGCCCCAGCAGCTCACACAGTGGCCGCCGGGTTGAAACTCTGCCGCTCATTTGGGTTCCACCAGCCAGCCACGATCTCATGAGATCACACGGCTGACTGGTGGAACCCATGTTAGCGGCAGAGTTTCAAGCTGGCGGTCACTCGTAGGAAGCATGCAGCGGCCAGCAATATTTTGCAGGTGCAGCCTGGCAGAGGAGATGTCCACGGCGCCAACCAAAACCGGGCCCCCACTGACCCGCTGGCAGTGCCCGAGTACCCGATGGGTCAGTCCGCCCCGTCTACTACACATTAAGAACCATATCACTAGACTCAATAAACCTATTCCAGGAGCATTTAGGCCCAGATGGATTAACAGATTACAGCTCTTGTGCTTTGAGCTTTGCCTAAGGTCTCACTTGTGGAGGCTGTGGGTTGGATCTAGATACCTCCACACACAGCACCTAGAACCCCTTGAGCCACGAGCTGTGCCAATCTCTGAAACGGCTAGGCTTGTCAACTCCTACCAAACACAATTGCCAGTTCTTGTAATGGCTGGGCTTATAATGTGCTCAGGTATGGAGTTCCAGAGAGGAAGCAACCTGTAAACTGTGATACCAGTCCTTAGGGTGGCTGGATCACATTACTAAGTAGCAGATATAGCTGGACATGGTTCACTGGGATACAGATCAGAACGTAGTCAGGAATATAGCCAGGTGTGTTATGAAGGAATAAAGCTTGAGACATACTCAGGGATATAGTCAGGTTGGCACATGAGAAATACAAGGACAGTGAAAGTGCTATTCAGCCAGAAACCAACCACAACAGGTCAATGCGTTCTGTATCAGAACTACTGGAGTTGACTTGTGGAACGACGTGCGGAACAGCATCATCTGCGATGTTGCGGTAGTGGGAAAAACTTGCTAAGTGGGGCTCCATGTGGCGCGGACCTCAGATTGACACCAGGAGGCTGGATCGGAGTGGTAAGTAAGTCCTTACTGTGGCGGAACCGTTCTCTTCCGCCTGTCCCTGACTCTCCAGATACCCCCTTGCCAATATCAGCCCGGCCTCTGAGTTGCTTGGAGCTCAGTGCCTCGAGCAGCCTGATCTGCAGCTCCAAACCTGCTGGGTCTGAACCTCTGCCTTGGAGCCTCTTTGCATTTCCAGAAGGCCGCTCTGTGCCTTCTGAGGTTGAGTGTAGTGTAGCGTAGTTGAAGGAGACACCAGACGAGCTGTATGTTCCAACAGGATTCTCTCTTTTTATGGAAGATTTCACCAGATATTTATACAAAATACAACAATGCACATTCAAACTTCACGCCCACCCCAACAGTTCTGATTGGTTGGTTCCAAGACCACTGCAGGCTTCCTTCAGGTCCTCATCAGTTATAATTTGCATACCAAATGGTGAATGTACCTAAAGTCTCTAATTACATTATGTCAGTTAGATATTTACAATAAACATTCTTTAGCCTTTAGCTCACACAACATTTACATAATCTATTGTTCTAACACATCAGATTAAAGACAAACCCTATCCCAGACTTCTTGAATCAAACATGCAGCCAGATAAGGGGAAAATCCCTTTTGCATAAATTACACAGTAGTATAGCTTGTTTACTGGCTACACAAAAACACATTTACCTACAGAAATATAAGTATATTTAAAACTAAAGCTACGCAATTTACACTACATTTAAACTAAAACCAAGCAATGTAAAATATATTTAAAGTCACACGATATAAATGAACATAAAGTCTTTCCGAAGGCAATTGTCTATGTCTTTTGAGATTTTCGCCATTGGAAATAAAAGTCTTGGGGTTTGACGCAGGGAGCGCTATGTCAGTTCCATGACACTTACATCACTAAATCCAAATGTTCTAAAACGACTGTTCTTTTTGGCTACTTGGACGCACGGATCAGCATCATCTGCGATGTCGCGGTAGCGGGGAAAACTGGCTAAGTGGGCCTCGACGTGACGCGGACCTCAGGTTGACACCAGGAGGCTGTTTCAGAGCGGTAAGTCCATACATCACTAAATCCAAACGTTCTAAAACTACTATACTTTTCCGCTACTTGAACGCACGGATCAGCATCATCTGCAATGTCGTGGTAGCTGGAAAACTAGCCAAGTGGGGTTCGACGGGACGCGGACTTCAGATTGACACCAGGAGGCTGGGTCAGAGCGGTAAGTCCTTACATCACTAAATACAAACGTTCTAAAACTACTGTCCTTTTCGGCTACTGGGACCTTGCATTTCCATTTTCCAGTTTAGTGAATAAACCCTAAACAGGACAATAAGTTAAATCCTTCACTGTAAGGAACCAAGGACAGAAATGCAAAAATACAATTTTAAATAATAATTATGATAAAAATATAAAAAAGCTTGGGTCAAAAAGTTAACTGTTTAGCGAATAACCCTGCCCTTCTTTTTTATTTTTATTATACATTTTCTGGTAGAGAGGATTAACACGTCATTTACATAAATAATTTACAGTTAATATACAAATGCTAATTTTATGAATTGATGATATATTAAAGCGTATACTGTTGCAGATAATCACCTGTTTAAAAAAGGAATATAAAAATTACTAAAACTGATAATATTTATTAGGCATTTCCCAAACAGAGTCGCGCTGGGAGTAAAGCTGGAACCCGAAATGCAGATATCTGCCTGGGTCGCGTAGGGCCAGTAAATAGTTTGCATGCGTGTACGGTGGCCGATGCCAGCGCGTCTGCCAATTATGAAGCAATAGCAGTTAATAGGGAAATCAATAAATTGCCACTTGAGAGCGATCCCGGTGCCATCCTCCTTGGCTGGGAAACAGATTGTTAAGCTGCCTATAGCAACGCTCACATTGACTGCCGGGGTGCGCGAGCTCGTTCCCATCGCTCCCTACAGTAATGGGAATGGATCATGCGAGTCAATGGTGCATTAACCCTATGTATGCTGGAACAGGACCACACAGAAAAAAATAATTAACAAAGCCCCGGAGTGCCCAGTGAGCATGAGATCCATTAAACGGAGGAAGGTTGCTCATTAACTGAGCCTCATAGGAAATGTATTTCCAAAACATCTGGAGGGCCAAGGTTGCCCACCCCTACTCTAAGCTAGTGACGGGGGGGGGGGGTCAGGTCTGCTATTTCCACCACCTGACACTATCAATGGTGGGCTGAGCGCTCACTCCAGTGCTCGCCAACCCAATGCTTCTCAAAGGAAACGCATCGAGAGGCATTGGCCCAACAGCAGTGTGCAGAATAGCAAGGCGGTCCCTGCACGACTAGATTGACAGGTTCTAGACTATCGCAACCAAGGTTGAGAAGATATGGGGGAACAATGGACATTCAGCTACAACACATTGAATTCCAAGAAGATGAGAGCCACTCCAGGTGTAACTTGGACGGATCTTTATTTAGGATGGAGATAAAATCAAGGTGACATTTCGGCTTATAAGGCTTTAATCAAGCGGTGGCCTGCGAGAGAGCACCGGCGGCGAGTGGGTGTAGTGCAAAAAAGGGGTCTCACAGCTCGACTCTAATCGATTATTCTCGAATATATTACCTTAAATGGCCATGGTGTCTGGAGAGACCCTTTAATAGTTTAATAGTTACACTGTATTTGTTACCAGTTACAAACATGTAACTCAATGTTATTATGCTATATGTTGTTACCAGTTACAAACATGTAACTCCACTTATTATGCTATATGTTGTTACCAGTTACAAACATGTAACTCAATGTTATTATGCTATATGTTGTTACCAGTTACAAACATGTAACTCAACGTTATTATGCTATATGTTGTTACCAGTTACAAACATGTAACTCAACGTTATTATGCTATATGTTGTTACCAGTTACAAACATGTAACTCCACTTTATTATGCTATATGTTGTTACCAGTTACAAACATGTAACTCCACATTATTATGCTATATGTGTTACCAGTTACAAACATGTAACTCCACTTTATTATGCTATATGTTGTTACCAGTTACAAACATGTAACTCAACGTTATTATGCTATATGTTGTTACCAGTTACAAACATGTAACTCCACATTATTATGCTATATGTTGTTACCAGTTACAAACATGTAACTCCACGTTATTATGCTATATGTTGTTACCAGTTACAAACATGTAACTCAACGTTATTATGCTATATGTTGTTACCAGTTACAAACATGTAACTCCACATTATTATGCTATATGTTGTTACCAGTTACAAACATGTAACTCCACATTATTATGCTATATGTTGTTACCAGTTACAAACATGTAACTCCACGTTATTATGCTATATGTTGTTACCAGTTACAAACATGTAACTCCACGTTATTATGCTATATGTTGTTACCAGTTACAAACATGTAACTCCACATTATTATGCTATATGTTGTTACCAGTTACAAACATGTAACTCCACATTATTATGCTATATGTTGTTACCAGTTACAAACATGTAACTCCACATTATTATGCTATATGTTGTTACCAGTTACAAACATGCAACTCCACATTATTATGCTATATGTTGTTACCAGTTACAAACATGCAACTCCACATTATTATCCTATATGTTGTTACCAGTTACAAACATGTAACTCCACATTATTATGCTATATGTTGTTACCAGTTACAAACATGTAACTCAATGTTATTATGCTATATGTTGTTACCAGTTACAAACATGCAACTCCACATTATTATGCTATATGTTGTTACCAGTTACAAACATGTAACTCAATGTTATTATGCTATATGTTGTTACCAGTTACAAACATGTAACTCAATGTTATTATGCTATATGTTGTTACCAGTTACAAACATGTAACTCCACGTTATTATGCTATATGTTGTTACCAGTTATTTCCTGCTGACATGTTCATAATAATTATAATAATTCTATTAATAACTATATAAAGCTGTTTTTTATATATGTTTTCATTATAATACACTGCAACCTCTTGGTATCAAGGTATCTCTGTGTCACTAACTATATGCCCATGTTACGAAAACTTTACACTATTTTTCCCCATTTACATTAATAAAATTATGTGAATAAAAGCAGGATTTTACTTCATTTGTATTAATGATCGGATTTATCTCCATGTGTCATAACTGTCAGAACAGCAAAAAAAGATATATATATATATATTAAAAAAATGAAGAAGAACAGTGTTAAGTAAGGGCTTTGCATCATGTATTTGGAGCAGGGTATAGGATGGTGATGCATTTCTCTGATCGGCCTGTTGGTGGCGTCCTGTGATTAGCCTGCACGCTCGGAGGAAATATACTGCTCCTTAGAGCTGATTCATGAATTCCGATGTCTGCTTTAGGTGTACTGCACATCACAGTATTATTATTAATATTATCGTCAGTAATAGCGATAACAGTTTCCGCAGCGCTTTATGATAACCAATGGGTACAAGACAAAATTAAAACAAACACAGGAGCAGAAGCAACAGTGTAGATGGCACTGCACAGAGGAGCTTACAATCTAGAGGAGTTGGAGTAGAGGAAGACGGAAGCAGTTTTATTGGCGTTCATATGTATTTAACAGACATAAAAAATTCTTAAAAGTAATGTTTACTATTTGATCATAGTTCCATTCATATGGTACATTAAAAAGAGGAGCATGTTGGGGAAACATACAAACGCAACAATAGATTAACCCATGATTGTCATTTTTGCACTGTCCTCCCCAGGGGTCAAGTAGTCCCCAAAAATTTTAGGGGGTTATTCAGAGAGCACCGCGATGTCGCCGACGTTCCCTGCACTTCGGGGAATCAAAGTTCCCCACCCTGCGGTGAATTCAGCATTCACCACAGGGTCCTGAATAGGGATGAGCGGTTCAGGTTCGGACGGTTCGGGGGTTCGACCCGAACTTGGCCTGTTCGATGAGATCGCGAACACCGAACATTTCCGGGTGTTCGCCGCATGTTCGACCACAATGGACCACAATGCATTTTCCCACTGGCCTGAAGCTCGTAATTGGCTACAGCCTTGCACCTGACCACAGGTCTGGTGCAAGACTGGTTCAACACTATGCCAGTCACCGCTCAGAGTCCTGATTGGGCAAATTTTGCCCAATCATGGGCCCACAGAGCTAAGTCCCGCAGCACACTATATAAGATTTCCACGCAGCGCTTCTTCACGCTTTTCAGAGGAGATTTCAAAGGAGATAGTTGTGTGTGTTGTTACTGCCGGTCTGCCACGCTACTGGGGGGTCTGGGGGGTCTCATTTCTACCAAATATCAGGGAATTTAGGTGATGTGTGTCTTGTCACTGGGCCAGCAATTTTTTTGGGGGTTTACAACTTTATTTAAAACATTTGTGAATTGAGGTGATTGTCTGGGTCTTGTCACTGTGCCAGCAAGTCTTTTTGGGTCTCATTTATAACAAATATCAGGGAATTTAGGTGATGTGGGTCTTGTCACACAGCCAGCAAATCTTTTTGGGGCTCACTAATTTCTTTAAAACATTTGTGAATTGAGGTGATCTGTGTCTTGTCACACAACCAGTACCACGCATTATTTTGGGGCTTACTAATTTCTACAAAACATTTGTGAATTGAGGTGATCTGTGTCTCGTCACACATCCAGTACCACGCTGTATTTTGGGACTCACTAATTTCTTTAAAACATTTGTGAATTAAGGTGATCTGTCTCTTGTCACTGGCTGCCAGCTATCAGTGTGTCTCACTGAGTTATAAAAGAGTTCGTTAAATCTTTATACCAGAGTTGAATCAGAGTCCTGTATATATTAATCTATATATCACTCACCATGTCTGAAAGAACAAAAAGGACAGGCAGACGCTCCCAGACACAGATAAGAGGGCAAGCAGCCCCTGTGTTGGGAGACTGTGCCTCTGGTCGTGGTGGACGTGGTGCATCCTCTGCAGGGGCACGCTTGTCCTTTCTAACTGGTGCTGGCCATCTTAAGCAGCAGCAACATACAGAGGACTTGGTGGATTGGCTAACCAGGCCATCCTCATCCTCCGAGTCCTCTGCCAGCCAGGCTTCTAGTGATTTACAGTCAACCTCAGCTGCCAAAGTATCTAATGCAGCCTCCATGTCCACAGCTACTCCTGCCGTAGCCTCGCTATCACACACGGAGGAGTCAGCTGAATTGTTTGACTACAATGAGAATGACATGCTGCTTGAGGATGCGCAGCCAGTACAGTGCTCTGATTCAATCTCTGAGGTTGAGCAATTGAGTATAATCAACCTAGAGGAAGGGGGTGCCAGTGATGACACACAAATAACTGGCACTCATGTTGCCCCAGCAGCTGCAGCATACTGCCAAGTTGGCTCCAGTGACGAGGAGATAGGGGGTGATGATGACAATGATGATGAGGTCACTGACTCCACCTGGGTGCCAGATCGAACAGAGGAATTAAGTGAGGAAGAGGGGGAGGAGGAGGCACAGCAAACACGAGGCACAACATCCTCTGTGACCAACCGTAGCACTAGCCAGTCCAAGGCATCACATGTCAGAGCTGCTCCGGTGCAGAGTGCTGTTGTCTCAAAGAACACATGCAGGAACTCTGTTGTCTGGGAGTTCTTTAAGAAATGTGCAGTAGAGCGCAGAGTTGCTATTTGTAATCTATGTCAGATGAGGCTTAAGCATGGGAAAGATACCGGACACTTGGGTACCACGTGCTTGAGGCGACATATGAATAAGTGCCACAAATCAGTGTGCGCTCTGTTTTGTTCACACGATTCAGGCTGGGGTCAGACAAACGCAGTGCGAACGTGCGTTGAGCCGCACTTTATTACGGCCGTAGTAGCAGCAAATGACGTCCAATGACGGCCAATATACGAAGTACGGTCGCACGAAAGTTCAGCCGCGCAACGCAAGCGGCAAACAAACACATTTTTTTGAGAACGTGGAACCGCTAGTACTGACACACACAGTGCGCTGCGTCGGCATAGCGGCGTGTGTGCGTGATTAGGAGACGTCAGACGCTGCACATGTCCGGCCAACATCACGTCCATTTGTTTTTTATAGCTCCGTCAAAAAATACGGCCGACATTGCGCATCGTATGACCGCTATCGCGTCTTCCGTGAAAAAAATGCGTTCAGACCCATCAACGCACTTTTTGACGGTAGACGTGAAAAATGCGTTCGTCTGACCCTAGCCTCAGCCAATTAGAATTAAGAACCACAATTATCTCCCGTTAAGTTTTTGCACCTGCCAAAGCCAATCTGAGTATATATGCTGCAGCAATAATAAATGCACGCACAACTTCTCTATTTTATTGGTTTGGGTATGTGTAGAATGTGTAACTATACTTTGCTGCTTTTTTTTTTGGGCTGGTGTATTTGGTTTCGGCCAGAACGTTCAGATTTGCCATTAACACCAGCTTTTAGGAGTTGCAAAAATTATGCGCGCAAAAGCTATGCGTTAAATCCTGCACATAGATTGTAATACCATCCGCGTACCAGCGCACAAACGCATTTGCGCTCACAATGTTAAGTGTAGGACGCGCGACGTACAGTAAGCTCGCACAGCGTTCGCGCAGGTTCCCCCCCCCCCCGGTAGACGAATACGGCGTTTGGCGCAAAGGGTTTTACCCCTCGCGTTAATGGTTTTTTGCGCCGGCTCAAACGTTTGCGCGAAGATTGTAATTTAGCCCCAAGTGTATACGCCATCCGTATAAAACATAATAATATTTTCTCGCTGGCGTATATGTCTTCCTCGTTATATATCAATCAACAGTGATGTAATTCATTTTCCAGATATTTATGCAAAACATTGCATAACACATTGTTGAAAGAAGACACATGAATTCATTCTTTTATCTCTCTCATTATTGCCACTAGTGTCATTCGTTCACCCTATCGTAACGTTTATTTGATACGGCGCTTTTTTTTAAATTTTAACAATGCCATCTTTCTTTATTCAAATCATTGCCACATGTGACTGCAACGTCTTATGTTAATGGCCGGATTGATTCACACTCCTAAACCCCAAAATATTGAATAAATCTTTTGATGTTAGAAGCTTATTATGAATGCGAATTTAACTATTTATTTTTTTAAATTCTACTTTTGCTCATACATTAACAATAGCAAATTGTGACAAATAAGTGTCAAAACAAGGGACACTACCACTTACATAAGCTGTAACGTGAGGGGTTATTCAGGTGACAGTTCGGTGCTCTTTGATTCACCGCACTTTGGGCAATAAAATTCCCCCGACCCTGTGGTAAATTCAGCATTCACCGCAGGGTCCCCGAAGTGCAGGGAAAAGCCGCTGGATGGAACCGAAAAACCGCAGAATATTTGCCGATAAGTCGGATCGATTCGAAAAGCTGCAGAAAACCCGCTGAACGTACCCGACGATTCGCTGCAAACCCGCCGAACACGTCTGAAAAAAAGCCGACAATCTGCCAAACACAGCACCGACCAGCTGCCGGAAAAAGCCGACAAGCCGACGAATGGGGTAAAAAAAATGAAATAAAATAATAATAATAATAATAAAAAAAAAAAAAAGGATCAAAACTTTCGCATTTTTAAACACTTTTTTGTTTGCAAAAAAACTACTGGACGAAAATGTCTGGAATTTACATATAAGATCCTATGAATAATAATAAAAAGGTCTGTTACAGAAAAAACCAAAAAACGCTATTTAAAAATAAATATATAAAGACAAATTGACAAAAAAATTCCAAAAAAATGCCTAAAAATATCCTAAAAAATAAATAAATAAAGAGCTTTTTGCTGCAAATTAAAAGAATAAATGGTTTATTAGATATTGGGTAAAAACGGGAATATTTTTTTCATTGAAGCCTATGAGATTCACCTGATTAAACCCGTCGAATGAAAACACCGAACATCAGGGCATTTCACTAACATTTCTCTGCTGTTCGGTGTCTCTGAATAGATTAACCATATGGGGATTTGACTGCTGTCAAACAGCACCGTATTTGCTGTCAATTTGCCAAAATTTGGTGGGCTGCCTCCTTCTTGAATAGCCAAATGGCCATGAAATTGCACTGAATGGGAAAATTCACTGTTTGGTGCAATTTCAGGGCCAGTTCGGCGCTCTCTGAATAACCCTGTAAATAACTTGTGAATTACAAACAAAACCACCTTATAAAACACAGTATAAAACACATTCTGCTGTTTTTTTTCTTTGTTTGAAGGAATTGCATGTAAAAAAGAAAAATAAAGTTTTTTTTTATCTCCTGTTTCCACTCTGTGGATTTTTCCCATTAAGCAACATTTATCAAAATCTTGGCAAGTCTTACTTTACAGCTGTGGTATAGGATAAAGCACTAGTAAAGAGGCAATGGGGTGGAGGAGGGAATGTTTAGACAAACTGCAGGGGATCTATTGTGCTGTTTATGCTACCCAAGATAGGCGATGGCAGCTGAATGAGATCTGATAGTGGCCTTACAACACTTTAATATGCCCCCTGGTGATGTTCATTGCCTACACCCCACACAATACAATTCTTATGAATCATTATTTTGGAGATCTGACCCATTCATTCCAATCTATGGCCAAAGCCACACAGTGAGGAGCAAAGAGGAAAGATACTGTGGGGGGGGGGGCAGTTTACAACACAAAATATCACACAATGGATGCACCCAGTGACACATATAGAGGAAAATATCACACAATGGATGCACCCAGTGACACATATAGAGGAAAATATCACACAATGGATGCATCCAGTGACACGTATAGAGGAAAATATCACACAATGGATGCACCCAGTGACACATATAGAGGAAAATATTATCTTAACTAAACATACAAGAGAAAAACAAAGAACATGTAAGATAACAGAAACATCAAATAAACACAATAAGAACATTGCATTTTTTTGGTGGTTGTGGCCCTTTAAGCTTGATGTAAGGATATTTTTGATGCTTTTGGAGAAGAAACATTGTTTCAACATTATTGGTAATTCGGATTGTTAATTTGCTCATTCGTGGCATTGACTGCGTGTGTTACATTGAAACAATGGAGAGCAGACAACTCCAAAACATAAAAAGAGTGCCACAAAAAAAGAAGAGATTATATAACGACTTGGTTCAGACAACAAGCAGACAGAAAACTCATGAGATCACATTTTGGAAAACTCACAGCTTTACACAAACACACACATAGACAAGGTAAGGAATCACTGGCACCTCTATCACCGGCTACGTTTGTGAAATCAGGATATAATTACCATAATTATGTTGGAGATGGGAATATTACCAAACCACAAGCAAGTTTATCAAGTAGACATAGGGAGAGTGAGAGAAAAGGCTGGATATTTCACCGTGATTGGTCTGATGTTTAATGTCTGTCCTGGATTTCTGCTATACACATGGAACATATTTATTGGAAGAGAAAAGACTGGACGGGCGCGGGATTAACCCACTCGATCATTTAACACAGGGAACCTAAACTCTGGCCCCCCCCCGATGTTTATTGTCTACATTTCCCAGAATTCCTTGATTGCAATAAGTGGCCCGGAAAATCATGGGAGCAGTGGCATAACAACTGGGGGGGCAGCCAGTGTGGGTGCCCCGGGTGCAGGGCCGAGGGGGGTGCAGGGACGAGGGGGGGCACCCTGTTACGCCCTGAGACCTGGGGCAGGGCTCGAGTCCTGCAGGAACGCAGGTTCCCACTGTGGACCGAGCCCGACAAAGTGAGCGCCGGGGGGCGGCGGCAATTGCCGGCAGCCGCATTGCTATCCTACGAGCGGCCGCCAGCAAAAAGCTCTGCCGCTCGGCTGGGGATCTATCCACCAGCCAGCTGCGATCTCGCGAGATCTGGCTGGTTAGATCCCCAGCCGCGCAGCAGAGTTTATGCTGGCGGCTGCTCAAGGAGGAAAAGCACGCGGCCGCCGGCAATGACGAGGAGAGGTGAGCTGGGGGTCAAATATATCCATGGGTGAGAGGTGGGGGGCAAATATATCCATGGGTGAGAGGTGGGGGGCAAATCTATCCATTGGTGAGAACTGGGGCAAATATATGCATGGGTGAGTGCTGGGGGCAAATACATCCATGTGTGAGAGCTGGGGGCAAATATATCCATGGGTGAGAGCTGGGGGCAAATACATCCATGGGTGAAAGCTGGGGCAAATATATCCATGGGTGAGAGCTGGGGGGAAAATATATCCATGGGTGAGAGCTGGGGGCAATATTTCCATCTGTGAGCTGGGGCAATATACTTCCATGTGTGAGCTGGGGGGGCAATACTTCCATGTGTGATCTGGGGGGGCAATTTTTCATGTGTGAGCTGGAAGGGGTAACCTGGGCCCATGGTATGGAAAGGGTTTGCAGGGCTGTGCATATGGGGTGCCACGTGTGTTCTGGCAGCATGCAAAGGGTGCACTGGGCAGCCCACACCTGGGTTACCCTACACTGCATAGCTGCAAGGGGTATGTGCTGGGAGCATGTATATATAATTCTGGGGGTCCAGTGCCTGTGTATATAATTCTGGGGGTCCAGTGTATATAATTCTGGGGTCCAATATTTTGGTCCGGGCCTGCTTATAACCAGAGTGGACATTTATATAATGAGGGGGGGGGATTCTGCCCCGGGCGCCCATAACTCTGGTTACGCCACTGCATGGGAGGTGTAGTTGAGAAACATCTGGGGGACTGTGGTTGCCACCTTTCCTTCAAGCCAAACCCGAACACTCAAACAACGCGCGGCATTTTTCTTCTTATGTAGATTTTACACACTTTACGCATGAAGGGACGTGGGGATTTAGATTAAGTGATTTTTGCAAAATCACTTCATATCAGGTTCTCAGAGCTGTTTTATATTTTTAATACTGATTCCAGATGTTAATCATGATCGACAAGCTTGACATAGACTCATTCGGAGGTGAAACTTTTGTTTTTGGAATAAAGCTTTCTTAATCCTGGAGTTGGATGATCATCACTTGCTCAAACGTTCCTCAGGGACCCCGGACCCCAGACCCAAATACTTCCAATGTGTGGTATCCATATTTGTTTTTCATACTGGTAGAGACACAGGCAGACACTGATAAAGACACTGCCAGAGTCACAAACACACCCGGAGAAACTAACACTGATAGACTCTCAAGTACATACAGGTATACATTCAGACACACAGGCACGGGGGAAAAAAAAAAGGTGTCAACTGCGCTCGTTTCTATATAGTTCCATGTGCAACAAAACACAAGAGGTTTTAGTTTGCTAAAGTGGCCATTGAAGCGTAAGCTCACTCGCCCCGTCAAGGCACCTTTTTGTAGAGTAAGTCCCTAACCAATGACCAAAAGCTGCTCCTCTGAGCAGCTGCATGCCCTCAGCTGCTTTTCCTTTGGATCCCCGTATCTCCCGATCCGTGGCAGCTAGAGGGTGATCATGGCCTTTCCAATGATACCAAACATGACTAGGTTTGTTGTAAAAAAAAAAAAAAGAAGTATAATAATAAAAAAATAAATAGTTTTTTTATTATTATTTTTGTTTTTAAATTTGTCTGGGGGATTAATAAAATAGACC
Source organism: Leptobrachium leishanense (assembly GCA_009667805.1). Classification (NCBI taxonomy): domain Eukaryota; kingdom Metazoa; phylum Chordata; class Amphibia; order Anura; family Megophryidae; genus Leptobrachium; species Leptobrachium leishanense. The sequence goes on from CM019064.1 coordinate 31,046,374, forward strand.
TAAGCTGGCATTTAAACATAATGAGCATAAAACAGTCAGAATGAGCTCAGCGCACAGAGGTGAAATGGCTCAGCGGTGAAGGGGTTAAAAAGCAAAAACATGTTAAAATTGGGTATTTCTATCTCAGGACAAAATTTCTAAACTATTTAGCTGGTATCTTTGTTTGGCGGTTGTAGATTTTGGGGATTACATTTCGAAAAATTGTGTTTTTCAATTTTTTCATCATATTTCATTATTTTTTATAGTAAATTATATGAAATGATAGAAATAATGGTATTTTTAGAAAGTCCATTTAATGTCGGGAAAAACGGTAATGGGTCGAATAAACGAATAAGAGGAAAATTTGACCTAAACACAAACAGCGCAGAAACGTAAAAACAGCAGCGGGCACTTTCAGACAGACATTTGTAAAACTGGCCGCTGTCACTTAGGCTAAGGTCAGACGAGCGCAGTTTTAACGTGCGTTTAGCCGCACGAAATCACGGCCGTGCTAGCCTAGCAGCAAATGACGTCCAATGCCGGGGAACATTCGACGAACGGCCGCACGAAAGTTCATCCGGGCACCGCAAGTGGCAAACGAACGCATTTTTTCGAGAACGTCAAACCGCTACTACTGACGTACAGAGTGCGCTGCGTCCGCATAGCGGCGTGTTTGCGTGATTGGGAGACGTCAGACGCTGCTAATGTCCGGCCAACATAACGTCCAGACGCAAAAAGGGTTTTATTGATGATCCGTACAAAATCACGGACGAAAATGCGCATCGTATGACCGCTATCGCGTATTCCATGAAAAAATACGTCCATTCGTTCGAACGCACTTTTTCACGGAGAACGTGACCCTAGCCTAAGGGGTTATAAAACAAAAGTGGCCAGGACTAGGGATGAGCCGAACACTCCCCGAGTTCAGTTCGAAGCCGAACCTGAACTTTCCAAATGTTCGGATCCGAACCCGAACCCGAACTCGAACTCCATACAAGTCAATGGGGCTGAAAATTCGGTTTTTAGAGTGCACTCCAAGAGGGCATATATGCTAGATATTTGCCATAAAAGGTGTATGGGGGTCCGGGTAGTGCCCTGGGGGACAGGAAACAAGGACAAAAAGTTTTAATTTATTTTTTTTAAAGGGACAGTGAGTTTTCCATGAAATAAGGGTTAAAAATAAAAACGATAAAAAAATATCGTGCCTAGGAGGTCCCCATAACCTGCCCGTGAAGTGGCAGATTTCTAGGATGTACAGAAATATGTAAAAACCAAAAAATGACATTTCAAATGAAAGTAAATGCTTTTCCTTTAATCTATCCATAAACAACTGCTTGGGGCGGCAGTCTGTATGAAAAGAGGAGACATTTTCAGACACGCAGAAAAAATTTACTGATTTTTTGGTGGTGAAAAGCAGGAGAATGGTAAATTCTAGACCAAATAGCCGATTTGGAAAGTGAGATAAATGGGAGAATTTTTCTGGTTCGGCTATTTTGACCTAGAATTTTCTCTTCAGTCATTCTCCTGAGTTTCACCTTTCTCTGAATAACCCTGTCAGGGTTATTCAGAGAGCGGTGAAGAGCAGGAGAATGACTGGAGAATGGAAAATTTTAGGTCAAAATAGCCAAACCAGAAAAATTCTCCCATTTAGGCTAGGGTCAGACTAGCGAATTTGTAACGTGCGTTTAGGCGCACTTAATCAAGGCCGCACTAGCAGCAAATGACGGGCAATGACAACCAATATACGAAGTAAGGTCGCACGAAAGTCCGGCTGCGCAACGCAAGTGGAAAATGAACGCATTTTTTCGAGAACGCAGAACCGCTAGTACGGATGTACAGAGTACGCTGCGTCCACTGGCGACGTGTTTGCGTGATTTGGAGACGTCAGACCCTGCTCATGTCCGGCCAACATAACGTCCAGACACCCAAAGTTTCCTGGTTTGGATCCGTACAAAATCACGCCCAAAAATGCGCATCGTATGACCGTTTTCACGCATTCCGTGAAAAAATAATTCAATGCGTTCGGACGCTTTTTTTGACGGTCGCTGTGAAAAATGCGTTAGTCTGACCCTAGCCTTATCTCACTTTCCATATCGGCTATTTGGTTCAGATTGTTCTCTTTTCCTGCCATTCTCCTGGTTTTCACCTTTCTCTGAACAACTCTGAGAGAGAGGTGAAAGCCAGGAGAACTGGCAAGAGAAGAGAACAATCTAGACCAAATAGCCAATTTGGAAAGTGAGTTAAATGGGAGAATTTTTCTGGTTTCTGAATAACCCTGTGAATGTTTAATCCCAAGGTGAAAAATAACATTGCTTAAGGCTGGGGTCAGACGAGCGCAGTTATCACGTCCGTGTTGCCGCACATTTGTACGTCCGTGGCAGCATAGCATTCTGACCAATGGAGCCCCACACACGAAGTACGTCCGCACGGAAGTGAGGATGCATGGCGGACGCAGCAAACGGACGCAGGTTAGGCAAGAACGTAATACTGCTAGAACGGACGTGCGGAGTGCGCCACGTCCGCAACGTCCGTGTAGCTTTGTATGTGAGTGATGAAACGAGGTCAGATGGACTGCATTTATACGTCCAGCATTTTTGACGGACAGAATGTTTTTTCATTTTAATTTATTTTCCCTGCTACATCAGTCAAAAAATACGTCCGTGAAAAAAACAGACTGTTTGGCCACTACCTTGTTGTCAGTCAGTAAGTACGTCCGTACTGCACGGATGCACAGTCCGTACAAAATGCGCTCATCTGACCCTAGCCTTAGATGTTATTTTGAATTTTTTTCAAACACCAGTTAACCACTTGGCTGCTATGGACGCGCTCAGCGCGTCCAGCCAAGTGGTTCTCCTGTGCTATGGACGCGCTGAGCGCGTCCATGCACAGGAGGCAGCAATCTGCCGGATTCTGGCGGATTGCTGCACCCCCCGGTGCGGGCTGACATCTTGGATGTCCTCTCAGCACTCCGGGACCCCGGCGGAGTAATTAGATGTCATTGCGGCGGCGCGATGACATTTTATTCAGGCGCCCCCCCGCATGTGCAGAGGAAGCGCCTGAAAGGGAGGGGGGTTCCTTTGGACCTCTCTCCCTCCCGATCGCCGGGGGGCAGAGGGTTAATCTAGGCACCGTTTGGAAGGGCACAGCCTGCCCTTCCAAACGGTGGCTGTGATTATTATTAACCCCTGGGGAGCCGGATCACGAATCGGCGCTGAAAAGTGACGGATCGTGATCCTCTCCTGGAGCTGACCGACATCTTGGACGTCGACAAAGCCTCCAGGAACTCCCCCTGGAGTTAACCCCTAGCTGCCACCAATGGTGGAGATAGGGGGTTCCAATGAACCCCCTATCTCCCGATCCATGGCAGCTAGGGGTTAATGCTTGATATTGTTGGATCGGCCAGAGCATGGCCTTTCCAAGGATACCAAACATGAGCATGAAAAATGTTTTTAAAAAAATTTAAAAAATAAAAATATTTTAAAAAAGAAATTCTAAAAAAAATAAACAATTTTTTTTGTTTGTTTTTGTTTTGTTAATGCAGCAATATTGTTCCCATTTCAATTATAATGTGAACAATAATGCTGCACTAACGATTTTTGTATGCGGTGCGTTTGTTAAAAAAAGCAAAATTGTCCCCAAAAAAAAATGTAACGAGACCCCATTTCAAATTTTTTTAACAAGCGCACCCCATACAAAATATAACTGCAAACGATCGCATGTTAAAATGTGAAAAAAAACACTTCACACATAATAAATTATTGAAAATTCAAATTTTATTGCATTTTTTGTTATAATATACAGACATGACATAACGTATACATATAACAATGACATTTTGCCAATACTGAATCTGCCAAGTCTGCCGGAAAGAACGATATATAATATGTCTGGGTCATATATCAAAATATGGCTACAAAACGCGGTTAAACATGATGAGCGAAAGTGGTAAAAATGACCTCAGCACAGAGGTGTGAAAAGCCTCAGCAGCGAAAGGGTTAAATGCAGCATATTAGGATGTTTTAGGAGGGAAATTAATTCTCAAATCTCAATCAGAAACAGACACCACCCCACCCCCTCAGTACCTCCGTATAGTTTACAATGTATCAAATTGATTACCAGACTAAAAACACCTGGTGTTATGCCCGTTTGTGAACAGAGGTCATTTAGAGTTGATAATCTTTCCACATACACATTAGTTTTTAATTCAATATCTAATAAACCGTTTCTTATAATATTCTGCAGTAAAGTGTCTCTTTATTTCTAGATTTTTTAGTATTTTTTAAGCATTTTCTATACTTTTTTCAAAATTTCTTTTTTTTCGAACTCGAACCGAACACACCCAAAAAGTTCGAAGTTCGTGGACTTTCGAACTGCCAAAGTTCGGGTCGAACTCCAAACTGTCCGAACCCGAACAGCTCATCCCTAGCCAGGATGAATAGACTGTCCCTTTAATCCTTTGGCTGCGGAAGACGTGTGTTGGGAGGTCGCAGGGTTTCTCCACAACATGAGAGGATGTCCCCCACACGTCACAGGGCTTCTGCAGCCCAGGGGGAGACTGACACTGGTCAGGTTGGAGTCCCACGGTGGTACGACTTTCTTGAAGTCAGACCGTTTCGTGGGAACCCTCCTGGCGCCACTGGCGGAGAGCCGGGTGAATGCCTGAAAGGCAGAGAGAGGGCTTTGGACCCCTCTATCCCCTCATTCAGAGGGCTACACACTCAAGAAAGACATCATTGGAAAGGTCACAGTCTGACCTTTCCAAAGATGCCCCTCATGAAGTTGTAGAGCCACCCCCAAAAAAAGTAAAAAAACACACACACCATCACACACCACACAGGTGGTGTGTGAAAATCAAAACTGCCTAGAGAACCCAACCCCCCCACAAATAAAAACCACCCTTTAACAATTTATTAATAATTTTTGTATCAAAATATAACCACAATAGTTCTGGTCATAAAGTTTAGATTGAAAAAATTTATTACAATTTTAACAACATTTTATATTTTTTACACTTTTTTTTAGTGATATGACTTATACACATAATAATTATATGATTTGAATATGCTGATTGTGCTAAAAAAAAAAGGAAATATAATTTGTCTGGGTTCTACAATAAAACATGACTTCAAATCGCGTTTAAACATGATGAACACAAAATGGTAAAAACTAGCTCACCACACAGGGGTGAAATGGCTCAGCAGTGAAAGGGTTAACATAAATAAATAGATATATATACATTTATATAGTGTAGATATACACTTATACATGTATAAAATAGCAAAAGCCACGCGTTGTACTTTGATAAGGCATAAAAGTAAAAAAAAAAGCACCTGCCAAACAGTCAGGGTTTAGTGGCACATTGTCTCTGTACCCTATGGCGGCACGTCCTGTCCTTCCTGACTTAATGCCTGCTGTTATGAGATGAACCCAAATACTCGGGACATAGAGTACGTCCTCCAGCAGCTATCTGCAGTTCAAGGGTTAAATAGAACCTGCAATGAGGCACCTGTGACAGGGTGGAGTGCAGAACCAAGGAGGGTGGTCAGCCCATCAATCCAATATCAATGACTAAAAGGGTTACCCTCAACCTGAACATATCTTCTTTACGACATAGGTGATGCCGCATACCAAACACACTGTGATATAACTATAAGGGGTTATTCAGATAGAGACAATCTGGCCCGGAAATGGTACTGAACATGGAATTTTCCCGTACGGTGACATTTCGGGTCCATTTAGCTATTCAGAGAGCAGGCAGTTCGCCAAATTTTGGCGGACTGCCAGCAAGTACGGTGCCTGTTTGGCGGTGGTGAAATCCCCCATAGAGAAGTAATGGTTAATCTATTCAGAGACACCGAACAGCAGAGAAAAGTTGCCGAAATGTCCTGCCGGTCGGTGTTTTCATTCGGCACGTTGATTCAGGCGAATCCCATAGGCTTCAATGTTAAAAATATTCCCGTTTTTATCCAATATCTAATAAACTGTTTATTATTTTAATCTGCAGCAATAAGTCTCTTTATTTATAGATTTTTTAGGATCTTTCAGGCATTTTTCATGATTTTTTGGGGAATTCTTTTTACATTTTTTTTTATGTTTTTTTCTTTTTTCTGTTACAGACCTTTTTATTATCGTTCATTGGATCTTATATGTAAATTCCAGACATTTTCATTTAGTAGTTTTCTTGCAAACAGCGTTTCAATTTTGACACTTTCAAGCGTTTTTTTTTTTTTTTTTTACCCCATTCGTCAGCTTGTCGGCTTTTTCCTGCGGTTGGTCTGTGCTGTGATCGGCGGCTCGTTGTCTTTTTCCAACGTGTTTTTTGCAGTGGTTCCGGTGGGTTTTTTCGGTGGGTATTCCGCGGGTGTTCGGCCGGATTGCAGTGGGTCTTCCCTGCACTCCAGGGACCATGCGGTGAATGCTGAATTCACTGCAGGGTGGGGAAATTTGATTCCCCGAAGTGCGGGGAAGTGCGGTGAACGGGAGAGCACCGAAATGTGTTCGGCGACATTTGGTGCTCTCTGAATAACCCTCATAAACTTTTTTTAAAAAAAACATCAGACTCAGGCAAATAATAAAAATTTGGTTCCAAAATATGATCATATATTGCGTACGCCTGTCACAACATCAATGTACTTCACCATGGCACGTCCTATGCTGCCTGCGGCCGTATTTCTGTCCAACCGGCTCGAAATAAAAATAAAAAGATAAAAAACCACTGTGTAATAATAAATCCCAGGCTCCTGCTACATAATCATCTTCCATTTTCACTTTCCCAGTAGAATTGGCATGTAATTCCTTGTTGGTATCTGTTTCCATGTCTGTTCCCTCTCCCTTAAGTGGGTTAAGTAAAATCCCGCTCTATCCTCCCCGGGGGAGCAGTTTGCCTCTCCTCTTAAATTGAGTGATCTTTAGATTTCTGATAAAGGGGTCTGCATCGCGCAAAGTGCTCACAGTCAGCTTTTATCTCCAAATGGTAAATAAGAATGAAAGAAAAAAAAAGATACATCCATTAGCAATCAATATCACTTGTGAGATTCTTTCCCCAAGTGGATATTATTATTTTTTATTTTTTTTTCGCTTTTTTTTTTTGGCTGACAGCAGTTCAGGCAGTTCGATGTTCTGATTTTCTGTCGGACACGCGGGGGGGGGGAGCAGCGCGTGCCGCCTTCTACCCTATCTTAAAAAAATATAACTTTCATAAAGTACAGATATAGCTTTCTGAAACAGATTTACTGAATTTGTAGGAATTTACCAGAAACCCAAATATGTGGGATGTACAAATGAATATTCCCAGCAGTATATTTGCTAATATGCAAAACTCAAGAAATTAACATTTTTCCCTTCTGGGATGACACAATATTTACTTTCAACCTCTGACCTTCTTCCTGTGTTACCAAGGGGAAATGAAAAGCGCATAATATTCTGGCTCAGGCAAAAAAAAGACACAGAAACATCACATACATCACATTATGGGCTCTATTACATTCTTTGCGCAAAAATGCACGCGCAGCGGTATTTTTTTTTGTGCGCAGCGTTAAACGTTAACGCGCGTAAATTAACGCTGGTATTATAATGCGAGCGCATTTTTTCATCCGTCGAAAAATACCGCGCGCAAAAACGCGTGCGCATTAACGCTGCGCGCAGAAATCGGTGGGCGGACTGTTTTTTCACGCGATTCAGCCAATCTGAATTACGAACCACAATTTTCTCCCGTTAAATTTTTGCATCTGTCAAAATCAATCTGAGTATATATGCTGCAGCAATAATAAAAACACGCACAACCTCTCCATTTTAGGCTAGGGTCAGACGAACGCATTTTTCACGTTGTCCGTGAAAAAGTGCGTTCGAACGAATGGACGTATTTTTTCACGGAATACGCGATAGCGGTCATACGATGCGCATTTGCGTCCGTGATTTTGTACGGATCATCAATAAAACCCTTTTTGCGTCTGGACGTTATGTTGGCCGGACATTATCAGTGTCTGACGTCTCCCAATCACGCAAACACGCCGCTATGCGGACGCAGCGCACTCTGTACGTCAGTAGTAGCGGTTTGACGTTCTCGAAAAAATGCGTTCGTTTGCCACTTGCGTTGCACGGACGAACTTTCGTGCGGCCGTTCATCGTATGTTCCCCGGCATTGGACGTCATTTGCTGCTAGCACGGCCGTGATTTCGTGCGGCTTAGGCTAGGGTCAGACGAGCGCACTGCGAACGCGCGTGCAGGCGCACTTAATCACGGCCGTAGTAGCAGCAAATGACGGGCAATGACGGCCAATATACGAAGTACGGTCGCACAAAAGTCCGGCTGCGCAACGCAAGTGGAAAACGAACGCATTTTGTCGAGAACGTAAAACCGCTAGTACGGTTGTACAGAGTGCGCTGCGTCCGCTAGCGGCGTGTGTGCGTGAATTGGAGATGTCAGACACTGCTAATGTCCGGCCAACATAACGTCCAGATGCACAAAGTGTTTTATTGATGATCCGTACAAAATCACGGATGCAAATGCGCATCGTATGACCGCTATCGCGTACTCCGTGAAAAAATGCGTCCATTCGTTCGAACGCACTTTTTCACAGACAACGCGAAAATGCGTTCGTCTGACCCTAGCCTAAACGCACGTTAAAAATGCTTTCGTCTGACCTTAGCCTTATTGTTTGGGTATGTGTAGAATGTGTATCTATACGTTGCTGTATTGTTTTTTTCGTGCTGGTGTATTTGGTTTCGGCCAGGACGTTCAGATTTGCCGTTACCACCAGATTTTCAAAGACGTTAAAATTATGCGCGCAAACGTTGTCCGTTAAATTTTGCGCATGGATTGAAATACCACCCACGTACCAGCGCACAAACGCATTTGCGCTCACAATGTTAAGTATAGGACGCGCACAGTACATTACGCATGCAAAGGGTTCGCGCAGGTCCACCCGCGTTAGACGTTAACGCGCATTTTTTGCGTGGACATTGTAATACAAAGTTGAGCGCGAAGGGTTTTGTCCCTCGCGTTAATGCGTTTGTGTGCACGCTTTAACGTTTGCGCCAAGAATGTAATAGTGCCCTATATATATATAATACGGAATACATCAATTTACATACACATATATATCACGCATAAATACACACACTTTACAAACTTATGTACATACACATCACACACATACATCAAGAATAAATATATATATATATATATATATATATCAACATTTCCATACAAATAGTATAGGCGGCACTCTCGGTCTTCATTCAAAGATCAATTTATTAGTGAAGAATCGACGTTTCAGTCCGCTATACGCGGACTTTCATCAGGATATAATAATGCACATACACAGAACACTTAAATAACATAAAACATACTCACCAATTATATCAGTGCCATCCCATCCCTGTGCCGAGCGGACACCGTCTGATGAGAGTGAGGTCAGAGCACCAGCCATAACCTCATGACCCACCGATCACCATAGCAGCCGAATGCTAAAGCGCCCAATTTGTAACCAAAAGGAAGCAATCAACATTAATCTGTGGTCATCGGAAAAAATACTAATCCAAGAGGATATTTCCATTGTATTATTTCTCTGTTTCTCCAAGTCCTCTCAGACAAAAGAAATTCTACATAAAAAAATAAAAAATAAAATAAAAAATATTATATAAAAAAGTAACAATACAATATTAAAATAACAGATGGCTGGCTGGTACTAACAATATTACTAGATCAAAGAATCTATGTTACCAAAGAGACGGTTGATTATCTATACTTGAACTGAACTAACACACTAATCCCCAGAATAAAAGGACCTATGAGGAAATCTAGAGCTCCACTCGTTCTTCTATCTATAGTATTACACTACACACTGAAATGGAATCCCACATTGCTCATATGTTCCTATGATGACTAAACTGTAAACCCAAAAATGAAAAAAATAAAAAACCTAAATAGATAATACAAAAAAGTCCCCAAATTTTTTTTTTTACGAGGAATTCTTTAGAGAAGATTCTTCATACAAATCGCAGCATACATGGGTGGACAGTCCAAACTGTGAAAAAACTTGTCTCATTAATCCTCTGCCACAAAAATCTTGAAAAACATGTACAGATTCATAAATGATCTGCCCAATGTCTGTAAAGCCTCAACTGTACACATGTACGCAGACGGCACCGTAATCTATACCAGCAAACCAAATCTCCCGCAGCTGGAGGCCGTGCTGCAAGAACAATTCACAGAGGTAGAAACGTGGATCAAAGATAACAAACTTTTCTTAAATACTGACAAAACTGTAACGATGCTCTTTGGAACAGCACCATAATATATATCTATAAAAACAACAACAAGAGAGATTGTGGCAAATACAACACAGCTATAATAAGCTGGTTAAGGCTAGGGTCAGACGAAAGCATTTTTCCCTGCAACGTGAAAAAGTGCGTCCGAACGCATTGACGTATTTTTTCACGGAATGCGTAAAAACGGTCAGACGACGCGCATTTTCGGGCGTGATTTTGTACGGATCGTCAATAAAACTCTTTTTGCGTCTGGACGTTATGATGGCCGGACATTAGCAGCGTCTGACATCTCCTAATCACGCAAACACGCCGCTATGCCGCAGCTGCGCACTCAGTACGTCAGTACTAGTGGTTCAGCGTTCTCAGAAAAATGCGTTCAAATTCCACTTGCGTTGCACGGCCGGACTTTTGTGCGGCCGTACATCGTATATTGGCCGTCATTGCCCGTCATCTGCTGCTAGTGCGGCCGTAATTATGTGTGCCAGAACGCACGTTAAAAGTGCGCTGGTCTGACCCCAGCCTTAAACCACTTGCGCTGGTATGAAATGGAAGACATAAATTAAACATAAATTTTTATTAGATTGATTCTAAGAATAGATAGACATACAATTCTATATAGAAAAAATACTCAGTATACTGAAAAACAGTGAGAAAATGTGTAAGAGACCAAATTGGTATGAATTATCCCTATCCTCAATTCAGCAAATACAACTTAATTGGTTGATTAGTTAGCAGGATAGCTGGTCTCCTTAAGACATTAGTGTACGGTTAGAATATCACTTAACAGTAGATAGAGGGTGTAGAGTAGTCAACTGGATGAGCTAATGTACTGCAGTATAAGGATCCTAGATTGATCAATTAACTAACTTCTATAATAAACTTGGTCTCAGTCCTAAAAGGGATACACCAAGCACCAATGAGCTAAGTTAGGTAATGATTAAATATCACCAACCTATACCATGGACAATTAAACCATTCAATTGGTCAATATCTCATGTCCAGAAGGTACAGCCCTAAATACGAACGTTCATTTGGAAAACATGTTATATCAAAGTTGAGTAGTTAAATGTAGTTAAAAAAATGGTCGGAGTTGTGGCAATTGAGTTTTAATGTGGATAAGTGCAAGATAATGCACCTGGGACGTAAAAACCCAAGGGCTGAATATAGAATATTTGATACATCTGAGGAAAGGGATTTAGGGGTTATTATTTCAGAGGATCTAAGGGTAAGTAGTCAATGTAATAGAGCAGCAGGAAATGCTGGCAGAATGCTTGGTTGTGTAGGGAGAGGTATTAGCAGTAGGAAAAGGGAAGTGCTCATGCCACTGTACAGAGCACTGGTGAGACCTCACTTGGAGTACTGTGTGCAGTACTGGAGACCGTATCTCCAGAAGGATATAGACATCTTAGAGAGAGTTCAGAGAAGGGCTACTAAAATGGTGTACGGCTTGAAGGAGAAAAGTTACCAGGAAAGGCTTAATGATCTTAACATGTACAGCTTGGAAAAAAGACGAGACAGAGGAGATATGATAGAAACATTTAAATACGTAAAGGGAATCCACAAGGTAGAGGAAGGGAGTATATTTAAAAGGAAACAAAGTAGCAAAACAAGAGGACATAGTCTTAGATTAGAGGGGCAAAGGTTTAAAAGTAACATCAGGAAGCATTATTTTACTGAGAGGGTGGTGGATACATGGAACAGTCTTCCAGTTGAAGTGGTAGAGGCCAAAACAGTAATTGAATTTAAGCAGGCATGGGATAGGCATAAGGCTATCCTAAACAAAAGATAAATCCAGGTTAAGGCTAGGGTCAGACTAGCGCAGTTTTAACGTGCGTTTAGCCGCACGAAATCACGGCCGTACTAGCAGCAAATGACGTCCAATGCCGGGGAACATACGACGAACGGCCGCACGAAAGTTCGTCCGCGCAACGCAAGTGGCCAACGAACGCATTTTTTCGAGAACGTCAAACCGCTACTACTGACGTACAGAGTGCGCTGCGGCCGCATAGCGGCGTGTGTGCGTGATTGGGAGACGTCAGACGCTGCACACGTCCGGCCAACATAACGTCCAGATGCAAAAAGTGTTTTATTGATGATCCGTACAAAATCACGGACGAAAAGGCGCATCGTATGACCGCTATCGCGTATTCCGGGAAAAAATACGTACGTTCGTTCGACCGCACTTTTTCACGGACAACGTGAAAAATGCGTTCGTCTGACCCTAGCCTAAGTATCCATGTAATTGGGCAGACTAGATGGGCCGAAAGGTTCTTATCTGCCGACATTTTTCTATGTTTCTATGTTTCTAAATACATACAAGAAAGGGGTCAATAAACTGTGTTGAATAAAGATAGGTATCGCCGACACATACCATGGACAAATACACCATTTAATTGGTAAGTAACTCGTGTCCAGAAGGTGCTGCCCTGAATAAAGAAGAATCTTGTGCTGACCCAATCTACAAAATAGGTAAATTAAATGGTGTATTTGTCCATGGTATGTGTCGGCAATACCAATCTATTCAATACAGTTCAATGATCCCTTTTTTTGAATTTATTCAACTATTCAACTTTGATACAATATTTATAAACAATTTATTGCCATTGTGGCTATTTTACTGCAGCAACCAACTCTGCAGCAACCAACTTGAATAATCCATTGTGTAGTACTGTGTGTTTTTGTAGATTGGGTCAGCACTAGATTCTTCTTTATTCAGGGCAGCACCTTCTGGACACGAGTTACTTACCAATTAAATGGTGTATTTGTCCATGGCATGTGTCGGCGATACCTATCTTTATTCAACACAGTTTATTGACCCCTTTCTTGTATGTATTTAACTACTCAACTTTGATATAACATGTTTTCCAAATGAACGTTCGTATTTAGGGCTGTACCTTCTGGACATGAGATATTGACCAATTGAATGGTTTAATTGTCCATGGTATAGGTTGGTGATATTTAATCATTACCTAACTTAGCTCATTGGTGCTTGGTGTATCCCTTTTAGGACTGAGACCAAGTTTATTATAGAAGTTAGTTAATTGATCAATCTAGGATCCTTATACTGCAGTACATTAGCTCATCCAGTTGTCTACTCTACACCCTCTATCTACTGTTAAGTGATATTCTAACCATACACTAATGTCTTAAGGAGACCAGCTATCCTGCTAACTAATCAACCAATTAAGTTGTATTTGCTGAATTGAGGATAGGGATAATTCATACCAATTTGGTCTCTTACACATTTTCTCACTGTTTTTCAGTATACTGAGTATTTTTTCTATATAGAATTGTATGTCTATCTATTTTTAGAATCAATCTAATAAAAATTTATGTTTAATTTATGTCTTCTATTTGATACCAGCGCAAGTGGTTTTAGGCTAGGGTCAGACGAACGCATTTTTCACGTGCGTTTTGCCGCACGAAATCACGGCCGTGCTAGCAGCAAATGACGTCCAATGCCGGGTAACATACGACGAACGGCCGCACGAAAGTTCGTCCGTGCAACGCAAGTGGCCAACGAACGCATTTTTTCGAGAACGTCAAACCGCTACTACTGACGTACAGAGTGTGCTGCGGCTGCATAGCGGCGTGTTTGCGTGATTGGGAGACGTCAGACACTGCACACGTCCGGGCCAACATAACGTCCAGACGCAAAAGGGTTTTATTGATGATCCGTACAAAATCACGTACGAAAATGCGCATCGTATGACCGCTCTCGCGTATTCCGTGAAAAAATACGTCCATTCGTTCGAACGCACTTTTTCACGGACAACGCGAAAAATGCGTTCGTCTGACCCTAGCCTTAACCAGCTTATTATAGCTGTGTTGTATTTGCCACAATCTCTCTTGTTGTTGTTTTTTTGTTATGAAATATAGGTTTAATCCTTAAATGTGCTGGTTTGACTCCATTGTCCTTGAGGCAAAAGTTCTTCTTTTCTGTAATATATATCTATACTTGAACTAAACTAACACACTAATCCCCAGAATAAAAGGACCTATGAGGAAATCTGTAGTTCCACTCGTTCTTCTATCTATAGTATTACACTACACACTGAAATGGAATCCCACATTGCTCATATGTTCCTATGATGACTAAACTTTAAACCCAAAAATGAAAAAAAAAAACATTATCCAAAAATAGATAATACAAAAAAATCCCCAAAATTTTTTTCCCAAGAAATTCTTTATAGAAAATTCTTCATAAAAACTTTATAAAAAGTTATACAATGTAGTAAGTTTATGAAGGTGTATTTGCGGGGCGGTTGCATACACTACATCTCCGTATTCAATAGCCGGCATAAGCATTTGTTGTACAATCTGCTTTCTTACCGCAGGGCTCAGGCAGGATTTGTTTCTGTACAGGGCACCTAGTTTTGGGTAAAGTTTAGATGAGAGTTTTTCAATGTGGGGGCCAAAGGATAGATTTGGGTCTAACCACATACCTAGTTATTTGAGAGAAGTGACCGTGGTCAGCGTGCCATTTGATTTTGTCCTGACACATTGATAGGGATTTTGCAATTTATGTAGTTTAGGTGCTCTTCCAAGGAGCATCGTAACAGTTTTGTCAGTATTTAAGAAATGTTTGTTATCTGAAATCCACGTTTCTACCTCTGCGAATTGTTCTTGCAGCACGGACTCCAGCTGTGGGAGATCTGGTTTGCTCGTATAGATTACAGTGTCATCTGCTTACATGTGTACAGTTGAGGCTTTGCAGACATTGGGCAGATCATTTATGAATATCGTGAATAGCAGGGGGCCGAGTATCGAGCCTTGGGGTACTCCGCACGTGAGTGGGAGGGGGAGGGAGAAGCTGCCAGAAATGGACACATGTTGTGATCGGTTGGATACATACAATTGAAACCAGGTTAGCGTGTGATCGCTAATACCAGAGTTTTTAAGTTTTTGTAATAGGATGCCATGGTCTACTGTGCCAAAGGCCTAGGCAAAATCAAGGAAGATGGCTCCAGTTAGGTCTCCTTGTTCCATGCCAGCCTGGCTATCATTGCAATCTTTTAAAAGGGTGGTTGTAGTTGAGTGATTTGGACGAAAGCCGGATTGATCTGGGGTTAAATAGTTTGAAGAGTGATAATAATCACGCAATTGCGTTTACATGCATTTTTCCAAATTTTTGGACATTACAGGGAGCAATGATATTGGATGGTAGTTGGATATCAAAGTACTGTCACCACTTTTATGGATAGGTACCACTCTCGCAGTCTTCCAGAGTTTGGGTATGTATCCAGTCGCCAGTGATTCATTGATTAGGGTTGCGACAGGATTTGCAATTGCCAGCGCACTGATTTTTTAGCAGCATTGCTAGGATCTGCTCAGGTCCAGACTGGTATTTCAATTTTTGATTACGGAGAAGTTTAGTAACTACACTAACAGGCACTGGTCTAAAGTTGAATTTATCTGTGATATGGGGTCTCTGCACGGTTGGAGGGGCCTGACCTGCATTTGGCCTTTCTGTAGGTGTGTCATTCTTTAGCTTAGCAATCAGGGTGGTGGCGCATCCAACAAAATAATTATTAAAGGCATTTGCTATGTCTAGGGGGTGTTGCAGGGTTTGGTTGTTTACTTTGACAGCAGCTGGTTGGGAGTGGATGGGGGGTGCTTGTATGTTACTTATGATTTTCCAAAAATTTCTAGGGTTTTATATGTTATTGTTTAGATTTTCATTGAAGTAATGGGCTTCAGACATTTTTGTTTGTTTTGTGCATGCATTCCAGCATTGTCAGTATTCACAGTGATCATTCATGAAACCAGTATTCTTGAAATTTGACCACAGCGAATCTCTAAGCTGGTACATTTGTGTAACATCAGCTGTAACCCAAGGGAGATGAGCCCCTTTTACTCGCACTTTACGCAGTGGGGCATGGGAATTCCAGACTTGCAGGAGCTCACACTGAAAGTATTCAATTGCACAGTCCAGGTCTTGGATTAGGTTTAGTCTGTATCATGGGAGCTGTTTGAGATCACTTAGGAAGGATTCAAGATTAAATTTCTTGAAAGACCTTGTTATTATTACCTTTGGGTGAGATTTTGTGCCTTTATTTTGCACACACAGTACACTAGGCAGTGGTCACTGAAGCTATTACATAACATAGTGCAGTTAAAGTAGACATATTGAATAGCATAGAAGGCAATGCGTGGAACTAAAGAGGATCCACTCTGAAAAGTCACCTTGGTGAGTGGAATTGCTGGATGGATGGATGGACAGAGGCCTTGGAGTTAAAGACCAGCTGAAATCAAGGGAGAGCTGCTTGCAGGACTCAGGATGAAGCATCAAGCATACATATACACACATACACACTTATAACATGCAAACATACACACGCATCATAAATTTACATACCCATCACACACATCAAGAATACATAAATACAAGCACCAATAAACATGTATTCACATACACACACACACACACACACACATCACACATATACAGTATATACATACATACACAAACATGCATTTGAGTACACAATCACATATCAGGCACATACATATGAATGTATGTATACACATACATACATTCATAAATACACATACATCACACACATATATGCATACACAAATAGACTTTCACGTACACAGGCACATGCTCACACAAATGCACACTCACATATACACTCTCACTCAATCACACTCACATTTTTTGTTATTCGTTTAACACACAAATAGACAAAATTAGGGATGCACTGAGATTTTGGCCACCAAAATTATCGGCCGAAAATGGTGCTTTCGGTTTCGGCCGAAATGGAAAATTCAGCCAAAAAAAAATCAGCAGAAAATTTTCCTTTCAAAATAGGGCCTGGAGGGGGCTCGCCTGAGCCTGGAGGCCAACCAAGCTGCCTGCTCGGCCGTCTTCCAAGCTCAGGCGAGCCCCTGTGCACTAGCGCATGCGCCACAACGATCAATGGGGTGAGCGTGAGTTCCGCGTTCCACAGTGGAGAGCGGAGCTTGTACGCATGTGCCAAAAAGGCGGGCGCATTCAAAGACATATGGAACATATAATTGGAGCAAATTAGATCGTTAATTGTTTTATTGAAAGCTAAAGGCATTACATAAAAGGCAGCAGTAGGGACAGAAGTGTAATCACCAGCTGAGGAAGCCATTCTGGCGAGACGCGTCCTGATAGATATGTATTAATTATTTTAACAACATTTTACTGCTGTCTGCCTATGTTCCTGATAAAGAAGGTTTGGGGATTTCCTTGACAATTCCCTACGCGCTGTTTGATGGAGCCAATAGAGGCTCAATTCTCTGTGAGTTGAAAATTGGCCTTTTATATACTCTGTGAGTTTTTTAATATATTGCACCAGGTTTGTCTTTGCTCTTCATCTATTACACTGCAGTATTAATCCATTTGTATCTATGTATCTACCAAGGGGTTTTTGGGAAATGCGGAATACCCATAAAGCCATTTGCCCTAGAGCCAGATGTGGGCTCTTCCAAATGTGAGTTGAATACCAGTAAGATAATATTCCTATTTAAATTGATGTACTGCGCAATCCTGGTTCCATTTTTTCATTTCAGCATTGGTCAAATTGATAATATCACAAAGAAAACCACCTTCTGAAAATGAAGAATAGTGTCTATGGACACGTAACATGTATAATTCTGCCTACCGTTGGACTAAGGTCTATGGGCGCTGTGTTGTGTTGCTGTTTCATATCATTTCTATAGGTTTATAGAGGAACCTCCATTTACAACATTCAGCGAGTAGATTATCCATGTATTTCTGGTGGGCGCTTCACCCTTTTGTTCGAAAGTCCCCGGCTCGGCCTGGAGGCCCAGCCGAGCAGGAGGCGTGCCTGAGTCTGAAGGCCGGCCGAGCAGGGGGCTCGAGCGGGCCTCCAGGCCCAGGTGATGGATTTTGTTGGGGGGTGGAGAGCGTTGCACATACTCACCTACATCGGCCCAAGTCCTCCAACGGTGACAGTCCTCCTGCATCCAGTGTCCTCTCTCCATTGGTCACCGGTACGATGTCACGGAAGCCTTTGACCCTGGGTCAAAGGCTTTCATGATGTCATCCAGGCGACCGACACAGAGAGCGGACACTTTGATGCAGGAGGACTGCTACCGCTGGAGGACTCGGGGCCAATGCAGGTGAGGATGTGTAGGCAACATACTCACCTATAACAAATAATTGTCTACAACGAAACATGTTGGATACTGAAGGACTTCAATATTTTAACTGAATTGTTTAATTTGTTTTAATTTCATTAAATTTATTATTTTATTTATCTTCGAGCTTCTTTTTACAAGACCCACTACGAGATCGGTAGATATTGGGAACCTACACGCAGAATATTCATTGATTCCACAGCTGATGACCAGTGTGGCTGAGTATTTCATGATATGCATGATATTCATTTTTATCTTGGGCCGTAAATTCACTGGATATTAATCGGTGCTCATATGCCAGAAAGAGGTTTCATGCCGACATTTCAAGCATAATGAATAAATGGCTATTTTGGTTTATGTTTCTGGAGGAAAAAAAGAACACAGAAAATAAAAAAACATTGAGTGGATGTGCTTTTACTCCAGGGAACTTTTATGGCTTAAATGCAATGATGTAAACTAATGTATATATTCCAGGAGAAGGTGAAT
This sequence comes from Leptobrachium leishanense, assembly GCA_009667805.1. NCBI lineage: Eukaryota > Metazoa > Chordata > Amphibia > Anura > Megophryidae > Leptobrachium > Leptobrachium leishanense. The sequence goes on from CM019064.1 coordinate 31,065,243, forward strand.
TTTGACCTCCGAGCTGGGATTACTGTAACGCGGTAAGTCCGGTGGGACCTCTTTCCCATTGATTTAGATCTTCTTGCCACATGGAGCCCCTGTTACTACACATGGAGATAGCAGTATCTGGTGACAAGCTGCAGACAACAGGACAGGACATTCACCACATGGACCTCCTATGCTAAAAAATAGTATATATTTATGCTGTGTTTTTATATATGTATATGTAAGCACAATATATATAACACTGTGTTTATATATTTATATATAAATATATCTATGCTGTGTTTTTATATATAATATATATGTATATGTAAGCACAGTATATATATAACACTGTGTTTATATATTTAGATATTTATGCTGTGGTTTTATATATAATATATATGTATATGTAAGCACAGTATATATAACACGGTATTTATATATTCATAAATATATATACGTATGGGTTTTTATATATATATGTATATGAATATAAGCACAGTATATAGAACACTGTGTTTATATATTAATATATATATATATATAAAGTTTTTATATATAATATATAATGTGTTTATATATTTATATAACATATATACCGTGTTTATAAATAATGGCATTGGACACTTGCGTCCAGGATAAAGCAGACGTTATCTCACAGCTGCGGGGTGTGCAACTGGGCCCTGACACATTACTGGCCACCACGGATGTTGCGAGCCTATATACCATTATACCCGTGACGTTTTTTTTAATCCGTTTAGGATCGGGAGGTGATACAGGCATAATTCTATCACCTCAATTAACCTAGCACTAACACTCATTTATGTGAGCGATAGAGCTAAAGAGATGATAGAGTCCATAGTGTCTATATATATATATATAGTTTTAGGCAAGTGTGAAAAAATAAAACAAAGAAAAAAAGTCATCTGCGCTTATTCCCATTATACCGTGTGAAACTAAACACAATTAGAGGTTTGGTTTCTTATCAATGGCCATTATAAGACTAAGCTCGCCTGCCAGCATCAAGGCACCTCTAATGAGGGTGAGTCCTATACAAAAATGAAGCCACAGGCTGCTGTCTAGCAAACCATACCTGCTCATGCTGCTTGTCAGACATGAGGTAGACTGGTGGGCCTTTATTTATGCTCCCCCAGAAACAAAATCCACTTTGGGATCGAAGACAAAGACACGGAGTGGGATCTTGCTGCAGGGATGACCTGGCTGGAAGTACATTAAAACATACATAGTACAGGAGGGATGGGGTTGCGCCTATTCCCTGATGGGGCGGCTGCAACCACCAAATGCATCCAGCCCAACAACATGTGTAAAACATAACAAAGAAAAATATGTTATCTGCGCTTATTGTGAAAAAAATGCTGTAAAACAAAGAAAGCTTTCACAAATGGAAGTGTTACACATTTATCTTCATAAATGAACAAAATGCAGTGATGAACAAAAGAGAAATCTAAATCAAATCAATATTTGGTGCGACCACCCTTTGCCTTCAAAACAGCAGCAATTCTTCTAGGTACACTTGCACACAGTTTTTGAAGGAATTCGGGTGGTAGGTTGTTCCAAACATCTTGGAGAACTAAGCACAGATCTTCTGTGGATGTAGACTTTCTCACATCCTTCTGTCTCTTCTTGTAATCCCAGACACACTCGATGATGTTGATCAGGGCTCTGTGGGGGCCATGCCATCTCTTCCAGTACTTCTTGTTCTTCTTTACGCTGAAGATAGTTCTTAATGACTTTGGCTGTATGTTTGGGGTCTTTGTCCTGCTGCAGAATAAGTTTGGGGCCAATCATACGCCTCCCTGATGGTATTGCATGATGGATAAGTATCTGCCTGTATTTCTCAGCATTGAGAACACCATTAATCCTGACCAAATCTCCAACTCCATTTGCAGAAACGCAGCCCCAAATGTTCAAGGAACCTCCACCATGCTTCACTGTTGCCTGCAGACACTCATTATTGTACCGCTCTCCAGCCCTTCCACGAACAAACTGCCTTCTGCTACAGCCAAATATTTCAAATTTTGACTCATCAGTCCAGAGCACCTGCTGCCATTTTTATGCACCCCAGTTCCTATGTTTTCGTGCATACTTTAGTCGCTTGGCCTTGTTCCCACGTTGGAGGTATGGCTTGTTGGCTGCAACTCTTCCATGAAGACCACTTCTGGCCAGACATCTCCGGACAGTAGATGTGTTTACCTAGGTCCCACTGGTTTCTGCCAGTTCTGAGCTGATGGCACTGCTGGACATCTTCCGATTTCGAAGGGCAATAAGCTTGATGTGTCTTTCATCTGCTGCACTAAGTTTCCTTGGCCGACCACTGCATCTATGATCCTCAACGTTGCCCGTTTCTTTGTGCTTCTTCAAAAGAGCTTGAACAGCACATCTTCAAACCCCAGTCTTCTTTGAAATCTTTGTCTGGGAGAGACCTTGTTGATGCAGTATAACTACCTTGTGTCTTGTTGCTGTGCTCAATCTTGCCATGACATGAAACTGTCTTTCACAACCACAACTTGGTAACAGAGTTTGGCTGTTCCTCACCCAGTTTTAAGCCTCCTACACAGCTGCTTCTGTTTCAGTTAATGACTGGGTTTCAACCTATGTGTGACATTGATGATCATTAGCACCTGTTTGGTATAATTGGTTGACCACACACCTGACTATAATCCTACAAAATCCCTGACTTCGTGCAAGTGTACCTATGAGAATTGATACTGGTTTGACAGCAAAAGGTAGTAACATCAAATATTGATTTGATTTAGATTTTTCTTTCGTTCGCTCACTTTGCATGTTGCAAATTGACAAAAAATAAACAATCATTAATTATATTTCTGAAAGCATTCTTTGTTTACAGCATTTTTTCAAACCTGCCTAAAACGTTTGCACAGTACTGTATATATATACAGGGCTTGAAAAATGCACTCGTCTGCAACGAGTGAAATATTTGGCTTGACGAGTGCAGAGTGCAGTGGTTTTTTTCCCATTTAGTCCTGCTGTGGGAAGGCAGCAAGGATGGAGTGGATACCGAAGTTTTGGCCGAATTGTGCTGAGCACCGAGTGCTTCCGGTATCCTGGCGGCCCCAGCACTGTGTGGATGAAATTCCCTCCCCATAGCAAAAGACACTCCACACCCGTCCTCTTGTGTACCTGCTCGGTGCCGATCTGGCTCCGAGCAGGGGCTTCAGCCACAGCGGGCTGAGCGCTGACATGTCAGCCCACTCTATGAGGCTGCCCCCAGACAGCGGGCGTCATCGTGTGTGCGCGCGATGATGTCACAAATGGGATTTCCCCCTGACTGTCAGGGGAATCCACCAGGAGATGCATTGTTCCATTTAGACCCCTGTATCTCTGTATCCGTATTTCCTACATGGACAACTGAGGTATCATTGGAAAGGCCAGAGGCCATAATGTGGAAATGTATTTTTTTTTTAAATATTATACATATTTTATTTCTTCTTTTTTTACCTTATGATGGTGAATCTAAATGGACCTCCACTTCCACAATTTAACCCTACCAAAACCATCAATAAATGGAACTTCAGTACAAAAACTACCATGCATGTTCAAGGACACAAATGCCACGACAGCAGTGCATACTGCTGTCTACTAAGAAATAGGCAAATTCTGTGTAAGCAATAAAGTTTATTTTGGTTTGGAACTCATTGTTACTTAGAAATAAAAGTGAATGAGTGTCTAGTTTAAGCTTGTTAATATAAATTGCACGGCTATAGTCCAGACATGCTGACTGGTGAAATTCTTGACTGACTGGTGAGCCACCATAACATTTTTAAAGCCCTGTGTATATATATATACTTTGAGTGATTATATATAATGTATACTGTGCTTATATACACTATATTGCCAAAAATATTCGCTCACCCATCCAAATAATCAGAATCAGGTGTTCCAATCTCTTCCATGGCCACAGGTGTATAAAATCAAACACCTAGGCATGCAGATTGTTTTTACAAACATTCGTGAAAGAATGGGTCGCTCTCAGGAACTCAGTGAATTCCAGCGTGCAACTGTGATAGGAAGCCACCGGTGCAACAAATCCAGTCGTGAATTTCCTCGCTCCTAAATATTTCACTGTCAGCTGTATTATAAGAACATGGAAGTGTTTGGGAACGACAGCAACTCAGCCACGAAGTGGTAAGCCACGTAAACTGATGGAGTGGGGTCAGTGGATGCTGAGGCGCATAGTGTGAAGAGGTCGCCAACTTTCTGCAGAGTCAATCACTAAAACCTCCAAACTTCATGTGGCCTTCAGATTAGGTCAAGAACAGTGCTCAGAGAGCTTCATGGAATGGGTTTCCATGGCCGAGCAGCTGCATCCAAGCCATACATCACCAAGTGCAATGCAAAGCGTCGGATGCAGTGGTGTAAAGCACGCCGCCACTGGACTCTAGAGCAGTGGAGACGCTTTCTCTGGAGTGATGAATCGTGCTTCTCCATCTGGCAATCTGATGGACGAGTCTGGGTTTGGTGGTTGCCAGGAGAACGGTACTTGTCTGGCTGCATTGTGCCAAGTGTAAAGTTTGGTGGAGGGGGGAATACGGTGTGGGGTTGTTTTCCAGGAGCTGGGCTTGGCCCCTTAGTTCCAGTGAAAGGAACTCTGAATGCTTCAGCATACCAAGACATTTTGGACAATTCCATGCTCCCAACTTTTTGGGAACAGTTTGGAGGTGGCCCCTTCCTCTTCCAACATGACTGTGCACCAGTGCACAAAGCAAGATCCATAAAGACATGGATGACAGAGTCTGGTGTGGATGAACTTGACTGGCCTGCACAGAGTCCTGACCTCAACCCATTAGAACACCCTTGGGATGAATTCGAGCGGAGACTGAGACCAGGTCTTCTTGTCCAACATCATTGTGTGACCTCACAAATGCGCTTCTGGTCAAAAATTCCCATAAACACATTCCTAATCCTTGTGGACAGTCTTCCCAGAAGAGTTGAAGCTGTTAGAGCTGCAAAGGGTGGACCAACGTCATATTGAACCGTATGGATTAGGAATGGGATGTCACTTAAGTTCATATGCGAGTCAAGGCAGGTGAGCGAATACTTTTGGCAATATAGTATGTATATATATATATATGCATTGATTGAAGGGTTCTGTGTGAAAGCCGACCCAGGATGCAAAAAAATGGGAAAGTGCAGACGTCAATTGCATGTCTTACCCAGAGTTCCTTGCTGCATATGAGGAATGTAGTGCAGGAGCTCTGTGATGGAGTTCTTTGAATTGCTGTGATGTGTAAATGGCTCCTGCAATAATAAATGTTATTAATTATAGTGTGGAGGCTTATAATCTCACTCTTTGACCTCCACCACAACCCAAATAAGTACTGATTTACACTCCGGGTCCAAGCAGCCAACTGGAACAGGTCATGCCTAGCTTCTGCTGACAGGGGTCCAATAAACCACAGTGCTGTTGAGAAGTGGCTTTGATCAGTTGCATAAATCTGATCTCTGCTAAAAAAACAGCTAGCTAGTATGGCGCGGCATTGAATGGTTCTGTGTGAAAACAGACCAAGAATGCAAAAAAGTGAGACAGATGTCATTTGCATGTCTTACCCCGAGTTCTGTGCTGCGTGTGGAGAATGTAGCACATGAGCTCTGTGAAGCAGTTCTTTGAATTGCTGTGATGTGCAAATGTCTTCTGCAATAATAAACTATCAGGATTATTCAAAGAGCTCCGAATTGCTGGCGAAAGGTAACTGAACAGTGAAATTCAGCATACGGTTACCTTTCCTGGCAATTCGGCTATTTAGAGAGCAGGCAACTCACCAAATGTTGGCAAATTGCCTGCACATACGGTGTCTATTCGAGGGCAGTGAAATCCCCATAGAGAAGCAATGCTTCGTCTATCCTGACATTCAGTGGTTTAATTCAACAGATTTATTCAGGAGAATCCCATAGGCTTCAATGTTAAAAATATTCCCGTTTTAATACAATATATAATAAACCGTTTATTATAATATTCTGCAGTAAAAAGTCTGTTTATTTATAGATTTTTTAGGATCCTTTAAGCATTTTTCGGGATTTTTTTGCAAAAATTTTTGTTTTAAACGTTTTTTCTTTTTTCTGTTACAGCCCTTTTTGTTATCATTCATTGGATCTTATATGTAAATTTCAACATTTTCGTTCTGTAGTTTCTTTGCAAACAGCGTTTCACTTTCCAAACATTCAAGCGTACTGTTTTTTTTTATTTTCACTCCATTCGTCTGCGATGTCGGGTTTTTCCGGCGGCTGCTCTGTGCTCTGATCGGCTCCTACTCGGGTTTCTCTGGCGTCTTCGGCGGGGTTAATCCAGATGTTTTTGCGGCTTTCGTGTGTGTATTCGCCTGGGTTTTGGGGTGAGTGTTTCGTCGGGTTTGCGGTGGCTTTTCCCTGCACTACGACGGCCCTGTGGTGCTTGCTGAATACACCGCAGGGTCGCCGAAATGGGATCGCCGAATCGCACCGAATTGAAGAGAACAAAAAGTCACTCAACATGCAGTGACTTTTCGATTCTCTTTGAATAACCCTGTGTATATATATATACAGTTGTGTTCAAAATTATTCAACCCCCAATGCTGTAAAGGGTTTTAGGGAATTTAGTGTACATTTGTAATTGTATTCAGAATGAAATCCTACAAGGACTTTTTAAAGAACCATATGCAACTAAAATGACATCAATTGGTTTTGTAATACAGTAGTAAATGTTTCTTTTGTGAATTCTTCATTGACACAATTATTCAACCCCTTAAAGACTACCACTCTGAAGAACAGAGGTTCATTCAAGTGTTTTCAATCAGGTATTGAAAACACCTGTGGATGTCACGGAGCAGCAATAAAGCATAATAAGCACCAATTAGGCAGCTTTAAAATGACTGTGATACTCAGCTCCTTCTAGACATTTACTGGTGTGGTTACAAACATGGTGAAGTCAAGAGAATGGTCCAGGAAGACAAGAGAAGGGGTGATTACTCTTCACAGGAAGGGCAATGGCTATAAGAAGATTGCAAAGATGTTAAACATACCAAGAGAGACCATAGGAATTATCATTCGCAAATTCAACGCAACGGGCACTGTTGAAACGCTACCTGGTCGTGGCAGAAAGAAGATGCTGACTTTGACTGCTGTGCGCTGCCTGAAGCGTAGAGTGGAGAAAAGTCCCCATATGACTACTGAGGAACTGAGAAAAGATTTGTCAGATGTGGGTACTGAAGTTTCAGCTCAGACAATACGGCGCACACTGCGTAATGAAGGCCTCCATGCCAGAACTCCCAGGCGCACCCCCTTGCTGTCTCCAAAGAATAAGAAGAGTCGACTGCAGTATGCCAAACGTCATGTCAACAAACCACAGAGGTTTTGGGATAGTGTTCTGTGGACTGATGAAACAAAATTAGAACTGTTTGGACCCATGGATCAACGCTATGTTTGGAGGAGGAAGAACAAGGTCTATGAAGAAAAGAACACCTTGCCTACTGTGAAGCATGGCGGGGGGTCAATCATGCTTTGGGGCTGTTTTGCTTCTGCAGGTACAGGGAAGCTTCAGCGTGTGCAAGGTACCATGAATTATCTTCAGTACCAGGAGATATTGGATGACAATGTGATGCAGTCCATCACAAACCTGAGGCTTGGAAACGTTGGACCTTTCAACGGGACAATGATCCCAAGCATACCTCCAAGTCCACTAGAGCATGGTTGCAGATTAAAGGCTGGAACATTTTGGAGTGGCCATCGCAGTCACCTGACTTAAATCCGATTGAGAACCTCTGGTGGGACTTAAAGAAAGCAGTTGCAGTGTGCAAGCCTAAGAATGTGACTGAACTGGAGGCTTTTGCCCATGACGAATGGGCGAAGATACCCGTAGATGGCTGCAAGACACTTGTGTCAAGCTATGCTTCACGTTTAAAAGCTGTTCTAACTGTAAAAGTATGTTGTACTAAGTACTAAGATTGAATGTCACTTGGGGGTTGAATAAAACTGATAATGATGTGAGCACAGAAAAGACATTTGTGGTTATTTCATTATAAATGTTATGTTATATTTGTCTGACCTACACGTGCCTCTTTGATTTAATTGTAAGCAAGATGACTGAATGATCAAAATCAATGTCAAACTGGCCAAAACACTCAATTTCAGTGGGGGTTGAATAATTTTGAACACAACTGTATATACGTGTGTTAAATATAGATCTTATGTTATGTTTTCTTCTACCAGAGTACGTTGAATTGAAAGGAAAGTTCGATGTTCGAAAGATCATGGTTTATTTTGACATTTTAGCCTGATATATAAAGTATCACTGCGCAATACTATTACATCTGTGGCCACAAACGTTTCATTATGAAAGTAAATAATGAATAGTATTTAAAGAGCAAAACAGATCTGGACAAAGTGGATTTAACTTTTCAAGTAATTCCAGTTTCCTTTCTTTTGGAAATAGCACGTTGTGAATGAAATATCTGTACGCAAACAGCAGCATTAATTATGGCTGTCATGCTCCCTTTGATCTCTTCACCGGTTCCTCTCTAACCTGTCTGACAGTCAGAGGAAAACCCAGGCTTTCAATAAACTGTCGGAAGGAGACTCCCTCCTTAAATGTCAAATATGATTATGTCTACTGCAGAATTAAGTTCAAAATCCTTATCCTTACCTACAAAACCCTCACTAACTCAGCTCCCCACTACCTGTCCTCACTAATCACCAAATACAGCCCAGCCCGCTCCCTAAGGTCAAACAGTGACCTGCGCCTAGCTTCTCCCCGCATCACCTCTTCCCATGATAGACTGCAGGATTTCTCACGCGCAGCCCCCACTCTCTGGAACGCTCTCCCTCGTACTGTCAGACTTTCCCCTAACTTCTCTTCCTTCAAACGCTCCCTTAAAACGTTCCTATTTAGGGAAGCCTATCACCCAACTCACTGACGCAACCATCAATCACTCTCACCTTACAGTCCTCTCCTCCTGTTTCCAACCCCAACCCTCCTAGATTGTGAGTTCCTATGGGAATAGGGCCCTCATCTCCTCCTGTACTGTTTGTCAAATGTTGTTCAATGTATTGTAACCCTGTCTATACCGTGCTTATTGTACAGCGCTGCGGAATATGCTGGCGCTTTATAAATAATGAATAATAATAATAATGTCTCTGTGCCAGAGTTATGTAAACGTTAGGCTTGTGCACCGATTTTTTTTTCGGTTCGATTCGATTTTTCAGATTTTCAAACTTTTCGATTCGGCTCGTTTCGACCGATTTCTGTTTCGATTCGGTTCAGCTCGATTCGTTTTTCGTGTACATTTTTTTTCGGAATATCGACCATTTTTTGTATTTTCCTGTCACTTTACTCGTTTTTTGTATCGACTTTTCGTGATTTCGGAAATTTTCGTTTTTCGGAATTGTAGATGTTTTCGGAATATCGACCATTTTTCGTATTTTGGGGTCACTTTGCTCGTTTTTTGTATCGACTTTTCGTGATTTCGGAAATTTTCGTTTTTTCGGAACGTCTGTTCTCCTCGTTTCAAAGCAATAAATTTCGATTTGACACATTTCAAGTCCATTTGAAAATTCCGAAAATATTTTGTTTCGGCTCGGAAAACTTTTCGGATCTGCCGTTTTCGGATCTAAAAATTTTCGGAAAATCGGCCGCATCCGAAAACAAGAATTGGGAAATTTCGGGAAAATTCCGAAATTCCGAAACCCGAAAAACGCACATCCCTAGTAAACGTTAACAGGACAATCTGACCTGATGTAATACATAAAATTATAATAAAACACTTTCAGTCAACATAAATAGTCACATTATCTCCAGGTTTTGTAAATAAATTAACCCACACATCCTGAGAAAAATCTCTCCGGAAACAATTAATGCATAAAACAATGAGCAAAATGTTGCCCTTAACCCTTTCATTACCAAGAGGTTTTCCATAAAACCACTTCGAGGACCCAGTGGATTTATGGGAAACGACTTTCCTTTGTAGGCAGTATACATAGGGGAACTTTTAAGACAAAATAATCACATTCCGTTACGCAGTATATCTGTGTTGCTCAGAGGTGGATCAACAAAAATTTTGGGTGGTGCACTCTATCACTTTTTGGCTAAGAGTGTTTGGTTTGCAGCAACAGTGACAGGCAGAGCTGCACGGGATCGCAGACTGTGCTCACCACTCTTACTCTCTCCAGAACATTGTCTCACAGGATCTGTCCTCCTGCTGCTCCGGTGACACCTGAAAGACCTGATTTTCTGCAGTGAGTAGGGTTGTGCATGACTTTTTTTTTGTTTCGGTTAGGGTTTTTTTCAGTGTTCTTCTTAGTTTCGGATCATTTCTGACAGTTTTTCTTTAATTTCGGATCATTTCGATACAGTGATTCTGATCGATTTGGATCTTTTTGACAATTCGGATCATTTCGGGTGATTCGGATCGGTTGGTTTTTCATCTTTTTATGACTTATTTCGTTTTTTTATTGCTTATTTAAAAATGGCAAGTAGATTATTACCAATAGAATGAAAGTTTCTTCACTTAAATATACTTTTAGGATTCTTTAGGCATTTTTTGGGTGAAATTTTAGTTTTCCTAACTTTTTTTAAAGAAACAAGGCTTTTTAAGCCATAGGTTTCAATGCAGCATATGAATCCACACACTGCCGGCAGTGCTTCTCTGCAGAATAATTCAGCATATGAATCCGCACACTGCCGGCCAGGGCTTTTTCAACAATGTTCAGGGAAGGTTAAGCGTGATCAGGGCTGGTGCTTTCAATAGGCAAACTAGGCAACCGCCTAGGGCTCACTGCCACCTAGGGGCGCAGCTGGCCCAACCTGGGTTCCATTATTGTACCCCATTCCTCATTGTTTGCTTATGTAGCTGGCAGTGGCAGCTCGCAAAGCGGACCCCCGCTAGTGATGCAGACAGTGGGCATCTTATGGTGACGCGCAGGTGCCACCAGATGATGTATGGGCGCCACAAGAGGCAGATGAAAGGAAAAAGGCATGAAAGAAAGAAAGAAAAAAGAGGCACAAAAGAAAGAGGCACAGAGAAAGAAAGAAAAAAAGATACAGACGAAAGAAAGAGGCAGAGGAAAGAAAAGAGAGAGGCAGAGGAAAGAAAGAGGCAGATGAAAGAAAAGGCAAAAGAAAGAGGCACAGAAGAAAAAGGCACAGAGAGCAGACGAAAGAGGCACAGACCGATCCAGGGCCCGACCAGCGGAGGGGTAAGATGGGCACCGAACAACCGTGTGAAGCTCCCGTGCACAGTGTGTATCCCCCCAGTGTGTGTATGTGTCCCCATGCAGTGTGTGTCACCCCCCCAGTGCACACAGTGTGTGTGTTTTCCCCCCGCATTTCATCAGTTGACAATTTTTTCTGGGGGACGGGGCGCAAGTAGCTGGTCTTGCCTAGTGGGCAAATAGTCTAGCACTAGCCCTGCACAAGACACACACTCATACGCATACATAGCCATATAACACAGGGGGATTTGGGACCAAAATAGGGCATTTGGGGGTCTGCATGAGATGCACACTCATACCCATATAAAAATCTCTATACAAACACCCAGATACACATTCATACACATTCACACAAAAAGAAACATGCATAGCTATATACACACACACACACACGATACATTAATTTACACAGATATAAACACAGGATTGACACAGTATAAACAGAGGTGTATCGTTTTTGAGTGTATCTAGGATAAAGTCTTGCCAATTCAAGTCTGGAGGTTAGATTCATGGAAGTTAACTCGTTCGCTTCTGAGCCATTTCATCCCATGTGCTGAGCTAGTTTTAATCATTTTTTGCTCATGACATTTAAACCATAGTCATGTATGTTTTACAGCAGGACCCAAACAAATATATGTATCCATGACACATAGGAACTTCAGGCTTTTAAACATGCATATGAATAAAGGAACACTCTACACATCCTTCCTGACGTCTTTGTCCTTTTGAAGTTCCCAGGGTTTTAACCAGCCCACCCGAACTGGTTAACTGGTTAACAGGCCGCGATGGATCGGCTCTGTCAGTTCTGATCCATCAATCTGCGCAGGCAATACGTAGCTTGCATACGTAAAGTTCTCAAATCCCATTGCGCAACTTGCATTTCCTGTACTACATGAGTAACGCAGGAAGTGCAAATTGCACATACAGGTAGGTCCATATACAGTGGGGCAAAAAAGTATTTAGTCAGCCACCAATTGTGCAGGTTTTCCCACTTAAAAAGATGAGAGAGGCCTGTAATTGTCATCATGGGTAACTTCAACTATGAGAGACAAAATGAGAAAGAAAAAATCCAGAAAATCACATTGTCTGACTTTTAAAGAATTTATTTGCAAATTATGGTGGAAAATAAGTATTTGGTCAATATCAAAAGTCCATCTCAATACTTTGTTATATATCCTTTGTTGGCAATGACAGAGGTCAAACGTTTTCTGTAAGTCTTCACATGGTTTTCACACTGTTGCTGATATTTTTGCCCATTCCTCCATGCAGATCTCCTCTAGAGCAGTGATGTTTTGGGGCTGTCGCTGGGCAACACGGACCTTCAACGCTCTCTAAAGGTTTTCTATGGGGTTGAGATCTGGAGACTGGCTAGGCCACTCCAGGACCTTGATATGCTTCTTACGAAGCCACTCCTTCGTTGCCCGGGCGGTGTGTTTGGGATCATTGTCCTGCTGAAAGACCCAGCCACGTTTCATCTTCAATGCCCATGCTGATGGAAGGAGGTTTTCACTCAAAATCTCACGATACATGGACCCATTCATTCTTCCCTTTACATGGATCAGTCGTCCTGGTCCCTTTGCAGAAAAACAGCCCCAAAGCATGATGTTTCCGCCACCATGCTTCACAGTAGGTATGGTGTTCTTTGGATGCAACTCAGCATTCTCTCCTCCAAAGACGACGAGTTGAGTTTTTACCAAGAAGTTCTACTTTGGTTTCATCTTACCATATGACATTCTCCCAATCCTCTTCTGGATCATCCAAATGCTCTATAGTAAACTTCAGACGGGCCTGGACATGTACTGGCGTAAGCAGTGGGACACGTCTGGCACTGCAGGATTTGAGTCCCTGGCAGTGTAGTGTGTTACTGATGGTAGCCTTTGTTACTTTGGTCCCAGCTCTCTGCAGGTCATTCACTAGGTCCCCCCGTGTGGTTCTGGGATTTTTGCTCAGCATTCTTGTGATCATTTTGACCCCACGGGGTGAGATCTTGTGTGGAGCCCCAGATCAATGGAGATTATCAGTGGTCTTGTATGTCTTCCATTTTCTAATGATTGCTCCCACAGTTGATTTCTTCACACCAAGCTGCTTGCCTATTGCAGATTCAGTCTTCCCAGCCTGGTGCAGGTCTACAATTTTGTTTCTGGTGTCCTTCGACAGCTCTTTGGTCTTGACCATAGTGGAGTTTGGAGTGTGTCTGTTTGAGGTTGTGGACAGGTGTCTTTTATACTGATAACAAGTTCAAACAGGTAACGAGTGAAGGATAGAGGAGCCTCTTAAAGAAGACGTTACAGGTCTGTGAGAGCCAGAAATCTTGCTTGTTTATTCTGTACTGTAGGTGACCAGATACTTATTTTCCACCATAATTTGCAAATAAATTCTTTAAAAATCAGACAATGTTATTTTCTGGAGTTTTTTTCACATTTTGTCTCTCATAGTTGAAGTGTACCTATGATGACAATTACAGGCCTCTCTCATCTTTTTAAGTGGGAGAACCTGCACAATTGGTGGCTGGCTAAATACTTTTTTGCCCCGCTGTATATTTGGACACAGGCACAATTTTAGTTTTTTCTGGTATTTACCAAAACATATTCAAGCTATAGTTATATAATGGATATGGACTGAAAGTGCACACTCTCGGGTTTAATTTAGGGTATGTACATCCAAATTGGAGTAAGGGTTTAGGAATTACAGCTTTTAAGAGCAGCCAACCCCCTTTTTCAAGGGACCAAACGTAATTGGTCAATTGAATCAAAAGCTGTTTCATGGTCAGGTGTGGCGACTCCTTCATTATTTATTCATCAATTAAGCAGGTAAAAGATCCGGAGTTGATTCTAAGTGTGGTATTTGCATTTGTAATCTATTGCTGTGAACCTACATCATGCGTTCAAAGGAGCTGTCCATGCAAGTGAAACCGGCCATTGTAAGGCTTCAAAAGCAAAAGAAACCCATCAGAGAGATAGCAGCAACATTAGAAGCGGCCAAATCAACAGTTTGCTACATTCTGAGGAAAGAAGAACGCACTGGCGAGCTCAGCAACATAAATAGGTGTCGACGTCCACGGAAGACAACAGTGGCGGATGATCACAGGATCCTCTCTATGGTACAGAAAAACCCATTCACAACATCCAGACAAGTGCAGGACACCCTCCAGGAGGTGGGCGTATCATTGTCAAATGATACAATCTACAATCAAGAGAAAACTTCAGGTAAGCAAATACAGAGGATTCACCACAAGGTGCAAACCATTCATAAACCCTAAAGAATAGGAAAGCCAGATTAGATTTTGCCAAAAACCATCTAAAAAAGCCAGACCAGTTCTGGAAAAGCATTCTTTGGATGGATGAAACTAAAATTAAATAATCTGTACCAGAATGAAAGGAAGAAAAAAGTGTGGAGAAGGCTTGGAACAGCTCATGATCCAAAGCACACAACGCCATCTGTATAACATGGTGGAGGCAGTGTGATGGCATGGGCATGCATGGCTTCCAGTGGCACTGGGTCCATGGTGTTTATTGATGATGTGACAGAAGACAGAAGCAGCCGAATGAATTCAGCAGTGTTTAGCGATATCCTGTCAGCCCAGATTCAGCCAAATGTAGCAAAGGTGATTGGACTGCTCTTCACAGTACAGATGGACAAAGATCCAAAACACACGGCAAAAGCAACCCAGGTGTTTTTGAAGGAAAAGAAGTGGAATATTCTGCAATGGCCGAGTCAATCACCTGATCTCAACCCAATTGAGCAGCATTTCACTTGAAGGCAAAACTGAAAATGGGGGGGGACTGTGAATAAAAATGGTCGCAGTTCCTAACGTTTGCACTTGATATTTATGTTCAACCCCTTTGAATTAAAGCTGAAGGTCTGATCTTCAGATTCACTTGGATTGTTTCGTTTTAATGTTACTCTGGTGGCATACAGAGCCAAAAGTATGAAAATTGGGTCCAAATATATATGGACCTATCTGTGAAAGTCTCAGGGACCTCCGAGTTCGTAAGTCTCTGAGCTGAAGAGGAGGAGCTCTGCTCGGCGAGGGACAAACGGGGACTAAAATGGGCCTAAAGATAAAAAAGAAAAAATTATTGTGTAGCAGCTGTCAGCAGCCTCTGCCCAATTATTTAGGGGTAAAAAAAAGGACATTCTACTTTCCAGTAGAGTGTTCCATTAAGAATAAAATAGTCAGCCCTTTAAGAAGTGACGCCTCCAATTCCCTTACAAAACATGAAAGGAGTAATTTTTTTTTCATAGGAGGCATTCTATTACGAAAAGCACTGTCAATGCGAAGAACATTTCCTATCAATAATTCATATTGGTTATAAACTACTCAGTGGCTTCAGAAATTAACAATATATGGCGCTGCCGGAGAGGGAAATATAGCGGATGGGCCTCGTCATAACGGCTTTAATACCTGATAAACATGCCCCATCTAACAGGAATGCTAATTTAGCCATGGCCGCAAACATCGGGCCGATCGGAGATATAAATCCGGCAGTTACCTTGCATCTGATAAATAGTGAACTCTGCTTTTTGGTTGAGTATTGTTCATTGGCCACACATTAATATTTCATGCAACCATTTCACAACAATGTCATTATGTTAGCCGTAAATTAGAGGATTGTGGCAATAAATGCCCTGTGCTTTATATAAGCATTATATAAAGAACGGAGCCAGGAGAAACTTCACCATTAGCAAAGAGTATTTACCCCGTCGCAAGTTTGCTTTGTATCCGTTAAAGATAAAGGAAATACAGAGGTCTAATGCTTGTATTATTAATTATTACAGACATAATTGCGAATAGAGAGTAAAACCAAAGAAGGACTTGTATTCATTTCGTGATTGGAAATAAAAAAAAATATTTATATTTTTTTAAAATGAGATATTTGTGCAAGTATGAAACTGAATGCACTCAGTGCTAAATAGTTGTTATTTGTACTGGTTTATTTAAAGCGACAGAGTAAAAGCAAAGCATTCGATTGTGAATGCTGTTCCTTAAAGGGATACGCATGTCTAGAATTATTTTTTTTTCAATTGACAGTCAAAGACATTTATACCTATAGACAAACTAGAATAAATCAATAACAGTTTTAAAAATGTGTAAAAAATGATTATTTTCTTGCTTTAAACTCTGCCATTTCATCTTCTCTGGCCACGCCCCTCAGCTAGGGGTGTTTCTTCAGTGCCCACTTCCTGTATATTCCCCGCCTCCTCCCCACGCACTACTCCACCCATCAAAGCTTCACATGAACTATCACAAGCTGTGCACGTGAAACCCTGTGCAGCTCATTACCTCAGACTGGGGGAAACTGAGGAACTGAATATTAGCATCTCTGCAACTGAGAGCAAGACACACTCACACACTGACTCACTCACACACTGACTCACTCACACTCTCATGCCTCTCTCACACAGTCACGCACTCACCCACTGACACACTCTCTTGTGCTCTTTCATGGTTTACATACTATCTTACTCAAACTCCCTCACACCACACACTCACTCCCTCTTACACTCTTTCTTGTGATGTCTGTCTCTTGTGTGCGCTCTCTCTCACTGCACCTTTTCTTGCTCTTCCTCTGCTTTAGCTTGCTGTCTTTCTCTCTTTACCGTTTCTTGTTGTGTCTCTGTGCTTTTTTTGGTTGTCCCTCTCTCTGCTGTCTCTTTTTCTCCCTGTGTGTATTGATTTCTGTCCTTCCCTGTCTCTGTAGTAGCTGGGAGTGAAAGAGTTACAAATTGGAATGGCGCTCAGCCCCGCCCTCCCCTCAGCTCACAGTGCAGGAGGGAGGAGGAGCAACTCAGTCGCACATGCTCAGTGCGTTTTTTCATGCATTCCAGTCAGTTCAATTCCAAGTACTTATACAGCGGCAAGAGATTCCGTAGTACTTTACAATAGGGAAGCACAAACCGGAGACATAGCAGATAATAAAATGTAAGGAACAGATGGCCCTGCCTGTAGGATAGTTGTCCTGCTACAGAATACACAATGATTGGTTAGCTTAAAGTGCCTCCTGAGGTGGGTGTGGAAAACGCCAAGAAAGAAAAGCAGGTAAATATGATAAAATATCATATTTACTTTCTTTTAGTGCCTGCTGAATGACACTACTGACTCATTCAAAAGGCATTGCACATTTTTGAATGCACACTAGCAACGCATGCATGTCCCTTTAAGAATATTAAGTATAATAATAATAATAATATTGATAGACAGATGGATATTGATACAGGTAGATATAGATAGATATGGATATATAGATAGATATGGATAGATAGCTAGGTATGGGATAGATATAGATAGATAGATAGATAGATATAGGATAGATAGCTAGGTATGGGATAGATATAGATAGATATAGATAGATAGATAGATATGGATATATAGATAGATATGGATAGATAGCTAGGTATGGGATAGATATAGATAGATGGATAGATAGATAGATAGATAGATAGGTATGGGATAGATATAGATAGATGGATAGATAGATAGATAGATGTCTAGAGACAGATGATATAAACAAAATTTCAATTTGCAGACTAGAATCAAATTTTTGCAACACAAGGAAACATCCTTTTGTTTAACTTAGTAAAAGAATTACGGCTGAATATTCAACGGTTTCCATTTAAAATTAGTTTAATATCAAACACATTTTCAATCTATCTATCCATCTATCTATCTATCTTTCTATCTATCCCATTTCTATCTGTATCAATATCTATCTATCCATATCTATCTATATCAATATCCATTTGTCTATCAAGATTATTATTATGCGCCAGGACATTCCGCAGCGCCGTACAAGATGCAATGGGTAAAGACACAGGATAATTCTACACCACTACATACAGGAGGCCGGTAAGAATTCCTACCAGCAGATACAAGAGGACATGAGGGCCCTATTCCCGTGGGAATGTACAATCTAGGTGATCTATAGATATCAATATCTATCTTTGTACCTATGGCTATGTATTTATCTGCCTATCTATATCTAGTTATCTAATATGTATATATATATATATGTACCAATAGATATTTGCACCTATATCTATCTATCCACATCTATTAATATCTATCCATATCTATCTATCCATCCCATATCTATCCATCCCATATCTATCCATCCCATAATATCTATCCATATCTATCTATTCTTATCTATCCATATCTATTAATATCTACCTATCCATCTATCACTCTATCAGGGTTATTCAAAGAGAATCGAAAAGTCACTGGTTTGGTGACTTTTCGTTCCCTGCAATTCGGCGCGATTCAGCGATCCTAGTTCACCGACCCTGCGGTGTATTCAGCGAGCACCAAAGGGCCGCCGTACTGCAGGGAAAACCCACCGCAAACCCAATGAACACTCACTGCAAAACCCGCCTAACACTGAATGAACCAGGGGCGGATCCAGGGGGGGCAACGGAGCAATTGCCCCCCCCCGGGAAAATCGCTGCTTGGTCGCTCGCCTGGGAACCACCTGATCAGCGCACGAGATCGCAGAGTTCACGGAGGCAGGAGTGGAGGGGCCTGGCAGCCAGTTGGGGGCAAACGTATCCATGTGAGTTGGGGGCAAATATATCCATGTGAGTTGGGGGCAAATATATCCATGTGAGCTGGGGCAAACATATCCATGTGAGCTGGGGCAAATATATCCATGTGAGCTGGGGGCAAATATATCCATGTGAGCTGGGGGCAAATATATCCATGTGAGTTGGGGCAAATATATCCATGTGTGAGCTGGGGAAAATATATCCATGTGAGCTGGGGGCAATATATCCATGTGTGAGCTGGGGCAAATATATCCATGTGAGCTGGGGGCAATATATATATCCATGTGAGCTGGGGGGCAAATTTATTTATTTATAAAGGATTTTACCAGGAAGGATACATTGAGATTTCTCTCGTTTTCAAGTATGTCCTGGGTTCAAGATCATGGTTACAGAAATACAAAGTAGCAAAATGCAAGAAATTAACACAAAACAAATATACAGATTAACAGAAAATAAATATGAAAGAAATATAGTCACTATGTTACATGTTTACAGGTGCATTCCTTATTGAAGAATGTGAATATGGAATTCTTAAGGGACTTTAGACTGTGAGCTGGGGCAAATATATCCATGTGAGCTGGGGGCAAATATATCCATGTGAGCTGGGGGCAAATATATCCATGTAAGCTGGGGGCAATATATCCATGTGAGTTGGGGGCAAACGTATCCATGTGAGCTGGGGACAAATATATATCCATGTGAGCTTGGGGCAAATATATCTATGTGAGTTGGGGCATGTATATCCATGTGAGCTGGGGCAAATATATCCATGTGTGAGCTGGGGCAATATATATATATATATCCATGTGAGCTGGGGGAAAATATATCCATCTGAGCCGGGTCAAATATATTCATGTGTGAGCTGGGGCAATATATTACATGTGATCTGGGGGGGTACCCTGGGCCCATGGTACAGAAAGGGTTCGCAGAGCTGCGCAGATGGGGTGCCAAGTGTGTTCTCGCAGCATGGAAAGGGTGCACTGGGCAGCCCACACCTGCGTTACCCTACAATGCATAGCTTCAAGGGGTATGTGCTGAGAGGAGGATACCCTGGGCCCCTCGTATGGAAATGGTTCGCAGGGCTTATGAGCCACATGAGGACAGACCCTGTGCAATGTTCTGGGGAAAGGGAGTGTAACGAGCACAGCTTGCGATTAGGCGGGACTCTGCCTGTCACTGCAAATCCGCCTCTGGACCGAACACTAACCGAAACTAGCAGAAAACAACTGGATTAACCACGCCGAACAAACCCGACTAGCCGCCGATCACAGCGCAGAGCAGCCGCCGGCAAAACCCGACACGCAGACGAATGAGGTGAAAAAAGCCCAAAAACAGTTCGCGTGAAAGTTTGAAATTTGAAACGCTGTTTGCAAAAAACCTACTGAACAAAAATGCCTTGAATTTACACATAAGATCTAATGAAGGATAATAAAAAGGGCTGTTACAGTAAAAGGAAAAGACGATTTAAAAAAAAAAGAAATGGGAAAAATGGTTTTGCAATAAAAATCCTAAAAATTACTAACTGATCCTAAAAAATCTAAAAATAAAGAGACTTTTTACTGCAGAATAAAATAATAAACGGTTTATTAGATATTTCATTAAAACAGGAATATTTTTAACATTGAAGCCTTTGGGATTCGTCTGAATAAATAGTTGAATGAAACCACCAAATGGCCGGGCATTTCGGCAACTTTTCCCTGCTGTTTGTTTTTTCTTAAATAGACGAAGCATTGCTTCTCTATGGGGATTCACTGCCCTCGAACAGGCACCGAACAGGCACCGTACTGTTTGGTTACCTTTCGGATCTCTTTGCATAACACTGATACATCACTCTCTGTTCTGTGTGTATATATATATATATATTTGAGACCTGAAGAAGAGAGGATCACTCTCGAAAGCTTGTATTTTAAATGTAATGCGTTAGTCCAATAAAAAAGGTATCACTACAGACTGCTATACTCGTGATTTTGGCATCTGCACTAACACGGCCCACCTAATCTCTCTATATATATACAGTTGTGTTCAAAATTATTCAACCCCCACTGAAATTGAGTGTTTTGGCCAGATTGACATTGATTTTGATCATTCAGTCATCTTGCTTACAATTAAATCAAAGAGGCACGTGTAGGTCAGACAAATATAACATTTATAATGAAATAACCACAAATGTCTTTTCTGTGCTCACATCATTATCAGTTTTATTCAACCCCCAAGTGACATTCAATCTTAGTACTTAGTACAACACCCTTTCACAGTTATAACAGCTTTTAAACGTGAAGCATAGCTTGACACAAGTGTCTTGCAGCGATCTATGGGTATCTTCGCCCATTCATCATGGGCAAAAGCCTCCAGTTCAGTCACATTCTTAGGCTTGCGCACTGCAACTGCTTTCTTTAAGTCCCACCAGAGGTTCTCAATCGGATTTAAGTCAGGTGACTGCGATGGCCACTCCAAAATGTTCCAGCCTTTAATCTGCAACCATGCTCTAGTGGACTTGGAGGTATGCTTGGGATCATTGTCCTGTTGAAAGGTCCAACGTCTCCCAAGCCTCAGGTTTGTGATGGACTGCATCACATTGTCATCCAATATCTCCTGGTACTGAAGAGAATTCATGGTACCTTGCACACGCTGAAGCTTCCCTGTACCTGCAGAAGCAAAACAGCCCCAAAGCATGATTGACCCCCTGCCATGCTTCACAGTAGGCAAGGTGTTCTTTTCTTCATAGGCCTTGTTCTTCCTCCTCCAAACATAGCGTTGATCCATGGGCCCAAACAGTTCTAATTTTGTTTCATCAGTCCACAGAACACTATCCCAAAACTTCTGTGGTTTGTCCACATGACTTTTGGCATACTGCAGTCGACTCTTCTTATTCTTTGGAGACAGCAAGGGGGTGCGCCTGGGAGTTCTGGCATGGAGGCCTCCATTACGCAGTGTGCGCCGTATTGTCTGAGCTGAAACTTCAGTACCCACATCTGACAAATCTTTTCTCAGTTCCTCAGCAGTCACACGGGGACTTTTCTCCACTCTACGCTTCAGGTAGCGCACAGCAGTCAAAGTCAGCATCTTCTTTCTGCCACGACCAGGTAGCGTTTCAACAGTGCCCTTTGCCTTGAATTTGCAAATGATGCTTCCTATGGTCTCTCTTGGTATGTTTAACATCTTTGCAATCTTCTTATAGCCATTGCCTTTCCTGTGAAGAGTAATCACCTCTTCTCTTGTCTTCCTGGACCATTCTCTTGACTTCACCATGTTTGTAACCACGCCAGTAAATGTCTAGAAGGAGCTGAGTATCACAGTCATTTTAAAGCTGCCTAATTGGTGCTTATTATGCTTTATTGCTGCTCCGTGACATCCACAGGTGTTTTCAATACCTGATTGAAAACACTTGAATGAACCTCTGTTCTTCAGAGTGGTATTCTTTAAGGGGTTGAATAATTGTGTCAATGAAGAATTCACAAAAGAAACATTTACTACTGTATTACAAAACCAATTGATGTCATTTTAGTTGCATATGGTTCATTAAAAAGTCCTTGTAGGATTTCATTCTGAATACAATTACAAATGTACACTAAATTCCCTAAAACCCTTTACAGCATTGGGGGTTGAATAATTTTGAACACAACTGTATATATATGTGTATATGTGTGTGAGTATGATTGATCTATTTGCAACTATCTATCCATCTATTTCTCTATCGCTCTCTCTTTCTCTGTATATATATATACTTGAAAACGAGAGAAATCTCAATGTATCCTTCTTAGTAAAATACTTTAGAAGTAAATAAATTAATAAAAAAAATGTGTGTGTTTGATCTATTTGTATCTATCTATATCTATGTATCTCAATACCCATCTGTTTATCAATATCTATTTGTACCTATATCTATCTATCTGTTCCTATAACTCTCTCTCTCATATATGTGTATAGATATATGTGTGTGTTTACTTATCTTTTATTAAATAGTCTACTTACCTGTTGTGAACCTACAATGTCTGCAATGTAATCAGGTTTTCTGCATATACATCGGATTAAACAGTTCCCGTAAATGAGTATATTTGCATTTGAATCTTTTCACCAGAACAACATATTTGCTTGAGCGAGTGTCCCTGTTGTATTAAGTACTTGAACAGCACTGGACGAAAGTCAAGGTTATGCTGACACATTTATCTCCTCGACGTGAGGACGGTTTAGTTTTAATGCATTTGTGGTTAGCGATTGCTTAAGAAGATCAATGTAAATTCAATTTGAAGTAGTAAATAATGCTTTAATGAGACATCTGACAGTATGCGCTTCACGTCCATTTCTGACAGTATGTATGTGTCTATACAGAGTGCTGAATGCGTGCAGCTCCTTGCATCTTATTCTCTAGGAGAGCTTCATTTCATCCATTCAGTCGTATGCTGACCTAAAGACCTTACTCTTACCATAAATATTAAAACTCACATGAAAATGCATGTTAAAATAGTTTGCAATGAATAAGTCTCGCCCTGTATCATTCATTGCAAAGCTCCTGATGAAACTGCCATGAATAGCGGCAATGAAACGCGCGTTGAGCGAATTTTGGTCAAAGTACCTTGAATTTTTCTGCAACAATGTTGCGCTGATCTAGCTGATAAGCATTGTATGGTTATTTGTTATAGAGGAATCTTTTCTTCCATGTTAAAATAGTGTCTGTCCCTGACACACTGTTTATGAACGCCTCTACCAAACTCATTTACCTCACGTCCCGTACCTCTCACACCTCATTTCTTGTACCTTTCACCCCTTATCCCTCTACACTCTAATGAACGCCTCTACCATAGGCAGACACCTCACATCCCATAACTCTCACACCCCACCCCTGTACCTCTCACACCCCACCCCTGTACCTCTCACACCCCACCCCTGTACGGTCTATTGCGAAGCCTCTGCTAGACTCATCTGCCTCACATCCCATACCTGTCAAACCTCACACCCCTTACCTCTCACACCTCGCATCCCATACCTCTCACATCTCTCCCCTCAATATTCTATAATGAATGCCTTTGACAGACTTATCTACTTCACATTCTGTACCTCATACACCTCACCTCTCTACAGTCTACAATGAAATCCTCTGCCAGACTCATATACCTCACATCCCGTACCTCTCACAGCTCACCCCTCTACAGTCTACAATGAATGCATCTGCCAGACTCACCTATCTCGCATCCCATACCTCTCACACCTCACCTTTTTACAGTCTTTAATGAAGCCTCTGCCAGACTCATCTACCTCACATTCTGCACCTTTCACACCTCACACCCCACACCTCTCACATTTCACATCCTTTACCTCTAACACCTCACATCCTGGACCCCTTTGCTCCGCAATCCCAGTCAGTCTATAACAAACGCCTCTGTCAGACTTATCTAGCTCACATTCTGTACCCCTCGCTCCTTGTCCCTCTACAGTCTATAACAGACACCTCTGCCAGTTTCATCTACCTCACATCCTGGACCTCTCACACCTCAGCTTACAGTCTGTACAGTATTGGATTTCAAGGCTCTCCGATTGCCAGGGCTTCAAGTTGGGGAGTTACAATCTCCTGGTTTTAAAAAGTTTAATATTTTTTAAAACTGTGACAGGAGTCCTTCCACTATAACCACTCTAGCAAGCCGAAGTTGTTTGGGTGTCTAAAGTGCCTGAATGCATAAAATATTCCAATTTTATCTGTCTAAATGTCTATTTATGTATCTATTTTTCTGTCTGTCTGCACGCTTTTCTGTCTGTCCATGCTTAATATTTTTCAATGTTTATCCCTTCCCTGTTCAGTCGAGCATTATTAGTCTGTAGCCCTGAGCTCAGTAGCTCTAGATAGTTCTATTGATATGCAAAACATCGTTCCAAAACAATGTAATTAATTGTATATTAGCATCATCAATTACAAGCAAATAACCATAATGCAACGAGGCATTAATACATTGTTGATGCAAAATTCTAACTGTTTTAATTAGACTTTTTTTTTTACTTGCTGTATCTAAGATTTCATCTCGTTGAAGTGCCAGATCCGTCGCGCGCTGCCAGTTAGCCATGTGATTTCCAAGCTCAATAACTCTTTAATGCCAAAGACTATTTAGTGATCAACATGAGGAACAAAGCGCAGAATTGAGATGCAATGCGATGCGTCCCAGAGCCAAGGAAGAGCAATCCGGTTTCATCTTTGTCATTTGCTTTTTTTTTGTCTTTAACCCATTCA
The DNA here is from genome assembly GCA_009667805.1 of Leptobrachium leishanense. NCBI lineage: Eukaryota > Metazoa > Chordata > Amphibia > Anura > Megophryidae > Leptobrachium > Leptobrachium leishanense. The sequence continues at coordinate 31,090,198 of CM019064.1, forward strand.
TTACAGCAGTGTTATCTTTATCGGACTCCTCTGAATACTTTTATAGTATTGTAGTAAAAAAAAAAATCGTCTGTGTTAGATATCCTGGATAAAATCTGGATAAAACATTAATTAACACCGAAAAGTGTACATTAAATATTGAATCAAACTTGTCTTATGCCTGGAGGCCATGGGACTCCGTGAAAACTAACGTGAGTCCTGGGGGGTCTCATGAGGTCACACCGATTCACCGGAAATACACCGGGGAACTATTTGTCCTGCATATTCTTCAATATACGGAGAGGGGAGGTTTCAGATCGAACTTTCCTTTTCATTGTAGAATGAAGAGTAAGTTTTCAAAAATGTTAGCAATTTTTTTGTGTTATGTGATTTTGCGGATGCAAAAATCACTTAACTCCAGCTTTCTACAGCTGGTATATTTGTTTCAGTGTTGGCTGCAGGAGATGTAAGGAGTAACCCTGGAATTTCTTGTCATTTTTGGGCTAAGTCCACCATAGTGTTTCGTTTACAAAGTATAGGAAGCTTAAAGGTACAGTAGGCAGCCATAACAGTTGAGCCACATCAGCGGTTTATGATTCGGCTGCAATAGGACAGAAGACATTAACAATAACAAGTGGAGCTTTTACAATTCACTGCCAGGGCTCAAGTCCTAAAAAAAAGAAGTGTGGGAACTCACTGTGATTTCTGACACCCAGTTAGCAATTATCATCTTGCACTTAACACAAACACATGCTCAGATCTGTTATATTAAAGTATATATATGGTTTTAGAACAAATATATGATAAATCCTAAACTTATTGTGACTTAACAAGAAAAGATATGATTGAACACCTGAATACAAGCTTTAAAATGCATGGGAACTCAGTTCCTTCTGAAGGAATACTGGAGGAGCTGCGTTCCCACGTGTTCCCCCTCGACTTGACCTCTGTTCACTACTCACTTGTTAATGTTGACAGCTCGGCTGTTAATATGACAAATTGTGTTTACTCACATGATTTAAGTGACGATGTGGATCAGCTCTAAGGCAAGCTGAAATCTTTAGGGGGAGGAGTTTCTGATGTGATCAAAGTGAGCTCCGAGATGACAGCAATAATTCCCAGGATCAGTCATTCACACATGTCAAAGTCGATATTATAAGAAGCCACACCAGGATCAATTACAGGACACTCACATGACATTGGGTGCCATATCTGCTCTAGTGTTGGATCATCTATCCTATGTTGCATGCCAGATACAAAGATCACCCTAATTAAGATTGTAATGGGGCTCAGAGCTCTGAGAATAACTCCCCCGTTCAGGTCACTCTTTTGGTCCGAACTCCCCTAGGCTCTTCTAGTGAGGAGCATTGATTATGGTGCCTTGCTCAGGTGTCCTGACAAGGACCTAGCCAAAGCTGCTTCTCTAAGGCAAGGAAGCTGCCCTGCAAAGATCAGAGAGTGGTATTATAGCTGTACCCAAAACCAGCGACAGGAGTCGGAATAAGGGTAAAAGCAGAATGAATCTTTAATACGGAGCTCTTTTTATACACAGTTTTTGGTGCAAAAATAAGCCACACTAAGAGGGAGCACCCCTGGTGCTGCACTGTCTCCTCCCCACACTTTCTCAACACTGTGTCATCTCAGTGTGCTTTCTCAACATTGCATCATCCCAGTGTGCTTTCTCAACATTGCATCATCCTTGCCCAGTGAATGATGAAACAGGAAAAAAATATGCTTACATAACTATATACAGTGCTGAATAACCAAGTAATAACACACTGTTGAACAGTAAGACGGGGAATTTTTTTCTATGCGATTGCTATGGTCAGCATTGAAATAAAGAAGACAATTCAAATTCAAGCATTAAAACAGGGTTCCATTAGAAAGACGATGAAACAAATAACTAAGCATAAAACAAAAAAGAGCAATGCATTAATTGAATTGTGAAGTACACCTAGCCTTGGAGAACAAATACCCACATTTAGTACAACATTTGATTACTGTGACTGGTTTATATTCCTTTACTCTTGACTATATACCCCGGGTTCCATACAATAACATAGAAAGAAAAAAAAAATAGCATTTTTGTACAGTAAGACCTTTTTTGGAAAAAACAGTTCTGAGCCTTTTTGGAATATACTCAATGATCCATGTTTTATATTGAGGGGGTGCTTTCCGCCTCAAGCTTGTTTGAAATCTTTAAAACATAAAGTAACAGAATAACATCGGATCTCGTTGCACAGATATATATTAATTTTACAATATTCACTAAAGTAACGACAGGTTGCACACTCACGTGTTGTGGAGCCGTCGTTGTTTATGGGATCCTTTGGTTCACTTATGCTGTTTATTTAGTGCAGCTTTCGCAGTGTTTCATGTATGTACATGTCGACGTATACTTTAATTGGAAAAAAGTTAATACAACAAAAGCACGCATAAAATTAAAAAAAAGCCGTTTTACCGGTGCATATCTTTCCCAGTCAGCCTCCATCTGTGTATGTTGTTTACCCCTTAAACCTCGCACAATCAATTTCACTCTATGGTTTATCACTTGATTCCTGTTAAATGTTAGCAGAGAGTTATCACAGCTTTTTAACCCTTTCACTACTAACAACTGTATACACAGTTTTGCATTGAAATACAATGAAAGGAGAACTATGATGTTAAACTCCATTTGAATACCTTTTTAATGCATGATTTGTGTGCTCCCTGGGGAGAAATTAAATTCTCTGTGCAATCTCACTCCTGTCATCCTGTATTACTGTATAGAAGCTTCAAGATGCAGCCCCTACGCTCAGGGGGTCATTCAGAGAGCACCGATATTGCACAATTATCCTTTATTTTATATTGTAGTCTATTCATCTGGTTGCAGCCACAAGCTCGTAATCGTTTTTGGAAGTAACGTCACAGTATATCGTATCAATTGCGCTCCCAACAAATTTGTTTGTATTATTTTTGCTTTATATGGGTGAGAGACACACCTTGTGGTGAGCTGCATGATTGTGGGATAATCACCAACAACAGATGTTATATGTGAATAAGCACAGCGCCAAACACATCAGCACCTACCCAGTGTTTTTTATAACAGCGCATATAATTGATCTACCAATTTCATTATGGTTTCTTTGCAAAACAGTGCTTTGAAGACCTCAAAACCCATCTCGTGATGAAGCCCCAAGTCTGCAGAAGGTCGACAAGTGGTTTAGCAGATTCAAGGCTGGACATTTTTATGTCTGTAATAAACCAAGAGAGGGATGCTGATGAACATCCATGGATGAGACCATGGTGGCCAAGGGGATAGAATTTCAGTATCAGGAACCTCAAGTCATTCTCAAAAAGCTTGCAGAAGAGTTCAACATCCCAAAAACAAGAATGTTGAGGATTCTTCATGACGAGTTGGACTTCACTAAGAAATGCACCCTCTGAGTTCCGTGTTTGTTGAATGCAGAACAAAAAACTGCTTAAGTTGAGTTGACCAAAACGTTCCTCATCACATTCGAAGATGGGAAGCCTACTATCTTACATGCAGATGTCACTGGAGATACATCAGCAGAAGATGATTTTCGGCAGTGTTTTGAGAAGTGGGTGCATCGCTAGAAAAAATACATGGAGATTGGCAGTGATTATTGGCATGGGATAGGCATAAGGCTATCCTAAACAAAAGATAAATCCAGGTAAAGTATCCATGTAATTGGGCAGACTAGATGGGCCGAAAGGTTCTTATCTGCCGACATTTTTCTATCAGGGTTATCCAAAGAGATTCGAAAAGTCACCGCACGTTCGGTGACTTTTCGTTCTCTTCAATTCGGTTCGTGTTGCCGATCCCATTTCGGTGACCCTGCGGTGTATTCAGCAAGCACCACAGGGTCCCCGAATTGCAGGGAAAAGCTGCCACAAACCTGACGAAAACGAACCGCAAAACCCTCCGAATGCACGCCGAAAACCCCAAAAACATCCGGATTAAGCCGACGAAGACGCCGGAAAAACCCGAGCAGGAGCCGATCACACACAGGGAAGCCGCCGGAAAAAGCCGAGAAAAAGCCGACACCACAGACAGAGGGAGGTGAATAAATTAGCAAAACAGTTTGTATGAATGGGAAAGTGAAAAGCTGTTTGCAAAGAAACTACTGAGCGAAAATGGCTGAAATTTACACATGAGGTCCAGGGAATGATAATAAAAAGGGCTGTTACAGAAAAAAATATGTAAACTTAAAAAAAAATCGGACTTTTAAAAAAAAAAATTCAGAAAAATGCTTAAAGTATCCTAAAAAATATATAAATAAAGAGACTCTTTACTGCAGAATTTTATAATGAATGGTTTATTAGATATTGAATTAAAACAGGAATATTTTTAACTTTGAAGCCTATGGGATTCTCCTGAATAAATTTGTCGAATTGAACCACCGAATGGCAGGGCATTTCGGGAACCTTTCGCTGCTGGTTTGTGTTCTCTGAATAGCCGAAGCAGTGCTTTTTCATGGGGTTTTCACTGCCCTCGAACAGGCACCGAACAGGCACCGTATGTGCAGGCAATTCGCCAGGATTTGGCGTATTGCCTGCTCTCTCTGGATAGCCGAATGGCCAGGAAAGGTTTTTCAGCGTTCGGTTACCTTTCTCAAGCAATTCGGATCTCTTTGGATAACCCTGTATGTTTCTATGTTTCTATTATGTTGAGAAATGGTGAATAAACAAGCTTTCTTTGGTGAAATGGGAAAAAATCCAATTATGAGTTAGCATCATTATTTCGTTGATTTTAACCCTACATTTGGACCGACTCTCACTTCAATTTTTACATAACACGAACACCATCACAGTTCTACATGTATTAAACCTGGACCTTGAACATCAACCTAATGTTAGCTAGTTCAAAGTATGAATTTCACATTTCAATCGGGCCAGTTTGAGACTTACTCAAATCACCAAAACAACATTTGTGTCGGAGATGAACCCAGTAGGTGAATTAGAAACTTAAAAAATGTTGGCGCGAGTCAATTTTTCACCATAAAACAGGAATCCATTGAGGAACATTTTATATATTTGGTGATACACTTGATTGAACACTCATGGGTACGCCAAGGTGAACGCCAGTCTCTTCTGAACTGCAGATAGATCGGCCCTCAACAATCCATTTGGCTATCGATGGATTTCATAGCCGATTTTCGCCATTGGGAACAGTCATTGAGTGTTCTGGGTTATCCTCAGCCTTGAGGAGCCCCTAGGCTTATGAAAAAGGACCAAAGTAGAATGTATAAAAAGGAGAAAGCCTTGAGATAAACTCCATCAAATGTCACCTGAAAAAATATGCATTAATTTTAGCCATAGTAAAATACTTTATAAAATATTTGACCAGTGATTGCCCATGTCCATTAAAAGTGATCTTAAAACGTAACATCTGGAAATATGGTTGTGTGTAATCATATTCTCCTCAGCCTGCCAAACTAGATTTCATATTTCAACATCGTTCCCATATAAATTTTCTAAAAATAATATTTCCTGTAATATTGTTATGGCATTTACTCATTTTGTTGGCTAACGTTGGAATAACATTTTTTTTTTCTTTTAATGTACTGGCACTGACCTCAGAACATAACCGACCATCCAGATCTCTGTAACATAAATGAAAGCAAATATTGCTACAGTCACAATTTTTTTTTCCTGGTGTGAAGTGAATGACACATTTATTTAGTTTGCAGATTACAGGAAAAACACACACACACACACACACACACACACACACACTCAACATTTGTAAAATTTAACAGGAAAAATGTATTGTGATACTGTAGGCGGACAAAAACAGATTCACTTTCAAGACGGCGCCGGACCGGGCACAAGTAAGGATTGTCAGAACACGAGTCTCTTCAGGAAAGGCAAACTTTATTGTGTCGTCACACAAGTGCCCACACAGGATTGAATCGCAAAGAGTGAGCCCCCCCTTTCACCCGTGCAAGGGATCTTATACCCAAAAATACGTAATTAGGTACATCCCAGTTAGCCCACCTCCCAATGACACTTTATTCCACCCCACGTGGGTTAATACCTCCCTTTGGCTAATACAAAGACATTTCATTAATTGGCTGTAAATTGGCAAACTTTGTGTTAGTTTCAGTAAATCAAAATTAATTGCTCTTACTGTTCCGGGCTGCGCCCTCCTCCCTTGCGCCTACAATCACTTGTTACAGATGGCACCTGGCCTGATCTCTACTCCTTTGTCTTTCTGCGGGCCCCAACGACCTTGGAGGATCTACTTCGCTTTTCTCCTCCGTGCCAGGAACAGCAGAGATCTTTAATAAAGCTTTAATTGCTTTTCTGCTAATCTAAACGCATTCCTAAATTTCTACGTATACCTCATTCTAGTTTCAGCTACAAACCTGTCTAGTTATATACAAGTGAACCAATATTCTGAACAAGATGGCCGCCTGTGTACAATGGCGGCCGTCTTCCAGTCTATTTCCACTTCATTCCCCCCTTGGCTCAAGTGTCAGGATCTTTTCCTGGCACTTGTAGCCATTACACTCCACTATTCTGAAACTCCTTGTACTGGGGGGGGGGTTTCTTTCACTGGGAACATACCCTGTGGGATTATCAGTGGTATCTTCTGTGTTTGTGTAGGTGTCAGTGCTGTTTTGCACAGTGGCCATAAACATAGCCCTATGCGGTATATCAGTATCCCTATGATCAAGATCACCACTATCATGAGTATCATGGATCCAATCCGTGAGATAAATCTCAAGATGGAACCAAACCATTCTCCCATTGCTCCAAACCCACGGAGCGGATTCCAGCCTTCGGCAGCAATCCTCCTGGCTATACCCTGCAACTGTGCTACCTTCTCTTGGTGATCTTGAATTACCTGGTAATAATCTGGGACTTCATGTGTAGTGTTTCTGATGAAGGTGCAACATTCATAGTGCATTGTCATTTCACACAATCCATTCAAGGCCGCACTGATCTGCTCAAGCGCCATATCATATATCATCTGCACCTTTCGTAACTCACGCATTTCCAGATTCAGCAGCTGGATATCCATACTGGTTCTATTCAGAATCTCATCCATCAAATTGACTTAGCTATTCAATCTCCTCATCATCTCTCCTCCCCATCCAGTCCATGCTGGCAACCATGTCCATATTCGATCCATCTTCGCGAACAACTCTCTTTGGTCTTTCAAACACCAGTGGGTACCTAGGGTGTAGTTCTGTGTCTGTGTTTGTGTCTTCTCCCCTTAGTCTCTGGATTGGGACCAGCTTAGCCAAATAACACATTCCCGTTATTGTTGGTGGTACCCATGTGTAACACACCCTTTCACAGCACACCTGGTACCCTCCTTTCACTATAAATGGTGATGAATATAGTGTTCCCTTTGATATCTCTATCGCAAGGTGTCTCAGCCGTCTCATCATATCCACTGCACCCTGCCTCCCATTGGTCACATTCCCAATCACCGCCTCTTGGTCTCTAGTGAGTTGCCTGCATCGTATATTAAATAATTCGCCTTTTGTCCTGTTTTGAATATGTAAATGTATGATGTCCAGTTGAACTGACTTGCGTTACATAACCCACCCTCGTTATTTATTTCTTTATCTGGTCCTAGTTGAAAACACCATTCTGGTGGATACACTGGTCCTATTATGGGGTACCCGGGACTGACTGATTCTGTCTTTTCCCTTGGTGCATCGACAGCATGTATTGTGACATTCCCTGATACAAACATACTCAAATTCATTGGAACAGAGACAAATGGTATAAATGTGTCTCTGGGTGCAGTCTACTACACACCCAGCATGCAGTTTGCCCAGACTTTTTAGCATAGTCATATTTGAATTGCACAAGTAAATGTCCTCTTGGGTTGGTTCCAGATAGCGCCTCTCGTTTTTGTCTCCACATGGTACGGTTCTCCATCACCGGGTGCGTACCATTCCAGATATGGGAAATATTCACTTTCCCCACATTGCCCGTACAATTAGGGCCTGCTCCACGCGAGAGTCCATAAATCAAATTAGCAAGATATAAAATCAGCACCACAAATGCCCCGAATGTCAGAATTCCTTGGGCAATTCTTTTCACAGTCATATAAACCCAATCCCTCCCCACCGGAATTTCAAAAATAAAAAACATTTCTAGATAATCAAGGGTGGGGCGGGCCCCTAAAAAGCACCCTGTGGGTATCCCCCGTTGGCGGGTGGTCAGGACCTGTGCCCATCAAAACACCCACTTGTTGATCCTCTGTATTATCTGGGTTAGGATCATTTAGGTGCTCATGGCTGTGGTCTTTGTCAGCTTCAGCCTCAGCGGGTTGGTCTCGTTGGTAACGACCTTCCATGCTGGTTCAGGACTGGCTGCAGCTGCTTTCACTCTGGAGTGATGTATCCACGGGACCACCTCGGCAACCTTTACTGCTGTGGGGGTTGATAACAGGACAAGATAAGGACCTCTCCATTTTGGACCTAGTGGATCATTTTTCCACTCTTTTACCCATACTGAGTCACCCGGACAATACTTATGCAGTGAAGGATACAGAAAATACGGTATATTATCCCCCACCCAAATATTTAATTTCTGCATTGATTTACCCAGCATTACTACCTGATCATTTAGTTTAGTTTCTCCCAATGCCCGAAGGTCCCCCTTAGTCCATTAATTAGAGGGGTTGGCCGTCCAAACATAAGTTCGTACGGACTTAGCTTCAATTGGGGGGTTGGTCTGCACCTAATGTGCAAAAGGACTATCGGCAGCAAGTCCAACCAGCTCAATGACGTCTCTTGGCACAGTTTGGACATCAAAGTCTTTAGGGTACGGTTCATTCTTCCAACTTTTCCCGAACTTTGGGGCCTGTAGGCGGTATGTAGCTTCCAGGTGATGCCCAGTAGCCGGGCAAGTTGTTGCAAACAGTTCTGGATACTTTTGGGAAATAGTATCGCCATGCGAAAAATAACAAATCTGTCTGTCTTGTGAATCTCTTACTGCTGGTATGAAAAAGTTCATTGCACTTTTCTTCATTCTTGGCAGTCTGTTCTTGATAAGGATCTCCTTGAGGAAGAACCTCACCAGTGGGACTTGATATTCTTCTGCTCCCAATTCTCCCAGACTGTGCAGTATTCGTGTGATCCGTAGATTATTGTGAGGATTTATTGTCAAATTTTCAAAACGTGACGCGAAATTTTCTGCTCATTCAACTTCGGTTATTTCTTTGTCTTCCTCCTCCCCCACTATTTTTACGCCGAAGAATTTCAGCATCATCTTGTAGGCTCTGCGCAGTCTTTGCTGAACTTCTGAGGTGTTAACCATTAGGCGTGTCTCTTGCGGATTTAGGGGAGTAGAGTAGAAATTTCGGCCTTGTGTCCGAGTTGGGAAAAGCCATTGAATATAATCATGATTGAGTTCTAACAGTTCATAATCATCTTGCCATTTGTGCCGTATTATTTCAATGAACTTGCCGTGGGGTTCAAACTTTTTTCAAATTCATATAGAACTCGTAATTTGGCATGGAAGGTTGAGGTTCTTGCTTGCAGATCAGTACTGTAGCTTGATCTCCTGTTGGCGGTGGCGGTTTTGCAGCTGCTTTTGCGGCCTGGTCCGCGCGTCTGTTACCTTTTGGAATTTCATCATGGCCTTTTTGGTGCCACGGCAGTGCATGATGCTGACAGCACTTGGTTTCCATACTGCTTCCAGGAGGGCCGCGATTTCAGCTGCATATGTGATTTGTTGTCCTGAAGACGTAAGTAGGCCTCTCTCTTTGTAGAGTGCACCATGTGCATAGACTGTCATAAAAGCGTACCTGGAATCTGTATAGATATTTACTCTTTTGCCTTCAGAAATTTCAAGGGCTCTGGTTAAAGCTGTTATTTCAGCCAATTGTGCAGATGTATGGCCTGGCAGTGGCTTTGCATCGATGACTTCTTCTGTTGAGACTACTGCATAGCCGGAGACTTTCTTCCCATCATCCATATAGCTGCTACCATCAGTGAATAGCTGTAGGTCGTATTTGTCTAGGGGTACGTCTTTCAAATCTGGCCTGCTACTGAACACTTCTTCCATAACTTGGAGGCATTCATGATCTGGATCCTCTTCACAGTCAGGCAGTAAAGTAGCAGGGTTTAAGGTAGCGATGAGGTCCAAATGAACCTGTGGATTTTCACACATCATGGCTTGGTACTTCGTCATCCGGCTGTTGCTGAACCAGTAACCTCCTTTGACATTCAGCAGAGCCTTGACAGCGTGGGGCACCTTGACATGAAGAACCTGTCCAAGGGTCAGCTTGTCTGCTTCTGCTATCAGCATTGCAGTGGCAGCCACTGCTTTCAGGCATGGGGGTAGGCCGCAGGCCACAGGGTCGAGTTGCTTGGAGAGGTAGGCCACAGGCCTCAGTCATGAGCCAAAAGTCTGAACCAATACTCCTGTTGCTGTTTGCTCTTGTTTCCAATGAAAGGGATCTTGTCCCCCCCCGTCGTGGCCTGATGAAGCGGCTTGGCAATGTCTGCGAAGTTGGGGATCCACAGGCGGCAGAAGCCTGCAGCTCCCAGGAACTCACGGACTTGCCTCCTGGTCTTTGGTTGGGGTATGCGGCACACTGCTTCTTTTCTTTCTGCCCCCAGTGCACGTTTGGTACCTGTTAACTGGAAGCCCAGATATTTTACACTGCGTTTACATATTTGTGCTTTCTTTTTAGAAACTCTGTAACCTGCTTGGCTTAGCAGATGTAGCAAAGCTTTTGTGGCGGATAAACAGTCTTTTTCTGTGGGGGAAGCCAGTAATAAATCATCAACATATTGTAGTAACACTACTTTGTCTGGCTGAGCGTTGAAGGCGAGGAGATCTTGGCTAAGCGCGCACCTGAAAATCGTGGGCGAATTTTTTTTGAAACTTTGAGGGAGGCGCGTCCACGTCATTTGATAGCGCGCCCCCGTGGTAGACTTTTCCCACTGAAATGCAAAAAGGGGCTGGCTTGCTGGAGCCAGACGGATGCAAAAGAAAGCGTCTTTTAAATCAAGCACTGTGTAATATTGTGTATCTCCGGGAATTAACGCCAGTAAATTGTATAGATTAGGAACCACAGGGTGTAGTGTTACTGTGGCTTCGTTGACAGCTCATAAATCTTGGACAGGGCGATACTCTTGTGTCCTCTCTTTCAAGACTGGCAATAGGGGTGTGTTCCATGGTGACACGCAGAATTTTAATATGCCGTGATCTTTAAATCTCTGTAAATATATCTGTATATTCTGCTTGGCTTTCTGTGGGATATAATATTGTCTTAGAGCCACCGGTGTTGCGCCGGGCTGTGATTCAACTCATCTGGGCGGGTTTTCCTCCGCCCACCCTCAGGAATTCCAAGGAGTAGTGCGTGCGGATCCGGCGTGGCAGACAGAGTAGGTGCCGTGCGCCATTCTTCCTCCTTTGACATAACTACTGCGATTTTCACAGATTGTGGATTGTGCGGACTGGCTGGAATATGCTGCCGAGCAGAGCCGCCACTCTCCGGCAGATCTAATTGAGCGTGACCCCCGGGAAAAAACATAATTTGGGCTTGCAATTTGCAAAAGATATCCCGCCCCAGGAGCCGGATGGGACATTCGGGCATATACATATACACATTGTATAAACAATATTTTCAGAGATCTTTTCCCGTAGCCCAAAACAGACTCTTAATACCACATCTGAAAAAAAATAAATTATTCCATTGTCATAAGACCACTCCTAACATCTCATAACAATAAAATAACCATTCCATCAAAAATTAAATAAAAACATACCTTTTAGAAACAGTAAAGAAAAACTACTTTAATTATTTCTCGAATTTTTTTTCTTTTAATATTAATTTTCTAACCGTTTCATATATTTCAATTTAATTTGTTAATAAATTTTATATTTTGATAGACAATATTGTATATTATTACGTACTTATTATTGTTTGTAACAATATAAAAACCAGGACTTCCCTTTTTTTTATTTAATTCTAGCTCTGAACAAAACTAAAACTTTTGGAATAATATCAACACAAAATATAAACATATATCTTGCACTCAACAGACTTCAAACAAATATTCCATTGTAACACACATTAAAATTAGCTAAATATAGTAATTCTTTTTTTTTTTTCCTATTCCTTTTTACTTTGAATTCGCTGCACAGATACACAAAGGGTTATTCTTTCCAGCTATCAGAGAGCAAAGTGACTCCCTCCCCCTTCGCCCTTTCAAACAGTCTGTCAGAAAGGAGGGGGCCTATACACCAGGGAAGAGAGGAGAGAGGAAAAAAAAAACAAGTACGAAGTCCAATCTCACAACCTCTCAGTCATTCCTACTTTAGTTTAACACAATCGGACAAAATCAGTCCGAATCACACACACAAGCCATACAGCACCGCAATCATCTCACTCCGTAAAATATTAATTAATTTATATATGCTCCCATCGGGCATCTCAATCTTTTCTGGTGGAGCCTCTCTATCTCCTCCATTCGCGGCGCCCTGCTCCTCTTCCTCAGTCACACAGGACGGAGCAGAGGGAGCTGACCGAGACACAGCAGCTGCCCGCTCCCCCCTCTCCGTCCGCGCAACCGCGGCACTCAAAACTTTCCTAGCTGCCCCATAACATGATGGATAGGACGGGGGTAAAACATCACTCTCTTCCGGTTGTTCTACTAACACCTCTCTCTCTCTCTCTCCATTATTTTGGGGGTCCTGCTTCTTATTTCTCCCCGCTATCATTATAAAATGACTCTTGTTTTTAATACAATATCTCCATATATCTATATACGGGTATTGTTCAGGATGTCCGTACTGCTCTGTGACTTGGGAATGTACCTTCTGTACCAACTCCGGGTCCATTGACCCCTGCTCTGGCCATCCTGGGACTAATAACGGCCACACAACTGTACACATTACTTTTAACTTCTCTTTTTTTAATTCTACACCATAGTCATGAGTTTTATATAATGCTTCGAAATTCCGCACCATATATTCTAGGGGCGTCTCACCCTCCTTCACCTTCTTGGGCTTAGATGACCCGTTACCCATTATTACTCTTGAAAACAGTACTCTTTGCAATACAGATATATTATTTCAACAACAGTTAAAATCTACAGTCTGATACTTCAGTCAACAATTCCTTCGTATCTGCAGGCGCTTCCCCCTCCAGTAGCCGTCTGCAGTCGCCTGAGCCGGAAACGTACGTTCGGGGTCAAAACTCGTATTTGCTTCCTCGCGGAGCGAGTAGGCGCACGTTCACTCACAGCACTCGAGTCAATTCATTCACAACACATACCGTATCAGATGCTTTCATCACATAACAGAACATAAAACACTTCAACTCTTTTTTTACTAGCCGAGGGGTACTCAGTCCCTCCTCTGTGGCTCCTTATACCCCGTAATTTGAACTCTAACTCTTGACTGCTTGTGACTATGTGCACCCCGTTCTATATCTCTACTGCCGTCTGCAATTCCAATTTGCCTTATGGGTAATCTCACCCACCCGGCACCACTATCTCTGCAGCTACCGCTGGCTCCACTATGAGCCCTTTTCACTACACAACGTGCACACTAGCACTGACTCAGGCTCTCAGCCCAGTCACAGAAAATCCCTCCTCCTTTCCCTTTTACCCACGTGGTGAAGCTCTATTTACAAACACTGACTACTGACTTATGCAACTCCACGTGGTTACCTTCTCCCTCACTTACAGAACTACCCTTTGATTGGCATTCAATTCCCCCGAATCCAGACACCCGCTAGCCACTCTGGCTCCTTAGCAATGTCAGTGCTATCAGCGGCGGGCTAGATATGCCAATAGGATGGTGGCCATCGCATCCTCTTATCCGTCTATCTCAGTCGGACGTTTCCCTTAGATACCGGTATCTCCTTTAGACATACAAAACATAGAAGACACGTTACCTATCGCCGGCGCTGCTTGCTGTTTCCTCAGACTCAGTGGTGTCCCAGAGTTCCCGCGGGTCAGGGGTCCGTTTGGGACGAGACGAGGTCCACTGAACAGGAAATCCTGCTTGGCGCCTGCAGATGTCAGCTCACCTTCAACGGACGCCCAACCATCGGGATTCTCGCACCCGCTGCAGTCAAGCACTGCACTGTGTTCACAGCAGCCCGTTACTGTGTGCCCGGAAAGGGCCCGTATCCCGGCTCACGATGCCCCCAAAAATGTAGGCGGACAAAAACAGATTCACTTTCAAGACGGCGCCGGACCGGGCACAAGTAAGGATTGTCAGAACACGAGTCTCTTCAGGAAAGGCAAACTTTATTGTGTCGTCACACAAGTGCCCACACAGGATTGAATCGCAAAGAGTGAGCCCCCTCTTTCACCCGTGCAAGGGATCTTATACCCAAAAATACGTAATTAGGTACATCCCAGTTAGCCCACCTCCCAATGACACTTTATTCCACCCCACGTGGGTTAATACCTCCCTTTGGCTAATACAAAGACATTTCATTAATTGGCTGTAAATTGGCAAACTTTGTGTTAGTTTCAGTAAATCAAAATTAATTGCTCTTACTGTTCCGGGCTGCGCCCTCCTCCCTTGCGCCTACAATCACTTGTTACAGATGGCACCTGGCCTGATCTCTACTCCTTTGTCTTTCTGCGGGCCCCAACGACCTTGGAGGATCTACTTCGCTTTTCTCCTCCGTGCCAGGAACAGCAGAGATCTTTAATAAAGCTTTAATTGCTTTTCTGCTAATCTAAACGCATTCCTAAATTTCTATGTATACCTCATTCTAGTTTCAGCTACAAACCTGTCTAGTTATATACAAGTGAACCAATATTCTGAACAAGATGGCCGCCTGTGTACAATGGCGGCCGTCTTCCAGCCTATTTCCACTTCAATACTTCACAAATTTCCTGTTTTAGTAGAAAAGGAACTGAAGATTTTATCCAGATCCTCCACGCCCTTTATAATCTTAATTCAGTGTTACGGCTCTATATCATTATCATTACATCCTCAGCAATTATAACCCCTGGAGTCTTATCCCCGTACAGTAGTGAGCGACCCCAAAACTCTCCCTGTATTATGTCCTCTCTCTGGCTGTTTTAATGCAGCAGTGAAGTTTGTTACAGTATAGGGGTTATTCAGAGAGACCCGATCTGGCCCCAAAATAGCACCGAATGGGGAATTTCCCCATATGGTGCCATTTCAGGGCCATTCAGCTATTCAGAGAGCAGGCAGTTCGCCAAATTTTGGCGAATTGCCTGCACGTACAGTGCCTGTTTCGAAGGCAGTGAAATCCCCCATAGAGAAGTAATGGTTAATCTATTCAGAGAACACCGAACAGCAGAGAAAAGTTGCCGAACTGCCCTGCTGTTCAGTGGTTTCATTCGGCAGGTTTATTCAGGCGAATCCCATAGGCTTCAATGTTAAAAATATTCCCGTTTTTATCTATTATCTAATAAACCGTTTATTATTTTAAACTGCAGTAAAAAGTCTCTTTCTTATTTTTTAGGATTCTTTTAGGCATTTTTCGGGACTTTTTCGGCAAATTCTTTTCCCATTTTTTTAAAAGCTGATTTTTTGTTTTCTGTAACAGACCTTTTTATTATCGTTTATAGAATCTTATATGTAAATTCCAGACATTTTTGTTGAGTAGTTTGTTTTGTAAACAGCGTTTCAATTTTGACACATGCAAACTTTTTTGGTTTTTTCTTTTTACCCCGTTTGTCGGCTTGTCAGTTTTTTCCGGAGACTGGTCGGCACTGTGTTCGGCGGCTCGTCAGCTTTTTCCTGAAGTGTTCGGTGTGTTTTTTGCGATGTTTCGAGTGATCCGATACTTCGAACCGCATTGAATGCATTTTTTGCTGGATTTTCCCTGGGTTTTCAGCGGGTGTTTGGCGAGCTTTCGGCGGTTTTGCGGAGGATTTTCAGATCCATTCCCTGCACTCCGGGGACCCTGCAGTAAATGTTGAATTCACCGTAGGGTTGGGAAATTAGGCTCCCCGAAGTATAGGGACCGCATTTCTCTCGCCGACTGATGAAACTTGCAGGACGGCGAGAGAAACGCATCTCGGTTCAGCCCTTTTTATATGTTTTGTTTTTAATCATTTAATAAAACCCCCTTTTTTAATTACCAACTCATCTACAAGATTTATTCCATCTCATCCACGGATTCGCAATATCGAGTAGGGGTAGGACCTCCCGCGGAGACAAATTGATCCAAAGCATATCTACTGAGCCACTTATATTAGAGGCTCAATAATTCGTGAGTACCTGAACCTATAATTCGAATTGTGTATCTCACTGGTATTGTGCCATGTATATCTCTCTTTTTGTTTGAGATATATACATCACGAAAATAGACCATCACAGTACAGCATTCAACATATGAAGAACCGTTTGATGGGAGGAGTCCCCCAGAGAGACTCATCTGTTTAATCACTTGAGCCAGCTGGCTTTATCTTTGTGAGTGGATCCACTTACTTCTATTCTATAATACAAATGTTACAATATTGCACAATTATCCTTTATTTTATATTGTAGTCTATTCATCTGGTTGCAGCCACAAGCTGGGATCGTTTTTGGAAGTAACGTCACAGTATATCGTATCAATTGCGCTCCCAACAAATTCGTTTGTAATTATATGCGCTGACCATCACCACTTTTTCAGTCACCTCGTGTCTCCATGATTTCCTGAGAAGCATCACTTTTTTTACAAGTATTAGAAGGGTTAGATTTTTTTTAAAAATTAGCTTTAGCATTATTATGTACCGTAATTGATTTTAACCTTACATTTGGGTCAGCCCTTGTAATACCAAGTGGAGACTAATTAATGGGGGTAATTTGGAACAGCACCTTACCAGTAATTACTGAGAATAATAATGATGATGATGAAAGTCAATTGGCAACAGACAATAAATATGTTTTTCTAGAGTAAGACCTAAATTGCATTTTTTTGTTTAAAAATGACTAGTTAAGTAGTAAAAGTATTTGAAAACAAAAACTGTATTGTACTTCTCACTTTTGCAATCATAGTCCAACATAAGTTCTCCTCCCTTATTTATAGCTCTCTGAAGAAGATGTCGCGAGTCGCTGAGTATGTTAAGAACTTGGGGCAGTTTTGAAATCTGCCCCAACTAAGGCTATTTAGACACGCTCAGTCTGGCAGAATCAGGTTTCAGTGGCTGCCCACTAAAAACTTCACCAGTCATCAATAAAGTCAGTCTATGAGCTTAGGTCACAAGCTGAGGGATGTTGTCAACCTCAATAGGAAGTGGACAAATAACAACACAAAACTAGTAATGATCTTAAGAAATATCAAAAAAGGAGTTGTGGTTAATCGTGCACAGCATATTTTTGTCCTGGACAAATTCCTTGCCTCAAGGGGTCGTGAAATCTACCAATCTCAAGGGCTCTGCTCTGTCGTGAGGCCTAAAAGCCTAATAATACATAATACTCTACCTTCAGAAATAGTCACTACGCAAATGTAAGGGTTTATACGTGGCCATGATGGAGCAAGTAGGGGATGTTGCCTTGTTTTGATATAAATGGTAACCAGTGACTGTTCCTTTGAGCATTCTAGCTATGATTTCCTTTGTTATGAGGACATCCCTGAGCCTTTGATAGAGTTTCATACACAGATATGACAACCAAGCAGACTGGAGTAAACAAAATCCGTAACCACAAGATGCAATGTGGGAATTAGTGTTGTCATGGTTGGTTTCAGTCCATGATGGCATTACAGCAATGCAAATGAAATTACAATTAATCCAGAATTACATAATTAATTAGACAGCAATTTCTATCTCACACCACTATTCCTTGTAGTCGTTCTTCATCCTCACTGTGTGGAGGAGTGGGTTTTATTTTTACCAACACGAGACTTCAGTGTCTGTACGTCATCAAATCGAAATTATTCTGCACATTGTTTAACTCAACCCATAATGTTGAGGGCTCTATATTATCGCAAGATAAATAAAATTATTCTAGCTCACTTTGTCTAGGCAGGGATGAGAGAGTGGTTGGAAAAAATAATTTCAGAATCATATGGGATTGTGGATTGGTATGACATAGCGAAAAGGGGATTTTGGATAAGCTGGGAATGGTGGGAAAATGAAAAGAGGGGATTCCAACAAGGTTGACAAGAATACAGATTAGAAAGAAACAGAGTTCAAAATTGAGACAAGATCGGTTGATTGGAAAATACAAGAGATACTCTGGAATCTGATATTAAAATGACTTGGCATAATAGGGATAGGATGAGCAGGAAATGACCTGAGATACATCAAAGATGGTTAAGGAAGGAACAATGGACACAGAATCCAAAAACTAGCTGAGGTCGAAGACAACAGAGAGTAGAGTAGTCAGGGCAAAGCCAGGTCAGAACTAGAAGAGCAAACAAGACAAGTGCAAAGCACACTACCAGGCCTAGGACAGAACCACAGTAGGGCAGAGAACACATGTGAAGGATGCCGTTATATAGGGGTAGGTGCAGGGGTGTATCTACCACAAGGCAAACAAGTCTTTTGCCTAGGGCGGCAGAATCCATGGGAGTGGCAAAAAATCCCCCAAATACCCGCACTGGGCCATTGCCTGTTTTCTGAATAGCCGAATGGCCATGAAATTGCACTGTACGGGGAAATTCCCTGCTGGGTGCAATATAAGGGCAAGATTGTCTCTCTCAGAATAACGCCTATAGTCATATTATTCATAAAACACCATCCTCCAAAACAGAAGTGAAAATTTTTATTTTTTTCAGTTTTTGCTAAAATTGTGTATTTTCTCAGAAAAATACTGTAACAGGTCCCTATTTAATTTTTTTTTAACAAGAATGCCCTTTAAAATATATAACCGCAAAGGTTTGGATGATAAAATGCGAAAGAATAATTTTACACGCTGTGAATGAATAAAATATGAATGGAAATTTACTCACACAGTATCCGCCCACATTAGATGACGTGAGTGTGGTCAAGAGTGAGAGCCGTGTGGGCGCGAAAACGTGACGCTTTCAGAAGCTGCCTGGCAGTCACAGCCCAGTACGAGCCACGCCCGAGCCAAGGGGGTGCATTTCAGCCAAACATCATCGGCTGGCACCCCTCCTGCCCCTGTAGCGCCACAGAGGACAGTAAATATTTAAAAAAATATATGCTGTATATCCTGTGATACGCTCGTACTCACTGCCCATTACGTGAGTTTTATTGCTGGGGATCCTGTGTACGCTCATACACACTGCCCATTAATTGAGTTTTATTGCTGGGGATCCTGTGTACACTTATACACACTATCCATTACGCAAGAGGTTTATTGTTGTGGATCCTGTGTACACTCATACACATTGCACATTAATTGAATCGTATTGCTGCGGATCCTGTGTACACTCATACACACTGCCCATTACGCAAGCGTTTTATTGCTGTGGATCCTGTGTACGCTCATACGCACTGCCCATTAGGCGAGAGTTTTTTGCTGTGGATCCTGTGTACGCTCATACACACCGTACATTGCTGTGAGTTTTATTGCTGTGGTTCCTGTGTATGCTCATACACACTGCCCATTACGCAAGAGTTTTATTGCTGTGGATCCTGTGTACTCAATATCTGTTGTCAGGCGTTCCCAGGAGCTGCAGTTCTATCTGAAGTAACTCTATTAGGCCACTAGATGGTGACATCTTCCTGCCAAATAGGTTATTGCAGTAAGGAATACATTGGGAACATACTCAAATATTTCTTACTGTTTAAGTAATTAAAAATGATTTTTTTTTCTACAAACCACTGGTTCCTGACAGTGGAGTTCTAGAAAATCACTTGATTAATGAAGGGGTTAAGGGTCCTCACTTCCTCTGATAAATTTCTACAGAATTAGGCTTTGGTGGTGACAGTGATCTTTAAAATCGGGTGCATTATGTATAATCCATAATATACAGAACATTTACAGCAGGTTAACTGTTCTTGTCAATGATGCACTTGTACCATTCATAACCCCAGAAACGTAATTAAAGTTTGAAAGTAAAATCAGGTTAACTATTTGGCATTCAACAAACATTATACTTGAGGTCTCATGAACCTGTGGCTGTGTGAGTTAGAGGTGCACAAAACTTTAGTGTTACGATGCACCTCCCCATGGCAAATCAAACAGCACAAACAGAAGCTCGAGCCAATAATGGTGACATAAAACAATCTGAAAACCTACATACATCTTTTGGGATGTTATGCAGTGAAACGGTGTGTTGCGGGTTTATACGAATAAATACACTGCCTGGCCAAAAAAAGTCACACATTCTAATATTTGATGTTGGTGTGCCTTTTGCTGTGATCGCGGCACGCATTTGCCCCAGCAAAGTTTGGATAAGCTCTTGTAATGTCACGGCATTTATTTGCGTCCAGACTGGCATTAATTTGTGGCCAAGATCTTGTATTGATGATGGGAGAGTCGCGGCGCTGCGTAAAGTCTTCTCCAGCACATTATCCCAAAGATTCTCAATGGGGTTAAGGTCTGGACTGTGCGGTGGCCAATCCATGTGTGAAAATGATGTCTCATGCTCCCTCAACCACTCTTGCACAATTTGAGCCCGATGAATCCTAGCATTGCCATCTTGGAATATGCCAGCTGTGCCATCAGGGGAGAAAAAACCCATTGATGGAAGAACCTGCTCATTCAGTATATTCAGGGAGTCACATGACCTTATTTTTTGGGCACATAACGTTGCTGAACCTAGACGTGACCGACTGAAGCAGGCCTGTACGGGAGGTGGGGACTTTTTTTGGCTGGGCAGTGTAGATCCCTGTGAATTTCAGAAAGATTGCAGTATTTAATAGATGCATATAGAACACAACATCCAATCTGACACTTCTGCTTACTGCTCAGAAAACAAAGTGCATAATGTTCTCTGGATACATCAATATTAAATTAATGATTAATACATGTTAATAACAGCTGATTTATTCCCCCTCCTGCGGAATAATATGTCTTACGAAACAGAATGCAGAGCTGTGATTAGTGAGTAAACGCAATGCATAAATTTCACATTTATTAATGTAAGTGGGATATTGTACACTTAAAGGAATAAAAAATCATTCTGTATATAATAAATACAACCAAGAAAACGTAAAAAAATGGTTGGTAAAGGAAGGTAACGGTGAGATAGAATAGGGTGTTAACGCTCAGGTATATTCAATAAAAGGTGAAACTCAGGAGAATTGGCAGGAGAAGAGAACAATCTAGACCAAACAGCCGATTTGGAAAGTGAGATAAATAGGAGATTTTTTTCTGGTTTTGGCTATTTTGACCTAGAATTTTCACTTCTCCAGTCATTCTCCTGAGTTTCACCCTTTAGTGAATAGACCTGATAGTATTGTAAGTTGACACAACCAGTGGTCATCAAGTTCCATTTTCAACACCCCCCTCCCCCACTGCTGATTCAAAGGAAGGGAAGAAAACCCAATTGTGAGAAAAAAGAGACAAATCCTTGATTCAGGAATGGTAATGAGAATTCTATTTGGATCCACAAGTATTTCATTGGAATCTTAATTCTTCCATCCATTTACAGGTCGGCACCCCTAATCTGGAAATCTGAAATAAGTGGGGAGACAACAATTTATGTATGCAATCTGCACTTATCCCAAATCTGCAAACTGTTGGTCAGTTCTATTCGTCGGCATTGTACAAGAATACATTAAAGGGGTTATTCAGAGGGCACTGAAATGTTGCCGACATTTCGGTGCTCTCTCGTTCCCCACAGTTCCCTGCACTTCGGGGAATCAAAGCTAGCCACCCTGCGGTGAATTCAGCATTCACTGCAGGTCCCCGAAGTGCAGGGAAGCGGCCGCCGAATGCCGCCGCCAACCTGTCGCAAACCCGCCAGCCGCTGCCGCAAACCCGCCAGCCGCTGCCGCAAACCCGCCGCAGACTCGTGAAAAACCCACCGAAAACCCACTGGGACCGCCGGAAAAACCACGCCGAACCTGCCAAAAAAAGCCCATGAGCCGACAATCGCAGAGCAGCTGCCGGAAATAGCCGACAACCTGCCGAACAAGGTAAAAAAAACGCTTGAAAGTTTCCAAATTGAAACGCTGTTTGCAAAAAAACGACTTAATGAAAATGCCTGGAATTTACACATAAGATCCAATGAATGATAATAATAAAAAGGGCTGTTACAGAAAAATGAAACAAACGATTAAAAAAAACCCAGAAATTTCTTTTGCCGAAAAATGCCTAAAAGATCCTAAAAAAATTCTAAAAGTAAAGAGACTTTTTACAGCAGAATAAAATAATGAACTGTTTATTAGAGATTGTATAAAAACGGGATTATTTTTTACATTGAAGCCCTGGGATTCGCCTGAATAAACCTGCCGAATGAAACCACCGAACAGCAGCACACTTCGGCAACTTTTCACTGCCATTTGGTTTCACTGAATAGATTAACCATTGCTTCTCTATGGAGATTTCTCTGCCCTCGAACAGGCACCGTAAATCCAGGCAATTCTCCAAAATTTGGTGAGCAGCCTGCTCTCTGAATAGTTGAATGGTTCCGAAATATCACCGTTCACTGAATTTCAGTGTCCATTTACATTTTGGCGACATTTCAGACTATTTCTGAATAACCCCTTAAGTCTAATTCAATTGCAGTGCATTTCTATGTGACCTACTGCAAGATAAAAGACATGGGGCCCTATTCCATGGTGGCCAAGGGGAAGGA
Organism: Leptobrachium leishanense; assembly: GCA_009667805.1. Classification (NCBI taxonomy): domain Eukaryota; kingdom Metazoa; phylum Chordata; class Amphibia; order Anura; family Megophryidae; genus Leptobrachium; species Leptobrachium leishanense. The sequence continues at coordinate 31,112,801 of CM019064.1, forward strand.
TAATGTGCGCTTGCAGATTTTCTCCTACCGTCTCCATGTTAACGATGTATTCCAAGAAGGAGCTATTTCAACACCTCGTCCTGGAACGCAACGCTATCCTCCTGTCCTGGTACCCAAAGTGGAGCTTCCGCGCCACCGAGAGTATCATCCCCTGGAAACCATAGGACTCCACGGAGGTTTGTGCTTCTGGGCCGCGAGCTCTGTGCGACCTCACTCTCGCGAGATCGCACAGCGGAGGGAGACAAGGAATTATTTGTTCTTGCCCTGCGAGAAGAAGCGGCAGATCGGGCCACCCTTTTCACCGCAAGATGAGAGGCGAGTATGGGATTTTTAAGGTGGGTTTTGGAGCGTGTCAAATGTTTTTGCATTTGCAGAATCATTTAACACCAGCTTTTAGGAGGTGTTAAAATTTTGCCTTGCACGTCCCGACGGTAAATTGCGCCAGCACCTTGTAATAGCTGACTTATAGGGATGTGCGTTTCGGGTTTCGGAATTTCGGAATTTTCACGAAATTTCCCGATTCGTGTTTTCGGATGCGGCCGAATTTCCGAAAAATTTTAGATCCGAAAAGTTCAGATCCGAAATGTTTTCCGAGCCGAAACGAAATATTTTCGGATTTTTCGAATGGACTTGAAATGTGTCAAACGAGGAGAACAGATGTTCCGAAAAACGAAAATTTTCCGAAAAACAAAAATTTTCCGAAAAACGAAAATTTTCTGAAAAACGAAAAGTTTTCGAAAAAACGAAAAGTCGATACAAAAAAACGGGCAAAATGACACGAAAAATACGAAAAATGGTCGATATTCCGAAAAATGTGCAATTCCGAAAAACGAAAATTTCCGAAATTCCGAAAAGTCGATACAAAAACCGAGCACAGTGACACGAAAATACGAAAAATGGTCGATATTCCGAAAAAAAATGTACCCGAAAAACGGGCCGAACCGAATCGAATCGAAACCGAAATCGGTCGAAACGAGCCGAATCGAAAAGTTTAAAAATCCGAAAAATCGAACCGAATCGAACCGAAAAAAAAATCGGTGCACAAGCCTACTGACTTATCAAAACGCTAAAAAAATATTGCGCTCCCCGTGTGAGGTATAGGAGGCACATAGCACAGTAAGTTCACGCAAGCTGCGAGGCGCAAACCATTTTCACCCGATTGTAACGTCAAGATTGGAATATCGATGCCAGACGTTAAACTTAATTCTCCTAGCGCTAATGATTACATATCGAGACGCTACAATAGCATCGATTATGGAATAGAGCCCATCATCTTGTGTCTAGAACGTCTCATCACAACAATAATTCTGTAAAGGATGAATAAATAAATAACAAATTAAAATTGTGTAAAAATAAATTACGTCAAAACTTTATCCACTTCATATTAGATACGAATCGGAGCATCTTTTTCGAAGACGCTATCCCTAATATTCTTTTTTAGACAACAGTTACGACACGGCCGACATTTGACACTTCACATTCATTCGTGCCCACTGCACTAGTGTCAAACGAAGGGGCGGAATCTGTTGTCTAACAGGGTTATTCAAAGAGAATCAAAAAGCCACTGCACGTTCGGTGACTTTTCTTTCTCTTCAATTCGGATCGATTTGGCGATCCGATTTCGGCAACCCTGCGGTGTATTCAGCAAGCACCACAGGGTCCCCGAATTGCAGGGAAAAGTCGCCGCAAACCCGCCGAAAACTCACCGCAAAATGAGGGCGAACGCACACTGAAACCTGCAAAAACATCTGGATTAACCCGCCGAAAACGCGGAAAAACCCGAGCAGGAGCCGATCACACACAAAGCAGCCGCCGGAAAAAGCCGACACCGCAGACGAATAGAAACATAGAAACATAGAAAAATGTCGGCAGATAAGAACCTTTCGGCCCATCTAGTCTGCCCAATTACATGGATACTTTACCTGGATTTATCTTTTGTTTAGGATAGCCTTATGCCTATCCCATGCTTGCTTAAATTCAATTACTGTTTTGGCCTCTACCACTTCTACTGGAAGACTGTTCCATGTATCCACCACCCTCTCAGTAAAATAATGCTTCCTGATGTTACTTTTAAACCTTTGCCCCTCTAATCTAAGACTATGTCCTCTTGTTTTGCTACTTTGTTTCCTTTTAAATATACCCCCTTCCTCTACCTTGTGGATTCCCTTTACGTATTTAAATGTTTCTATCATATCTCCTCTGTCTCGTCTTTTTTCCAAGCTGTCCAATGCAGTGAATAAATTAGAAAAACAGTTTGCTTGAATGTTTGAAAAGTGAAACACTGTTTGCAAAGAAACTACTGAGCGAAAATGTCTGAAATTTACATATGATCCAATGAATGATAATAAAAAGGGCTGTTACAGAAAAAATAAGTCAACTTAAAAAAAAAGTAAAAAATCCAGAAAAATGCTTAAAATATCCTAAAAAAAATCTATAAATAAAGAGACTCTTTACTGCAGAACTTTATAATAAACGGTTTATTAGATATTGAATTAAAACAGGAATATTTTTAACATTGAAGCCTATTGGATTCCCCTAAATAAACCTGCCGAATTAAACCACCGAATGGCTGGGCATTTCGGGAACCTTTCACTGCTGGATTTTGTTCTCTGAATAGCCAAAGCATTGCTTCTCTATGGGGGATTTCACTGCCCTCAAACAGGCACCGTATGTGCAGGGAATTCACCAGGATTTGGGAAATTGCCTGCTCTCTGAATAGCCGAATGGCCAAGAAAGGTTACCGAACGCTGATTTTCAGCGTTGGGTTCCCTTTCGGCAGCCATTCGGATCTCTTTGAATAACCCTGTAAAAAAGAATCTAAAATGGACAGAAAATTAGGGATAGCGTTAACCTTAACCCTAAAACAAGCACAAATAGTAACCTAACCTTATTTTGTAACCATATCCCTAATTTCCAACCATAACAATAATTTCTAACCCTAACCCTAAAACAAACCCTACTTTCCAACCTAAATTATATTAAAACATGCTCCATTTCTCTGGAGTGTCTAAGTTGGCCTGGGCCAAATTGGAGCGTCCAAATATCGTCCACGTAGGAACTTGACAGGCGTCCAGTTCATCTGCAGCTGAATTGGAGAGTTTCTTTTTCAAAGACGCAACGTATTTACCGCATCGATATTTGGCGCAGCTTGAAAGCCGCGTCTTTCTCATAGTAAACCACGCAAAGCGATTATTGGCAAAAACTTGAAAAGTATATAATATTTCCTCAAAAGGGGTTTATTCACCAAGCATTGAATTGGTGTGGAATTGCACTTTTTTAGGTCACAATAGCCGAGTCTGAATATTTTTGCAGCTCTGGCATTTTCAAGCTTGACTATTATGCCTTAAAACTGATCATTTAAAGTGAAGCCTATCTCTTATTCTTGCAAGAGATACAAACCCCATAATTAAAGCTTCCTTTGGATTTTGACAATCTGAAGCAACCCTCCAAGAATAAGTATCTCCAAGACACATCTTTCCACTACACTGAATCACCAGATACACAGATCATTTTCTCCCAATTAGCTGAATATAAGTTTGATGCAGCTAAATTATTCATTAGGGATTTTTTTTCTCCTAATGTCTTCAAAACGTTATTCTTCAGATGTAAAAATAAATAAATAAAGAAGACCCTAGATAGTAGTGGTACAATGAAAAAAAAAAAATATGATCTTAAAATTGACTTATTTAAATAAAAAAAAAATCTAATTAGGTTTCAGTACACTAGATTTCTCAATGTACATGTTACATAAGGATGCAGAGTGTGCCCGTTATGCCCAATGAAATATACAGTATTTTTGATACAGTGTAAAAAAAAAAATTGGTTTAAAAAAATCAGCTTGTTACGCAGGCAGATATTTTTATAGAGCTTATTTATAATGTAGAAACATAAGGGAGTTATTCAGACGTAACCGGACAGTGAATTTTCCCGTGCGGTGCCATTTCGGTGAACTACCTGCACGTACGGTGCTGTACGAAGGCAGTGAAATCCCCCATAGAGTGTCACGTTCTGTGCTGGCAAATCTGTCTTCCTGCCCTCTGTATTTGTAATATATGTTTTTTCCCTTGTGTTTCTGTTGCTGCCAATTCCTGGGTGGCCTCCCAGGGGTTAATTGGTGTTCTGTGTGCTGCTCACCTGTTGACCCTTGCCTTGATTCTCCTGCCTATATTAGAGCAATGTACCTATAGTACATGGCTGGGTCATTTTTTCTTTGCCTGGTCTCCTTGCATCCTGAGAGCTCCTTGCTGTGTTCCTGATATCCTCCGTTTGTTCATCCTTGTTCAGTTTTTGCCTCTATAATTTCTGTTCCAGTTTATGTCAGTTCCTTCTGTGTATTTAGTTCTGTCTATTGCTGTATTTTGTTTTGCTGTTTATGTTCCATTCAGATTCCCCGGTTACTGATTTTGGCTTGGCTGACTTCCCTTCTGGTTCCTATTCCTGTATCCTGTATGACGTACTCTCTCTGGTTATGACCTTTTGGCTTTCCTCTTTATGACTACTCTATAGTATTTTCCTTGCCTGTACCGTTTTCAGGTAACCTTGTCATCTGTATACAACAAAAGACTCTGTAAAGCTTCAAGGTAATACTTTCCTTTAGATTAGATCCGGCTATCCTAAAGACCGGTCTTTCAGTGCAGGGAATCTTTGGTATTGCCGTACAGAGGTCTTTAGTTAACCCTGTGTTGCTTTCACCTGCCCTTTCAGTTTACAGTGCATCTCTGCATATAGGGGCTTCTCTCAGGAACCTTGACCTCACCTTCCTGCGAGTTATATTCATAGGGATATATATACAGACCGACCACTTCCAAGGATCGGAGGGCAAGTATAGGGTGGTGCGTGCCTGGTGGTACTGCCACCGTGACATAGAGAAGCAATGGTTAATCTATTCACAGACACCGAACAGCAGAGAAAAGTTGCTGAAATGCCCGGCTGTTCGGTGCTTTCATTTGACAGGTTTATTCAGGAGAATCCCATAGGCTTCAATGTTAAAAATATTCCCGTTTTAATTCAATATCTAATAAACCGTTCATTATTAAATTCTGCAGCAAAAAGTCTCTTTATTTATAGATTTTTTTTAGGATCTTTTAGGCCTTTTTTCCCGTTTTCTTTTTACATCGTTTTTTCTTTTTTCTGTAACAGACTGTTTTATGATCATTCATTGGATCTTATGTGTAAATTCCAGACATTTTCGTTCCGTAGATTTTTTGAAAACAGCATTTCAATGTTGACACTTCCAAGCGTATCGTTTGTTTTTTATTACTCCATCAGTTTGTCGGCTATTTCCGGCGGCTGGTCTGCGCTGTCTAAGGCTAGGGACAGATGAGCGCATTTTCTGCGGCCACCGTCAAAATGTACGTCGATGCGTGCGCACGCATTTTTTCACGGAATACGCTTAAGTGGTCAGACGATGCGCAATTCTGGACGTATTTCATGACGGTGGGGTAAAAAGAAGTCTAGGGAAATCCGGCTGTTTGAACGTTATGTAGGCCGCACACTAGCAGCGTCTGACATCTCCTAATCACGCACACACGCTGCTATGCGGCCGCAGCGCACTCTGTACGTCAGTAGCAGCGGTTTCACGTTCTGAGAAAAATGCGTTCATTTGCTGGTTGCGTGGTGTCGGCGCACTTTTGTACGCACGTACTGCGTATATTGGCCGTCATTGGCCGTTATGTGCTGCTACTGCCGCCGTGATTTAGTGCGCCTGCACGCGCGTTCCGACTGCCCCACTCTGACCCTAGCCTTAGACGGCTTGTCAGCTTTTTCCGATGTGTTCGCCATGTATTTTGTAGCGGTTCCGGTGGGTGTTCGGTGCTTTTTCGGCAGCTGTCGTTTACATTTCGGTGCTCTCTGAATAACCCCCAAAGAAACACAAAATTATCAAATAAAAAACAAATAAAAAGCATGAAATACTAATATGCCGCGAACCAACTTACAAATTAGAGCAATCTACATTTTGCACTTTATTACACATACAATATATGGATGTACTACACGTATATGTGTATTGTGTTTAGTTCTGAATATATACACAGAAAACCACGTACACAGCACACCAACTCAAACATTTTTAAGATTTTTCTTTTAGTATTTAAGATTTTTATTTTGTTTGCAAACAAATGGTCACAGACCGACCAGCAAAGTTGACCACGCAGGGCCAAACATTTCAGTCACCGAAAAAACACCTAGCAGCTGTCATATGAGATTTCCCCCTCTAAGTATCGAAGAATGGGGGGGGGGGGTAATAAAATTGACATTGACAGGTGTCAGCAGAATCATCCCCAAGTGGGGGGGGGGGGTCTCATCAAAACAGAAAAACAAAAATGGCCTGGTAGGGCCAAAACATAAAACAAAGTCTCTGCAGAGATGGCCCCAGCCGGGGACCTCCATTTCTCGTCAGGAAAAAGAAAACAAAAAGAAGGCAAGTGTCCACAGATAGCATCCAAGGGAAAAAGCCAAAAGTAAGGGGGGGGGGGGTCATCAAAAACGCAGGATGTCAAAGATGAGAGCAAGGGATGCCCTCAGCCAGTGTCTCTAAATGGCAGTGGGTTTACAGCAGGTAGTGTGAAGCCGAGCAGGCCAGGGACGCAGGGCTGGAGGCCATCTCTATCCCGTTGAGGGTGCTCGGCGCCCAATGGAATGCCAGTCTCCATGCCCTCACCCTCGCCGCAGCAGCCCCAGACCAAGATCTGGGCCAGCACTGCCTCCCCTCAGCACAGTAGCCGTCGATCCCTTTCAGCACCGCCAAAAGCGGCTGTGGGGTCTCAGAGACCAGCATCAGTGTCTCAGCAGAGACAACGACCTTGGCAACCCTCCTGGCAGCAGCCGCGAAACAGGCCTCCTCGCGGTGCCTTTCTGACGCGGCCTTGACCTCCTCAACTCCTGTGTCTTCCTCCTCTCGGCAGCCCCGCAGTGAGAGCATTGCCCGGTGCCAGAAGCCCCTGGTGAGCGGGTGTCAGGTGCTGGTTCTGGGGTGGTAGGATTGAGCCCAATATGCAATAAGGGAAACAGATTCAGATAAACATATACAAGAGAGGGTTTATTTGGAGTAACATAAAAGGCAATAAACAAATATATCAAGGAGCTGTATAAGAGGAGGAAGGGAAGACAATGAATATATATAATAAACAGTAACAGATTAACTGAAAGCAAGATGAGAAAAGAGTAAACAGAAGGATAGTACTAAGCTACTCTAAACTATAGAAGGAGACAATATGAGAATGAAGGCGAAGGAGATCGTTAGAGAAAAATAGAAAACAAAAGGCAGAAGAGTCTTGGCAGGCAAAGGGTCTTGGGTCTGTAGGTGTTCCTGGGAATGCAAGGTAACGGGCTGAGGGTTCTGCGAGATGCAGGGCAGTGGGTTCGAGGGATGCAGGTACAGAAGGCAGCAGACTGAGGATTCTGCGAGATGCAGGGCAGCAGGTTGAGGATCTGGCAGCAGGCTGAAGGTTCTGCGAGATGCAGGGCAGCAGGCTCCAAGGAATGCAGGTACTGAGGGCAACGGGCTGAGGATTCTGCGAGGTGCAGGGCAGCAGGTTGAGGATTTGGCAGCGGGCTGAAGATTCTGCAAGATGCAGGGCAGCAGGCTCCGAGGAATGCAGGTACAGAGGGCAACGGGCTGAGGATTCTGCAAGGTGCAGGGCAGCAGGTTGAGGATTCGGCAGCGGGCTGAAGATTCTGCGAGATGCAGGGCAGCAGGCTCCGAGGATTCTGTGGAATGCAAGTACAGGAGGCAACGGGCTGGAGGAGACAAAACAGATTAATGTTCTTAGGCAGGAACAGGAGGTAGCTCCCTGTCAGCTTGGTGTTCACCAAGGTAATGCAGAAGCATTGGACCTTGGGAGTGCTTCCTTTTTGTAGAGGGGAATAAGGGTGCATTAGCCAGCACCTGGTTGCTGGCTCAGCCTGGTTTTAGAAGAATTACCAGTCTCCCCACAGGGAACTGGCTTGCCTTTAGGTTTCCTGCGGTGCTGGCGTCTCGGGGCATTACATACGCCCCCATCTAAGGGCACACTCTGGGTGACCAAGGTGGTATCAGGTGCCTTGGAATCAGCGCCAGTGGCCATAGAGTCAGCAAGGTCTTCTGGTTCTGAGGAGATGGGGTCCACAATTGCTGAATCCAGAACTGGGAATTTAGTAGATTCCGGTCTGGTCTTTCTGGTGTGGATGATGGGAGAGTCTATCTTGGTTATTCCAGGTGTCTTCTTCGGAATGGCAACCCCAAAATGATGGACAGCCGGGTAGATGCTAGGTGAGGGTACTGTACTAGTGACGGAATCTAGTAAGGGAGGCGAGGCATGGTTTGCAGATTCCTGTACTTGGTCCTGCAAGGACATAAGAAAATCTTGTTGTTTAGCCACGATTTGAGCTATTTCATTGACTCGGGTAATGAGTATTGGCATGGTAGATGTAATGAAGGATATGGTAGCTGTGTCTATAGATTCTTTTGCAGGTTTTATCTCCGCAGCAGAGGTCATATCAGGCAAGGAACTGGTAACAGGTATCGACAGGCGGCACCTTGAGAACAGAGACGTGAACTGGAGACACCTCAGTGACAGCCACATTGACTGGTGGCACTTCAGCAACCGGTACTCTGGCAGCAGGCTCTTTGGCATGAACCAATGCTTCATCAATGGGTAGCGTGGTAGCGAACACCTCAGCGGGAACCAAGGCGTCGGCGACAGGCTCTTTGGTATAGAGTGAAGCTTTGGCAGCGGGCACTGCAGCCTGGATTGAGTTTTCCAAACACTTTTTCTGAAGGTGCCATCTCTGGATCTCCTAGCTCAACCGTCTGAGGTTTTTTGGAGGAATATGGGTTATGGGTACACTTTTTTCTCTGGCAGCGTCGTGTCCGAGATCTGGGCGTCTTGATGACATCATCCTCGGTGGGTATCTTTCGGTCTCTTGGAGGTAAAGCAGTGACTGTAGATCCCACATATCCCACTCGCTGACCTGGAGGTCCCTGTGAGCATCGGGCGGTTTGTGGTTCACCATCAGAGTCTTCCGTGTCCCAGACCCCTAGCGCATCTTCATATATTGGGTGGCAGGGCGACAGATATTGCTGGATGGGAGTACTGGGAGTTGCAGTGGTCAGTGCCATAATTGATCTCCTGGGTTGGCGTTTAGCTTCCCGGAGCTTCAGTGCCTCCTCAAACCTCACCAGGTCCTTTATACAGACTACTGTCCCATTAGAAGCGTACACACAGTTTGGAGGTAGGGGTTCCTTGGATACACTGACCTGTATAGGATACACCGTTGCACCCAGAGGTTGCTGACTGAGTAATGGGTGTGATAACGTTGGTAAGCGCAGATGTAATCTCCATGGTATGTCAGAGGTTTGATATTCTGATGGTTCGTAGTCCATGGTTCATAAGGCATGGGTTCTGGTGTGGAAGCCTGTAGTCTGGTGGGCCTTGGTGGAGATGTTGGCGGGGGTACAGGAAATGGAGTAGCAGGTTCTCTATAGGTAGAATTAGGCAGTGGAGCGGGTTTAAACACTGGGGCAGATTTTTTGGTAACAGATTTTGCTGCAGTAGTTCTAGCTGTAGGTGCTGGGGTCTTAGACGTTGGGGTTTGTCTCAGGGGTCTTATTGGGCAAAGCGGGATCCAGTGCCCTCTAGAACCACAGTATATACAGACGCCAGCTGCCTGCCTCCTGGCACGCTCTACCGGGGTTAGAGGACCATGGGTTACCTTTCTGGTGGGAGTATATTCCTTGGCAGCAGGATTCAATAGCTTCTGGAGTTGACTGTTCAGGAGTTCAATCAGGTGTGCAAGGAAGTCTTGGAAAGCCTTCTGTATTAACCCTTGGATAGCTTGATTCATTGCGGGCTCAATCGGTGTAGGCTTCTGCATTCCGTCAGGTGCTGGTTCTGGGGTGGTAGGATTGAGCCCAATATGCAATAAGGGAAACAGAGATTCAGATAAACATATACAAGAGAGGGTTTATTTGGAGTAACATAAAGGCAATAAACAAATATATATCAAGGAGCTGTATAAGAGGAGGAAGGGAAGACACTGAATATATATAATTAACTGAAAGCAAGATGAGAAAAGAGTAAACAGAAGGATAGTACTAAGCTACTCTAAACTATAGAAGGAGACAATATGAGAATGAAGGCGAAGGAGATCGTTAGAGAAAAATAGAAAACAAAAGGCAGAAGAGTCTTGGCAGGCAAAGGGTCTTGGGTCTGTAGGTGTTCCTGGGAATGCAAGGTAACGGGCTGAGGGTTCTGCGAGATGCAGGGCAGTGGGTTCCGAGGGATGCAGGTACAGAAGGCGGAAGACTGAGGATTCTGCGAGATGCAGGGCAGCAGGTTGAGGATCCGGCAGCAGGCTGAAGGTTCTGCGAGATGCAGGGCAGCAGGCTCCAAGGAATGCAGGTACTGAGGGCAACGGGCTGAGGATTCTGCGAGATGCAGGGCAGCAGGTTGAGGATTTGGCAGCGGGCTGAAGATTCTGCAAGATGCAGGGCAGCAGGCTCCAAGGAATGCAGGTACAGAGGGCAACGGGCTGAGGATTCTGCAAGGTGCAGGGCAGCAGGTTGAGTATTCGGCAGCAGGTTGAAGGTTCTGCGAGATGCAGGGCAGCAGGCTCCGAGGAATGCAGGTACAGAGGGCAACGGGCTGAGGATTCTGCGAGGTGCAGGGCAGCAGGTTGAGGATTCGGCAGCGGGCTGAAGATTCTGCGAGATGCAGGGCAGCAGGCTCCGAGGATTCTGTGGAATGCAAGTACAGGAGGCAACGGGCTGGAGGAGACAAAACAGATTAATGTTCTTAGGCAGGAACAGGAGGTAGCTCCCTGTCAGCTTGGTGTTCACCAAGGTAATGCAGAAGCATTGGACCTTGGGAGTGCTTCCTTTTTGTAGAGGGGAATAAGGGTGCATTAGCCAGCACCTGGTTGCTGGCTCAGTCTGGTTTTAGAAGAATTACCAGTCTCCCCACAGGGAACTGGCTTGCCTTTAGGTTTCCTGCGGTGCTGGCGTCTCGGGGCATTACAGCGGGCCTTCCATATCCTTCCCTTCCAGTAACTGCAAACAGGCCTACAGGCCTGTAAGAAGGGCATCAGTATCTATCTGCTGCGAAGGGGGAGTTCTTCCCGCCAAACAGCCATCAAGCCGCCTGTTGCTCCCAGCATGCAGCAATCCAGGGCAGTCAAGAAATGTGGGCCCCCATCTCCTCTGCCCTCAGCGAAGGCCCCATTCGAGCCGATGCAGCAGGACAGCTGGGCATAGATCCGAGAGAGGCCTGGTTAAAGGCTGCAAGATCACTGCCGGCACCTCACTCCACCAACATGCCAGCTGCCGTGAAAAATGTCTCTGGTCCAGAGGGGGGGAACAAAACGGCCTCTGGACAACTCGGTTCCGGTGGCCAGCTATTCGGGTCCCCAAAACAATGTTAGCACCGCAGGAAAGTCCAAATATGGGTCCCCGAGAGTGGCAGACGTTTGGAGCTCCTCTGGAACACGTCTGCTCCCTTCAGTAGCCGGCCACGCCCCCTCACATTAAGATTTTAACAATTTAAGCATTTTAAAGATTTTTGCATATTTTTAATCCTAAACTCCTGTGACAGGGCTCCTCCTTTTTTAGCTACGTCATCTAGGGCAACAACCACAGCAACACTGCGAGTTGTTTTAAGCAGATTTTGGCCCTATTGGGTTCCCCTTGCTAAAACCAGGACGCTAAGGGGAAAAATTAGCTTTCGCTAATTTCCCCTTTGTGTCCTGGTTCCACCAATGGATTACGGGGCAGGCGCTAAAGAGTCCAGCAGCCTGCCCAGTAGCGGCCACTAAGCTCACGGATGCTCGGGGCAGCGCTAAAGTGCCGTCCCGAGCATCCCCTCCATTGAGTCCATTGCCACACTTGGGCCGATACTAGCCAGTGCCTCACCAACCACTGACCTCACCGCACTTCGCTGGCTGGTACATACCTGCATTCCCTCGATGTCCTCCAGCAGTCACCTCCGCCTGTTCGCGGAGTCCTGCTTCCGGGTTCCCTTCCCGCGACAGGAAGGTTCAGGCGTTGCTATTTAACTCTTGTTTCTTTCCTGACAAATAGGAGGGGGGCACGTAAGGTCTCTTAATAGACAGGTATATATTATGGTGTAAGCAACACGAAGTGCTGATTAGCTAGGTGTTGTTTGAATGTTTATTTATACAGTGTATACTAATATATATATATAGTTTGGTTGCTGGATGGATTAACCAGACACAGCTGTTTATTGTCTAGTATTATTGATTGAATGATGAGACATTGGACTTGATTACAACAATTCATATTTAGGCTAGGGTCAGACGAACGCATTTTTCACGTCGTCCGTGAAAAAGTTCGGTCGAACGAACGTACGTATTTTCCCCCGGAATACGCGATAGCGGTCATACGATGCGCATTTTCGTCCGTGATTTTGTACGGATCATCAATAAAACACTTTTTGAGTCTGGACGTTATGTTGGCCGGACATTAGCAGCGTCTGACGTCTCCTAATCACACACACACGCCGCTATGCGGCCGCAGCGCACTCTGTACGTCAGTAGTAGCGGTTTGACGTTCTCGAAAAAATGCGTTCGTTGGCCACTTGCGTTGCGCGGACGAACTTTCGTGCGGCCGTTCGTCGTATGTTCCCCGGCATTGGACGTCATTTGCTGCTAGTACGGCCGTGATTTCGTGCGGCTAAACGCACGTTAAAACTGCGTTAGTCTGACCTTAGCCTTAAATGAATGTTTAACTGTGCATATCAAACTCAAAGGTTTTACTGGAGTATACTACCATTTAGTACGTTATTGTGTGCAAAATTTTAATTTTTATTAGTTCCCCCACCAGCGATATTTACCCCTAAATTTTACCAATTTTTTTAAAAAAAATATCATGTTTGTGGGTCCCTGTAAGAAAAAAGGAGACAAGTATCAGGATTTAAATATTTTTTTTTACATTAACTACCCTACCATAGGTACTTGCAAAAAGCTTGAAGGTGAATATTTTAACCCTTCCCAAAAAATTGCCCATCCGAAATTTGAATTTATTTTAACCGCGAGCATCAAGTGCGGCACAAAATTTTTGTCACATAGAAACAAGATAGCCAAATGATTTAATTAACAAAAATGTAGTCCGGAATGTGCTGAGAATAATAAATTTTGTTTCACAGCTCTGTGACAAACCATAACTGAAAAATACAGTTTTCCGCAAACCTATGGAAACGCAAAAAATGGTGCATGGTGTAAAGCAAAAATGGCTGCCATTTTTAAACGGGTCATTAGAAATTTGAAAAAATCTTGGTTTTAAATTACCAACATATAGGGGTCATCACCAATAAAAACTTTAAAAAATGGTCAAGCAACCAATTCATTTTTTTCTGGACCATTTAATATTGATTGACCCGACTGTGACTCGTTGCAAACCTGACCTTTGCTAAAAAGCCATTTAGTATGGCATGGCACTGGCAAGAAGGGTTCTGTGTGAAAACAGACCCTGGATGCAAAAAAAAGTGTGAAATTGGAACCTCATTTGCATGTCCTACCCAGAGTTCCTTGCTGCATATGGGGAATGTAGCATATGAGCTCTGTGGGAAAAGCAATTCTATGAATTGCTGAGATGTGTAAATGTCTTCTCCAATTATAAACTTTATTATATAAATACAACAAACGAGAAAGAGAGCACACCAACTAAGGCTGGGCTTCCACTTGGTCCGTATTCCTGTGATGGTGTGATAATCCGATATAGAGATGTGCAATTTGTTTCGTTCCGAATCCAAATTCGGATGAAATTAACCATCTTCGTATTTTGGGCTGCATTTTCAGAAACGAAATATCGGCCATCTGAAAATTTAGGATCGATCAGAAATTTCGGCGCAATTTGGATCGGTGGTTCAGATCGATTCAGTGATTCGGATTGATGCGCTATTCGGATCAGTTAGTTTTGCATTTTTTATGAGTTATATCATTTTTTATTGCTTATTTATGAAATGGAAGTAGATTACTACCAATAGAATGAAAGTTTCTTTACTTATTTATTTTTTAGGCTTTTTTTGGTTGAAATTTTAGTTTTTTTAACTTTTTTAAAGAAACAAGGCTTTTTAATTCATAGGTTTCAATGCAGCATATGAATCCACACACTGCTGGGAAGCGCCTCTCTGCAGTATAATTAATGCAGCATATGAATCCACACACTGCTGGGAAGCGCCTCTCTGCAGTATAATTAATGCAGCATATGAATCCACACACTGCTGGAAGAAGCGCCTCTCTGCAGTATAATTAATGCAGCATATGAATCCACACACTGCTGGGAAGCGCCTCTCTGCAGTATAATTAATGCAGCATATGAATCCACACACTGCTGGGAAGCACCTCTCTGCAGTATAATTAATGCAGCATATGAATCCACACACTGCTGGGAAGCGCCTCTCTGCGGTATAATTAATGCAGCATATGAATCCACACACTGCTGGGAAGAAGCGCCTCTCTGCGGTATAATTAATGCAGCATATGAATCCACACACTGCTGGGAAGAAGCGCCTCTTTGCAGTATAATTAATGCAGCATATGAATCCACACACTGCTGGGAAGCGCCTCTCTGCGGTATAATTAATACAGCATATGAATCCACACACTGCTGGGAACAAGCCCCTCTCTGCAGTATAATTAATGCAGCATATGAATCCACACACTGCTGGGAAGCGCCTCTCTGCAGTATAATTAATGCAGCATATGAATTCACACACTGCTGGGAAGCGCCTCTCTGCGGTATAATTAATACAGCATATGAATCCACACACTGCTGGGAAGCGCCTCTCTGCAGTATAATTAATGCAGCATATGAATCCGCACACTGCTGGGAAGAAGCGCCTCTTTGCAGTATAATTAATGCAGCATATGAATCCACACACTGCTGGGAAGCGCCTCTCTGCGGTATAATTAATACAGCATATGAATCCACACACTGCTGGGAAGCGCCTCTCTGCAGTATAATTAATGCAGCATATGAATCGACACACTGCGGGGAAGCGCCTCTCTGCATTATAATTAATGCAGCATATGAATCCACACACTGCTGGGAAGCACCTCTCTGCGGTATAATTAATGCAGCATATGAATCCACACACTGCTGGTAAGTGCCTCTCTGCAGTATAATTAATGCAGCATATGAATCCACA
Source organism: Leptobrachium leishanense (assembly GCA_009667805.1). Lineage (NCBI taxonomy): Eukaryota > Metazoa > Chordata > Amphibia > Anura > Megophryidae > Leptobrachium > Leptobrachium leishanense. The sequence goes on from CM019064.1 coordinate 31,127,944, forward strand.
CTGCTGGGAACAAGCACCTCTCTGCAGTATAATTAATGTAGCATATGAATCCACACACTGCTGGGAAGCGCCTCTCTGCAGTATAATTAATGCAGCATCAGAATCCACACACTGCTGGGAAGCACCTCTCTGCGGTATAATTAATGCAGCATATGAATCCACACACTGGTGGGAAGCGCCTCTCTGCGGTATAATTAATGCAGCATAAGAATCCACACACTGCTGGTAAGCGCCTCCCTGCAATATAATTAATGCAGCATATGAATCCGCACACTGCCGGGAAGCGCCTCTTTGCAGTATAATTAATGCAGCATATGAATCCACACACTGCTGGGAAGCGCCTCTCTGCGGTATATTAATGCAGCATAGAATCCGCACACTGCTGGGAACAAGCGCCTCTCTGCGGTATAATTAATGCAGCATATGAATCCACACACTGCTGGGAAGCGCCTCTCTGCGGTATTATTAATGCAGCATAGAATCCGCACACTGCTGGGAACAAGCGCCTCTCTGCGGTATAATTAATGCAGCATATGAATCCACACACTGCTGGGAAGCGCCTCTCTGCGGTATAATTAATGCAGCATAGAATCGCACACTGCTGGGAACAAGCGCCTCTCTGCGGTATAATTAATGCAGCATATGAATCCACACACTGCTGGGAAGCGCCTCTCTGCGGTATAATTAATGCAGCTTATGAATCCACACACTGCTGGGAACAAGCGCCTCTCTGCGGTATAATTAATGCCGCATATGAATCCACACACTGCTGGGAAACGCCTCTCTGCGGTATAATTAATGCCGCATATGAATCCACACACTGCTGGGAAGCGCCTCTCTGCGGTATAATTAATGCAGCATATGAATCCACACACTGCTGGGAAGCGCCTCTCTGCAGTATTATTAATGCAGCATAGAATCCACACACTGCTGGGAACAAGCGCCTCTCTGCAGTATAATTAATGCAGCATATGAATCTGCACACTGCCGGGAAGCGCCTCTCTGCAGTATAATTAATGCAGCATATGAAAATACACACTGCCGGGAAGCACCTCTCTGCGGTATAATTAATGCCGCATATGAATCCACACACTGCTGGGAAGCGCGTTTCTGCGGTATAATTAATGCAGCATAGAATCCGCACACTGCTGGGAAGCGCCTCTCTGCGGTATAATTAATGCAGCATATGAATCCACACACTGCTGGGAAGCGCCTCTCTGCAGTATAATTAATGCAGCATATGAATCCGCACACTGCTGGGAAGCGCCTCTCTGCGGTATAATTAATGCAGCATATGAATCCACACACTGCTGGGAAGCGCCTCTCTGCGGTATAATTAATGCAGCATAGAATCCGCACACTGCTGGGAAGCGCCTCTCTGCAGTATAGTTAATGCAGCATATGAATCCACACACTGCTGGGAACAAGCGCCTCTCTGCGGTATAATTAATGCAGCATAAGAATCCACACACTGCGGGGAAGCGCCTCTCTGTGGTATAATTAATGCAGCATATGAATCCACACACTGCTGGGAAGCGCCTCTCTGCGGTATAATTAATGCAGCATATGAATCCACACACTGCTGGGAAGCGCCTCTCTGCAGTATTATTAATGCAGCATAGAATCCACACACTGCTGGGAACAAGCGCCTCTCTGCAGTATAATTAATGCAGCATATGAATCTGCACACTGCCTGGAAGCGCCTCTCTGCAGTATAATTAATGCAGCATATGAATCCACACACTGCCGGGAAGCACCTCTCTGCGGTATAATTAATGCCGCATATGAATCCACACACTGCTGGGAAGCGCCTTTCTGCGGTATAATTAATGCAGCATAGAATCCGCACACTGCTGGGAAGCGCCTCTCTGCGGTAATAATTAATGCAGCATATGAATCCACACACTGCTGGGAAGCACCTCTCTGCGGTATAATTAATGCAGCATATGAATCCACACACTGCTGGGAAGCGCCTCTCTGCGGTATAATTAATGCAGCATATGAATCCACACACTGCTGGGAAGCGCCTCTCTGCGGTATAATTAATGCAGCATATGAATCCGCACACTGCTGGGAAGCGCCTCTCTGCGGTAATAATTAATGCAGCATATGAATCCACACACTGCTGGGAAGCGCCTCTCTGCGGTATATATTTAATGCAGCATATGAATCCGCACACTGCTGGGAAGCGCCTCTCTGCGGTATAATAATGCAGCATATGAATCCACACACTGCTGGGAAGCGCCTCTCTGCGGTATAATTAATGCAGCATATGAATCCACACGCTGCTGGGAAGCGCCTCTCTGCAGTATAATTAATGCAGCATATGAATCCACACACTGCTGGGAAGAAGCGCCTCTCTGCGGTATAATTAATGCAGCATATGAATCCATACACTGCTGGGAAGAAGCGCCTCTCTGCGGTATAATTAATGCAGCATATGAATCCACACGCTGCTGGGAAGCGCCTCTCTGCAGTATAGTTAATGCAGCATATGAATCCACACACTGCTGGGAACAAGCGCCTCTCTGCGGTATAATTAATGCAGCATAAGAATCCACACACTGCGGGGAAGCGCCTCTCTGCGGTATAATTAATGCAGCATATGAATCCACACACTGCGGGGCAGCACCTCTCTGTAGATCGATTCGGTGATATGGATCGATTCATTTTTTGGACCAGTTAGTTTTTCATTTTTTATGAGTTATAATTAATGCAGCATATGAATCCACACACTGCTGGGAAGCGCCTCTCTGCAGTATAATTAATGCAGCATATGAATCCACACACTGCTGGGAAGAAGCGCCTCTCTGTGGTATAATTAATGCAGCATATGAATCCACACGCTGCTGGGAAGCGCCTCTCTGCAGTATAATTAATGCAGCATATGAATCCACACACTGCTGGGAAGAAGCACCTCTCTGCGGTATAATTAATGCAGCATATGAATCCACACACTGCTGCGAAGTGCCTCTCTGCAGTATAATTAATGCAGCATATGAATCCACACACTGCTGCGAAGTGCCTCTCTGCAGTATAATTAATACAGCATATGAATCCACACACTGCTGGGAAGCACCTTCTGCAGTATAATTAATGCAGCATATGAATCCACACACTGCTGGAAGCGCCTCTCTGCAGTATAATTAATGCAGCATATGAATCCACAACTGCTGGGAAGAAGCGCCTCTCTGTGGTATAATTAATGCAGCATATGAATCCACACGCTGCTGGGAGCGCCTCTCTGCAGTATAATTAATGCAGCATATGAATCCACACTGCTGGGAAGAAGCGCCTCTCTGCGGTATAATTAATGCAGCATATGAATCATACACTGCTGGGAGAAGCGCCTCTCTGCGGTATAATTAATGCAGATATGAATCCATACACTGCTGGGAAGAAGCGCCTCTCTGCGGTATAATTAATGCAGCATATGAATCCACACACTGTTGCGAAGTGCCTCTCTGCAGTATAATTAATGCAGCATATGAATCCACACACTGCTGGGAAGCGCCTCTCTGCGGTATAATTAATACAGCATATGAATCCACACACTGCTGGGGAGCACCTCTCTGCAGTATAATTAATGCAGCATATGAATCCACACACTGCTGGGAAGCGCCTCTCTGCGCTATAATTAATGCAGCATAGAATCCGCACACTGCTGGGAAGCGCCTCTCTGCAGTATAGTTAATGCAGCATATGAATCCACACACTGCTGGGAACAAGCGCCTCTCTGCGGTATAATTAATGCAGCATAAGAATCCACACACTGCGGGGAAGCGCCTCTCTGCGGTATAATTAATGCAGCATATGAATCCACACACTGAGGGGCAGCACCTCTCTGTAGATCGATTCGGTGATAGTCATTTTTTGGACCAGTTAGTTTTTCATTTTTTATGAGTTATAATTAATGCAGCATATGAATCCACACACTGCTGGGAAGCGCCTCTTTGCGGTATAATTAATGCAGCATATGAATCCACACACTGCTGGGAAGCGCCTCTCTGCAGTATAATTAATGCAGCATAGGAATCCACACACTGCTGGGAAGAAGCGCCTCTCTGTGGTATAATTAATGCAGCATATGAATCCACACGCTGCTGGGAAGCGCCTCTCTGCAGTATAATTAATGCAGCATATGAATCCACACACTGCTGGGAAGAAGCGCCTCTCTGCGGTATAATTAATGCAGCATATGAATCCATACACTGCTGGGAAGAAGCGCCTCTCTGCGGTATAATTAATGCAGCATATGAATCCACACACTGCTGCGAAGTGCCTCTCTGCAGTATAATTAATGCAGCATATGAATCCACACACTGCTGGGAAGCGCCTCTCTGCGGTATAATTAATACAGCATATGAATCCACACACTGCTGGGAAGCACCTCTCTGCAGTATAATTAATGCAGCATATGAATCCACACACTGCTGGGAAGCGCCTCTCTGCAGTATAATTAATGCAGCATATGAATCCACACACTGCTGGGAAGAAGCGCCTCTCTGTGGTATAATTAATGCAGCATATGAATCCACACACTGCTGGGAAGAAGCGCCTCTCTGCGGTATAATTAATGCAGCATATGAATCCATACACTGCTGGGAAGAAGCGCCTCTCTGCGGTATAATTAATGCAGCATATGAATCCACACACTGCTGCGAAGTGCCTCTCTGCAGTATAATTAATGCAGCATATGAATCCACACACTGCTGGGAAACGCCTCTCTGCGGTATAATTAATGCAGCATATGAATCCACACACTGCTGGGAAGCGCCTCTCTGCGGTATAATTAATGTAGCATATGAATCCACACACTGCTGGGAAGCGCCTCTCTGCAGTATAATTAATGCAGCATATGAATCCACACACTGCTGGGAAGAAGCGCCTCTCTGCAGTATAATTAATGCAGCATAAGAATCCACACACTGCTGGGAAGCGCCTCTCTGCGGTATAATTAATGCAGCATAGAATCCACACACTGCTGGGAAGCCTTCGACAAGGTATTTTTAAAAACATTTCTGCTTCGGCTGCTTCCGACGGGCTGTCCGTGGTGCTGAAACCCCGTTTCAGCACCAAGGACAGGGTTTTATTCTCCCAGCAGCAGGGCGTTTTTTTTCCCCCGCAGAGGTGTTTGTTTGTTTTTGTTAAGCGGCCTATCCGTCGGAAGACCTGGGTCGTCCACAGACACTTCCAGTGGACGACCCCTGATTGTCCGATGGCGTTGTCTGTAGTCGGACTGCGAACCCAGTGGACGTCCAGCCTAACATTCAAAGACTTCAACAGTAGCTTAAACATTTAAACATTTAAAGATTTTACCAATTTGGACCTACGGCCAACTGCCCACAGAGACACAGGTGCGTGTGTAACGGCCGAGAGCGGCCACGATCACCTGGGATCACTGAACATTGCCTGGCCGCTCCTCCTGCATCCAGCGCAACTGTGAGGAGTTGCCCCGGCAGTGACAAGCTGCGTTCCCACAGGACTCGAGCCCTGGTCCTTGGTTTGTAACGGGAGTTTTTCCCAGGACGTATTATGTACGTCAGTAATCCTTAAGGGGTTAAAGATTGAAACAGCTCTTAACCCTTTCAGGATTTCAACAGTTTTTAACCCATTCAAGATTTCTTACAAGGTTTTTAAACCTAAGCTCTGGTAGAAAAATGATGGGAATTAAGTTCACAAAAAATATATGGCCATAAAATGATTAAGACTGTCACAGCGCCAATGTATCCCACCTTTTGACAGGTGCTATTCTTGTCACCTAATGACCGCTTGTATGGCATTAACTCACTTACTGAGGCTGAATCCTTTCTGGAGCAAATCAATGTTAAATAGAGCCTGGAAGTGGAACACCTGTGACAGGGAGGGGTGCACGCCTGGAGGGTTGTCAGCCCTTTTCATACAAAATACGGCAGGAGGGCATCACTCAACCTTTACTAAGCATAGAGTATAAATATATATATAGATACACATATTTAAAATACGTAATTGAAGATGGGATCCGCAATGTGTTATCGTGCCGCTAGGATAATCTCATTTTTAATTGGCCAGTACCTGCCATCGAGCTTAGCCGTATACAGAGCTCAGAAGTCGATAAAGAACACAACTGAGTGCGTACACGTTATGATGGCCACGTCTCAGAACAATACTCTTGGCAGTAAATAAACCTTTGCTATTTCCAGTCAGCTAATTTTTGATTTTTTATAATTTTTTTTACAAAACTACTCTCCGTAGGTGTCTAGAGACACTTAACCTTTAACTTCTGTTTCCACCGAGGCCGTGTGAAGATGTAAAGGTTTTTTTTTTTTGGTTGGACAATTTGGTTTTTCAGTAAATCCCCTTTGCGAGAGAAAACGCATATATATAGACATGTATATAAGACACTTATACTAAGTGCTGCATTACTGTTGCTGGAAACGCACAAATGAACTGTTGGAACACAGGGGATGACAACGTAAGAGCGCCTAACGGTCAATGGAAAGAGAAAAATTGGAAAAAAATCAGCGGCGGAGAACCGAGCATGAAATTTTAATATGTTTATCACAAATTCAACGTTAATTAGTGATATTAGTGAGAGAGAGCGAGGGATGATCAGTAGATGTTAATGGCCTTCCCATTAATTTCCAGGTCATTTTCACAGTAAACAATAAGGATGAGGCCAACGAACTAAATGTATTAAAAATAGAGTTCCCTTTCTTGCCATTAAATGACTGGGTAGATACTGCTGACAGCTTCTCCTATTATTGGTTTAATTTTTTTTTATTTTGGGTGATTTTTCTCACCTTTTGTCCCTCTCCACGCGCAGCTCCTCCTCTTTGCCTCAGGGACTCCCGAACCCGGACGTCCCGGAAGCTTCACTATGCAATTTGCGCTCCTATGCAAATTGCGCAGTTCTACGGACTTATGCACTTCATGCACACAATTTCGTAGCAAATGCACAGAATGATGAATCTGAGCTGTGCATATGCACCGATCCGATGATCCATCAGCTGTCTCTCTGAGACCGCTCAATATCACGGGCGGTCAAAGAAGGTGATCTTGGCATGCTCTTTGACGTTATTAATAGTGACCAGCAGCTGGGAAGTTTAACCCCTTGGCTGTGGAAAACGCGTGGGGAACGTGATGGTGTTTCCCGGCAATATGCGGAGGATGTTCCCCACACATCATGGGGATTCTGCAGCCAAGGGAAACATACTTACCTCTCGGGTTGGGATTCCACAGTTGCCAAATCAGACCACTCAATGGGACCCCTGCCGGTGCACTGATGTCATCGTGTCGGCACGCAATGATGTGATTTTAAGGCGTACCCCCAACAGAGCTGAGAGAGTGCCTTAAGGGGAGGGGGTAATTTGGACCCCTCTATCTCCCCATTGGTAATGGGTAGCGGTACAGGTAAGGCATCACTGGAATGGTCACAATCGGACCTTTCCAGAATGCCCCACTTAACCCCTTAACTGCCTGTACTGTAATCCGGCGCCAATCAGTGCCAGATCGCAGACTTCTCCAGGGGGGCTGACATCTTGGATACCTCCCCTCGTCCACTGACGTCGACGCACATGGGTGTGATGATGTCAGAAAGGGAACTCCCCCTAGCCGGGCAGGGAATTCAGAATGGCAGAGATATGAGGGTCCTTTAGATCCCCGTATCTCCCAATCAATAGAAGCTAGAGGGGAGCATGGCCTTTTCAATGATATCAAACATGATCAGGTTAGGTGTAACATAAAAATTAAATATAAAATAAATAAATAAATAAAAATATATATATTTTTTTAAATTTATAACGCAGCACTATTGTTCACTTTTCAATTATAATGTGAACAATGATGCTGCACTAACTCTCCTCATTTCCCATAATGAAAATTTTTATTTACTCTGTTTTAGTTAAATTTGGGTATTTGTTCAGAAAATTACAGTAAAAGTTTCCATTTTTCTATTCTTTTTAACACGCGTGCCCCATAGAATATGTAACCACAAAGGTTTGGATGACAAAATATCAAAATAATAATCTCTCTACTAGATCCAACGGTGGTTCCTCCAGACGCTGAAGTTCCAATATTTTCTCATTTGGAGTGCTCTCTCCCTGGTTTGTTCATATAATAATGATATATTTGGAATCTGCCGAGTCTGCTGAAAATAAGGTTATATAATTTGTCGGGTCCTACAATAAAATATGATTTCAAATTGCGTTTAAACGTGATCGCAAAATGCTCAAAATGAGCTCAGAGCACGGGGGTGAAATGGCTCAGCAGTGAAGGGGTTTGAATCCCGACTGCTGGTGATTTTGGGTGGGGTGTCATAAAGTGGTCAGGATGAGTAGTGCTTCTTTAATAGGATGCCTGTGAGGACTATTTTCAAATAATCTATGTCACTTGTGGTGGAACTATGCAACCTATAATGATCAGCCCAGCCTTAACCCCTTCACTATTTAATACCGAGATCGACTATACTCAATCCGCAACTCACCTCTTGGTGCCCGTATGTAGAGTATAGTCGATATTGTGTTCCACGGGAATTATGTTTATTGCAAAAGGAAAATTGTTTGAATTTTGGCTCTAGAACATGCCTTTTTAACATTGTGTCCATGATGAACCGTTCTGTTAACACTTTTAAAAAACAGCTGAGGATGTGTCTTAATGACATCTCCACCAGCTTATCCTGCATGGAGACCACAGCTGCAGTAACTTCTTTTGGCCAGTAGATGGCGACATTTCCCTGCCAAATAGGTTATTGCAATAAGGGATACATTGGGAATATTCCCAAATACTTTTTACTTTAATTAATTAAAACATGATTTCCCAAAAAATCCACTGTTTCCTGAATTGTCATTGGAAAAACTCCATCGGTATTGAAGGGTTAAGGCTGTTTGATCATCGTGTAAATCTGAAATAACTAGAGGGCCAGCACTGACCTTTAAGATCTTCCAACGGTTTTAAAAGAGACTTAAAGGAAAGGGCAGAGCCCAGAAAATAAACGATCAGGAGAATTATAGACAGATTTCACAAACATGAAGAGAAATGAAGTTAATGATGTTGCAATCAGATAATTTGCAACTTAGAGGGGTCAGGCAGGTCTTTAATTTAGATGCAAGCATCGATGGGGAATCGTGTTTAACACTTCCAGTAATGCTATCTCCTTGAGATTACTGTATTTAACCAGAAAAAAAAACAGGTCTGCATTTCCAGCATCATAGGCAAAGCACGGCAATGTGCAATATGGCTTCCCTGGGTCTCGTTCGCTCCGACACGCTGCGTTAAGGTAGGAGAAGGAGGAGAAGTCACCAAATTCCAGTGTAAATTGAAAGGATTTGTTTCTATGCCAGTTTAGTAAAGAACTAAATCAAATAATGTATCGAGAATGAGGCTTTATCATAAAATATTATTCTGCAACATCCAAGTGGAAATGATCACTGAAATATCCTTTCCATGGACTGTGGTGTTTGCGTAACATAACCTCATAGCAAGAACAATTTAACTGTTTTCTATCTAATCCATCTGATCACCCCTGCCTGTCACTCTATCTATCTATCTATCTATCTTATCTATCTATCTATCCATATCTATCTATCCATGTCTATCTATCTCATATCTATCTATCTATATATCTATCTATCCATATCTATCTATTTATCTATCTATCTGTGGAGACATGGGTTCGATCCCAGCAAGAGCACCTCTCCAGTAAGTGTCCTTGGGCAAGACACCTATCGGTACAGACTCGCCACCCAGGACGTACTTGAAAACAAGAGAAATCTCAATGTATCCTTCCTGGTAAAATACTTTCTCAAAAAAATAATACTAATAAAAAAAAATCTATCCATATCTATCTATCTATCTATCTATCTATCTATCTATCTATCTATCAAACTATCTATCTACAGTTGTGTTCAAAATTATTCAACCCCAACTGAAATTGAGTGTTTTGGCCAGTTTGACACTGATTTTGATCATTCAGTCATCTTGCTTACAATTAAATCAGAGGCACGTGTAGGTCAGACAAATATAACATAACATTTATAATGAAATAACCACAAATGTCTTTTCTGTGCTCACATCATTATCAGTTTTATTCAACCCCCAAGTGACATTCAATCTTAGTACTTAGTACAACATCCTTTTACAGTTATAACAGCTTTTAAACGTGAAGCATAGCTTGACACAAGTGTCTTGCAGCGATCTACGGGTATCTTCGCCCATTCGTCATGGGCAAAAGCCTCCAGTTCAGTCACATTCTTAGGCTTGCGCACTGCAACTGCTTTCTTTAAGTCCCATGAACCAGAGGTTCTCGATCGAATTTAAGTCAGGTGACTGCGATGGCCACTCCAAAATGTTCCAGCCTTTAATCTGCAACCATGCTCTAGTGGACTTGGAGGTATTCTTGGGATCATTGTCCTGTTGAAAGGTCCAACGTCTCCCAAGCCTCAGGTTTGTGACGGACTGCATCACATTGTCATCCAATATCTCCTGGTACTGAAGAGAATTCATGGTACCTTGCACACGCTGAAGCTTCCCTGTACCTGCAGAGGCAAAACAGCCCCAAAGCATGATTGACCCCCGCCATGCTTCACAGTAGGCAAGGTGTTCTTTTCTTCATAGGCCTTGTTCTTCGTCCAAACATAGCGTTGATCCATGGGCCCAAACAGTTCTAATTTTGTTTCATCAGTCCACAGAACACTATCCCAAAACTTCTGTGGTTTGTCCACATGACTTTTGGCATACTGCAGTCGACTCTTCTTATTCTTTGGAGACAGCAAGGGGGTGCGCCTGGGAGTTCTGGCATGGAGGCCTTCATTACGCAGTGTGCACTGTATTGTCTGAGCTGAAACTTCAGTACCCACATCTGACAAATCTTTTCTCAGTTCCTCAGCAGTCACCTTGGGACTTTTCTCCACTCTATGCTTCAGGTAGCGCACAGCAGTCGAAGTCAGCATCTTCTTTCTGCCACGACCAGGTAGCGTTTCAACAGTGCCCTTTGCCTTGAATTTGCGAATGATGCTTCCTATGGTCTCTCTTGGTATGTTTAACATCTTTGCAATCTTCTTATAGCCATTCCCCTTCCTGTGAAGAGTAATCACCTCTTCTCTTGTCTTCCTGGACCATTCTCTTGACTTCACCATGTTTGTAACCACACCAGTAAATGTCTAGAAGGAGCTGAGTATCACAGTCATTTTAAAGCTGCCTAATTGGTGCTTATTATGCTTTATTGCTGCTCCGTGACATCCACAGGTGTTTTCAATACCTGATTGAAAACACTTGAATGAACCTCTGTTCTTCAGAGTGGTAGTCTTTAAGGGGTTGAATAATTGTGTCAATGAAGAATTTACAAAAGAAACATTTACTACTGTATTACAAAACCAATTGATGTCATTTTAGTTGCATATGGTTCTTTAAAAAGTCCTTGTAGGATTTCATTCTGAATACAATTACAAATGTACACTAAATTCCCTAAAACCCTTTACAGCATTGGGGGGTTGAATAATTTTGAACACAACGGTATCTATCCCATATCTATCTATCTATCTATATCTATCTATCCATATCTATCTATCTATCCATATTTATCTATCTATCTATCTATATCTATCTATCTATCCCATATCTATCTATACCTATCTATCTATCTATCTATCCCATATCTATCTATCTATCTATCCCATATCTATCTATCTATCTATCTATCTATCTATCTATCCATCTATCCCATATCTATCTATCTATCTATCTATCTATCTATCTATCTATCTATCTATCTATCTATCCCATATCTATCTATCCATTTATCTATCTATCCATATCTATCCCATATCTATCTATCTATTAGGCTTGTGCACCGATTTTTTTTTCGGTTCGATTCGGTTCGGTTCGATTTTTCGGATTTTTAAACTTTTCGATTCGGCTCGTTTCGACCGATTTCTGTTTCGATTCGGTTCGGCTCGATTCGTTTTTCGTGTACTCTTTTTTTTCGGAATATCGACCATTTTTCGTATTTTCGTGTCACTTAGCTCGTTTTTTGTATCGACTTTTCGTAAGTTCGGAAATTTTCGTTTTTTCGGAAAGTCTGTTCTCCTCGTTTCAAAGCAATAAATTTCGATTTGACACATTTCAAGTTCATTCGAAAATTCCGAAAATATTTAGTTTCGGCTCGGAAAACCTTTCGGATCTGCCATTTTCGGATCTAAAAATTTTCGGAAATTCGTCCGCATCCGAAAACACCGAAATTCCGAAACCCGAAACGCACATCCCTACTATCTATCTATCTATCTATCTATCTATCTATCTATCTATCTATCTATCTATCTATCTATCTATCTATCTATCCCATATCTATCTATCTATCCCATATCTATCTATCTATTCCATATCTATCAATCTATCTATCCCATATCTATCTATCTATCTATCCCATATCTATCTATCCCATATCTATCTATCCCATATCTATCTATCCATTTATCTATCTATCCATATCTATCTATCTATTTATCTATCTATGCATATATCTATCTATCTATCTATATCTATCTATCTATCCATATATCTATCTATCTATCTATCTTACAGTGTATAATGGGTAGGACAAAACAGACATAAAATTTAAAAAACAGATTGATGATATACAGAGAGCAATAGGGAAAGAGAATCAAATTTGTCCTGAAGAGAGTCCCCTAGAGCAGTGGTTCTCAACCTGTGGACCCTCAGGACCCACAGTTGTCCTTGGTCATTAAGTCGGGACCCAAAAATAAAAGAATTTCTGAAACATTATAATTTTTTCCACAAAACGTGTGCAATATTCTACAATGTATGCACTTTGTAAACAATTTTGTCAACAAACAGGGATTCTTTCCAAAAAGGATAGTGCAGTAATCACAGCACTAGTGAAAACGAAAGTGTTTGCTGTAAAATAAACTAATTGAAACATATAAAATTAAGTATAACCGATTGAAAAACTGGGGAAGCTTCTTGCTCTTAATAAGTTTCTCAAAGTCTGGGGTGATGGTAGACAAAGGTAAACTCACCTGCTCCATGCTCCCGCGCTGTCTGTCTCTGCCGCTGCGCACATTATTTTTTTGCAGCAGCCTGCCTTCCCTGAGCCTACGCAATTTACGTAGCTGGACGCTACGCTAATCGCATAAGCTCAAGCTGGCCAAGTGATTGAGGTCCGGCGTCGCCCTCTTCCTGAATCTACACTCTGCAGTGCCTCAGAGACGGACTGAAGAACAATGGAATAGCTTGGACCACTGGGAAAGCACCATTGGTCCAAGCCATTCAAAAACCGCCTCCATGGGCGGCTGGCCTCCCATACATTGATTGATGCCTGACAGTCATGTGACTGTCCTTGTCTCACACAGTCAGTGGGTGCAGGGCTGTGCAGGGGTGTGACTGTTCACTGTGTCGGCACCTCCTCCCTGTAGGTGGAGGGGGTAGTGCGCGGCTGCCTGGAGTTGACGATACAGATCCTGGGGAGCACTGAGAGCAGTCAGTACCTGGGGAGCACTGAGAGCAGCTAGTTCCTGGGGAGCACTGAGAGCAGCTAGTTCCTGGGGAGCACTGAGAGTAGCCAGTTCCTGGGGAGCACTGAGAGCAGCCAGTTCCTGGGGAGCCCTGATCCTATGTAACCTGTGTATATCTGGCTCTGATACTAGCCAGTGCCTCACTAGCCACTGCCATCACCGCACGTCCCTGGTATGCAGGGAGGCCGGGATCAGAATTCTCAGTGTACATTCTAGTTTTCTGCAGGGATTATCACATCAGGAGGAAGACAGGAAAGGAAGCAGAGTGAGAGGTTTATAGAGTAAAAGGGAAAGAGCAATAGAGGGAGAAAGGAGAGAGAAGAGAAGAAATGAAGAGGAAGACATACAAACAAGGACAGATGGAAAAATACACAGAAGGACACACAGATATAGATGGACAGACAAAATACCAGATATTCAGAAAGAAGGATGCATAAATAGGTAAAAGGACAGATTAACAAAATGACAATCAAATATACATAGGGAGCCCCCCTTACCCAACAGCCTTTTGCTTCACTGAGATGTGCATTGTGCACAGTGGCTCATGGTGTTGGGAGTACAGAGCTGCTGCCAGTCACTGAGTCCCACCCCACACCTTCTCTTTACAGACCTGACCCCCCACCTTGCAATTACAGAGTATCTTACCTGATGCAGTAGGCCCCACGCCCCATGTGGCACCTGGGAACATTCAGAGGTAGCCACACTGCCTGGGACCCGCTGCTGCAGGTAAGATGCATCAGCAGGTCTCAGGCATTAGAGAGGCCTGGGGGCACTTGCCCCACGACCCAGTCCGCCTAGGGATAGAAAAAGAGAAAAAACATAGAAAAATGTTGGCAGATAAGAACCTTTCGGCCCATCTAGTCTGCCCAATTACATGGATACTTTACCTGGATTTATCTTTTGTTTAGGATAGCCTTATGCCTATCCCATGCTTGCTTAAATTCAATTACTGTTTTGGCCTCTACCACTTCTACTGGATGAGCCGAACACTCCCTGAGTTCGGTTCGAAGCCGAACCCGAACTTTCCAAATGTTCTGATCCGAACCCGAACCCGAACTCGAACCCCATACAAGTCAATGGGGCTGAAAATTCGGTTTTTAGAGTGCCCTCCAAGAGGGCATATATGCTAGATATTTGCCATAAAAGGTGTATGGGGGTCCGGGTAGTGCCCTGGGGGACAGGAAACAAGGACAAAAGTTTTTAAAAAAACGTTTTTAAAGGGACAGTGAGTTTTCCATAAAATAAGGGTTAAAAATAAAAATGAAAAATTCCTTCAAATATCGTGCCTAGAAGGTCCCCATAACCTGCCCGTGAAGTGGCGGATTTCTAGGATGTATAGAAATATGTAAAAACCAAAAAATGACATTTCAAATGACGGTAAATGCTTTTCCTTTAATCTATCCATAAACAACTGCTTGGGGCGGCAGTCTGTATGAAAAGAGGAGACATTTTCGGACACGCAGAAAAAGTTTACTGATTTTTTGGCGGTGAAAAGCAGGAGAATGACTGAAGAATGGAAAATTCTAGACCAAATAGCCGATTTGGAAAGTGAGATAAATGGGAGAATTTTTCTGGTTTGGCTATTTTGACCTAGAATTTTCCATTCTCCAGTCATTCTCCTGAGTTTCACCTTTCTCTGAATAACCCTGTCAGGGTTATTCAGAGAGCGGTGAAGAGCAGGAGAATGACTGGAGAATGGAAAATTCTAGGTCAAAATAGCCAAACCAGAAAAATTCTCCCATTTAGGCTATGGTCAGACTAGCAAATTTTTAACGTGCGTTTAGGCGCACTTAATCACGGCCGCACTAGCAGCAAATGACGGGCAATGACGGCCAATATACGAAGTACGGTCGCACGAAAGTCCGGTTGTGCAACGCAAGTGGAAAATGAACGCATTTTTTCGAGAACGCAGAACCGCTAGTACGGACGTACAGAGTGCGCTGCGTCCACTAGCGGCGTGTGTGCGTGATTTTGAGACGTCAGACCCTGCTCATGTCCGGCCAACATTACGTCCAGACACCCAAAGTTTCCTGGTTTGGATCCGTAAAAAATCACGCACAAAAATGTGCATCGCATGACCATTTTCGCGCAATCTGTGAAAAAATACGGCAATGCGTTTGGACGTACTTTTTGACGGTTGCTGCGAAAAATGCGTTAGTCTGTCCCTAGCCTTATCTCACTTTCCAAATCGGCTATTTGGTCCAGATTGTTCTCTTTTCCTGCCATTCTCCTGGTTTTCACCTTTCTCTGAACAACCCTGAGAGAGAGGTGAAAGCCAGGAGAACTGGCAGGAGAAGAGAACAATCTAGACCAAATAGCCAATTTGGAAAGTGAGTTAAATGGGAGAATTTTTCTGGTTTGGTTATTTTGACCTAGAATTTTCACTTCTCCAGTTATTCTCCTGCTTTTTACCGCTCTCTGAATAACCCTGTGAATGTTTAATCCCGAGGTGAAAAAATACATTGCTTTAGATTTTTTTCAAACACCAGTTAAATGCAGCATATTAGGATGTTTTAGGGAAATTAGTTCTCAAATCTCAATCAGAAGCAGACACCACCCCACCCTCAGTATATTGTACAATGTATCAAATTGATTACCAGACTAAAAACACCTGGTGTTATGCCCGTTTGTGAACAGAGGTCATTTAGAGTTGATAATCTTTCCACGTACACATTAGTTTTTACTTCAATATCTAATAAACCGTTGCTTATAATATTCTGCAATAAAGAGTCTCTTTATTTCTAGATTTTTTAGTATTTTTTTAAGCATTTTCTATACTTTTTTCAAAATTTCTTTTTTTTCCGAACTCGAACCGAACACGCCCAAAAAGTTCGAAATTCGCGAACTTTCGAACTGCCAAAGTTCGGGTCGAACTCCGAACCGTCCGAACCCGAACAGCTCATCCCTAGTCACGACCCACCACTTGAGAAACACTGTCCTAGAGGGACTGAAACATTGACTTACGGCTATGGTTTAATGGATTTAATAAAAGTTATGTTTTTTGCCGATCTGTACTCGAGTGGCAGCACATTTAATACATTTATACATGGGAGCCAAGTTTCAGGACCAGGAAATTAAGGCTACAGTAGCTGGAGCGCAGGATCACTTGTGATTGCGTATATATATATATATATATATATACATATAGCTGATGAGGGTCCAACAAACCCGAAACAGCGCTGTCCTAGGAGTGGTTTTGACCAGTTGCATAAACCTTATCTCTGCTACAAAGCCACAATGTGGCATAGCATTGATTTTAGGGCTCTGTGTAATAACAGACCCAGGATGCATAAGAGTGAGACAGATGTCATTTGCATATCCTACCCAGAATTTCTTGCTGCATATGGGGAATGTGGCACAGGAGCTCTGGGATGCAATTCTTTGAATTGCTGTGATGGGCAGGTGGCTTCTGCAATAATAAACATAACTAATTATAGAGTGGAGGCTTTTTATCTCACTTTTTGTCCTCCACCACAACCCTTTGTAAGCAGCACTATATATATTTTATACAGTAATACCTTGGATTGTGAGCATAATTGGTTCCAGAAGCTTGCTTGTAATCCAAAGCACTCTGATATCAAAGCAAATTTCTCCATAAGAAATAATGGATACACTTACAGTTGGTTCCACAACCATTTATTCATATTGAAACGATTAGAGTAATACAAAATACTGTACAGTATTAAGGAAAAATAAAACAAATTAATCTGTACATTGCATTTGAGACGAATTGTGGCTGGTGGGAGGGAGAGAGGAGGGGAGGGTTATTGTGCAGGACATTTATCACTAACAGGATCATGATCCGTTGGGGAGGGTATCAGCAATTCAGCACGTCCCGTGTAATTGCTCTTCTTGCAAAACGCTCTCAATCCAAGTTACTCGCAATCCAAGGTTTTACTGTATATATATAATACACATTTATTTTCAATTAAGGTAGAGAGAGCAAAAAGTGATATTTAAAGCCTCCACATAGCAAATAATAAAGTTTATAATTGGAGATGACATTTACACATGCCAGCAATTCCCTTTATGCAGCAAGGAACTCTGGGTAGGACATGCAAATGAAGTCTCCAATCTCTCACTTTTTTGCATCCTGGGTCTGTTTTAAAATTCGTATGTTATATCAGGATTAGGCACCTAATCACTTTATTTTTTGGGATAGCGCTCATTCCTTTAAGTGTGAATATACTGTATATATATATATCCTGACCTTTGCTTAAAGGCCATCTAGTATGGCATTGCACTGGCAAGGAGGGTTCTGTATTAATACAGACCCAGGATGCAAAAAAGTGATAGATTTAAGACTTCATTTGCATGTCCTACCCAGAGTTCCTTGCTGCATATGGGGAATGTAACACATGAGCTCTGTGAAGCAGCTCTCTGAATTGCTGTGATGTGCAAATGTCTTCTACAATAATCAACTTTATCTATACACTGAGATGCCCATGTACATTACATTTGCATAATCTCGTGATAAATATACAGGTTTATTCAGAGAAAGGTGAAAACCAGGAGAATTGGCAGGGGAAGAGAACAATCTAGACTAAATAGCCGATTTGGAAAGTGAGATAAATGGGAGAATTTTTCTGGTTTGGCTATTTTGACCTAGAATTTTAACTTCTCCAATCATTCTCCTGAGTTTCTCCTTTCTTTGAATAGACCCTACAGACCTACAAGATTATTCAGAGAAAGTTGAAACTCTGGAGAACTTTTGAAGTGAAAATTCTAGGTCAAAATAGCCAAACCAGAACAATTCTCCCATTTATCTCACTTTCCAAATCAGCTATTTTGACCTAGAATTTTCACTTCTCCAAAAGTTCTCCAGAGTTTCACCTTTCTCTGAATAACCCCGATAGTTTTTACAAATGTAGAAATTCCTTCTATCGGAGTTATTCAGAGAAAGGTGAAACTCTGGAGAACTTTTGGAGAAGTGAAAATTCTAGGTCAAAATAGCTGATTTGGAAAGTGAGATAAATGGGAGAATTTTTCTGGTTTGGCTATTTTGACCTAGAATTTTCACTTCTCCAATCATTCTCCTGAGTTTCACCTTTCTCTGAATAACCCTGATTGTTTTTACAAATGAAGAAATTCCTTCTAAATTATAAGATGTATCTATTTGCTATTGTTATAACACCCCTCCTTGTTTTTTTTTTTAAAGATATCTCTCAGCCTCTTAAAAACAAATGATCTATGTAAGAGGCCGGTTGTGACTGCGCGGTAGATGTGTCTTTAATGTGTTCCCTGTGGTGATGTCTTACAGTGGGTCATCGGGGTCTCTTAAGCGATTGTAGAGCGGTCAGAAGTAATTTCCATCCGGCGCGCAGTTACACTGATTGTCTTTGATCTCAGCACTCCGCGCTCCGCGGCCCAGATCTGCTCTTTGTAAATAAGGCACGCCGCCCGTTTGATGGAAATTATTTCCAGTAAGTGAGGAAGTGTCTTCAGTAGTTTTCAAAACTGGCTTCGACTCGGCAAACCCCGTGGGAGACTATTTAACCGGCCATTAGGGAGACAACAAAAAGACATTGTGGAATTTCAAGCCAATATGTGCATTCCCTTTGAGAACCCTCCCGAGTGAGCCGTCTGCATATTCCCTGGGTGTCGTGCATTGCTAACAGCCTGTATTAATGTTCTAAAAGTTTCTATAATGAAATACCGCTCTAATCAATTGGTTATACGCAGATATACTGCATTTAAAATGCGAAGCGCGCCGGTTCCCGAAACGGCTTTGTTCCTCTACGACGGGGTGTTATTAACTCTTTCCCGGTGACGGGATAGGCAAAGACATTTTGCCGTCTGAAAGTCCTGGCTCGTCTTCTTCAGAGAAGTGGCTTTAAAGTAACTCAGTTTTAACCCATCGAAGCACAGTATACAGTATATCTTTTTTTTACTTTTAAGTGAATAGATCGGCAGAGTTTACATTTTCAGTACTATTTCACCAAACTATAGATATAGCAACATGGTGTAAATCCAAGGTGTTACGGTGGACCTGGCCTGGCATGGGTGCAGAAGGGTGTGAGCTAAATTTGCACTAATCACACATGAATACAGACATGAAACAATAATTAATTTATTTAAAGCCAGACTAAATAAACAGATAGCAGGGATCCAGAACAAAAAGCACAAAATATACACATGAAACTAAGACCTGGGAACATGCAGCAAGATACAGAACTAAACAAAAAATACAGAGATGCAAAACCAATACAGGGTACATACAAAAAGCAAAGATGCAGACAGACCTGAACTAAAGAGCAATAATATACTAAACCAGATAAACTCAAAAAAACAAGAACCTAGATAACAATGAACAGAGAAATGAACAGAACTAAGCAGGGGTATTGCTAAGACTAAACCTGAACACCAGTGACATGCGGTGAGGTCAGTGGCTGGTGAGGCACTGGCTAGTATCAGAGCCAGATATGCACAGGGTTACGCAGTCGCAATTTACACATTTGATTATCGTTATATAGGAGAATAGAGTTTCACTATTTATAAACTAAAGTTTGCTTTTTTTTTACAGTTCTAAGAGCATGCACTTACAATACTGACTAATAGAGGTGCTATTACAACTCTTACTTTAAAATAAAGTTCGCATATAGGTTTTTAATGTTCTAAGAGCATGCACTTACAATACTGACTAATAGAGGGCGCTATTACAACTTTTTAAAATAAAGTTTGCATATAGGTTTTCAGCTGCACAAATTTCGTAGGCTAGGCTTGCTCAATGCTGTCCCTGCTGTCTATGTAGTGAATCACATACACATAGCAGCCGGCAAACTGAAAGTGCAGGGGGAAAAAAAGCGGAGGACAGAGAAGCAGCAAGGGAGCGTGGAGAGGTGAGTATGAGAACTTTTTTCAATAAATAACATTTTATTTACAGTTTAAATATACACACATGTCATTACAGCACAATGAGCACATTAATTTACTGCCACCCCTGACTGCACGTCCCTGCTGAACACAGGAGTCCTACAGAGAAACCTGAAATCAGACAGGAGATTCAGAAGCAAAACTGCACCTTAACCAGGAATGACATGAAGTGCCACACTGAGCTATGAGATCAGAACAAAATGAGGCTTGGATCAAATCAAAATGAGGCAGCGCCCTTCCTAGGGTGATGCCTCCTTTTAAACACAGTTCACATTAGAACAATAGAGTCCAGGTGAGGCTCCAAGACAAGAAATCCAAAAAGGAAAATGAAAGTCCAGAACTTCAACGCAATATTCACATAGATCACAAGGTATTTGTCATCGAGTATCAAGGTATCATTAACTCAAATCCAGCACAAGGTGCTGCCGTCTCACTGGAATAAAGGAATGTGTGCTTCTGTCTGGTAAAAGATGCATTTTAGCAACTAAAAAAATGTCCTAATTTTTCGCATACATGTAGTTAATCCTGTTTCCTCATCACCTTTCAGCATTCTGCTGAGTACCATCCTGTGCTATTCTTCTCTCAGCGGTACAGAGTTTGTGTGCTGTGTCCAGTGTTGAGTAGGAGGGACTATGAGCTCGGGTTAACCCCTCAATGAAAGAAATAAAAAAAAGTAAGGTACAAACACGGTATGCGGAACCTCGAGTATATGTATAGTACACCGACATAAAAGAATAGAGGGAAAACCTCAAAAAGATAGATTCAGAAGCAATATATATATATATATTTAAGCGCTGATAAGTGAAATAAAATGTAACTTTTAAGGACTATGAAATAAAATATGCAAGATGGAATTCTCACCATGCTCGTCCAATGAGTTGCTCACAAAGAAAACGACAAGACATAAGTAAAAAAATCAAGCCAAAAGGAAAAAAAATAGAAAACAAAAACCTCAACACAACCGACCAAAATAACACAAATGTAGCAGCACGCAAACTACTAAGCAATAGAAATCTAATCAATTAGTAGGACTTGTACCTTCGAGGGACCGTATAGACAGGTCAGTTAGGAAGGACACTCTGGGGTGAACTGTATTGCTAGAAATGCCAGTAAGGGACAGGTTAACTGTGCAGCCAGTGAGCAAAGAGTTAAACGAATACCTTGTTAAAAAACAGAGTTTCTTTTTTTCCCCTTAAATAATTGGGCAGAAGGTGCTGGTAAGTGTTGATAACCTTAATTAATTATTATATTTTACAAACATCCACGTGCCCCTACAAGTCCTCGTGCCCCTACAAGTCCTGGTATCCCAATACATGCCTTTTTTAACTTTTTAGCTTTTGCCCACGGTTTTGCTCGTGCGGATTTTGGGATTCGTTACAATTGTTTTTTGAAGAAACATGAGTTTTTTTTGTCCAAACTGCACGAAATATAACTCACAGGTTGATGACTTTAAAGTAATATGTAATGTTTATTGCAGACGTTAGTCAGGGCCTATTGGCTACAAAACAAAGTTGTTTTATTCATATGCGTCCATGATTTTTTTTTTGGTGTTGTATGTAAATACGAATAGACAATGAGACAGGCAAAAAAAAATTGGGTTTTTTTGGCATCTGGAACATAGAAAAAAAACACTATTTGAGTACTTCTTTGTAAACTACATTAGTGGTTCTCCTTTCAGGTGCTCAGATCAGCAGAGAGTTAGGTGAGTTCACTCTGGAACAGGCAACGTAAAACTGCCCATGTGTCTGTCAATCCCCGCTACCTTCAAAGTCTGTCCAACCATGAGACTTGCTGATGGTCAGGTCATCTCAAAACAAATCTTTAAGGTGAACTGAAGTCTTTTGAATTGAAACGGATATTCTGAAGATATAAGATCCTCCTGTACTAGTTTGTCAATTGTTGTTCATTGTATTGTAACCCTGTCTATATTTAGGGATGAGCCGAACATCCCCCGAGTTCATTTCGAGCCCGAACCCGAACTTCCCATTTGTTCGGGACCGAACCCGAACCCGAACTCCCATGCAAGTCAATGGGGCTGAAAATTCGCTTTTTTAGAGTGCCCTCCAAGAGGGCATATATGCTACATATTTGCCATAAAAGGTGTATGGGGGTCCGGGTAGTGCCCTGGGGGACAGGAAACAAGGACAAAAAGTTTTAAAAAAAAGGTTTTTAAAGGGACAGTGAGTTTTCCATGAAATAAGGGTTAAAAATAAAAACGAAAAATTCCTTCAAATATCGTGCCTAGGAGGTCCCCATAACCTGCCCGTGAAGTGGCGGATTTCTAGGATGTATAGAAACACTTAAAAACAAAAAAAATACGTTTCATATGACGGTAAATGCTTTTCCTTTAATCTATCCATAAACAACTGCTTGGGGTGGCAGCCTGTATGAAAAGACATTTTAGGACGCACAGAAAAAGCTAGTGTTTTTTTTGGCTAAATTATTGTGAAACTTATGCAGGCTTTGGATGAAAGTAACAATAGGTGCTTTAAAATTGGGCTTTTAGCGTCTCCAACAGTGCCGTCACACCGTAACCCCTCTGAGGATATGAATCTGATACAGGCGTCAATGGCAATGCACCCAGATATTGTGCCTTTAGTGCCAGGCATGCAAGTACTATCATACAGTAACCCCTCTGTGGTATTGCGGAAGAGTGCAGGGGTGGACCATGCAGTCCTATATTGAAAAGTGTTTTTTTTATCTGTTAATGGGCATCAATGCACCCAGATATTGTGCCTTTAATGCCAGGCCATCAAGTATCATCATACAGTAACCCCTCTGTGGTATTGTGGAAGAGTGCAGGGGTGAACCTTGCGGTCCTATATTAAAAAGATATGCATCTGGTTAAGGCGTCAGTGCAGCCAAATATTGTGCCTTTCATGGCAGCAAGTGCCTTCACACCGTAACCCTTTTGTGGTATTGTGGAAGAGTTCAGTGCTGGAGGTTTTGTGAATGCAGAAGAGGACATCCCCTATCTATTCCATTACTTCAGCATCAGGGGATTGATAGCTGCTGATCCAGGACTGATTCATTTTTATAAATGTCAGCCGGTCTACAGAGTCGGTGGACAGACGCACTCTTTTGTCTGTGACAAAACCTCCAGCGGCACTGAACGTCCTTTCGGAAAGCACGCTAGATGAAGGGCAACCTAGTAGCTGCATAGCATATTGGCTAAATTCTGGCCAGTGATCCAATCTCAACACCCAGTAAGCCAGTGGATCATCTGCTGGAAAGGTATCCAGGTCTGCCCTTGCCCCTAGGTAGTGCTGCACCATATGGTGAAGACGCTGGCAATGGGTGCCTACATTTAACGTCCCTGGGCGTCGAGGACTAAAAAAATTTAAAAATGCATCAGTCAAGCGGCCCTGGCCTTCACCGCTATTCCTCTGATCACCTGCAGCCTCAGAAGCAGGTGTGTCAGCACTTGGTAATCTAACAGTGCCTGGAAAGGTGTTACACAAGTTTCGCTTTAGAGCGTCCTCAAGTTTTTTCATCCTGTGCTCCCTCTGTGCGGGCAGGATGAGCTCTGCAACTTTCCCCTTGTATCGTGGATCAAGAAGGGTTGCCAACCAGTAATGATCCCTCTCCTTGATAGCACGAATCCTGGGGTCCTTTAGCAGGCTTTGCATCATTAGGGAGCCCATGCAGCGTAGGTTGGAGGTGGCATTAGCTGCCGAGTCTTCCTGGTCAATGAGGATGACCGTATCGTGCACTTCCTCCTCCCAGCCCGCACAAGCCCTTCTGTTTCTGGGCACACAAAACCCTGCCTTGAGGAATCCCCACCTTCAATGCCCCCACTACTTAAATAGTCCTCCTCCTCCTCATCCTCCTCCTGTCTGATCTGAGTAGGACCCGCTGGAATGCTGTATGCGGAAAGACTGGGGCCTTGAGAGCTAGGGAAGGCCTCCTCTTCCTCCTGCTGCTCTGCCTCTAGAGCCACATCTATAATTCCCCGCAGAGTGTGCTCCAGCAGGAACACTAAAGGAATTGTGTCACTGATGCATGCACTGTCACTGCTCACCATCCTCGTTGCCTCCTCAAATGGTGACAGTACAGGGCATGCATCCTTGATCATCAGCCACTGCGGGGGGGGGGAAACAAGTTGACCTGAACCTGTCCTTGTGCCATACTCACACAGGTACTCGTTGATGGCCGTCTGCTGCTTGTGCAGATGCTGCAGCATTGCTAATGTCGAATTCCACCTGGTGGGCATGTCACAGATCAGACGGTTTGTGGGAAAGTTAAATTCTTTTTGAATTTCTGCCAGGCGAACGCTTGCTGGGAATGACCATCTGAAGTGGCTGCAGACTTTTCTGGCCTGGATGAGAAGCTCTGGCAGCCCTGGGTACTTGGTTGGGAAACGCTGTACCACCATATTTAGGACGTGTGCTAGGCATGGTACATGTGTCAATTTACCCTTGCGTAGGGCAGAGAGAACGTTGCTGCCATTATCGCAGACGATCATTCCCAGCTCAAGCTGGCGTGGTGTTAACCATCTCTGCACCTGCCCCTGCAGAGCTGACAAAATTTCTGACCCGGTGTGGCCCCTGTCCCCTAAACAAACCAGCTCAAGCACAGTATGGCATCTTTTTGCTTGAGCCATTGCGTAGACCCTGTCAGGCGTCGGTTTAACTGCCACTTCAGACCAGAGAAGAGGAGAGGAGGAAGAGGTTGGTGGAGCAGACAGACCTCATACAAGCAGCTTTCTGGAGGTGTGGGATGAACAAGCTCCAGCACAGAGCCCCGTCTTGGATCCCTCCCAGCTGCAATCAGAGTTACCCAGTGTGCCGTGAAGGAAATGTAACGACCCTGTCCATGCTTGCTGGACCACGTGTCTAAAGTGACATGCACCTTGCTGCTGACTGCCTTTCCCAATGACTGGATAACATTGTCTTCCACGTGCTGGTATAGTGCTGGAATGGCCTTGCGTGAAAAGTAATGGCGTTTTGGAACCTGCCACTGTGGTACAGCGCATTCAGCAAATTCACGGAAGGGAGCAGAGTCCACCAGCTGGAAAGGCAGCAGCTGCAATGCGAGTAATTTTGCTAAGCTGGCATTTAGATGCTGTGCTTGGGGATGGTTGGGACTATATTTTTTCTTTCGCTGCAGCAGCTGCGGCAACGTAATCTGACTGCGTAAATCTTCAGCTACTGGGATGATGTCACATTGTGAGGAAGGACCTGCTGGTACATCCATTACTGTAGCATCATCCCTGTTGGTGGAGGTTGTAGGCAATTGCATGGCAGGACATACAGTGTGGGTAGAGACAGATGAGAAGGAGGAGGAGGACCTACGGAAAGTTTTGCCCCAACGGGATGTGTGGCACTTGTTCATATGTCGCCTCAAGCACGTGGTACCCAAGTGTCGGGTGTTTATCCCACGCTTCAGCCTCCTCTGACATAGATTACAAATAGCAATGGTGGGGTCTGCTGCACAGTTCTTAAAGAACTCCCAGACAGCAGATTTCCTGCATGTGTTCTTTGAGACAACAGCGCTCTGCACCGGAGCAGCTCTGACATGTGATGCCTTGTACTGGCTAGTGCTACGGTTGGTCACAGAGGATGTTGTGCCTCGTGTTTGCTGTGCCTCCCCCTCCTCCTCACTTGATTCCTCAGTTCGATCAGGCACCCAGGTGGAGTCAGTGACCTCATCATCATCAATGTCATCTTCACCCCCTATCTCCTCGTCACTGGAGCCAACTTGCAGTATGCTGCAGCTGCTGGGGCAACATGAGTGCCAGTTATTTGTGTGTCATCACTGGCACCTCCTTCCTCTAGGTTGATTATACTACCTTCCTCAACCTCAGAGATTGAATCAGAGCACTGTACTTGCTGCGCATCCTCAAGCAGCATGTCACTCTCATTGTAGTCAAACAATTCAGCTGACTCCTCCGTGTGTGATAGCGAGGCTACGGCAGGAGTAGCTGTGGACATGGAGGCTGCATTAGATGCTTTTGCAGCTGAGGTGGACTGTAAAGCATTGAAGCCTGGCTGGCAGAGGACTCAGAGGATGAGGATGGCCTGGTTAGCCAATCCACCAAGTCCTCTGTATGTTGCTGCTGCTTAAGACGGCCAGCACCAGTTAGAAAGGACAAGCCTGCCCCTGCAGAGGATGCACCACGTCCACCACGACCAGAGACACAGCCTCCCGACACAGGGGCTGCTTGCCCTCTTATCTGTGGCTGGGAGCGTCTGCCTGTCCTTTTTGTTCTTTCAGACATGGTGAGTGATATATAGATTAATATATACAGAACTCTGATTCAACTCTGGTATAAAGATTTAAAGAACTCTGGTATAACTCAGTGAGACACACTGATAGCTGGCAGCCAGTGACAAGAGACAGATCACCTTAATTCACAAATGTTTTAAATAAATTAGTGAGCCCCAAAATACAGCAGGGTACTTTTTGTATGACGAGACACAGATCACCTTAATTCCCAAGTGTTTTAAAGAAATTAGTGAGCCCCAAAAAAAATTGCTGGCTGAGTGACGAGACCCAGAAAATCACCTCAATTCACAAATGTTTTAAATAAAGTTGTAAACCCCAAAAAAACTTGCTGGCACAGTGACAAGACACACGTCACCTAAATTCCCTGATATTTGGTATAAATGAGACCCAAAAAGACTTGCTGTCACAGTGTGACAAGACCCAGAAAATCACCTCAATACACAATGTTTTAAATAAAGTTGTAAACCCCAAAAAAACTTGCTGGCACAGTGACAAGACACACATCACCTAAATTCCCTGATATTTGGTCGAAATGAGACCCCCCAGACCCCCCAGTAGCGTGGCAGACCGGCAGTAACAACACACACAACTATCTTCTTTGAAATCTCCTCTGAAATGCGTGCAGAAAGCGCTGCGTTGAAACCTTATATAGTGTGCTGCGGGACTTAGCTCTCTGAGCCCATGATTGGGCAAAATTTGCCCAATCAGGACTCTGAGCGGTGATTGGCATAGTGTTCAACCAGTTTTGCACCAGACCTGTGGTCAGGTGCAAGGCTGTAGCCAATTAGGAGCTTCAGGCAGTGGGAAAATGCATTGTGGTCCATTGTGGTCGAACATGCGGCGAACACCCGGAAATGTTTGAGGTTCGCGATCCGCTCGAACAGGCTAAGTTCGGGTCGAACCCCGAACCGTCCGAACCCGAACAGCTCATCCCTATCTATATTGTGCCCATTGTACAGCGCTGCAGAATAAGCTGGCGCTATATAAATAAAGAATAATAATAATAATATAAGAGGTATTCGTGGTATGAACACTGACTCCCCCAGCCAGAACCGGTTATCACTGTAGCCTCAACGACATTTCTGTGGAGTGTTTTTACTTGCAATCTGGTGCCATTACAGAGTCTAGGTGGGTTGAGGTTCCGCAATAATATCACAGGTTCTCCCACGCTGGAGCATTGAGAGTGTGTGTGAGGCCAGGCTGTGAGAGAGATGCAGACATGCTGGAGCAGTGAGGGAGTGTGCGAGCCCTGGATGTGAGAGGGAAGCAGACATGCTGGAGCAGCGAGGGAGTGTACAAGTCCTGGTTGTGAGAGGAGCTGCATAGAGACTCCATTCTGTGTGAAGTAACAGCATCCTTCTGAGCTGCTGATCCAGTGTATCAACTGGCTTTTCAGAAAATAGTAAAACACGTGTTTTTTATTTTTCAAGGAGATTGTAAATGCCAATTTTCACACCTGTAACATCTTTGGTTTATGAAATATAGGTATGCTGATATAAAATATTCAACTCTATTTTTCAACCCCCCTTAACTGGATTCTCTGAAAATGTTTTTTTTTATTTTTCGAGACAAATCTAAAATAGTCACCCCCCATACTTGGATTTTTGGAAAATGGTAGAACACACATTTTTTTAAATTTTCACAAAGATTGTAAATACCAATTTTCACACCTGTAACATCTTTGGTTTTTGTATTATAGGTATACAGATAAAAATATTCACCCCCTTTTTTACCCCCCATAAGTGGAGTTTTGGAAAATGATAGAAACACTTTTTTAAATTTTTTAAGAAGATCGTAAATACCAATTTTCACACCTGCAACATCTTTGGTTTTTGAGATATGGGTATCCAGTTTAAAATATTCACCCCCTTTTTCACACCTTAGGGGGAATTTCCACCTTAGTGGGTGCCTATGTCATAAAAACAATGTACCTTCAAAATTTCACTTTTCTAGGTTAAACGGTTGGAGCTTGGCGTTGATGAGTCAGTCAGTCAATCAGTCAGGACTTTCCCTTTTTTATATATAGATGACAGCTTGTAAGGAGAGCTATTTATTCACCATCATACAGTCATCAAAATGCAAATACAATGCAAATACAAAATTAGCAGCTTGTTACATACAGGTCAGTGACGAGCTGCTGAATCCAGTGGACTGCATTTCCCATGATAGTCCACCAGACTAGCCCACCATCAACTCAAGGGCCAGATTCAGCTGTGTTCGATATCTATCATTATTATCTCAGTATTAGGTGTGATACGGATTATTAAACAAATCTTGAGGTGAAAGGGCAGCTACGGTCCCATATGCTTACCTCGCCCTATCAAACTCTCCCATAATCTTCAGGCCTTCAAGAAATCCCTCAAAACCAGATCAGATCAGCGTAACACATTTCTGATGCAACTCATTCCTCTCCTCCCCTACTCACACACTATGGGCCATATTGCATACTTGGTGCTAACTTAACCAGAGCTGTTGTAAACTACCCAGAGCCATTATAGCCTATGGAGGTTAACAGCTCTGGTTAAGTTAGCACCAAGTATGTAATATGGCCCTATGATTGAGGCCACTTCCATGCCCCACCATTCTGAACCACTGTAACTGTTGATCCTTACAACCATTAAAACTCCTCTCATCTTCCTCCACCCCGTTCACTCTAGATTGTAAGCTCCTATGAGCAGGGCCCTCTACACCTCTTGTCTCCATTCCTATATTTGTTTATTTGTACTTGTTCCCTTTGGTTATTGTAAAGCGCTATATAAATGATGATGATAATAATAGGGTGCACCTAACGCTCCTTTTTAAGTCATATTATCTGAATGGAAACCTCATTTAAATGGGGATTCATCAAGCGGACAGGCCAATGTAACAAGAAAATAAAACACTTCTTCTCGATCCATTAGCCAAATGAACTTGCCTTATTACTAATAGCGATGCGTTTATGCGGTCTGAAATGTAATTAATACTTTTTGATGAAGTGAAATCATCATGCATGATTAGAATTGAAGGAGAAAATGCTTTTCAGCAAAAGCCGAGGAGAAAAATGATAGAAGCCCTTTTGGTTTTCTCCCTTCAGACGTTTAATTACGTAAGGCTCAAAGGATGAGATTTATGTGGGGATTAAAGGACAAAATGCCCATAAAATATTTAAAATATTCCTAACACCACTGGCATCACCATGGCCAACATCGAGTTCATCCGAGCCCTGGTGGCACCTATCTGGCTTGGCATGTGGTGAGTGTGAAAATATCGGATTCAGAAATAATCAAAATCAGTCGATTCGGAATATCGTAAATATCCGATGTTTCGGACCTATTCATAATATCGGAAACATACAATATATTCAGCTGTTTCCGATATTTAGAACCTTTATAGTATGTTCAAAAAAAATGGCTAGGGGGCTAGGTGAGGGTCAGAGCTAGTGCTAGGCTTAGGGCTAGGTTTAAGGTTAGATTAGGGTTAGGCTTTGGAGAACAGTTTCTGTGTGTCATATGATTAGGGTCAGGGCTAGGATTAAGTATGGGCTAGTGTTACGTTAGGGTCAAGCTAGGGTTAGGGCTAGGTTTAGTGCTAAGTTTAAGACTAGGGTTAGGGTTAGAGTTTCTGGGTGTTATGTGCTTAGCATTATGGTTAGGTGTAAGTTTATGTTAGGGCTAGGGTTAGGGTTACAGTTCCTGGATGTCAAATGATTAGCGTTAGGTGTAAGGCTAGGGCTAGGGTTAGGGCTACAGTTTCTGGGTGTCATGATTAGGGTTAGGGTTAAGTGTAGGGTTAGGGCTAGGGTAAGAATTACTGTTTGTTTTTGTAAATTTTTTACTACTCCGATCAAATCTGAATTTTTCCGATTATGTTTGGACCTGACTGAGTATAATCAGAAAAATTCAGATTGATGTGATTTTTTTTTTTATGGAAAACGGTTCGGTTTGGACAACGGCAATTTGGAATTCGGATTACATATTGCCGATATTTCAGACCATTTACAGATAGCCCTGTACCGAATCGCACATGTCTAGTGTTTTCATTAGCCCTTACAGTGCGGATGATGTGGGTGGAACATAATATAATTTTCCACTGGGTTACGGAGGACGCTCCATGCATAGCTTCTCTTTGCCACAGCTCGGCACTGAACTGGGGCTTCCAACAAACCAGTCTTACATCTTGGATGTCAGCACTTTCTGTGTGAGTGCTCTCTGGTCACTGGAGTTATTGCACATGCCTGGTAGGGAAATCCCTATACAGGAGATGCAGGGGACATTTGGACCCATGTATCTCCAGATCAGTAATTTCAACAGGGTCTGTTGAGGTGTCATTGGAAAGGCTTGACAGCCAATATGTTGCAATTATTTCAAAAGCTTGCAGGTCCGTTTTTCCTTCACGGAAACAGTGTCACGGAGTCCAAGTTCTAATGTAAATGTAGCAGCCCTTTTTCTCCAGCAGGGGGAGCCCTCTGCCTGTCACATAGGACTTACAAACAGTAGACATATATAAAGGGGTGTATTTATACTGTGTGGGTAAAGGAAAGTCACTTCAGTAAAACCACTGGGTTCTGCCAGTGGTTTTATGGAAAAGCACCTTGTAGTGAAGGCGTTAAAGGAATAGGTGAGACATACGGTTTAATTAGAAATCCATCACCCACCGCACATCTCACCGATGAACAGATTTAGGGGGTTGGGAAAAAAATGAAACGCTTCACAACTAAATTTTGAATTTCATGAAATTCATTTTTCATGCAAATTACCCATAATGGGATTCGCTCATTTTTAATTCTAATCAATGCAGAAAATGCAAAAAAAAAAACTCATTCATCGCAAAAGAAATGCATACAGCTAGATGCCGTCAATCGCTAATTATCCAGGGAGTAGATGTCATCGGAATGAGTGGACAGCAATTAAAAAAAAAATATTAAAGAGCATAGAAATATAGCAGCCCCCTCGCAACAACCAATAAGTAGGCGTCAGCTGGAAAAGTGACAGCACGTACGTACGTTATTCTGGCTATAAAATGCAGAATCGAAAATTCAAGTGGACGAATGCATTGTGTATTCTGAATACATCCTGGAATGTGGTTCCTAGTGAGAAGGATTTATATTTCTTGGACGTAAACACACGTATCCTATACAATTCTCATATTATATGACCGCAAGGACGAATCGCAAATAATGGCAACCACTAAAATGTATCATATCTCTGTGGTTAAACCTCCAGGACCATCGTCTCACCCCTCGTAGTGAACCAACTCTGTGATTGTCATGTTGTGTGCAACCACTTCACAAGGGCAAGCCCCGCTAAACAAACCACAGGCTAAATGAAGACAACCTGTCATTTCAAAAATTCATAGGGGAGTATAATCTACCCTCTATGTTATACAAACCTAGTAATTATGCCTGTCAGTAGGTTGATATTTTACACAGATATCGTACAAGTTGCTAGCTGGCGAGACCCAACCTCGCAGACAGCGAAGGCTGTACTTTCTGCAGCGTACACGGCGGTGTGTTTGTCGTTTATAATAATGCATGCAACCACAAAAAAAAATACATGTTTTGTTGATTTTAAAAGAAAGAAAAAACATCGGTAAGCAAAACATGGGGTATTTAATTCGGGTAAATGAGGTTATTTAATGGGAAAAACAACATAAAACACATAAAACCTATATTAGCCATTGGGTCGGGAAAGGTTATGTAGACTATTACGAACTCACTTGGTCAAGGGGCAATTATGGAGGCGATATAGTAAATAGTTGTTCCAGATGGCAAAGTAGCAAGAAAAAAACGAGCAATTTAAAAAAAAAGTATGATAAAAAAATATATACCATACTATCGTAATTCATGCAAGGCAAGTGAAAAAAGAAGCTAAAAGGGAGAAAGGCAATGAGAGAAAGAGATAAGAAAAACTTAAAAGGAGAGGACGGAAGCTAGGACAGGTTCACTTAAAACCTTTTACTGCCAAAATGTAGTACTGTATACATTCATTTAAATAAAACAGAAAATAAAATAAACATATAAAACCCCATGTGCATACCTTTTTTCACGCAAGATTAGTCTTCTGCCAGGAAAAATTAAACTATGTGAGATCTCACTCCTGTCAACCTGTATTACTTTAAAGATGCTGCAAGTAGCAGCCCCCCCCCCCGACTCAATGTAACAAAAAGCTCAACAAACTTTACTGGTGCAATACAGCAGCCAATGAGAGGTCAGAATACAGGGAGAGCTCTGGAGTCACTCACTGCTGTACAGGGATGAGATTGAGGGGGTTATGAAAATCCCTGTACAGTACAGAAACAAGGTGTTGCTGTAATTGCCATACACAGGCATTATGCAGCACATACAGATACAAGGTGTTGCTGTAATTGCCATACACAGGCATTATGCAGCACATACAGATACAAGGTGTTGCTGTAATTCCCATACACAGGCATTATGCAGCACATACAGATACAAGGTGTTGCTGTAATTGCCATACACAGGCATTATGCAGCACATACAGATACAAGGTGTTGCTGTCATTCCCATAACCAGGCATTATGCAGCACATACAGATACAAGGTGTTGCTTTAATTGCCATGCACAGGCATTATGCAGCACATACAGATACAATGTGTTACTGTAATTGCTATACACAGGCATTAAGCAGCACATACAGATACAAGGTGTTACTGTAATTTCCATACACAGGCATTATGCTGCACATACAGATACAAGGTATTACTGTAATTCCCATACACAGGCATTATGCTGCACATACAGATACAAGGTGTTGCTGTCATTCCCATAAACAGGCATTATGCAGCACATACAGATACAAGGTGTTGCTTTAATTGCCATGCACAGGCATTATGCAGCACATACAGATACAAGGTGTTACTGTAATTGCCATACACAGGCATTATGCAGCACCTACAGATACCATGTGTTTCTGTAATTCCCATACACATTCATTATGCAGCACATACAGATACAAGGTGTTGCTGTAATTGCCATACACAGGCATTATGCAGCACATACAGATACAAGGTGTTGCTGTAATTGCCATACACAGGCATTATGCAGCACATACAGATACCATGTGTTTCTGTAATTGTTATACACAGGCATTATGCAGCACATACAGATAATTTATTGCTAATAATCTCTTTATGATCAATACAAACCCCCATAAGCAGGAGATCTCACCATTTTATTATCTGTATGCATAACTTTTACTGCATCTGGCACAAAGGCCATTTCTGCCTGTATACTGATAATGCAGACCTGTGTGACATTGTGTAAGATGAAGGATGCCATCTAGAGTTTAGAACATTTCATCCAAGCAATATGTCTGTAAATGATAAACCAATACATGAAAACTTAAAAAAATGAACAAATTTTCATAATTTTAACCTCTCATTATCTCAGAATAACATTTATGCAAACGTGCTATTAAACACTGTATTATAGGTTAATTCTATGAGTTTTAATGACGTATCCCATGTTCCAAAGAAATATTATACTTTTTTCAACAAGCATGTATAAAAACACACTCAAATGACAAAACTGGAAAAGGGTGTGAAGGAGGTTAGGAAGGTGATAATATTTAACCTCTCATTTTCCCCCACCACCTATTCCCTGTTTTAACCCTGAGGTTTCCCTTGAAAGCCTCTGGGATGTGAAACATAAACTATTTAAAAAGAAATTATATTTGAAAACCATTATTGCACTTTGGGAGATTACTTAATCTTCAATGCTATTCATTTTCTCCCCGAATATATGTGAATAATATGGGATTTATGTAGCCTTTGCTAATATTTTAAAAATATATTGCAAAATTAGGGAAATTAAAAAAATTCAAAAGTTCAACACAACACAGTATACTCAAAACATTTTTATTTCGAACACATTTCGTCTCACTTCAGCGATTCCATTTTGCCAAAAATACGGTGAGTTTGTTATTTAGCGAATTATCACTGTATTCTTCCGAAATCGAAGTAGCCGATGCAGTTATCGGTCGTCGGCAAAAACCAACATATATTTTGACGAATTGCTCTGAATTGCCATTGGAGAATTCCCCCGAACTTTTAAAAATAAAGTCTCCTACTCTCCTAATAGGAGTTTAAATCACTAAAAATGTGTCTAAAAAATAAAAGAATCTGCTACAAAATAAAAAAAATCAAGTGTCATCTAAAAAAATACAAAAACTCTTTTAAAAAAAAGTAATTTAAAAAATACAAAAATGTATTTTAAAAAATGGGGTGCAATTTGGCTTTCTGTGAATAGAAGACACAATAGTCTTCTATGAGACAATTTTGGTGCTGCTGAATTAAGGCGAATTGCACAGTATTTTACTGTCAATTTGCCTACATTTGCGGAATTGACAGCTTAGTGAATAGACGAAGCGCTCCGTAATTCAGCGTTCGGTACAATTCAGAGGTTAGTGAATAACCCCTATGTGATTTAGCTAATATATACCAAACTTTTCTAATGGAGATGCCTGGAAAATTTGTTTGTCAGTGGAACAAAGATTATTTTAAAAACATTTATCTGGTTTTATGATCCAAATCTTTCAGGGGTTATATCTTAAAAATGTAAGTGTGGGAACTCACCAAGATTTCTTCCCCCCAATTAGCCATTATCATCTTGCACTTAACACAAACACACTCGAAAATCTCATATACAGTATATATATATATATATAGGAAAGGAGATAGGACCTGTCAACGATGGGGTACATTGGCGACTGTGACAGGCTTACGCAAATTATGATCATACTTTGTTAACTGAATCCCCATCATTTCACCTCAGTCAGGTTTTTTTGATGTTTTGAAATGTGTGTTTTTTTGTTGCAGAAAATGGTGGATGAAGGTGGTCATTGATATGGAGTGCTCTTTTTTGGTGTTTTGCATTTAAAGTCTGAGATGCACCCGCTGTGTTGCAAGTTTAGGTTGAGTGCAACCCCCCTGTGGTTTGTTTTATATATTTATATATATATATATATGTGTCTTTAAGGGTTATAGACCCTTACTTACCTATGGTCCAAGCATCCACTGCAACTGGTCATGCCTACCTCCTAGCTGATGAGGGTTCAACAAACCTGAAACAGCGCTGTCCTAGGAGTGGTTTTGACCAGTTGCATAACCTTATCTCTGCTAGAAAGCCACGGTGTGGCATAGCATTGATTTTAGGGCTCTGGGTAATAACAAATCCAGGATGCATAAAAGTGAAACAGAGGTCATTTGCATATCCTACCCAGAATTCCTTGCTGCATATGGGGAAGGTGACACAGGAGCTCTGGGATGCAATTCTTTGAGTTGCTATGATGTGCAGGTGGCTTCTGCAATAATTAACATAACTATATATATATATATATGGATTTTTAGATAAAATACATGCTAAATGACATATATAGTGTAACTTAACAGGGAAACATATGACCGAACACCTGAATACAAGCTTTATAGTGAAGAGAACCAATAGGAACGCAGTTCCCTCTGCAAAGATAGTTGAGGAACTGCATTCCTGCATGTTCCCCCTTGACCTCACCATTGTATTCTTTCTTTTCTTAGCCTGGTAAGAAAAAAAGATTTTATTTTTTGAATAAGTAATTTCACAAATTAATCAGAAAATAGAACCCAATATATTTTGACCATTCGCTCCGGAACCTCAAATAATGTTTGGTGGTAATGTTTTATGGGTTCCGGATCTGAAAATAATGGAAGCCTATTGAGAAATCACTGTGCAATCAGTCAGAGTCACCTTTATTCTTTGCAGGGAAATCGTAGATAACATAGGCCATCGTTGTATGCCTAAAAAATTCCAAATAGATCTAACACATCCCATTCTATAAATAGATAGAATACATTTTTTGTGAAAAGGCTCTTCCAGTGTCACACAATTTTTAAGTAGGAGCAAGATGGGCCTTCGACAGGGGATGCGGTGACGCGCAAGCAATTTAAATATTAAGAACTTTTGGCTACCACGAAAGGCCATCAAATAGCCGTTCTGTCTAGCGAATCGGCACGTTCGTTCAGCCGGCTACTGCAGAACCTCTTGGGTTCTTGGATGTCAAGAAGCACAAAGCTAATTAACAGATCGTCCCGGGAGATCCTTTCTGCAGAAAGAAAACGGTGAAAGGTCTCTTGGTGGCTGGGTATAAATGTGTCCCACCATGCCTCTATTCAAAAAGCTGTCAGCCAAGCCCTTATTATTTAGTGCTCCCATAGCAGCCTGAGAAACCCGAGTTAAAACGAGCCTAATGGACTTCATCTACGTTTGTAAGGTTACCTCATCACATTTTGAGACTTTCACTTTCAGCACAATTTATAATTGTTGTCTGCAATTTAAATCTACACAGTACACAGAGTCAAGAGAGCACCACAGCAGACTAATTTCTGCTTAATAATTGCCTATAAGCACTAATCTACTTAGCTATCGAGCCCGAGAGCCATGTTCGCTGACACTGGGACACTCAATCTTGCCGGGAAAATCAGTTCAGGATGAGCAGTTTTTGTCAGGATGTTAAGCTTGCAATCCCCTCGCGAGGTATATTTAAATGTGTTCAAGGTCTGAACTCTGTCATCCCCTCTCCCACTTGGTCTCATTTATTAGAAGAGCCTGCTAGAACCAACCATGGAGAAAGGCGAACAAAAAAAAATTCGGTGACAAACTTAACGTGGAGCAAATTTTATTAAAATCTAATTTTTATATATATATATATTCATTCATTTATTTTCCAAGAGATTTTTTTAAATTTATTTATAAAGGATTTTACCAGGAAGGATACATGGAGATTTCTCTCATTTTCAAGTATGTCCTGGGTTCAAGAACATTGAATTGTGACAGTCCTTATAGAAATGCAAAGTAATAAAATGCAAGATATTAAAAACAAAACACAAAAACACAGATTTACACAGAAAATAGATACAGTATGTAGGAAATATAGTCACTATGTTACATGTTTACAGGTGCATTCTGTATCAAGGTATATTAATAGAGAACTCTTAAGTGACTTTAGACGGGGGTAGATTTGACGGCGTCTGGGAGGTTATTCCATAACTGCAGTGCTCTGTAGGAAAATGAGGGTCGAGCCACTTTCTTTTTGTATTGTGGTATTGCAAGTAAGGTGCTGGTCCTGGATCGGAGGTTATAGGATGAGGGAACTGCCGGGGGAAGCAGTCTATTCAGGTAGGGTGGTAGCGTCCCAGAAAACCTCTAAAACACCAGGTTGGAAAGGTGAAGAGTGCGTCTAGGTTCAAGCGACGGCCAGTTTAGTTCTTTTAACATGTCACAATGGTGGGTCATGTAGTTACATTGTTCAACAAAGTGGCAGAATGAGTTATACAATGTAGTAAGTTTATGAAGGTGTGTTTGCGGGGCGGCTGCATACACTACATCTCTGTATTCAATAGCCGGCATAAGCATTTGTTGTACAATCTGCTTTCTTACCGTGGGGCTCAGGCAGGATTTGTTTCTGTACAGGGCACCTAGTTTTTGGATAAATTTTAGATGAGAGTTTTTCGATGTGGGGGCCGAAGAATAGATTTGGGTCTAACCACATACCTAGATATTTGAGAGAACTGACTGTGGTCAGCGTGCCATTTGATTGTGTCCTGATGCATAGATTGGAAGGTTGTAATTTGTGTAGTTTAGGTTCTGTTCCAAAGAGCATGGTGACAGTATTGTCAGTATTTAGAAAACATTTGTCACATATGTGTCACAGCTGAATTATTGGATGGTAGTCTACACCAGGGAGGAAAAAGGAAACCTTAAAAGTAGCTTATTTTGTATTCTGCTTCATTATTTACTTTACTAATTTAATCCTACGAGCGATTTGCAAAATTTATAATTTATAATTTATAAATTTATAATTGAACTTGGAGAAAGAAACATCTCTGAGATTCGATAATTTCATTTGCCGATCTTTTTCAGAAAGTCCCAGTGGTGGTTGGAGATGAGAAACAACAGAAAACTTGCCTTTTTCCAGCTGAATGGGACGATAATGCTGAAAGCGAAGGCACCAATCATATTCGGCAAAGACATAAGAAGAATTTTAAAGCACATTTTATTGTTTTTTTTTTACATCTTAATACCAAATCTTTCAGAGGGCACATTTTTAAAAAGTAACTTTACATATACAAGGAACAAGTTCAACATTTAGAATCCTATGATATGATTTTTTTCCTTTTTTCCTATTTTTATTGATTTATTTGGGAATCAGCACTTTAATAAAGTGCCAAACATTTTGAAAACTTTTATAAAATGTTCTGAGTTAAGTTCTGCTCAACTTTTCATTTACAAAATTTGAATCCGATAAGATGACCACGAGTGGGAATTTGGTTGACTGATAATTTTGGACAGAGTCTTGGTGGACTACATTTTTTCAGTGACGAAAACCAGACTAAAACCAAGTTACGATGACTAAAACTATATCGAAAGTCTATTAATTATTAATCGATTAATGTAATAAAAACTAGAGGAAAAAGTTAGAGAGGAACTCATTTTCATTCAGTTTTAATTACAGTCCTTATGATTAAGAATCAATTGTATTTTAGTAATTTTAGACGATGAATAAAACTATGACAAATCTATTGACATTTTTATCAGCTAATAAAACTGGATGAAAATGTTAGGATGGGACTAATTTTAATTTAGTTTTATCTGTAGTTCTTTGGTTAAAATGCCATTTAGGTTTAGTCAATTTCGATGAAACCTATGATGAAAATCTATTGACATTCGACTAAAACTATGAAAAAAAAATTATGAACATTTGACTGAATTTATG
Organism: Leptobrachium leishanense; assembly: GCA_009667805.1. Lineage (NCBI taxonomy): Eukaryota > Metazoa > Chordata > Amphibia > Anura > Megophryidae > Leptobrachium > Leptobrachium leishanense. The sequence continues at coordinate 31,167,299 of CM019064.1, forward strand.
AAGAAATTCTATTGACATTTGACTAAACTTATGGTGAAAATCTATCGACATTTTTGTCAGATAAAAGACAGTAGCCTAAAATATTAGAGAGGGACTAAATTTAATTTAGTTTTAGTTGTAGTCCATAGACTAAAATGGCATTTATCTAATTTCATACTCATATACTTAATTTAGTTTACTCAAATATGAATATTAACACTAATGACCCCATGCAGGGAGGGTTTCGTCACTAAACCAATGTTGTTAAAACTGCCTATTTTCCTTAAAAATATAGTTTTGAATACTTAAAATATGTTTTTTGTAGAAAATCTGCAGTCCATTTTCTCAATTATCCAGGTTGCTTCATGGTGAATATTTTCTTTCCTAATAATAAAAAAACAATTAATTCTTTCACTGCCGAACAGTTACCAATAAAAACAACCCCGAACTCCCAGGAACCATGGATTTCTAATAAAATTCTTTAAAAAAGTCCTTAACACACACTCAGAAGTACATACACAGGCAAATGTACATAGACATATAGGCACACGACTCTATAGGCTCTATCACCTCCTTAATGCTAGGGATCACATACGTGAGCGTTAGCGTTAGGTTAAATGAGGTTATAGCTAGAGGTGGGCATTAGTTTCGAAACGAATCCCAATTCGTTTGAAAATTAGTTAATTCGTATTTCGCAAGTGCTTCTGAACTAACAAATTGATTTAATCCGAATTTAAACGAAAACTAAACAAAACGGTATATAATGAAATTTGATCTATTGGGATTTTATTCATTGATCAGAAATTCAAATTGATCCCAACTTATAATACAAGTAGTACTGAAGCAAATGACATTATGAAACGAATCACATTCAAACGAAATAATAAAGTAACATCAGGAAACATTATTTTACAGAGAGGGTGGTGGATACTAGGCTTGTGCACTGATTTTTTTTTCGGTTCAGTTCGTTCGGATTTTGTAAATTTTCATTTCGACTCGTTTCGGACGATTTTCGGTTCAGTTCAGTTCGTTTCGTTTTTCGTGATTTCGGAAATTTTCGTGTTTTTCTGAACGTCTGTTCTCCTCGTTTCAAAGTGTCTATTCGTTTTGACATAAACTAATGGTTTTTCGGATACGATAATACGATACGATAATTCTGCCGATACGATAATTCTGCCATTGAGATTTCTCATGTTTTACAAGAAGGATACATTGAGATTTCTCATGTTTTACAAGAAGGATACATTGAGATTTCTCTGGTTTCCCGGAAAGGATACATTGAGATTTCTCATGTTTTACAAGAAGGATACATTGAGATTTCTCATGTTTTACAAGAAGGATACATTGAGATTTCTCTGGATTTCCAGGAAGGATACATTGAGATTTCTCATGTTTTACAAGAAGGATACATTGAGGTTTCTCTGGATTTCCAGGAAGGATACATTGAGATTTCTCATGTTTTACAAGAAGGATACATTGAGATTTCTCTGGTTTTACAAGAAGGATACATTGAGATTTCTCTGGTTTTACAAGAAGGATACATTGAGATATCTCTGGTTTTACAAGAAGGATACATTGAGATTTCTCATGTTTTCCAAGAAGGATACATTGAGATTTCTCTGGTTTTCCAGGAAGGATACATTGAGATGGGAATGATACAAAATTTAATTACAGAATCAGCGATATAAATACGATGTCCAAAATTACTGAAAAGGAACCGAAATCAGGAATGGAGCCGAAATCACAAATGGAACGAAAATGAATTTCAGTTCAATTTCAGTTCAGTTCGTTTCGTTTTTCGTGATTTCGGAAATTTTCGTGTTTTTCTGAACGTCTGTTTTCCTCGTTTCAAAGTGTCTATTCGTTTTGACATAAACTAATGGTTTTTCGGATATGATAATACGATACGATAATTCTGCCATTGAGATTTCTCATGTTTTACAAGAAGGATACATTGAGATTTCTCATGTTTTACAAGAAGGATACATTGAGATTTCTCTGGTTTCCCGGAAAGGATACATTGAGATTTCTCATGTTTTACAAGAAGGCTATCCTAAACAAAAGATAAATCCAGGTAAAGTATCCATGTAATTGGGCAGACTAGATGGGCCGAAAGGTTCTTATCTGCCGACATTTTTCTATGTTTCTATGTTTCTATAAATACGATGTCCGAAATTACTGAAAAGGAACCGAAATCAGGAATGGAGCCGAAATCACAAATGGAACGAAAATGAATTTCGATTTTACACATTTCTAGTCCATTCGAAAATTCCAAAAAGTTTTAGTTTCGGCACGAAAATTTGTTAGGATCTGCCGTTTTCGGATCCAAAAATTATCGGAAAATCGGCCAAATCCGAATGCACGAATCGGGAAATTTCGTGAAAATTCCGAAATGCCGAAACCCGAAACGCACATCCCTAGTGGATACATGGAACAGCCTTCCAGTTGAAGTGGTAGAGGCCAAAACAGTAATTGAATTTAAGCAAGCATGGGATAGGCATAAGGCTATCCTAAACAAAAGATAAATCCAGGTAAAGTATCCATGTAATTGGGCAGACTAGATGGGCCGAAAGGTTCTTATCTGCCGACATTTTTCTATGTTTCTATGTTTCTAAATAACAAAAACAAAATTATTTTAAAACGAAATGAATTTTCCAGCCGTGCACACCACTAGTTACCGCATGCCGCCCCGATCACATCCCAAACTCTAACGAGATAAAAAAAACACGTTAGCCCATTGGTAATAGTGTTTCATGTCGTGAGCTCACTCTATCTATTTATCTACCGATATCTATATCCCATATCTATCTAACCATCTATCTATCTATGCATATCTATCTATCTACCCATATCTATCTATCTCTTTTAGAGATGAGCCGAACACCCCCGTGTTCGGTTCACATTCGAACTCGAACAATTTCAAAAGTTCGAGTTCGGACGCGAACACGAACGAATCTCAATGCAAGTTAATGGGACTCGAACGTTCGATTTTTAGAGTGCCCTGCAAGAGGGCATATATGCAAGATATTTGCCATAAAAGGTGTATGGTCGGTCCGGGTAGTACTTTGGGGGACAGGAAACAAGGACAAAAAGTAAAAAAAAAAAGGTTTGTAGCACTCCCGGAGGAGCCGCTGAAAATGAACCACGGGTCAGTCTCCCCGCACTAGGGAATAAATATACTCCAACACAGTTGTGAGTTTTTATCATATAAATAGTTTACTAGAATATTTGAGCAGATGTTGAGACACGGTATTCACAAGTATTATTACAGTATTTTCGTATCACGGTAAAACGCGTAGCGGAAAAGAAACGAAACACGAGGTTTCGTATTTCGGAAAATAAAATATTCGCAACCGAACATAAAAGCAATGCAATTTCCCGATAGTTCAGAAAAAGGGGACACGTAGCAAAACCCCAAACATACAATCCCTTCGTATTACGGTAAACGCGCAGCGGAAAAAGAGAAAAATATATTCGGAACGTATCTTTATCTTTAACCCCTGTTCCGATTCGTAAAAGGAAATGAGTCCTGCACAAGTTAAGTCCCAGAATGTGAAAGATGTATATGTGTGTGTGGTACCCGGGTACTGTTCAACTGGCCAGTGAGTTTATTAAAGGAAGGTCTTCGACTAGTCAGTTGGGGCCCTGTGGACTTTAAAGAGAAAACAGCAGAGCGTCCTTTAATCATAAAGCAGCCTTGGAGGCCTCTCACCCATCCGACGATTGCTTTAGGCTCCGCTGACCCAGGACGTCTCTCCACCCGATTTTGACTGGGGATACTAGCGGCCGGATCCGTTGTCTGACTCCATACAGCTTATCCAGCTCACCGCCTGCTCTCCGTTCGATTCCTCCGGTCTGCAGCAATGCCTGGATTCCGGCGAGTCTCCTTCTCCTCAGATTTGGTGATCCACTCTGGACTAACAGGTCTCTCTTGGTCTCTCTTGGTCTCTGGCCTAGGCCCTCTCGTGATCTCCTCAATGCGTCTGCTCTCTTTCCTTCCCTGGCGCGCTCTGGCGCGTTCTCCACGAGGTGGAGGATGTAAGTGTCCAGTCCCCACCCACTTCCTGCCTCCTTGCAAAGCATGCCGGGAAATGTAGTTCCAATGTCCAGTATCTCTAATCGCGACTGTCTCCATCTTGTGGCCAAAAATAGGTAATGCCACAGCAAGATCTTTAACACAGCGCTACACTCTCCCCCTCCTAGAACTCTTGCGTCTCTCCAAGGAGGTACAACAGTTACATACATTTCCACAATATTGAATACAGTTTACATAACATGCACAGGTTCAGCAGCATACACATAGTGAGTTAATAACACTTCCTCAAGTTGACTCATATTTTGGGCTACCTCAGCTAGCATAGCAGACACTTCGGGCAACCTCCGTACTGTGGTGATGGCCTCTTCAGTGCTATGTCCTGGTGAGTCGTAGGTGAGTCGTTGGGGCGGTCGAACAGAGCGTTTTGGTTCCGGCTCAATCAGTTCCTCTTCAGGTGGAAGTACTATAGGTGTTGGCTCAATCCTTCTCTCTATCACTGGAGCAGACGTTTCTTCAGAGTATGATCCCTCCAGCGAAGGCATAGAACTATAATCGCCAGAATAAGCTTCAACTTCCGGAGCTACCGGGATCCCAACAGCCTCAGGGACTTCCAGCTGAAATTCAAGAGCCTCAGGGATTTCTAGCAGAAATTCAGGAGCTTCAGGCCTCAAATTACTCTCCCACCGCTCAGGAACAACGACAACCTCCTCAGGCTCCGGTGATCGCATCCAGTCTAGACAATAACTCTCTTCTTCACTGTCCCTTTCGCTCTCTTCAGCAACTCGGGTCTGTTGAGACCGAGTAACAGGGGGCAAACGTGGAACAGGCGGATTCGGCAGAGGCGGTTCGTCCCCAACTGGCATTCTCACAGCCTCTCTCAAAGGTAACAAATGATTCCGGTGCCAGTTCTTGAGAGGCCCAGCCTTTCCATCCGGGCGAATCTGATACACTGGTAGACCTGGTAGCTGTTTGCAGACAATGTAAACCTGGGAACTCCACCTATCCGCCAACTTGTGTCTTGCAGCAGCACCCAAGTTCTTCAATAGGACCCTATCACCGGGTTGTAGATCTTGTATTCGAACTTTCAAGTCATAGTTCCTTTTGTTTCTTTGCTCCCTGTTTCCCGAGGTCAACCGGGCCTGTTCAAATGCAGAAGCCAAATTCTTTCGAAGTCTATCCACGTAGTTTCTATGGGAAGCTACTGACGTCTGGTCTAGAGATAACCCAAATGCCAAATCAACCGGCAGTCGAGCCTCTCTTCCGAACTTAAGACGGTACGGTGAGTATCCAGTTGCATCACTCTCCGTACTGTTATATGCATGCACCAGAGTAGCTATGTGCCGACTCCAACTTTGCTTCTCCACATCCGACAAGGTCCCCAGCATGTTTAGCAGTGTGCGATTAAACCTTTCAGGCTGAGCATCACTTGAGGGTGATATGGTGTAGTTCAGGGTCTTTTTGGGATTCCCAGCAACTCTAACAATTGCCCCACCAGTCTGCTTTCAAAGTCTCTACCCTGATCAGAGTGTATCCTCCTTGGCAGTCCGTAATGAACAAAGAATTTTCCATCAACACCTTGGCCACTGTCGGAGCGCGTTGATCTTTCGTGGAGAATGCTTGGGCGTAACGAGTGAAATGATCAGTCACTATTAGAATGTTCCCTTGCCCACTAGCATCCGGCTCTAAGCACAGGAAGTCAATGCACACCAAATCCATGGGTCCCTGACTCTGCAGATGGCTCATTGGAGCGGTTCGGGTCGGTAGAGTCTTTCTCTGAATACACCTCAGACAGGAATGACAATAACTTTCCACTTCAGCCCTCATGCAAGGCCAATAGAACCTATCTCGCACCAGCTTAAAAGTTCTCTCTGCACCCAAATGTCCATGCTCATCATGTAGTGATCGCAGCACACTCTCCCTATGTTTAGTGGGGAGGAATAACTGTTGAATCTCTTCAGCGCTGGCTGAGGGGCCCCTTCGGTAGACCACCCCATCCAACATCTTTAACCGCTCCCACTCTTTGTAGACCAATCTGGCTCCATTCGGGGAGTTAGTTAACAACATCTCTCGCTGGTTTGCAGTCAGGGCCTTTATGGTCAAAGCAATTAAAGGGTCTCTGGCCTGATCCGCTTTCAGGTCCTGTTTCGAAAAGGTAGGTAAATTTTCATCCCTTAACTGTGTAGGGTTACAGTAAAACTCAGGAACAGCTGCAGCCATTACTCCTATGGCCTCCACTTCAATCCCTCCTTTGACCCGGCGCTCTGTTCCTTGACACAAAGCTTGTACCCCGTCTGGAGTCAACTGAGTCCATTCTGTAGTGTAAGGTCTTCTCGATAACGCATCAGCATCTCGATTATTCACCCCAGGGCGGTACTTCAGGCTGAACCGAAACCCTGACAGAGCGGCCAACCACCGATGTCCCGTTGCGTCCAGTTTTGCGGTAGTAAGGATGTAGGTAAGAGGATTGTTATCCGTCTTGATCACAAACTCGGCTCCATACAGATAGTCTTTTAACTTGTCTACCACTGCCCACTTTAAGGCTAGGAACTCCAACTTGTGAGTAGGGTAGTTCTTCTCCGAAGGCGTAAGGCTCCGGCTCACGTACGCTACAGGCCTCAGCAATCCACCATACTCCTGATACAGGACTCCTCCCAGGCCTTCTCGGCTGGCATCCACATGTAACTCATACGGCTTGTGAGGGTCCGCATAGGCCAAAACAGGAGCTCGGGTTAGACTCTCTTTCAGTTTCACAAAAGCTCCTTCACATTGACTGGTCCATTCACCTTGTATAGACTCTCGAGCTTTCCTTGGCCCTGGAGCTGACGGGTTTTTGTCAGAGACCTTGCAGCCTTCTTCTGTGATTTCCTTCTACAGGAGTTTGTTCAATGGTTGAGCTATTTTCGCGAATCCTCCCACAAATCTTCGATAGTATGAACAGAATCCCAAGAAAGATCTAAGCTCAGTGACGTTTCGGGGTCTAGGCCAAGAAGCTACGGCCTCCAACTTCCGAGGGTCTGTTGAAACACCTTCTGCTGAGACCACATGTCCCAGATACGTAACAGATGGTAGGCAGAATTGGCATTTCTCCAGAGACAGTTTCAGCCCCTCTTCATGGAGCCTCTTCAAGACCTTCTCCAAACGTTGCTCATGTTCTTCCAGAGTCTTCCCAAACACAATTATGTCATCCAGGTACACTAATACTTCGATTAGATTCATATCCCCGACTGTCTTCTCCATCAACCGTTGGAACGTGGCTGGAGCCCCCGTAAGGCCTTGAGGCATCCTGTTGAATTCAAAGAACCCCAGGGGACAGATGAACGCAGTTTTCTCCTTGTCTTCAGGATGCATTGGTATCTGGTGATACCCACTTCGCAGGTCTAGTACACTAAACCACTTTGCTCCAGACAAACACTGTAGGGCATCTTCAATCCGAGGAGTGGCATATTGATCGGGGATGGTTCTCCGGTTCAATGTGCGATAGTCTATGCATAAGCGGACAGAACCATTTTTCTTCCGGACCAACACTATAGGAGATGCATACGGACTCCTGGACTCTTGAATCACCTTGGTTCTTTGTAACTCGTTCAGCTGCTCTCGCAGATCATCTAAGTCTCCTAGCGGAACTCGCCTTGATCTTTCACGAAATGGCTTGTCTTCTTGTAATCGAATGCGGTGTTCAGTACTCTTAGCTAGGCCCACATCGAACTCATCTTTTGAAAACAATTCCTTCCACTTTAGAACTTGAGACTGAAGACGTTTCTTCCATTCAGGTGAAATGGGAGCGTCCTTGGGGTAGAATCTTTCATCTGGAATCTCTTTACCCTCTCCCCCTCCTGAATCGGTAGAGAGGGGTGTAGCAGACTCTACTTGCCCAATAGGCATTCGTGCTTTAAGGACTACTGGGAAATCCGTCACGTTGCACACACTGACCGAGACTCTTCCTCGTGTTCTCTTCAGAGCCTTGGTGGAGATTATTTCAGGAATTACTTCGACTCCGGTTTCACTCCCATGATCAAAATCGGTTCCCAGCACCACATAGGGGCCTGGTTGCGACCCGTTCAACTTGACTGAAGCCCGGAAGCTCGCTACTTCTCCTGCTTGCAGAACCTTTTCTGTTCCACCCAATCTCCACAGTCTTCCCACCTCGGCAGGTGCCTTTCGTTCTTCGACCATCCTCTGATAGACCGGACGTAACATTGGGTGTACTCCTTGAGTTGAACCTTCTTCCAACACGATAGGCGTCAGACGCCGCACTAGGTCATTATTCGTCCCCACTATCAGGGAGCTTCTGTTCGCACCCGAGGGTCGAGGACACACAATAGCCAATGCATCACAACCCCCAGACTGCCCGATGACTTCAGATCCGATCTCCAACTTCACTTGCAGGTACCCGTCATAAGGGAGTTTCTCAGTGCCGATACCCTATATTTCCAAATCCTTCAATTCTTGCAAAGGAATGTGCTTTAAGTGTTTCTCGTAGAAGTCTGTGTAGATCAATGTCACTTGAGCCCCTGAATCCAACAGGGCTTTGGTGTAGACTCCTTCCACTTGGATTGGCACAATAGGAGAAGGACCTATTAGTTGGTCGGGAAATTTTGTGGCGGTATCCGGACACTTAGACCCAGTTTGCTGTACCCTGGCCTTTTTCTTGGCCCGTGCAGGTTTTTGGCGTGCATTGCTCCCCCATGACGTAGACCCGGATGCTAAGGGAGTGACTCTTTCAGTCCTGGCAGGCTCTACAGTTGGCTCGGCTTTGGGCCTTCTCGCCCTCTTAGTCTTGGCTTGGTTTCTGGAGCGGGGTTCAACCCTCGGGCACTCAGGTTGCTCCTTTACTGGTGCCCTCTGGCGTTTCCCGCCGGTGAGGTAGATAACAGTCCTTCCAGGGCTTCCAACAGTCCCTTGACTCTATCCTTCTCAGGCTTCCGGCCTTTGCACTGTGCGCGGAAATGGCCCATTTCTCCACACCCGAAACATCTCTTCTTAGAGAGCGGAGACGTAGTTGCTTGTTGAGATTTGGTTAAAGGATTTGGACCAGACGCCACAGCAACTCCCGTCGTCTGCATACTTGTGAGGAATTTCTGCATTTCTGCCTGCATCTCTGTCACCTTCATCAATACCCGGCACAGTTCCGCATGCGCTTGTTGCAATTCAACTTGAGCTTCCTGAACTTTCTTGACGGTTTTGGACAATTCACCCCGTTCAGGGAGGTTCGATTCTTTGGCAGACCTCTCTGTAGATTTAAAAACAACTAGATGTTCTTGTTCGTCCTCGTCAGATCCATAGGTATCTAGAGAGTCGCTTTCAGGCTGCAGGCCGTCGTTATGTCTCACAGGTTGTGCATAAGCCCTTTCCCCCCGCCTGAAAGATTTCTCTTCTAGTAAAGCCTCTTCCTCTCGTACAACTCGGATCAGTTCCAGGTACTTTAACTCTTGGTTACCTGCTCTGCTTCTCAGCTGCATCATCACTGGATCTAGAGGTTGAGAGCCCCTCAGGATCTGTTTTATTCGGATCTTATCTACTTCGGCGGTTCGGCCCCTTTCTTCAGGAGTATCTGGTGTAGAATCTTATCCAGTCGCCTCATGTACTCGGTCATCCTTTCACCTCTTCTCTGATAGGTGTGTTCATACTGATATACCAGTTCGGCCGCCTTTTCAGTTCGTCCAAAAACTTCTTCAAGAACGTTTAAGTAATCTAAAGCAGTACAATCTTTTCTACTCAGTTTTAGGTTTCTCACCGCTTCTGACGCAGGTCCCTTTAAGCTCTCGGTGATCCTTTGCTTTTTCTGGGCCTCAGGGACATCCCACTCATCCAGAGCCTGCATCGCCTGTTCCACCCATTCTTCAAAGGTTTCTTCTCCCGCCGGGGTTGGTACGTTTCCTGTAAAATTTCTTAACCGTCGATAACCGAAGTTGGTGTGAGGAGGGCTTGTTTTCTGACATTTAGCCAGTAGATCTCCAATAGCCACGATAAATTCAGGCCCGATCATGGCCAACGGACTAGGCGCGGGAACACTTGCAGATTCGCCATGTGGCGTACTTGGCTGAATTAGTTGGACTTCCACCTCTTCGGCCAGTTTCAAGGTCGTGCCCTGAAAACATGGCGGAACACCCTTTCTCCATTCAAGAAGAACATACATGTGAGAAGTATCTGGTTTTTTTTTAATGCCCAGTATTAACCCCCGATGATCTGGTGCTAGTGTGGCCACGGCCTGGCGAATCTGATCTTCAGCCCAAGTGTCTGCGGGAATATCCATGACTATACAACATTCTAACTGGCTACTGTGCTCCCCACACCACTCGGCAACAGTGTCTGGATCCATATTTAACCCTTTAGATGCGGTTTTTCCAGAGACTGAATCCCGGAAACGAGCCCCCACGTGTAGCGCTCACTCCCGGAGGAGCCGCTGAAAATGAACCACGGGTCAGTCTCCCCGCACTATGGAATAAATATACTCCAACACAGTTGTGAGTTTTTATCATATAAATAGTTTACTAGAATATTTGAGCAGATGTTGAGACACGGTATTCACAAGTATTATTACAGTATTTTCGTATCACGGTAAAACGCGTAGCGGAAAAGAAACGAAACACGAGGCTTCGTATTTCGGAAAATAAAATATTCGCAACCGAACATAAAAGCAATGCAATTTCCCGATAGTTCAGAAAAAGGGGACACGTAGCAAAACCCCAAACATACAATCCCTTCGTATTACGGTAAACGCGCAGCGGAAAAAGAGAAAAATATATTCGGAACGTATCTTTATCTTTAACCCCTGTTCCGATTCGTAAAAGGAAATGAGTCCTGCACAAGTTAAGTCCCAGAATGTGAAAGATGTATATGTGTGTGTGGTACCCGGGTACTGTTCAACTGGCCAGTGAGTTTATTAAAGAAAGGTCTTCGACTAGTCAGTTGGGGCCCTGTGGACTTTAAAGGACGCTCTGCTGTTTTCTCTTTAATCATAAAGCAGCCTTGGAGGCCTCTCACCCATCCGACGATTGCTTTAGGCTCCGCTGACCCAGGACGTCTCTCCACCCGATTTTGACTGGGGATACTAGCGGCCGGATCCGTTGTCTGACTCCATACTGCTTATCCAGCTCACCGCCTGCTCTCCGTTCGATTCCTCCGGTCTGCAGCAATGCCTGGATTCCGGCGAGTCTCCTTCTCCTCAGATTTGGTGATCCACTCTGGACTAACAGGTCTCTCTTGGTCTCTCTTGGTCTCTGGCCTAGGCCCTCTCGTGATCTCCTCAATGCGTCTGCTCTCTTTCCTTCCCTGGCGCGCTCTGGCGCGTTCTCCACGAGGTGGAGGATGTAAGTGTCCAGTCCCCACCCACTTCCTGCCTCCTTGCAAAGCATGCCGGGAAATGTAGTTCCAATGTCCAGTAACTCTAATCGCGACTGTCTCCATCTTGTGGCCAAAAATAGGTAATGCCACAGCAAGATCTTTAACACAGCGCTACAGGTTTTTAAAGGAACAGTGATTTTTCCATGAAATAAAGGTTAAGAATGAAAATGAAAAATTCCTTCAAATATCGTGCCTAGGAGGTCCCCATAACCTGCCCGTGAAGTGGCGGATTTGTAGGATGTATAGAAACATTTAAAAACAAAAAAATGACATTTGAAATGATGGTAAATGGTTTTTCTTTAATCTATTCATAAACAACTGCTTGGGGCGGAAGCCTGTAAAAGGAGAGACGTTTTAGGACACGCAGATCAAGTTTAGTGATTTTTTTCGCTAAATTATGGTGAAACGTATGCAGGCTTTGGATGAAAGTAACAACAGGTGCATTAAAATTGGACCTTTGGTGGCAGCTAGTGCCTTCACACAGTAACCCCTCTAAGGTATTGTGGAAGAGTGCAGGGGTGGACTCTGCATTCAAATATTAAAATGATTGCAATCTGGTAATATAGGCGTCAGTGGCAGTGCACCCAAATATTACTGTGCTATAGTGTATGGCAGGATGGAAGCGCACCAGCAGTAACAAGCAGCAGAATATACCAGACAGGGGCGCAGAGCGAGAGTAGTTGTTATAACAAAACCGGGTCAACAACGTTAAAGGCACTTGTACTGCGCTACTGTATATGGTGAGAATTGGCACACACCAGTAGCAACAGGAGGCAAACAGAACAGTACACAGAGAGAATAGTCAAATGGCAGGCAAAGCCGGCAACAGATCGGGTCCTCAGAACAAGCAGGGTCAGTAACAAGTATACAAACTGATTCGTTAAGCTAGCGATGCTTGAATGAAACTCCACAGCAAGGCAAGGTGTACAGTGCGCACTCCTGATTTAAAGGTCTCGGCGGCTCTGCGTCATCACGCCGCGCACTGCCCCCTGATCACTCACAGTTGCGCCGGATGCCGCCGGAGCTCCTGGCATTCGGCCAGCTGGTGGCACCAATGCGTCTGGGGACCCCCCCCGATTTCCACCCGGGGCCCTGGATGTCACAATATTACAATCCAAATGCAAACGGGTCAAGTAACCAAATTTGTAAGAAGAAGAATTAATGCAGCATATGATTCCGCACACTGCCGGGCAGCACCTCTACAGTATAATAATGCAGCATATGAATCCTCACACTGCCGGGCAGCACCTTTACAGTATAATAATGCAGCATGTGAATCCTCACACTGCCGGGCAGCACCTTTACAGTATAATAATGCAGCATATGAATCCTCACACTGCCGGGCAGCACCTCTACAGTATAATAATGCAGCATATGATTCCGCACACTGCCGGGCAGCACCTCTACAGTATAATAATGCAGCATATGATTCCGCACACTGCCGGGCAGCACCTCTACAGTATAATAATGCAGCATATGAATCCACACACTGCCGGGCAGCACCTTTACAGTATAATAATGCAGCATATGATTCCGCACACTGCCGGGCAGCACCTCTACAGTATAATAATGCAGCATATGATTCCGCACACTGCCGGGCAGCACCTTTACAGTATAATAATGCAGCATGTGAATCCTCACACTGCCGGGCAGCACCTTTACAGTATAATAATGCAGCATATGAATCCTCACACTGCCGGGCAGCACCTTTACAGTATAATTAATACAGGATATGAATCCTCACACTGCCGGGCAGCACCTTTACAATCTGATGCTAGCTTTAATGAGAAGATATGCTATTAGCGTAGCGGGGAAGCCGGCTGCGCATTTTGCATCGCTAACTAAAGAGACTGGAGTATTGCTTGTTGTGTTAAGCTCGAGTAGCTACGAAATTGTGAGTTGCGGTCGCTGGGGACAGTAGGTTAAGCGAGCGGCGGATTTTTCTCCGCGTAGTCATTATCTGGGTCTAGGATAGACAGATAGTGGTTTGCTTAGCCCTGCGTCTTTAGCTGCGACATGCGTAGTGTTCAGGGGAACTGGTGGCAGCGTAACTAATAGAATAAGAAAGTGGGCACAGGGATTGTGGGAAACATAGTCACTACCCATTTCAAGAGAAGATTGGTACTGCGTTGCAATCCTGGGACCACTTTATTGCTCTGTACGTGCCTGTTGCGAGAGAAAGTGTGTGGGGACGGATAGGTAAGCGAGCGCGCAGGGATTGTCGTCCACGCATTCATTATCTGGGTCTAGGATAGGCAGATAGTGAGCGGCTTAACCGGCGTCTTTCGCAGCAGGGCGTGTAGTTGCCTTGACAGGAGGCTGCTCTTGTTTGTAGATCCAGGAATCAGGTGAGTATTAGAAAGAAAAAAAAAGGTTTTATTTTATGTTCCAGGGGACATTTAAAGAAGTCCTCTGATTTTATTTTTTTCTAAATGTCTCGCCTTACCTTAGCCTGGTAGTCAGTGGGGGCTCCCTGGATCCTGGTTGTGGGGGGGGGGTGTCTGCCGTGGCTCCCTCCCTGCGCCACCTCTCTGCCACATGCACAAGGCCGGCCAGTCCACACAGTCGCAGCTCTGTCATCCTGCGGCCGCATGCTCCTCAAGGGATCCTTGGGAGGCCCGGCGGGCTGCCCTCTACAGTGCCTGATTAGAGGGCCTCGTCTGCCTGATGTTTTAGCAACAAGAATGTTTTATCCCATAGGCTTCAATGTTAAAAATATTCCGGTTTTAATTCAATATCTAATAAACCATTGCTTATAATATTCTGCAGTAAAGAGTCTCTTTATTTTTAGATTTTTTAGGATTTCTTAAGCATTTTTTTAAAAACTTTTTTTAGAACTTTTGGCGAACGTCCCAAAAAGTTCCATGTTCAAGAACTTTCAAACGGCCAATGTTCGAATCGAACTCATGTTCGGATCGAACCGCCAGCCCATCCCTAATCTCTTTCAGTGGCTGCAGAGAGACGGCCCGAGTTCAGGAAGTGCAAGTTATTCATTCAATAAGTCATTTTCCATAAATCCACAGGGTCCTGCCAGTAGTTGTATGGCTAATCGCTTGGTAGAGAAGGAGTTTATAATCAGGTCATCTGCAAACATATCAGATTTCAAATCTTCAATGGTTTTACTTGATTGCGTTCATTTATGAATTCACCCTTAGAAATGGATATTCTGTTTTTGTTCTTATGTCTAATGGCTTTTTATTTATTTTATTTTATTATTTTTTTCGCAGATCTTTTCTCCATTCCAGCCAAACAAGCTCCTGACTCCACATTAGTGTCTGATTCTTGTATAATTTATGAAGTGCCTTACTTTACATTTTTTTTACAATGTGCAGAATTACTTAGGGATCGTTTATTTGCCCTTTACCCTCAGATTAACTATATAATCATCCTAGAGGTGAGCAACGTTACTTTAACGTACTCTGCAGCTCAGATTTCATTTCAGCACTTAACTACTGCACTGCACCTTTTAATGGTGCCGTCTTTTCTGAATTCACAGCAATAAGAGATTTGAGAATAAATAATCTTGGCTTTATTTAGCTTTTTTTAACAAAAATAACATTAAAAGCATGAAAAACATATTGGAAATATAACACAAAATACTTATACTTTTTTGGTGGTGATGCTGAGGTGACCACCACTACATCTAAAACACATATAAAACAGAAATCACTGTATATACAATATTCTTAAAGTGTCTAATTGGACAATAAAGACATACTACATAGTTCCAACCACTGTTAAATTCGTTGAGTAATAAATCTAGTCAAAGACTTAGGGCTCTATTAGATTCTTCGCGCAAACATTAACGCGTGCGCAAAAACGCATTAACGCGAGGGGCAAAACCCTTTGCGCAGAACGTCGTATTACAATGTCCACGCAAAAAATGCGTGTTAACGTCTAACGTGGGTGAACCTGCGCGAACCCTTTGCGTAATGTACTTTGCGCGTCCTATACTTAGGCTGGGGTCAGACCAGTGCACTTTTAACGTGCGTTCTGGCGCACTTAATTACGACCGCACTAGCAGCAAATGACGGGCAATGACGGCCACTATACGAAGTACGGTCGCACGAAAGTCTGGCCGCGCAACGCAAGTGGAAAATGAACGCATTTTTTCGAGAACGCAGAACCGCTAGTACAGACGTACAGAGTGCGCTGCGTCCGCTATTATTATTATTATTCTTTATTTATAAAGCGCCAGCATATTCCGCAGCGCTAGCGGTGTGTGTGTGTGATTTGGAGACGTCAGACCCTGCTCGTGTCCGGCCAACATAACGTCCAGACACCCAAAGTTTCCTGGTTTGGATCCGTAAAAAATCACGCACGAAAATGCGCATCGTATGACCGTTTTCGCGAAATCCGTGAAAAAATACGTCAATGCGTTCGGACGCACTTTTTTACGTTCGCGTGTAAAAATGCTTTTGTTTGACCCTAGCCTTAACATTGTGAGCGCAAATGCGTTTGTGTGCTGATGCCGCAAGGTATTACAATCTTAGCGCGAAATTTAACGGACAACGTTTGCGCGCATAATTTTAACGTCTGGATGCTGGTATTAATGGCAAATCTGAACATCCTGGCCGAACCCAAATACACCAGCCCGAAAAAAAATAAATACAGCAACGCATAGTTACACATTCTAGACGTACCCAAACAATAAAATAGAGAAGTTGTGCGCGTTTTTATTATTGCTGCAGCATATATACTCAGATTGATTTTGACAGACGCAAAAACTTAACGGGATACAATTGTGGCTCTTAATTCTGATTGGCTGAATCGCATGAATAAACAGTCCACCCACCGATTTCTGCGCGCAGTGCTAATGCGTGCGAGTTTTTACGCGTCTTTTTTACGCTCAGTATTTTTTGACGGATGAAAAAATGCGCTCGGATTGTAATACCAGCGTCAATTTACACGCGTTAATGTTTAATGCTGCGCACAAAAAAAATATAAATTAAGACAAACTATTTTTTTAACTTTTTCAGTTTAAAATCCATAAACTTTCTGCTTGTGTAGCGTTATCCACTTTTTAATTAAGGTTTTCTCCATAAGACTCCATGGACAGACAGACATAAGCTTTGCATGAGCTGGCACGAGTGTGATCCGGTCAGGATAGTAGAAGGATACTCGGAGGAACACTGGGACTATTTGTTTCCAGTGTTCAGCTGTCCGCGGAGTGAGGATGCAGAGGATCGCAACGCTCTCTGCACCAAGGGATCTGGGATGAGAATGAATTTTTTTGGTGTTGTTATATTATTGTGTTAGGTGATTGTGCTGAAGCAAAATCACTTGACACCTGGTTTTGAGAAGCACTATTCATTTCAGAATAATGTCAGGCATAGATGAAGGACGAGCTGGTTGGATCTGCTAGTGGAAAATGAAAATCTCTCATACAAAGTATAGGAGACGTTAAAGTACACTAAGGAGCCACTACATCCAAGACGCAAGCTGAGAACAGTGATGGCTGGGATGGCCTATTGACGTTCTTAGGAGGTGCCAATTCTGGAACTGATGTAGGAGGGCTAATTGAGGACGCCGTTCAGGCATTCATTCTGTAGTGGAACACACCCAACCTGTGAGATGCTGTATGCCCTGTGGGACATTTTCCACAAAGGCACAGATGATGAATAATGTCTATGCGTTCCAAGTTGGAACGCATGGTGTCCCAGAAGTGGCGCCCATGTGGTGGCTGGATTGAGCTGATAAAGCTAGATTATTTTATTATGTTATTTTATCCCTGAGGAAGTTCAGAGTGTATTAAGATGAAACGCGTTGGATATTATACATTTTTTTTGTCAATATTAAAGTTTGCAATCCTTTATACCATCGGGAGCCTGGGCTGGTTTTTCAAGCAATGGACCAATGCCGGTGATCAGTGATTGGCAGTAGAATTCCCGGTGGCATGTCACAGCAGATGAAATCGAGGACCTTTGTGAATTCAATGGAGCAGCAACATCTGATGTGCCTATGTTGGTTATTTTTTTAGTGAGTGTGGTCCTTAGGGGCCATTTTATTTACAGGGTTATTCAAAGAGTACCAAAATTCCACCGGAATCAAATTCCCCGACCCTGCGGTGAATTCAGCATTCACCACAGGGTCTCCGAAGTGCAGGGAAAATCCGCCGAACGCATCTGAAAAACCACCACAAAACCGCCACACCAAACGGAAAAACCACCGCAAACAGCAAGAAAAAACATTGAATCAATCCGATTAGCGCTGAAAAAACGCCAAACGCATGCGGTGATCCGGTGAAAAAAAAGCTGCTGATCTGCCGATCAGAGCGCCAACCAGCTGCTGGAAAAAGCCGACAATCCGACGAACGGTTAAAAAAACCCAAAAAAACCTGCAATTCTAAACAGCCATTTGCGAAAAACTACTGCACGAAAATGCCTGAAAATTACATACATTACAGGTCCTATGAATAATAATAAAAGGGTCTGTTACAGAAAAAAAAGCTATTTAAAAAGAAATGTAAAAAACAAATTGCCGGAAAAATACTGAAAAATGCCTAAAAAAATCATAAAAAAATAAAATAAAAGACACTTCTTGCTGCAAATGAAAAGAAGAAACGATTTAATATAAATTTAATAAAAACAGGGCAATTTTTGTACATTGAAACCTATGGGATTCGCCTGATTAAACCTGTTGAACGAAACCACCAATAATCAAGGCATTTCACTGACATTTTGGTGACAATTCGCAAATATTTGGGGAACTACCTGTTTTTTGAACAGTCTAACGGATCTGAAATTGTACTCTCTGGGGAAATTCACGGTTCGGTGCAATTTCGGAGCCAATTCGGCTCTCTTTGAATAACCGTTTTAGTGATTGTGCAGATCAATTTAAATACACAATGTACCCACTTTTGGTTGTTTTGTGGATATATTTCCATTTCTGTTTCTTCTTGTTGATGTTTCTGCGTCACAGGGAGGAGATGCAAAGTGAAGTAGCAGATACGCATATTTATTCACATCAAATCACTGATTATCCAGTGAGTGGTCACGTTTGCTGTGGCCAACTTTTTTTTTTAAATCCTATAGGTCATGGTAATTAATTTTGTTTCGCGATTGTTTATATTCAACAATTGTACATAAAAGCGTTTCATTTGTTGTTTCTTATCTCTCGTTGTATATAAATAATTTTTTTAAATAAACTCGATTTTATTTCACCGCTTTAAGAAATCAAAATCAAAAATAATTTGGTTAAATCCTTTATAAAATGTAGACTAGCACTCTTTAAAATATGAAAAAATACAGAATAATTAAATGCCGTATATATTTTTTATAATTAAAAAAAATGTTTTGTAGGAAATTTGCTCATTTCACAGTAAGAGATCCCTCCGTAGTGAGACCAAGATTGTGTCCCTCTGTGGATATTTTCCTTTTTAAAGAGAGATGAGACTTGATAGTGATACCACATTAAACACATCTCCTATTGATCACGTCTAACCTTGCAAAGGAACTACCCTGCATTAACTACTTTTTACATCATCGGTCCCCCTGATGGGACCGCAGATGTTAACAGACAGTTTAAATGTCATTAAAGGTCAACAGACAGGGCATGGAGGTCACTGTGGCGATCGTTTCCGGACCAGAAAACAATCTCGCTGCTAACCGCGTCACCCTCTGAGACTGTTAAAGAACATTATAGTCTGGGAAGAGATGCTGAGGTGGTTTTGACTATCTTTAATTTTTATGCCTCACAAGGTCAAGGTCTTAGACCAAAGAAAAAAAAAAACGACTGCGTTAGGATAATCCGTGGCCTGCAAAAATCGGCAACTATTTAAAAAAAAATTAAATAAAAATAATTAAAAATAAACAACACATTTTGTAGCTTTCAATAAAAACAGATTTGAAGAATCGTTAATAGAAAATTAATATATAGAGATTAGATATGTGCTAGGTCGAACATTTGGCTCCCTTCGGTTCAGCAATGTCGTCAATTTTGATATTTTGGAATCGGAAATTTTTCAGCATTACCAGTTCAGCTGAATTGAAAATCGGCAAAAGTTTTGGGACTTTGAATTTTCAGATGAGCATTATTTACTACTGTAATTTTACTGACATCAGTAACATGAAATAAATGACACTAGGGTTAGGGTTAGTATTAAGGTTATGGTTACTGCATTTTTCACATAGTTATATAGGCTGAAAAAAGACATGCTTGCCAATATGCAACATACTGGGAAAAAATTCCTTCTTGACCCCAGAATGGCGTCAGATTTCTCCTTGGATCAAGAAGCTTTTACCCACATATTAAATATTATAACCCTTAATATTCTGTGTCTGCAGGAAGTCATCCAGTCGCTTTTTAAAAGTCTGTACAGACTCTGACCCAACCACCTCAACAGGCAGAGAATTCCACAGCTTTATTGTTCTCACCGTAAAATAACCCTTCCTATGCTTTAAGCTAAATTTTCTTTCTTCCAGTCTAAATGGATGACCCCTTGTCCTATGTATAGACCTGTTAATGAATAGGTTATCAGTCAATGGTTGATAATGGCCCCGTATATATTTATATAAGGTTATCAGATCCCCTCTAAGGCGCCGTTTCTCTAAACTAAACAGGTTTAAGCTTGTTAGTCTTTCCTCATAACTTAACCCTTCCATTCCCCTTATTAATTTAGTTGCCCGTCTCTGCACTTTTTCTAGCGCTATAATATCTTTTTTTAAGACAGGTGCCCATAATTGCACGGCATATTCAAGGTGCGGCCTGACCATTGATTTATACAGAGGCAAAATTATGTTTTCATCCCGAGAGTGAACTCCCCTTTTAATGCATGCCAGTACTTTGCTGGCCTTGGCGGGTGCTGTTTGACATTGCACATTGTTACTTAGTTTGAAGTCTATGATTATTCCCAAATCCTTCTCCTGCTTGGATTTCCCTAACTCTGTACCATTTAGGGTATAAATTACTTGTGTGTTCTTCACTCCAAAGTGCATAACTTTGCATTTATCTAGATTAAATTTCATCTGCCATTTAAGTGCCCAGTCCCCCAATCTATATAAATCCCTCTGCAGCGAAGTAACATCCTGCTCACATTGTATTACTTTTCCTAGTTTTGTGTCATCTGCAAACACTGATACATGACTTTCAATGCCTATCTCAAGGTCATTTATAAATAAATTGAACAGTATTGGTCCTATAACAGACACCTGAGGGACACCGCTTACCACTGGTGTCCATCTTGAAAATGTACCATTTATGACCACTCTCTGTACCCTATCTTTTAGACAGTTTTCTATCCAAGAACAAGTATTTTCATCTAGACCAATTTTTCTTAATTTAAATAGTAACCTTTTGTGTGGAACTGTGTCGAAAGCTTTGGCAAAATCTAAGTAAATCACATCCACTGCGACCCCCTGATCTATACTTCTACTTACTTCCTCATAGAACGTAATTAGGTTAGTCGGACATGATCTGTGTTTCATGAAACCATGCTGATTTTTGCCAATTACATTATACCTCCCAATAAATTCCTGAATATTATCCCTTAGTAACCCCTCGAATACTTTCCCAGCCACAGATGTTAAGCTCACAGGTCTATAATTCCCAGGCACAAATTTTAAACCTTTCTTAAATATAGGGACCACGTCAGCTTTTCTCCAATCCTCTGGTACTATTCCTGAAAGAAAAGAATCTCGAAAGATTAAGAACAGAGGTTTACATATTTCAACACATACAGTTGTGTTCAAAATTATTCAACCCCCAATGCTGTAAAAGGTTTTAGGGAATTTAGTGTACATTTGTAATTGTATTGAGAATGAAATCCTACAAGGACTTTTTAACCCCTTAGTGACCGGGCGGTTTTACACAAATCCGTCCTTTAGTGACCGCTGCTGTTTTTACGTTTCTGCGCTGCTCGTGTTTAGATCAAATTTTCCTCTTACTCGTTTATTCAACACACACATATTATACACCCTTTTTCCCGCCATTAAATGGACTTTCTAGAAATACCATTATTTCCATCATATCCAATAATTTAATATAAAAAAAATATGAAATATGATGAAAAAAATGGTAAAAACACACTTTTTTGTAATTTAATCCCCTAAAGCTATAACCACCAATAAAGACCCCGGCTAAATAGTTTCCAAATTTTATCCCGAGAATAGAAATACCCAATTTTTACATGTTTTTACCTTTTAACCCTTTCACTGCTGAGCCAGTTCACCTATGTGCGCTGCGCTCATTCTGACCATTTTGTGCTAATTATTTTTAGATGACAGCCTAGGTCCTATTTAATTAAACTCCCCCCAGACAAAAAAACTTTTAAAAAAAAAACATTTTTTTATTTTATTTAATTTTTTTATTATTTTTTTTTATTTAATTTTTTTTTTACATTTTTTTTTAAAACCAAACCTGGTCATGTTTGGTATCATTTGAAAGGCCATAATCAGGCCTTTCAAATGATGGCAAATATGACCATCTAGCTGCCATGGATCGGGAGATAAAGGGATCCTTAGGATCCCCTTATCTCTACATGGCAGCTAGAGGGTTAACTGGCCCACTGACATCCTCACACATATGGTGAGGTTGTCAGTGGGTGGGAGGGACCTGGAGGCTTGGCTGACATCCAAGATGTCAGCCCCCCTCCAGGTTTGAATCACGTTTTGGCGCCAAATGGCGCCGCAACGTGATCCGGCGACGAAATGGTTAATGCCATACACTCTCCCTTCTCCAGCGGTGCAAACGGCATCTCCCTAGCTTCAATGGTTGGGGAGATAGAGGGCTCCGAAGGAGCCCCCCCTCCCCTCCATTGAAACACATGGGGGCACCTTCTGATGACGTCACCACGCAGCGTGGCGACGTCATCAGCCTCGCCTGCCCATGTAAATCACATGGGCAGGCTTCCTCCCTGCCAGATCGCCGTGGGATCCGACGAGGGAGGTGAGTATCGGGCGGGAGGGGGATTTGGCGCCGGTGACGTACCCTGTACGTCCGCGGGTCTAAGGGAGACCCGAGGACAGGACGTACAGGGTACGTCAGCGGCCCTTAAGGGGTTAAAGAACCATATGCAACTAAAATGACATCAATTGGTTTTGTAATACAGTAGTAAATGTTTCTTTTGTGAATTCTTCATTGACGCAATTATTCAACCCCTTAAAGAATACCACTCTGAAGAACAGAGGTTCATTCAAGTGTTTTCAATCAGGTATTGAAAACACCTGTGATTGTCACGGAGCAGCAATAAAGCATAATAAGCACCAATTAGGCAGCTTTAAAATGACTGTGATACTCAGCTCCTTCTAGACATTTACTGGTGTGGTTACAAACATGGTTAAGTCAAGAGAATGGTCCAGGAAGACAAGAGAAGAGGTGATTACTCTTCACAGGAAGGGCAATGGCTATAAGAAGATTGCAAAGATGTTAAACATACCAAGAGAGACCATAGGAAGCATCATTCGCAAATTCAAGGCAAAGGACACTGTTGAAACGCTACCTGGTCGTGGCAGAAAGAAGATGCTGACTTCGACTGCTGTGCGCTACCTGAAGCGTAGAGTGGAGAAAAGTCCCCGTGTGACTGCTGAGGAACTGAGAAAAGATTTGTCAGATGTGGGTACTGTAGTTTCAGTTCAGACAATACGGCGCACACTGCGTAATGAAGGCCTCCATGCCAGAACTCTCAGGCGCACCCCCTTGCTGTCTCCAAAGAATAAGAAGAGTCGACTGCAGTATGCCAAAAGTCATGTGGACAAACCACAGAAGTTTTGGGATAGTGTTCTGTGGACTGATGAAACAAAATTAGAACTGTTTGGGCCCATGGATCAACGCTATGTTTGGAGGAGGAAGAACAAGGCCTATGAAGAAAAGAACACCTTGCCTACTGTGAAGCATGGCGGGGGGTCAATCATGCTTTGGGGCTGTTTTGCTTCTGCAGGTACAGGGAAGCTTCAGCGTGTGCAAGGTACCATGAATTCTCTTCAGTACCAGGAGATATTGGATGACAATGTGATGCAGTCCGTCACAAACCTGAGGCTTGGGAGACGTTGGACCTTTCAACAGGACAATGATCCCAAGCATACCTCCAAGTCCACTAGAGCATGGTTGCAGATTAAAGGCCGGAACATTTTGGAGTGGCCATCGCAGTCACCTGACTTAAATCCAATTGAGAACCTCTGGTGGGACTTAAAGAAAGCAGTTGCAGTGCGCAAGCCTAAGAATGTGACTGAACTGGAGGCTTTTGCCCATGACGAATGGGCGAAGATACCCGTAGATCGCTGCAAGACACTTGTGTCAAGCTATGCTTCACGTTTAAAAGCTGTTATAACTGTAAAAGGATGTTGTACTAAGTACTAAGATTGAATGTCACTTGGGGGTTGAATAAAACTGATAATGATGTGAGCACAGAAAAGACATTTGTGGTTATTTCATTATAAATGTTATGTTATATTTGTCTGACCTACACGTGCCTCTTTGATTTAATTGTAAGCAAGATGACTGAATGATCAAAATCAATGTCAAACTGGCCAAAACACTCAATTTCAGTGAGGGTTGAATAATTTTGAACACAACTGTAGCTCTCTCAGTACTCGCGGGTGAATTCCATCCGGCCCTGGGGCTTTATTCACATTCACATTGTTTAATTTCTGCAAAACCTTGTCCTGAGTCAACCAGTCACTTTGTATTAGTGAGTTTTTATTAATGAATTTCATGTCTCCTGTTATAGGTTTCTCTTTGATAAATACTGAAGAAAAATAATCATTCAAAATTTCTGCCTTATCCTGATCTTCAGTTAACAATAACCCTGACTCAGATTTTAGTGAACCTACATTTTCACTCTTGGGTTTTTTAGAATTTATGTACCTAAAGAATCTTTTAGGGTTGGTCTTGCTCTCTTTGGCTATTTCTTTTTCATTTTCTAGTTTAGCCCATCTAATCGCATTTTTACATGCTTTATTGGCTGCCCTATATGCTTTATAGGATGCCTCAGATTTATCAAATTTAAAAGCTTTAAATGCCTTCTTTTTATTTTTCATTTCCTTAGTTACCTTCCTACTGAGCCACATTGGTTTCAGTCTGTTTCTTTTATATTTATTAACCAGTGGAATATATTGTGATGTGTACTTTTCTAGTGTTAGTTTAAAGAGATTCCACTTATCCTCAGTGTTTTTCCCGTGAAAGAGTTTCTGCCAGTCAATGACATTGAGAGCTTCCTTTATTTTAATAAAGTTGGCCTTTTTAAAATTATATGTTTTAGCATGCCCCTTATGAATGTGTTTTTTGAGTTTATTTCAAAAGTCACCATAGTATGTTCACTGTTTCCCAACTGTTCCTTTACATTAATATTTGAGAAAAGATCCACATTATTTGTTATAACCAGGTCCAGACAGTTATCCTCTCTAGTTGGTGTTTCTACCAGTTGTGACATGAAGGTATCATTTAAAATGTTCTGAAACCGGATACCCTTTGCTGAATTACTAGTCCCACTATCCCAATTAATGTCCGGGTAATTAAAATCTCCAATAATTAAAGTGCTACCATGATCTGCAGCCTTCCTAATTTGCTCTAACAGTTGTTCTTCCTCATCATTATCTATATTAGGTGGTTTATAGCATATACCAACCAATAGTTGACTTCCCTGTTTGTTCCCCAACGAAATATTTACCCATAAGGATTCCACATTTCCCTCATCGCTTTCCAGTTTTGTAATATTAGGCTTTAAATCCTGATTTACATATAAACACACTCCACCCCCTTTCTTATGTTTCCTATCCCTTCTAAACAATGTATAACCGTTTAAGTTTACAGCCCAGTCATGCGTCTCGTCCCACCACGTTTCTGTTATTCCTATTATGTCGTATTGCTTAGTGTGTGCTATTGCCTCTAGTTCCCCCATCTTGTTATTGAGGCTCCTTGCATTAGCAAGCATACATTTAATGTTGTCTCTACCCACACATGCTGAATGCGACTTTACATTACATGCCTCCACTGTTCTGACATTACCCATCCCCCCGGCTCCACCTCCCTTAGTCTGAGCTGAAACCGTTCCGCTATCTGCTCTGTCTCCATTTTGTAAAATACTGTATCCCTCCCCCCTTCCACTAGTTTAAAGTCTCCTCCAACCTTTTAACCATCCTCTACCCTAGCACAGCAGACCCTCTACCATTCAGGTGCAATCCATCACGACTATACAGTTTGTACCCCAGTGCAAAATTTTAGAGCCCAGTGCTCTAAAAACCCAAAGCCCTCCTTCCTGCACAAAGCTTTAAGCCACGCATTGACCTCCCTGATCTCCCGCTGCCTTTCCACTGTAGCACGTGGCACAGGTAGGATCTCAGAAAATACTACCTTGGAGGACCTCTTCTTCAGTTTACTTCCTAATTCCCTGAAATCATTCTTCAGGTCCTTCCATCTTCCTCTTACTTTGTCATTGGTACCAATATGGACCATGACAGCTGGGTCATCTCCAGCCCCTCCCAATAATCTATCAACTCTGTCAACCACATGCCTAACACGGGCACCCGGCAGACAGCAAACTGTCCGGTTAAGGCGATCAGCGCGACAGATTACCCTGTCTACTCTCTTAATAATAGAGTCCCCTACCATCACAACCTGTCTAGGCTTACTTGCCCTCTTTATCCCTTCCTTACTTGGTGGGCTGATCCCCCTGCTGTTAGAGGGAGCAGCCTCCTCCAGTACTGCTACACCTGAGCTGATGCACCCAACATCTTCGCTCAAAGGGGCAAATCTGTTGGTGTGCGCAAGATCAGGACTAGCCAACCTTTTCCTCTTCCCTCCCCCCTTGCTACCACGTGTCACTGACACCCAGCTACCAACCTGCTCCCCAGTTAACTCCACTCCTCCCACACCCCTAGATTCCTCAACTATACTTTGCTCCGTTATCTTCCCGTTTTGTATTATGGTTAGGGATTGTGTTACTGTTTGAGTTTATTTTAGGAGTAGGGTTAGGTTTACTTTTAGAGTTAGCGTTATGGTTGCAAAAAATATAACACTCAGCATGTGAAATAATGAAGGTCATAACTTTTCATGTATTACACTGACATGTAAAACAATTCCCACTCGGCATGTGAAATCCAAAAGTGTCTCACTTTTCATGGAATGCACAATCTTGTAAAACACTTCACACTTAGCATATCAAATACTGTAGGGCATCACTTTTCATGTGATGCATGAACACGTAAAACAATTCACACATAGCATATTAAATCCCGAAGGACATAGCTTTTCAAGTCAGATACACATTTTTAAAGCTCTTTACACTCAGAAAGAATATGAAATACAATTACTTTTCATATTTCTTCTTGATTTAGGGTTAGGGCCAGTACTAGGTTTAGTGTTACTATTTCCGCTTGATTTAGGGTAGAGATGTGCACCAATTTTTTTTTCGGTTAGTTTCGGTTCCTTTCGTTCGGATTTTGTAACTTTTCGTTTTGGATCGTTTCGGACGATTTTCTTTTCGGCTCGTTTTTCGTATCGACTTGATTTCGGCCATTTTCGTGTTATCGGATCGGCTCGTTTTTCATATCGACTTTTTTTTCGTGATATCAGAAATTTTCTTGTTTTTCGGAACGTCTGTTCTCCTCGTTTCAAAGTGTCTATTCCTTTTGACTGAAACTAATGGTTTTTCGGATCCGATATTTCTGTCGATACGATAATCCTGTCGATACGGTAATTCTGTCTATACGGTAATTCTACCGAGTCTATCGTTTTTTTTATTAAATAAAGATCGTTTTTATCTTATGAATATGCATTGCACAACTTTATTTAATCATATTAAAATGGTATGAAAGGAACAAAAATGAACAAAATGATTTAAAAACCCAAAACTGACCCAAATGGTCTAACTTTAAAAATAAAAACCAGAATAAAAGGTTTTAAAACAGAAAAAAAGCTGAACAAAATTATCAGAAATGAAAAAAAATAAAAACAGAAAAAATAAAATGATTTAAAACAAAAAAAAATTAAAAAATTAATCCAGCATATGAATCCGCACACTGCTGGGAACAAGCCCCTCTCTGCGTGGTATAATTAATGCAGCATATGAATATGCGCACTGCAGGGAACAAGCGCCTCTCTACGCGGTATAATTAAAGCAGCATATGAATATGCACACTGCGGGGAACATGTGCCTCTCTGCGCGGTATAATTAATGCAGCATATGAATACGCACACTGCGGGGAAGCGCCTCTCTGCGGTATAATTAATGTATACGTCCGTGTTATATGTATATGTATCCTGTCTGTATATTATAACTTAAAATGCAATAAAATTAGAATTTTCAAAAATTTACAAGGTGTAAAGTGTTTTTTTTTTTTTCTTCACATTGTAACATGCAAGCGTTTACGGTTATATTTTGTATGAGTTGCGCTTGTTAAAAAAATTAGAGATGGGGGACTTGTTACATACATTTTTTTGTGGGAAAATTACCTGATTTTTAACAAACGCAACCCATACAAAAATCGTTAGTGCAGCATTATTGTTCACATTATAATTGAAATGGGAACAATATTGCTGCATTAGCAAAACAAAACAAATTTTTTTTTAAATTTATTTATTTTTTAATATTTTTATATTTAATTTTTTATTTTTTAAAATTTTTCTTAACTTTTAACCTGGTCATGAAAGGCCATGCTCTGGCCGATCCAACAATACCAAAAATTAACCCCTAGCTGTCATGGATTGGGAGATAGGGGGTTCCAATGAATCCCCTATCTCCACCATTGGTGGCAACTAGGGGTTAACTCCAGAACTAACTCTATCCGACGTCCCGATGTAAAACATCGGGACTTTGGATAGATTTAGACTATTTCTTTTTTTCACTTCGGATAGTTGAAATCTATCCAAAGTCCCGATGTTTCACATCGGGACTTTGAATAGAGTAAGTCCGTCCATTAAAAAATTAAGCATACTGAGTTTTAAGGATCAGCACGCTGGACAGCAACATCCTGGTGCTATCCAGCGTGCTGATCCTTAAAATTCAGTATGCTTAGGTGTTAAAGGGACGGAAGACTTACTCTGGATATCCAGAGTATGTGTTCCGTCCGTTAAACCGTAAGCATACAGAGTTTTAAGGATCAGCACGCTGGATAGCACCAGGATGGTGCTGATCATTAAAACTGAGTACACTTATGTTTTTAACGGACGGACTTACTCTATTTAAAGTCCCGATGTGAAGCATCGGGACTTTGGATAGATTTCGACTATCCGAAGTGAAAAAAAAAAAATAGTCAAAATCTATCCAAAGTCCCGATGTTTTACATCTGGACTTTGAATAGAATAAGTCCATCTGTTAAAAACTTATGGTAGGGCGCTGCCCCTTGTGCCCCTATGGTCGAGCCAGCAGTAATAAAGACATATGTCATAAGAACTGCTGAGGTTTATTCCTCTTTGCAATATATACAGTATGGTAAATACAGAAATTAGCCACAAGATGTATACATAAAACATTATTCAGAATAAAAATCTAAAAGTGAAAAAAGCGAAATTTAGTATACACTGCCGAGCCTTAAATTGATTGGTTAATTACTGCAGTGCAACCATAGCCAAAAAAGAGACAGTTTTTTCCCCAACTAGTGGAACAGCCAAGTGTGGTGGGTTTACATAATACAAATCTTTATTAATCACCCACTGCCCTGTTTGAGCTTATTGTTTGGATATATAATTTTAGAGATCTGTGATTAATAAAGATTTGTATCTTTTAAACATACCACAATTGGCTGTGCCATTAATTGGGGCACAACCAGTCTCTTTTTTGGTTATGGTTGTATTCAAGGTTCAGGGTTAGGCCCTTTTTATGGTGTTTCCACGTCCTTCTAGTGTCAACCTGTTCTTTGACTGTTTGGCCTAAGGTGATCCTTACAAATATAGATTAATTACTACAGTGATTAATATGTTTCAGCTGATGAGGTCATGTGACTCCCTGAATATACTGAATGAGCAGGTTTTTCCATCAATGGATCTTTTTCTCCCCTAATGGCACAACGGGCATATTCCAAGATGGCAATGCCAGGATTCATCAGGGTCAAATTGTGCGAGAGTGGTTGAGGGCACATGAGACATCATTTTCACACATGGATTGGCCACCACACAGTCCAGACCTTAACCCCATTGAGAATCTTTGGGATAATGTGCTGGAGAAGACTTTACGCAGCGCCGCGACTCTCCCATCATCAATACAAGATTTTGGCTACAAATTAAAGGAACACTATAAAAAAAAATAGTTTCCTTTTGTTGCCCTTAAATAATTGGGGAGAGGCACTTCTTCGGCTACAGGGGCTCCCAAACCTGGAACTTCCTGAGGTTTTCTAATGCAGTTTGCGGCCCTACACAACTTGCGTAGCTTAGGAGCTGAAAATCTCGCAGCACGACGGGACTCTTGCACTTTACATATACAAGTTTCCATAACACCTGCGCAGAACGATGGATTAGAGCTACACACGCATGTGCAGATTCGATCCGTCGGCTGCCTCTCACAGACCGTTCGCTACAGTGGTTGTTCTCAGAGAGAGTAACGTCGGCATGCTCTCTGCATGCCAATGTCACTGGTGCCCGACTGCCAAGTAATTAAAAAAGTCCCGGCTGCTGTTGATGCTGGGTGGGTGGAAGAAACTCCTCTACTTCATCCACCATTTTCTACCACATCGGGGCAGATGGGGGGGAGAGGGGGCACTTCTCACATCCTGACCACTTTATAAATATAAAGTGGTAAGGATGAGTAGAGTGTCCCTTTAATGCAACTCTGGATGGAAATAAAGGTTTTGACATTGCATAAGCTTATTGAAGCGATGGTGCAGCGAAAGGCGACCCAACAAAATATTTGAGTGTGCGACTTTTTTGACCACGCGGTGTATATTGCTACATTTGTCTCTACGCACTAATCAATACAGCAGACTGCTCTGACCACTTAAGCATGGTACCTCCACCCTGCCCATGCCGCTTCCATCCTCAATAAAACACTGAAACAATTGATTCGTTCGGCCCATGCCCGTTGTCATGCTCCCCCTCCTTATTTGTCCAGTGGAAGCCTTTCTTGCATTCATGTGCTATGAATTTATGATATTTCTGTGCTTTAATATACAGTCAGGTCCAGAAATATTGGGACATCGACACAATTCTAACATCTTTGGCTCTATACACCACCACAATGGAGTTGGAATGAAACAAACACAATGTGCTTTAACTGCAGACTGTCAGCTTTAATTTGAGGGTATGTACATCCAACTCAGGTGAACGGTGTAGGACTTACAGCAGTTTGCAGATGTGCCTCCCACTTGTTAAGGGACCAAAAGTAATGGGACAGAATAATAATCATACATCAAACTTTCCCTTCTTAATACTTGGTTGCAAATCCTTTGCAGTCAATCACAACCTGAAGTCTGTAACGCATAGACATCACCAGACCCTGGGTTTCATCCCTGGTGATGCTCTGCCAGGCCTCTACTGCAACTGTCTTCAGTTCCTGCTTGTTCTTGGGGCATTTTCCCTTCAGCGAGTGAAATGCATGCTCAATGGGATTCAGGTAAGGTGATTGACTTGGTCATTGCAAAACATTCCACTTCTGTCCCTTCAAAAAACCTTTGGTTGCTTTTGCAGTATGCTTTGGGTCATTGTCCATCTGCACTGTGAAGCGCCGTCCAATGAGTTCTGCAGCATTTGGCTGAATGTGAGCAGATAATATTGCCCGAAACACTTCAGAATTCATCTTGCTACTTTTGTCAGCAGTCACATCATCAATAAATACAAGAGAACCAGTTCCATTGGCAGCCATACATGCCCACACCATGACACTACCACCACATGCTTCACTGATGAGGTGGTATGCTTAGGATCATGAGCAGTTCCTTTCCTTCTCCATACTCTTCTCTTCCCATCACTCTGGTACAAGTTGATACTGGTCTCATCTGTCCATAGGATCTTGTTCCAGAACTGTGAAGGCTTTGTTAGGTGTTTATGGCAAACTCTAATCTGGCCGTCCTGTTTTTGAGGCTCACCAATGGATTTACATTTTGTGGTGAACCCTCTGTATTCACTCTGGTGAAGTCTTCTCTTGATTGTTGACTTTGACACACATACACCTACCTCCTGGAGAGTGTTTTTGATCTGGCCAACTGTTGTGAAGGGTGTTTTCTTCACCAAAGAAAGAATTCTTTGGTCATCCACCACAGTTGTTTTCCGTGGTCTCCCGGGTCTTTTGGTGTTGCTGAGCTCACGGTGTGTTCCTTCTTTTGAGAACGTTCCAAACAGTTGTTTTGGCCACACATAATGTTCTTGCTATCTCTCTGATGGGTTTGTTTTGTTTCTAAAGCCTAATGAGGGCTTGCTTCACTGATAGTGTCAGCTCTTTGAATCTCATCTTGAGAATTGACCGCAACAGATTCACAATGCAAATAGCACATTTGAAATTAACTCCGGGGCTTTTATCTGCACATTGTAATTGGGGTTATGAGGGAATATCACACACCTGGCCATGGAACAGCTGAGAAGCCAATTGTCCCATTACTTTTGGTCCCTTAACAAGTGAGAGGCACATCTGCAAACTGCTGTAAGTCCTACACCGTTCACCTGAGTTGGATGTACATACCCTCAAATTAAAGCTGACAGTCTGCAGTTAAAGCACATTGTGTTTGTTTCATTCCAACTCCGTTGTGGTGGTATATAGAGCCAAAGATGTTAGAATTGTGTCGGTGTCCCAATATTTCTGGACCTGACTGTATTTTGCTAAATATTATGATAATATAGATTTTTTTATTCAGGTGTGCAATCTCCTTATAGACAGTCTGTGTGGAGCCTATGGGTGCATACATAGGTGTGCGCAGGGAGTGTGCCACCCTAATGTCGGGTAAAGAAGTAATTTATCACCCCATACATTGACATTTCAGATGTCCCTTATCTGGTTCATGATGAATAACTTAAAAAATGGACTTTATCTCTGATTACAGGCTTCATATTGCTAAAGAAAAACATATATTTTGTGCAAAATCTTCTACTAAACATAATTTTTAAATGAATAAATGCACTGTGGGTGCACACCGGGCCTAGTGCATTGGGCTGTGCATGCCAGTGGGTGCAAACAATGCACGCACCGAATAGATTGCATATGTAAGGAGGGGCACGTTAGTGCAGCTTTTTAATACTTTTGCAGAGAGTCCAAGTTGTACAAAAAAAATAAAAAATTAGTCTGTAGAAAATTCTGCAATAAAACAACGTCCAGCACACTGACTAGTGAGATCTGAGGATTTTTATAAATGCAACATTTGTACAAGACGTGACAAATGAACCGTGCATCTTGAGAGCGAAATTATTGATAATGCCCAGTCTGTCGCCGCCACCTCGACACGCTGCATCCATTTGTTAAATGCTATTGAGTCGAAAGCCTTTTTTTTTTTTTTTTTACTTTGACATTTCTATATATGTAGATGTACAGCATTTTCCCTAATGCAAGCAACCACGCACTCTTTGTAAATTAGCCACTTAGATGTTTATTACTAATTAGCTGCAAACCACATTGTTTTCTTCAGCACTTACGGGAAATCCCATTTGGTATGTATAAATTTTTGTAAGTACCACAGAGCGCACCATTTTTTTTCCTCCCCTTATTTCCCTTTCTCCTCAGAAAGAATGGCAGCCTCGCATTATGATGTCAGCATATAAACATGGGTCACCATGCAAAATTAATGAGATAGCAGCCTGAACTGAACGGCTGGAGGAGATATAATTCAGGGGGAAAAAAAAAAAAAAACAACAAATAAAAAGAGAAATTGGATCTGACATGATTTGGAGCCTATTGTAGTTTGCTTTGTGAGCATTTTTTAACATAAATTAACTCGCTCTTTCCCACCACTTAAGGTTTTTTATTTTCACGACTTGAAAACAAGGCTGAATTTACAATTTTTAGTCATATTTCAAGTATACACAGTATATTCTTTTTAAAAGTCCTGCACCAAGTTTTTTGTTATCCAGGCCTTGATGTAAACAAGCAGCCACCAGTTTTGAAAACTTTATTGACAAGTTTTGTGACAGAAGTATGAAGGAAAGTAAGAAGTACATATTTCAACCTTTATTGAAATGCATAAGCCCAGACTAAATGTATTTTGGGAAAGTTATACAGAAAGGATAAGGCGTAACGTGTGTTTCAGGGCCACGCCCATGTCCTCCATCTTTTTACAACTGCATTGTATAGCACGTGAAAAATAGTATTCACATGTGGTTATAGCAGACTAGGACCGGATTAGGATCTTTATGGGTCTGCAGCTGATGATTTTGGAAAGCCTATTTTTGGAATTTCATGGAATAAAAATCAATTTCCTGCTTTTATGCCCCATTTCTTACTTTATACCCCCATTTCTCACCTTTATAACCCCATTTCATTCTTTATGTCCCTATATCATGCCTTTATACTTCCATTTCTAACTATTGGCTCCCATTTCTTATTTTATGTGTGCATTTTGTGAGTTTTATTACCTCATATTATTTTATGCTCCAATTCCATGTCTTTACGACTGCATTTCTTGCTTTTTGCCCCAATTTCACGCCCATATGCCCTCATTTCATTATGTCCCAATGCAGGTTCAGGTGCCATATGTGGTAATTACACTAAAGTGATAAAATAAAGCACTATGTTTCGTATACAATGAGAGTATTTATTCAGAGGTAATCACACAGAGGTAAACTATATATATCACATAGATTCAGAATTATTTAAACATAAAACCTCTCAAAATAACAATATATAAACCCATGAATTTAAATAAAACAATTACCAACCCCAAAATAATGAATAGTGACCCCCCTTTCTTACTAAACCCAATATCCTAAACTAAACTCAACCCAATATCCCAGCTCTCACCCACACGTCTGTCCTCTAGGCCCAAATCCACAGGTATCTCTCAAAGGCCCCTGGAGCTGCAGTCTGTTCACCAACAAGGTAGGAGAAAAAAGAGAAGGAAGATCCGGTTTGTTCCTACCTTTTTATAGGATTATTGACCATTCCTACCCTGCTCCACTTAATGCTTACTTCCAGGTAGCCCTGTGGTCATAATGAGATGTGGAGGGCGGGATGTAAACCCCCACACCATGGACCTGCTCCCGCCACAGCTGCGGATGAGAACGACAGAGTTGGGCAAGAACAGGTCAATAGTGTGAACATCACCTGCCTGTCTGCCTTGGCTCTTTCCAGGTCATGGGCCTGGAGTAGCAGCTCTATCAGCACCTAGCTTAATCCAGCCTTGCAGCAGACCTGACAGTTCTTGGAGGTTGTCAGATTGAGAGTATGAGGATGTAACCATCGAGGGGGCATAGCTGTGATACGTTTCACGTAATAAATGGTGGCCATGTCCATGAAATGGACGTGTCATCTTGGTGCTCATGCTCGCTGACTAAGCATCTAATCAGGCTTGCCCATACAGGAGTGCTGCATTGGCGCGAGCATACTTACAAGACCCTGACTTTGAAGTGTTTACGCACAATGAGCACCATTAAACAGGCACTCTTGGGTTGCAGCCTAGAGCTGCCACATGAGTGGAAGGACTGAGAGTTAACGTGTGTCCCACAAGAACATCATGTGGCTTGGCAGATCTGTTACAGTTTGAAAAAAGAGACTCAGGTAAGTAAGGGTTAACCTTTGTTTCATCCCTCATAACATTTCTAGAGACAGGGCCAGACACAATATTATTGCCAGCATTTCTAGGTCTTATTTAGACCTATTGGGACCATTTATATAAAAAAAGTATACTTTAGAACAAAAACACTGTATCTTATTAACAGCAAGTGAGTTCTAACAACATTTATTATAGTTTAGAGGTACTTTAGACGTAGGCGTTAGGCGTTTTGATATTTGGCATTGCCAAGAGAAAGATGAGAGACTGAACAATGCAGAAGAGCTGTAGGCCGCTATTGAAGCATCCTGGTCTTCCATAACACCTCAGCAGTGACGCAGACTGATAGCTTCCATGCCACATTGCCGCATTGAGGCAGTAATTGCTGCAAAAGGAGCCCGAACCAAGTACTGAGTACATATGCAGCTTACACTTTTCAGAGGTCCGATATTATTCTATGTACAATCCTTGTTTTACTGATTGCATGTAATATTCTAATTTTCTGAGATTGTGGATTTGTGGTTTTCATGAGTTGGAAGTCATAATCATCACAATTATGACAAATCACGGCTTGAACTGAGTCTCATATATTAGTTTCACCTTTTAAGTTGCATTACTGGAATAAATGAACTTTTGCACGATATTCAAATTTTTCGCGTTTCACCTGTATATAGTTATAAATTATTATGACAATGTATATATCAAATGGCACGTTGTCCTCAGTCAGTTCTCTCAAATATCTAGGTATGTGGATAGACCCAAACCTATCCTTTGGCCCCCACATCGAAAAACTCTCATCTAAACTTTATCCAAAATTAGGTGCCCTGTACAGAAACAAATCCTGCCTGAGCCCCGCGGTAAGAAAGCAGATTTTACAACAAATGATTATGCCAGCTTTTGAATACGGAGATGTAGTGTATGCAGCTGCCCGCAAACACACCTACATAAACTTACTACATTGTATAACTCATTCTGAGGGCTTTGTGCTACAATATAACCACATGGCCCACCATTGCGACATGTTAAAAGAGCTAAACTGGCTAGAATCCAGACGCACCCTTCACTTTTCCAACCTGGGGCTCCATTACAATCCTCACGTTAAAATGGGGGAGCTAGGGAGAAAAAACTGCGCCCGTAGTTTTCTCCCTACTGCCCCCGTTTTAACGTGAGATTACAATGCAGGCGCTTAAAAAGCTGCCTGCATTGTTAGCGTGCGCTACGCTCCAGGATTGTAATGTGGCCCCTGTTGCTTAAGAGCTTTTCTGGAAAGCTACCACACTACCTGAATATGCTGCTTCCCCCAGCAGTTCCCTCATCCTATAACCTCCGATCCAGGACCAGCACCTTACTTACTTGCAATACCACAATACAAAAAGAAAGTGGCTCGATCCTCATTTTCCTACAGAGCACCGCAGTTATGGAATAACCTCCCAGACGCCATCAAATCTTCCCCCAGTCCCAAGATTAAACAACAATCTTTTTTAGATCATTAAAAATAGCCTATTGCCCAATGGTTCAGTTTGTGCTGAGCCTTTATCAAGGTCTGTTTTTTCTTGGAGCCCATCTTTTAGGCTAGGGTCAGACTAGCGCACTTTAAACGTGCGTTCTGGCGCACTTAATTACGGCCGCACTAGTAGCAAATGACGGGCAATGACGGCCAATATATGAAGTACGGTCGCACGAAAGTCCGACTGCGCAACGCAAGTGGCAAACGAACGCATTTTGTCGAGAACGTCAAACCGCTAGTACGGTCGTACAGAGTGCGCTGCGTCCGCTAGCGGCGTGTGTGCGTGATTTGGAGATGTCAGACGCTGCTAATGTCCGGCCAACATAACGTCCAGATGCAAAAAGTGTTTTATTGATGATCCGTACAAAATCACGAACGCAAATGCGCATCGTATGACTGCTATCGCGTACTCCGTGAAAAAATGCGTCCATTCGTTCGAACGCACTTTTTCACAGACAACGCGAAAATGCGTTCGTCTGACCCTAGCCTAAGTGCATCTCCTAGGATTTTTGTATATTTATTTTTGAGACCTGTGCACCGGGCATGTTTATTTATTTAAGGAAATTGCTGGATACGGGTAAGAGATTATATATATATATATATATATATATATATATATATATACAGTAGGCCTTGTTAGTCCAGATGCCAAAATCCAGAGTATAGCAGTCTGTAGTGATACCATTTTTATTGGACTAACGTTACATTTAAAATACAAGCTTTCGACAGTGATCCGATTCCAGACCTGATGAAGAGAGGTTACACTCTCGAAAGCTTGTATTTTAAATGTAACGTTAGTCCAATAAAAAAGGTATCACTACAGACTGCTATACCATTTATATACACATATATATTGTTCTAGTAGCCACCATGCATGAAAGTCAGAGCTGACAATATGTATAATACTTTTGCTACTTCAAATAGCCGACTGTTCTTACTCCTGTTATATGAATTCTTCATAGCGTAGCACATTATTTCCTGATTTATTTAGGGATCTTTAGGTCCCTGCAGAGGTACCCGAGGGTTTATAATATGGATCTGACAAAGTGACTGTGATGC
The DNA here is from genome assembly GCA_009667805.1 of Leptobrachium leishanense. Classification (NCBI taxonomy): domain Eukaryota; kingdom Metazoa; phylum Chordata; class Amphibia; order Anura; family Megophryidae; genus Leptobrachium; species Leptobrachium leishanense. The sequence goes on from CM019064.1 coordinate 31,204,776, forward strand.
ACCAGCCCCCCGGTTCAACACATTGCAAATGCAAAGGTTTAAAGGAGCGGTTTTCCCGTGTCGATTCCCATGTAATCCGTGTGGCTGCATATAATAGACACTCTCTTGTCTTCAGGGTACTTAACATTTCAGACGCATGCTTGTAGCAATTAGCGCTTGCTGTGTGATGGAGGCTGCTGTGTTGACTGAGCCAATTAAGAGATCAATTAGTGAATCACAGGGAGCACCAGAGAGAGTCTTGGGTGACATCGGTCAGGATTTCAGTCAGTGCATTAGTGATGGGCCCTAATGAAGCTTCCTTTATATGGAAAATAAATTATGAATAGATTTTCTTTAAAAAAAATAAAATCTAATATATATTCATATACCGGCAATTTTATATTGTTTGTGGTTCGGGGGAAAACCTGGCACTAAACCTGAAAGAGGGAAATAGTAGCAACATGAGTCATTCACATAATATGACCAGACACAAAGCATACTGTAACCAAAGCTCCCTCCATCTTTGTGCCCTCACCCTCCGTGGCACATGTTTCAATCTTGGCCACACTATATATGGCCTTGGTGCCCATTGGAGAAGTGTGCATGCTGGACTCCTGCCAAGAGACTGCAGGCCAATATGGCAAAGCCAACGCTAACAGACAATGGGCATATGTGGGCATACGTGGCCGTTAATTAAGGGTTAACTTTGTTAATTGTATTGTTATCTTAACCCTGGTTGTTTATTAAGAGTTTGGTTTGTTTTAGTAATCCTTTTTAGAGCTATTGTTAGTGCTGTCTGTATGATTGTTTGTCCTTAGATTGATTTACTGTTGAGTTGTTGATAATCTGCTAATCCTGTGTATTGTAAAAGGATCAGGTTTCTGTATCTTCTTAACCGCTTACCGCTGGGCAGAATATTTCTAGACGTGGGTGCATTAATGCCGGCTGCTGCAGGTGGTCCCTCCGCCTCCGGCCCGCCTATGCAGCTGACGCGCGACACACGGCATTGGTGGGTCTGTCACGGCCCATAGTTGCTGCTGGGTGTTAATTGATTCTTATCCCCCTCATGTAGACAGTGTATTCTGCTGATTGTGTCATTTAATCACTTCCCTGTTTCCCATATAAACTGGTCCGCAATTCAGATTAACGATCGTTATTCTTCCCTGCATTAAACTGTGTCTGGTGTTTGGGGAGAGATACTAAAGGGGTTATTCTCATTTCTTGCACTTCGGGGTATCACATTCCCCGACCCTGCGATAAATTCAGCATTCACTGCAGGGTCCACAAAGTGCAAGGAAAAGGTGACGCAAAACCGCAGATTTTAAAATAAAATATCGGAACAGATAATTTTGGTGGTTTTGCAGCGTTTTTATTTTAAATCCACAGAAATTATCGGATTTCATCCAATATATTATTGGATCGGATCGGATAAATTATCGGATCCGATCAGATAAGCCGCCACAAAGCCACCGAATACATCCAGAAAAAGCTGGCGATCTGCCGAAAATGTCTGGAATTAACATTTAAGGTCCTATAACTACTAATAAAAAGGTGTTTTAGAAAGAAAAAAAAAACCGCTATTTTAAAAAAAAAAAAAATCCGGAAATAATGTTTTGGCGAAAAAATCCTAAAAAATGCCAGAAAATCTTAAAAAAAAATTAAAGAGACATTTTGCTGCAAATTAAATGGCTTAATAGATATTGAATATCAATATTTTTAACATTGAAACATTGGGTATTTGCTGATTAAACTTGCTGAATGAAACCACCGAACATCAGGGCATTTCTCTGACATTTCACTGCTTTTCGGTGCTCTGTGAATAGGTTAACCATTGCTTCGCTATGGGGATTTTGCTGCCTTTGAACAGGCACCACATTTTATAGGCAATTTGCCAAAATTTTGAGAACTGCCTGCTTTCTGAATAGCCGAATGGCCCCGAAATTGCACCGTACGGGGAAATTCTGTGTTCGGTGCAATTTCGGGGCCAGATCGTCTGTCTTTGAATAACCCCTTAAGAGTTATACAGCACTCCCTCAAGTTGTGGTTGCGGGTCGTGAAGGAAGGAAAGCTGCTGCAGATCTTCTTTACATGGGAGAAACAGGTAACAGGTAAAACGCTGTAGCAGGTAAAAGCCGGGGACCAGTTACCCCCCACTTTCTGTTACACATACCTACCAATACAGCAAGGAAATAACCATTGGGTTTTAATTGGCAAAGTGTGGTTGGCCAGTATTTGGATGGAGTACGTGGCACCATGTTAACCAACTAACTTCATATAGCACAAGTACGAAGACCACAACCTATACATCGGACAGTGGATAAAACATTTAAATGACAAGAGGCAGTTGCTGTAAATGGCGAGCAAGCCGAGAGATTTTATTTATCTGAAGCCTATGGACAAAACAAATTCGTTCTAACAAATTCGAACCCCGGGATGTGTGCGGCAGCGCTAAGCGCCGCTGCGAGCATCCACTCGACGGAGTCCATAGGACTCCATTGAGTTTACCCCCGCCGGTCATATGCGAGATCCGGCAGGTCGGCATAGTGATTTGCAGGGAGTGACTGGGGGACTTTTTTTCCCCAGTCTCTCCCTTGGTTCCTGGCGACAGAGGAGGCGGACGGAGCAGCGGTTCTCACCGCGGAATAGGAGGTGAGTATCTGACAATTTTTTATTTTTTTGGGCTGGTGTTAACGGATTCTGCACCAGCGGAATCCGTTAGTTAACCACAGCCTGGACCTGGTGCTATTTGTTAACCGCAGCCGGACATTGATCAGCGCTGGGACTTTGTAATCCTAACGCTGATTAACACTTTGCGCTTCCCATGTTAAGTATAGGGAGCGCAAAGTACAGTAACCTAGCGCAGAGGAGCGCAAGGTACCAAACGCAAACGGGTTACTTAACCAGTTAGTGTTTGGATTGTAATGTGCGGTGGCCACCAGGGCTAATGTTAACTCTCACTTAGGTGAGCACCAAGATTGTAATGTGTCCCTATGTGTTTTATTTGTAATGCACAAGTAATCAATTTATAGCTTATGTAGGGCACTATCAGCTGCCCCTTGCTAAAACTGGGACGCAAACAGGGAAAATTAGCTTCTCCTTTGCGTCCCCGGTTTCCCCAGCAGATCGCGGGGCAGGCGCCGAGTCCGGTAGCCTGCCCAGTAGTGATCACTAAGCTTGCAGATGCTGGGGGCAGTGCTACAGCGCCACCCCCCAGCATCTCCTCCATGACGTCCTTATTACTCCATGGAGGGCCATGGGAAGAGAGGTGAGTATGTGATTTTTGGGGGGGAGCTGCGGGTAACGGGTTCTGAAGCAGCGCAATCCATTACCTGCACCTCTGAGCTGGTGGTAACTTTTTCATTAGCGCCAGCTATTATAAACTAGCGTTACGACCAAGTGATCCCAACGCTCGTTACTCTGCGCTTTCACTTTGTGCTCCCTATGTTAGGTATAGGGAGCGCAAAGCACAGGAAACTCGCGCTACGAATCGCAAATTAACGAGCTCTTACATAGTTACATAGTTACATAGTTATATAGGCTGAAAAAAGACATGCGTCCATCGGGTTCAGCCTCTCCCACATAACCTACTGCTGTTGATCCAAAAGAAGGCAAAAAACCCAGTCTGAATGCTCGCCAATATGCAACATACTGGGAAAAAATTCCTTCTTGACCCCAGAATGGCAGTCAGATTTCTCCTTGGATCAAGAAGCTTTTACCCACATATTAAATATTATAACCCTTAATATTCTGTGTCTGCAGGAAGTCATCCAGTCGCTTTTTAAAAGTCTGTACAGACTCTGACCCAACCACCTCAACAGGCAGAGAATTCCACAGCTTTATTGTTCTCACCGTAAAATAACCCTTCCTATGCTTTAAGCTAAATTTTCTTTCTTCCAGTCTAAATGGATGACCCCTTGTCCTATGTATAGTCCTGTTAATGAATAGGTTATCAGACAATGGTTGATAATGGCCCCGTATATATTTATATAAGGTTATCAGATCCCCTCTAAGGCGCCGTTTCTCTAAACTAAACAGGTTTAAGCTTGTTAGTCTTTCCTCATAACTTAACCCTTCCATCCCCCTTATTAATTTAGTTGCCCGTCTCTGCACTTTTTCTACCGCTATAATATCTTTTTTTAAGATATTATATCGCTAGAAAAAGTGCAGAGACGGGCAACTAAATTAATAAGTTTTTTAGTTTTTTAACCCATTAGCAATTCAAAGGCAATACGGGCACAGCGCTATGACCTCCATTAAGCTAACGCTGACACTAGTGTTAGCTTGAAGGAGGTGATAGAGCCCGTAGTGGTAGTGTCCCTTTAAATCAGGAACAGGGGGATTTTTTCTACAATAAAATTTAAAAAAATGTGCGCAAGCTTAGCAAATATCAAAATTTCCAATCATTTCCAGGTTAGTCAGTAACCTGTGCATGTATCTAAAAAAAGCGTTCTTTAACCATTTCTTCCATGAATATACTGCGTTCTGTTTAATGGAATCATGATCTGAGGATGACCTGAACTAACTGTCTGGGTCGGCCAGACATGCTAAATGTCATAATCAGAGCACATTTCAGTGGCGTATGCATTTACTACCATGATCTCACAAGTAAACTATGTAACATACATTCTGAGACGCACGGCTTGCCTCGGGCACTACTACCTGGTGCAGACAGCCTAAACGGAAAAGAAAAAAATCTTAAAATTTCACTTAACGTACACTATCATCCCACAATAATGTGTGTTTAATATTAAAGTAAGACGTGACATTATTTGCATAGCTGGAAAATGGTCGTGTTTTACTTAGGTTGCTTTTAGTAGGAATGTGAAGGGGTGGAGACGTTTTGAGCGGTTTGGCCAGGGTTCCCCGTCTCTAGAGACTAATTGGATTTCGGAAATGCAAAAAAACAAAACATGAGTAAGGCATATAAAGAATGTATCTCCCTCTTTTTGTCACGTATCTCCTAGATATACGTCTAATCCCTGTACGCAGACAAGCTATACTACACTGCCGGTCCTATAAGCGAGGTTTAGATAATTGTGACTAGTTTATAGTCCACTGCAGCCCAAAGTATACGAGCACCTTGTAGCCCTTCAACAGTATACAGAAAACAATTGAAAAAAGTGTCGCAAATATTGTGCATAACAATTCTCACATACAATGTACCAATGGGGAATCTCAGATACAATTGGGTCCCCAATTTCTGTTTCCACTTCCACTTCAGATTCTATCCTATACTATAATTGAGTAAGGCTTGGCGTGTCCGTCGCCAAGCCTTACTCTGCACATGCGCGCACAACCAGCGGCGGTTGGTTGCGCGCGCATGCAACCGCCGCGGCACGAGCCGGCTGTGCGCTCGCCGCGGCGGTTACAAGATGCACACAGCAGCCGGGTAGAGGCTGCGCTCGCAGCCTCTACCCGGCTGCCGCGCGCATCCAACCCCCGAGCGGCGAAGGGAAAGTTCCCTCGCTTCCGCTCTTTGAAGGACCCAAGCTGTGGTCACTCTGTAACGGTCCCACGTGACCGCGGCTTGGGTCCTTCAACGACCGGAAGTGGGGAAACTTTCACTTCGCCGCTCGGGAAGGTAAGTATGCGGAGCTCATGGGGTGGCTGTCCGAATGCCGATAGCGCATTCGAACAGCCGCCCCATGTCTGGTCTGCGGTCTGAGCTGGGGGGCAGTATCCACGTGCTGAGGGCAGTATCCACGAGCTGAGGGCAGTATCCACGAGCTGAGGGCAGTATCCACGAGCTGGGGGCAGTATCCACGAGCTGGGGGCAGTATCCACGAGCTGGGGGCAGTATCCACGAGCTGGGGGCAGTATCCACGTGCTGGGGGCAGTATCCACGAGCTGAGGGCAGTATCCACGAGCTGAGGGCAGTATATCCACAATAGACTGCCCTCTGGGCAGGCTTTCCACCTTGTAAGGAATAAACAGAGAGAAAGCACAACCATAGTGCAGTATTTTAATATGATTTAAAATTATGTTAAAAGACAAAAACACACTCACAATTTAAAAAGCACGTAACAAAATGTGCATATACTCATGTGCCGCGGTGACTCTGTAACGTACCTCCGGTGCCCAGCAGCCTCCTCCATGCTGCTCGCTTGCAGAATGCCGGATAAAATGCACGCCGGCGCCGATCACGTGATGTCCGGAGGGGCAGGGTGATTAAGGAAAGTGCGCGATCCGGTATATAAACCCTTCAGCTAGCCCAGTCCAGCGCGCTGTCGTGTTCTCACACTCCGACAGTGCTTCCAAAGTGCTTTGAATTGTATTGAATTGATTTGTGTCTTGTGTTTAGACCTCTGGCTTTGAATATCGACTACTCTTGTGTTTTGACCCCTGTATCTATTACTCTAGTGATTAGAGCTCTGGTTCTGTATAACTATCGATACAAATTCTGGTATCTGGTTCCTAAATATATATTATTCTTGTCTGTTTGTTCTCTTATTTAGTCTCTATTAACTGACCAGTATAAGGATCGGGAGATTAGGGCAACCCTGCGTACAGAGATCATTCTATATATATATATCCGTGGGAAATCCGTGAAAGACTCAAACCTCCCAATTTCAGCAACCAACTCAGTCCATAATCTTCCCGCCTATGGTCCTAGATAAACGCAGGGCCGGCCCAAGACATTGTGCTGCCTGGAGCGAAGGATGAAATGCTGCCCCCCCAAAAAAAACACAGTGTGTATGAGCGTATCACAGTGCGCCACAGCAATAAAATTCAAAAACACTCATACACACCGTACATTAGAATTTTATTGCTGTGGAGCTCTGTGATATAGTAATTTGACATACCCAGCAGAGCCCAGTGTCACCTACCCAGCAGAGCCCAGCGTCACATACCCAGCAGAGACCAGTTTCACACACCCAGCACACACACACAGTCAGTCACACATACTCAGATGGATGGATGGATGTGAGTGCAGGAGGGAGGGGGAGTGATGGGAGTGTAGGAAGGAGAGAGACTTATACTTACCAGCAGGCTCTGTCTGCCTCCATATGCTGCCCAGCGCCTGCTTCTCTCCCTTCACAGCGCTGTTCCCCCCCATCTGTGAAATTCGGTGCTGAACGTCCAGGTTAACTCCCTGTCTGGGTGCCACCTGATGGAATCACTGGAGCATTGCATGCCGGGACATGTAGTTCTAAACTGGTTCTCTGCAATATGTAGTAAACCAGGCTAGAACTACACTTCCCAGCATACAATGGTCCAGTGATGACAGCAGGCGGCGCCCAGACAGGGAGTTAGTCCAGAAACTTGGCGCGGAACAGACACTGCGTCGGCCTCCATGAGATGCTGGCGCAGCGGCGCTGTTTAGCAAACAGTGCAGGGGATTGGCGGCAAAATCTGCTGCTCCCCCAAAATCTGCCGCCTGGAGCGGTTGCTCCGAACCGCTCCTTGGTCGGGCTGGCCCTGGATAAATGGGTCCAGTTGATCAATGACTGCTGGTGGGCGGATTATGGACTGAGTTGGTTGCTGAAATCGGGTGGTCTGAGCGACTGCGGCACATGAGTATGAGATGCACATTTTGTTACGTGCTTTTTAAATTGTGAGTGTGTTTTTGTCTTTTAACATGCGTCTAGAATCTGTAGTGGAAGTGGAAACAGAATTTGGTCCTTTTAAGTGGTCGGATCTCTACATATAGGAGATGTATAAATATATACACAGACAGACAGACAATACCAGAATAGCTCGTAAGCCAGATAACGGGGGTTAATACCAGGATGGCAAGCCAGATACCAGGGGTTAATATCCGGATGGCTTGTAAGCCAGATACCAGATGTCTGATACCAAGACGGATCGTCAGCTAAGTGCCAGGGATCGTATGCCAGGTTGGGTCGTCAGCCAAGTGGCAGGGGGTTAACAGCCAGGGGAATAGTCAGACAAGCTAAGATCATACACAGGTAAGCAAATGATAAACACTCTGAATGCACTGAGAGGAGTGGAAACCACGTCAGGGCAAGAGACAAGTGTTTAGGCATCTGTTCATGAACTCGGCAGGCGCCACGTCATTACGCCGCACCCCACATGCGTCAGCGACCCATGGCCGCGATCGGCAGCTTCTTCACTCGGTGGCTGGCCAGCGAGCAGCGAGGATGGTGCTGCCGACCACCGGGATACAGGACCAGGAGCGCGGTATGTGACACCTTAAACACAGATCGACACAACTGAAACAGAAATGTTAGATTCATCTCTGATGTAGAGAGTGGAGCAGGAACCGTCAGCATGGGGTAGATTGTCATTAGTGGCGAGCTTAATAAGATATGGCTATATAGTGTGGTCAGATCCTCATATTTCACTCTGTAATGAGGTGGCTGTTCTGCACCCCTTCACTACCATGGTTAAGTAGTATATTCTAGGTTCAAAAGCTGCTGCAAGAGCCCAGCGTCGAGTAAACTCGATCTGGTCAAATTCTACAAGAAATGGAAAGGAATTTCGTTAACTGCAGACAAAATTAATTTGCATATGGGCTCCAGAATGTGCTCCAAATTTTCAGCACCTCAGACAAGTTTGTCGAGGTGCTGTAGCTGTTTGACAATTTTTCTTTTATTATTATATACAAGGTGGAAAGCCTGCCCAGAGGGCAGTCTATTGTGGATATACTGCCCCTGCTCATGGATATATGCCCCAGCTCATGGATATTGCCCCAGCACGTGGATACTGCCCCAGCTCGTGGATACTGCCCCAGCTCATGGATATTGCCGCAGCATGTGGATACTGCCCCAGCTCGTGGATATTGCCCCAGCACGTGGATACTGCCCCAGCTCGTGGATATTGCCCCAGCACGTGGATACTGCCCCAGCTCGTGGACATTGCCCCAGCACATGGATATTGCCCCAGCACGTGGATACTGCCCCAGCACGTGGATACTGCCCCAGCTCGTGGATACTGCCCCAGCTCGTGGACATTGCCCCAGCACATGGATATTGCCCCAGCTCGTGGATATTGCCCCAGCTCTTGGATACTGCCCCAGCTCGTGGATATTGCCCCAGCACGTGGATACTGCCCCAGCTCTTGGATACTGCCCCAGCTCGTGGATATTGCCCCAGCACGTGGATACTGCCCCAGCACGTGGATACTGCCCCAGCTCGTGGATAATGCCCCAGCTCGTGGATAATGCCCCAGCTCTTGGATAATGCCCCAGCTCTTGGATACTGCCCCAGCTCGTGGATATTGCCCCAGCTCTTGGATACTGCCCCAGCTCCTGGATATTGGCCCAGCTCATGGATATTGGCCCAGCTCATGGATATTGCCCCAGCTCTTGGATATTGCCCCCCAGTTCATGGTACTGGCCCCCAGCTTGTGGATATTGGCCCCCAGCTCGTGGATATTGCCCCCCAGCTCATGGATATTGCCCCCCAGCTCATGGATACTGCCCCCAGCTTATGGATACTGCCCCCCAGCTCGTGGATATTGACCCCCAGCTCATGGATACTGCCCCCAGCTTATGGATACTGCCCCCCAGCTCATGGATATTGCCCCCCAGCTTATGGATATTGGCCCCCAGCTTGTGGATATTGCCCCCCCAAGCTCTCATGGATATTGCCCCCAAGCTCAGACCCCAGACCAGACATGGGGCGGCTGTTCGAATGCTCTATCGGCATTCGGACAGCCGCCCCATGAGCTCCGCCGTCCGCGCCATACTTACCTTTCCGAGTGGCGCCGGGGAAGTGAAAGTTTCCCCGCTTCCGGTCTTTGAAGGACCCAAGCCGCGGTCACGTGACCGGGGCTTGGGTCCTTCAAAGAGCGGAAGCGAGGGAACTTTCCCTTCGCCACTCGGGGGACGGGTTGGATGCACACAGCAGCCGGGTAGAGGCTGCGCTCGCAGCCTCTACCCGGCTGCCGCGCGCATCCAACCCCCGAGCGGCGGAGGGAACTTTCCCTTCGCCGCTCGGGGTTGGATGCGCGCGGCAGCCGGGTAGAGGCTGCGAGCGCAGCCTCTACCCGGCTGCTGTGTGCATCTTGTAATCGCCCGGCTCGTGCCGCGGCGGTTGCATGCGCGCGCAACCAACCGCCGCTGGTTGCGCGCGCATGCGCAGAGTAAGGCTTGGCGACGGACACGCCAAGCCTTACTCAATTATAGTATAGATTTAGTAGCACACTTTGGCCAGCAGGTGGAAACCCCCGCCTGTAAAAAAACAAAAAAAGCTTGCCGCCTCTAAAATGTATTTTAAGACGGGTAAATAAATTTTTACACTGTCTGCAATGGAAAGTTATTTTCCATAAATCCACTGCTTCCTGGCAGTGGATTTATGGGTCAAATTGGTAGTGAAGGGGTTAAAATAGATAGTATGGATGGGCTGAGGCCTATTTGGATTTCCATGACAGCTTCATGAGGGTGTGAGGAGGGCAACATTTCTGGGCATTGCCCAAGCTTTATGTCATCTTTAATATCTTTTTTTCTGATGAAAGTAAACCATGTACGTGTTAGATGATACAAGAAGAGCCTTTCCATGTCACAGGTTGTAAGATGGGCTTACTCTGTGCCACGACACTCTGAAAGTAGGCTTTTTTTTCCATGGAATGGCCCAACTCTGTACATAGAGAGTGTGGCAAAAATGCATTGTGGGTTGGAATAAATATGCATAAAAAATGGTAATACCTTTTACAAGCAGTTGTGTCTTCCAAGGTTTCTAGTCTTTGAAGAACAGACAGAAGAACATTTTATTCCTGGATTAAATTACATTTTAGCACAGTGTTTATCATTAATTGTAATCACTGTCCTTGCTTCTAGAGAGTTCAGTAAAATTTATGGTTTCCGTCATCATAATTAGAATATGCCTTTTGATTATCATGTTTATTATTTTGGTGTTTAAATAAAGCTTAATCCATACCGTTTTAGAAAGCAACAGAGAAAAAGTAAAGCTTGGGATTTTAGCCCATTGCCAGGGGTTAAATTTGGTAACTTATTCTGCTGGCTCTCCTTCTGTCTGTGTGTACAAACATATATATATAATTTTTAATGTATCAGTTAAAACACAATCTTCCTAGATTATAAACAATAAATAAAAACATTTTCAATTGCTCTCTTTTACTTCGTGCCTCCATATTAAGTGTCCATTTGATGGACAGAGGTAATGGGACCCCCTGACCATTACACCAAAAGGGACTTTTTTGGACACGGTACTGGAAATATATAGACATTACTATAGAGTTGGTCCCACCCTATGCAGCTATAACAGCTTCCACTCTTTTGGGGAGGCTTTCCACAGGATCTTGGGGTGTTTCCATGGGCATATTTGCCCATTCATCCAGTAGAGCATTTGTGAGGTCAGGCTTTAATGTTGGTCGAGAAGGCCTGGCTTGCAGTCTGAATTCTAGGTCATCTCAAAGGTGGTGGGTGGGATTGAGGTCAGGGCGTTGTGAGGCCAGTCAAATTCTTCCACACCAAACTCGTCTAGCCATGTCGTTATGGACCTTGCTTTGTGCATCGGGGCACAGTCATGCTGGAACAGAAAAGGGCCTTCCCCATAATGGTCCCACTAATTATAGCATTTTCCAAAATGTCTTGGTATGTCGAAGCATTAAGATTTCCATTCACTAGAACTAAGGGGTCGAGCCCGGTCCCTGATAGCAGCCCCCTACCATTATCCCTCCACCACCAGATTTCACAGTTGGCACCATGCAGTCAGGCAGGTAACTTTCTCCTGGAATCCACCAAACCCAGACTTGTCTATCAGTCTGCCAAACAGGGAAACGTGATTGATCACTCCACAGAACACATTTACACTGCTCCAGAGTCCAGTTGCGGCTGTTTTACACCACCTCATCCCACGCTTGAGGCACTATTACACTCTTCGCGCACAATTTTGCACATGTGTAAAACGCATTAACGCGAGGAGCAAAACCCTTCGCGCTGAACGTCGTATTACGACGTTTGCACACAAAATGCGCGTTAACGTCTAACGCGAGTGACCCTGCACGAACCCTGCGCGAGTGCAAGTTCGTGCGCGCATCCCATACTTAACATTGTGAGCACAAATGCGTTCGTGCGCTGGTACGCGGCTGGTATTACAATCTATGCGTAAATTTTAACGCACAACGTTTGCGCGCATAATTTTAACGTCTTTGAAAAGCTGGTGGTAACGTCAAATCTGAACATCCTGGCTGAACCCAAATGCACCAGCCCGAAAAAAAACAAACACGCATCAACGTGGCTCATAATGCAGATACAGCAAGAAACAAGTATTAACCTTATTCAACATTTTCCCTTGTTCTGAAACTGGAAAACATTTATTTTCTACACAATTCAAATACTAATAATTATTAATATGATTTCAATAATATTTGTTATTATTCATTGTTTTTCGATTTATTATTATAATTATTCCTGTGCTTTTCTTTCTCAGAAACCAATTAAAACTATACAGATAATAATGATATCCCTGTTTCTGCAAAACTGTTCCTTAGATTTTTTTTTCTACATATTTCACATAGTACAAATGATCGGTCTGATTCGCTTCAGTAATATCTTGTTTAGATGGTTACTTATATGTTGCAGCGGCTGCTTTTCTTCCTGTTTGTTACTAGGGATGTGCGTTTCGGGTTTCGGAATTTTGGAATTTTCACGAAATTTCCCGATTCGTGTTTTCGGATGCGGCCGAATTTCCGAAAATTTTTAGATCCGAAAATGGCAGATCCGAAAAGTTTTCCAAGCCGAAACGAAATATTTTCGGAATTTTCGAATGGACTTGAAATGTGTCAAATCGAAATTTATTGCTTTGAAACGAGGAGAACAGACGTTCCGAAAAAACGAAAATTTCCGAAGTTACGAAAAGTCGATACAAAAAACGAGCAAAGGGACACGAAAATACGAAAAACGGTCGATATTCCAAAAACATGTACAATTCCGAAAAACAAAAATTTCCGAAATTACAAAAAGTCGATACAAAAACGAGCAAAGTGAAAATTTCCGAAATTACGAAAAGTCGATACAAAAACGAGCAAAGTGAAAATTTCCGAAATTACGAAAAGTCGATACAAAAACGAGCAAAGTGACATGGAAATACGAAAAATGGTCGATATTCCGAAAAAAATATGTACACGAAAAACGAGTCGAGCCGAACCGAATCGAAACAGAAATCGGTCGAAACGAGCCGAATCGAAAAGTTTAAAAATCCGAACAATCGAACCGAATCGAACCAAAAAAAAAATCAGTGCACAAGCCTATGTTACTATTATTATTGTTTTATTTCTTGAGTTTCCACGAGACTCAATTTGTCTAGTTACCTGCTAAAAACCATCGCTAGAATCCCTTCCCTCGGCTCTTTGTCATCTTTTTGCCTCTTTCCTCTACCTCTTAGTAAAACAGGACAAGCGAGGCTTACAGTGACAGTCCCTGACACCATCACAGAGTGGAGAGGGGGGATCCTTTGCACTGGAATCTCTGGATTCGGCCTCTCGCCTCCTGCCTCGCTCCGGGCTTTCAAGTCGCTCTTCGTGGAGATGAGCCTGCCTTGCTCCGTGGTCCGAAATGAATTATTCACCCTCAAGGCTTCCGTGTTTAACTATCTGAGTGTCTGCATCAAGGTTACTCCTTCCTCTCACTTTAACTCAGCAGCTCGATGACACAGGAGGTGTAGCACAACCAGAATAAACACATATTTACATTAGAAATAAAATGTCATGTACAACGACAAGACTGTCGCAGGGAGATCAGTGTTCTGCTTGGAATATCTCCGACGGAACAGTCTCCCTCAGCTGCTGCGGACATCATGAAAAAAACAGTCTGCACACTGATTTCTGTGCGCAACGTCACTGCTCGCGTATTTTTTCTGCGTTTTGTGCGTCCCTTTTACTTGTGTTATTTTTTGACGGATGAACAAATGCATCCGGATTGTAATACCACCGTTAATTTTCGCGCGTTAACGCTCAACGCTGTGTACAAAATTTAATGCGCTGCGCGCGTTTTTGCGCATAGAATGCCATATTACTCTTGGTATTGTACTTGGTGATGTGGGGCTTGCACGCGGCTGCTCAGCAATGGAAACCCATTAGGGATGTGCGTTTCGGGTTTCGGAATTTCGGAATGTTCACGAAATTTCCCGATTCGTGTTTTCGGATGCGGCCGATTTTCCGAAAATTTTTAGATCGGAAAATGTCAGATCCGAAAAGTTTTCCGAGCCGAAACGAAATATTTTCGGAATTTTCGAATGGAATTTAAATGTGTCAAATCGAAATTTATTGCTCTGAAACGAGGAGAACAGACGTTCCGAAAAAACGAAAATTTCCGAACTTACGAAAAGTCGATACAAAAAACGAGCAAAGTGACACGAAAATACGAAAAATGGTCGATATTCCGAAAACATCTACAATTCCGAAAAACGAAAATTTCCGAAATCACGAAAAGTCGATACAAAAAACGAGCAAAGTGACACGAAAATACGAAAAATGGTCGCTATTCCGAAAAAAAATGTACCCGAAAACGAGTCGAACCGAACCGAATCGAAACAGAAATCGGTCGAAACGAGCTGAATCGAAAAGTTTAAAAATCCAAAAAATCGAACCGAATCGAACCGAAAAAAAAATCGGTGCACAAGCCTAAAACCCATTTCATGAAGCTCCCACCATCGCACATATATTGTTCTACTATTATTGCCTTTGTAAGTTTGGAACTCTTCAGCTGTGGAATCAGCAGAGCATTGGCGATGTTTATGTACCATGCACCTCGGCGCTTGGTGGCACGGCTCTGTCAGTTTACGTGGTCTTCCGCTTCATGGCTGAGTCATTTCTGTTCCTAAACGCTTCCGTTCTCCAATAATACCACTCACAGTTGACTGTGGACTTGCGGTTTATTGTAAATTCTATCATTTTTTACATTATCGGTTTTCTGCTATCTTTATTTTCATAATTATAAAATAACGTTTTTTATTTTTTTCAGTGAGTCTTTTTGTACCCGCCGTGAGCAAACCCTGTACTTTATTAACTGTTTTATCTCTAGTCAATTAAAAAACATATGAGAAAGAAAGTAAAACATGGCATGGGGCAGTAAAATAACAATGTACCAAAATAATAGCTGTGTCTCTTGGAAACGATCGTTTGTCCGTGTCTGCATATTTCCAGTTTTGTCATTGGAGAATAAATGTTTCAACGAACAATAGGGGTTATTCAGAGAGGTCCGAAATGTTACGGAAATGTAACCGGATTCTGAAATTCAACGTACGGTGCCATTTCGTGTCTATTCGACTATTCAGAGAGCAGGCAGTTTGCCAAATTTTGGCCAATGGTTAATCTAATCAGAGACACCGAACAGCAGTGAAAAGTTGCTGAAATGCCCTGCTGTTCGGTGGTTTCATTCGACAGGTTTATTCAGGAGAATCCCATAAGCTTCAATGTTAAAAATATTCCTGTTTTAATTCAATATCTAATAAACCGTTTATTATTTTATTCTGCAGTAAAAAGAATCCTTATTTATTGATTTTTTTTTAGGATCTTTAAGGGATTTTTTTGGCAAAAATTTTTTCCTGTTTTTTTTTTAAAGAGCTTATTTCTTTTTTCTGTAACAGCCCTTTTTATTATCATTCATAGGATCTTATATGTAAATTCCAAGCATTTTCGTTAAGTAGTTTTTTTTAAAACAGCGTTTCAATTTTGACACTTTGAAGCGTATTTTTTTTTTTACCCCGTTCGTCAGCTTGTCGGCTTTTTCCAGCACCTGGTCTGCGTTGTGATTGTCGTATTTTTCTGACATGTTCGACATGTTTTTTAAGGCGGTTTCTGCGGGTTTTCGGTGAGTGTTAGGTGAGCCTTCAGCGGGTGTTCGGCGGGTTTGTAGCGGGTTTCCCCTGCACTCTGGGGACCCTGCGGTGAATGCTGAATACACCGCAGGGTGGGGAACTTTGATTCCCCGAAGTGTAGGGAACAAGAAAGCACAGAAATGTCGGCAACATTTCTGTGCTCTCTGAATAACCCCTATATATGATCGATCTCACCATTATGGACACTCCACATCGGCAATTCTAGGTGGATTTGCTCTGCTTGCTGTCACGGTCCACCCCGTGTACCTGTCTTTTACACCTGGATCTTAGAACTTTGCCATGTATCCTCCTTTTCTTGGATTCCGTTCCAGGTTTTACCCAGGCTCTGCAACAGGACCAGGCTCCTGGAGATCCAGCTTGGGTCTTTCTTTTCTAGCCTTGGACTTCCAGCTGAGGCCTATCTGTGTTTAAACCTCCTTAAAAGGCAGAGAGACCCAGCCAGCAGGGGGTCTGCATTGTTATCCTTGACTGAGGTCAGTTGGTGGTGTGCTAACCTGCTCTTCCAGTACCAGTTTATCCTACGTATCCAGGACCCATCTGTCTACCCGTGGATTACAGTTGTTCATCACCCTCTGACCTTTTTGATCCAGGTACCACTGTCCAACATCCAGACTTCTTCTTGGTGGGCCCTGTCTGCAGTCTAGGACTGCACTACCCACAATCCACTGACTCTCCAAGAATTCTCCCTGGACTTTATTTGCAATTCCCTTTGTTCTTTTGCCTGCAGTTAAGGACCATTTATGTTTTATTAAAGAATCTGCATTGCGTGATTCCTGTCTGGACTCCCCTCTGTGTCGCCGCCTGCTGGGCTCATACCAGAACCGCACACGCCTCGTGACACTTGCAAAACATAGCAGCCCATAACCAATCAAAGACAAGAGTTCTTAAACATCTAGGGCTCAATGGTTAACTGTTACTGCTGTGTGGTCATTGGTCAGCAGTTTTAACTTTTAACTTTTTTTACTAAAATTAAAGGATAAATTAATTAAAAAATGAGTGTCAAATGTTAAATTATCAAATACTAAAATAAATTGATTGGTTTTAAAGGTTTAGACAATGGAAACAGGAGCCAAAATAAGCAAATGTCAGCCAGGAACAAACTCTTCATCAATGTGTTGTAGAAAAAGTCTCTTACTGGAAATGTGATTGTTTACTCACTTTCGAAATATATACATGCCAGGTTGAAGGTCATGCTGACCACTACAAAAGCGTGAGAGAATAAAATTCATTGATTTAACTGGATACTTTGTTGGCATTTCTAGACAACTGAGTCATGTGGCCATTTGGTTCTAATGTTCAGAAATAAATACAACCAGGTTCCATTTGTTTAACAAATCTTGTAACGTTGCGGGGGAGAAGTCATCTATGAACATCGTTCTATTAACATTTTAAGGAAGTTTGAATGATATAGTACATAAAATAGAGTATCAAGTAAAAAGATGAAATGCAATCAAGGCACATAACGGGACTTAACCCAAATTCTAGACCAGCAATGAAGAAACTCCACAGCTGGGAAATGTGGAAAACAGCTAACTCAGAGATGAACTAAGGGGAAAGGTAGACATAAAAGGAAAAAGAGGTAAACGAATATAGGGTAAAGGGGACTACGGAAGAGAGTGTTGTATAGAGGAAAAAAAGGACAACAAGGATGAAGGCATCATCCGCCATGTGTCACTAAAGACTGAAGGATCATATGGGATGAGACACCCTACTACCCGCCACTCCACTGATCTCCAACTACACAGGGATCTGCCATACCCCTCCACCACAAAGCTAGAGTGCGGAATTCAAAACCACCAAACGCGTTTACATTTTGTTTACATTTCCAAAGGAGATGAATGAAGGTTCTCCTGTTTCCTCTACCCTAGCTATCTCTTTGCACATGGTAGGGAACGGGGTCATACTTCAATGTAAAGGGATCAAAGAAGACCTTAGGATCCTGACAGTCCTACTATCCACAGCCTGACCTGTACCTTTACCTGAAGGCAGCACCTTTCCTCTATCCTTACTCCTGTCCAGGTTTTTGGTGTAGCCTGGTGTGTCTTCCAAATCCTCTCCACACCATCCCTGGTTTTCCCCGTACAAAGAAACACAGTGCACACACACTCACCTGCAAATAAAAGTTCACTCCCACTTCTCATCAGTGCTTCATTGTTGTTGCTTGTTCTTAGGAATAGACCTGCTCATACAAGCTCCTGAGAGACCTGCTCTTAACCCATCTAGCTACCGGTTCCCTCAGCTTACTCCTATGCTCCAAGACCCACCGTGGTCCTTCCAAAGTCCCACCATGCTCTCCCAAGAGCAACTGTGTTCCAACCCTCATATCTGGCTCCCCTGTGCGGTCAGCACACAAGGACTACATTCCCAACTATCCTCAGCAACCCAATAAGTCCTATTGTGTCCTGTCCCACAGCCCTCCTGTCTAGTTCTCCAACAATCCCTCTCTATCCAAACTGTCTGTGTACATCCCTGAGAGACCTGCATATTAGACTCATTACCAGAAAGTCCAGTACCAATACGGTGCATAATCTGACAAGGACTCTGTTTGTACCCATAGTCAAAGGTTAAAAATCAGTATTCAATACCATCTCCCAGGAGTTATCCCATGAGTCATCAGAGATCCTTTCTCCCAATAGCACATTCCATTTCCCCATGAGGGAGGAGGTAAGTTTCATGAGCCTCCATTAAAAGCCTATTGACCCAAGAGATTGTGTTTATCAGCAAAGTCTCAGCATCACAAAGAAATTCAAAGCAGTGGGGGGGATGTACATATCGGACCACATACCACATAAGTGAAATCCATGTGTTGCTCCACTAGCTCTGAGAGATTCTATAAAAGGCTCTATAGGTAAAATGAACAACAGCGGAGATAAAGGGTAACCCTGACGTGTCCATTCTGAATCTACATTGAGTGTAAAAGTATCCCGTTCACCTTCACTCATGGAAACGGTGTTGAGTACAGAGAAGAAATCCATGTTGGCTCCAAAACCCATATTTCGCAAACTTTCAAACATGGAAAGCCAATTTACTCTGACAATTGTTTTTTTGCCTCTACAGAAAGTAAAAGGGCCATGAGTGCCCCTTAGTTTTATAAGCACAGGTATACATTTTAGACCTTACATGGTTCCATCTGTTACCTCCTGGCTTGAGTCAAATTCTCCCTAGTTTTGGTGCTTGAGTTATCGCATGAAGGTTTTTATTCGTTCTGCCAAGACCATTGTGTATTATATTACATTGCATATTCAAAGGCGAGGATTGTTACAGTTCTTTTTTGGGTATGATCATTGCAGTCAATTCTACACTGTCAATGTGGGCCTCCAGAGCTACAGCTTCAAACCTGGTCGAGGTGGAGGATATCCTTGTATAAATATAACTCATATCCTCCTGTATCTTCCTCCCCTGGTTGTGTATCTGCTCTTATTATATTATATAGGGAAGCATAGTAATCCCTAAAGGCCACTGTAATTTTGGATGGTACATGGGTCAGGACAAATGCTGCCTCCCTGCTTTTACGTAATATCTATACCAGTTGTCACAACTTTTTTTCTGTCCACGGCTTTGCTAATGAGGATTCTGCATATCGAGGTCTTATGGGCTATCCAGCCATCAGAAAAAGGCGTATCAGCTTTCGTCTTATGTCTGAAGTAATTTGTAAGATATTCCTCACAAACCAGCCTTAAATAGGGATGTGCATGGCTGAAAAATTTGTTTTGTTTAGTTTCGCTTCGTTACGTTTTTAAATAATTTCGTTTTTGGAATTTCGTAACTAATTTCGTTTCGTATTTCATTTCGGATTGATTTTAAATTTCGAATCGATTAGAAATTTCGAATCGATTTCAAATTCGATAGTTGATATCCATTGGATAGTTCATTTCAAATTCGATAGTTGATATCCATTTGATAGTTCATTTCACAGTGTAAAAACAAATTAAATTTGTTATATACCGTTTCGTTTAGTTTCGTATTCATATCGTATCGATTTGTTATTCGGAAGTACTTCCGAAATACAGATTAAAAAATTTCGTTCCCAATTCAGAATTTTTCCGAAACAAATGCACATCTCTAGCCTCAAACAATGGATCTTGCAGGAGCAAGGTATTCATGCACCAGATACGTTTGTGGGTCTAAAAAGAGTAAAGAAGAGGGGCATGGTCAGACCACATGATAAGCAGAAATTGAACATATCTAACTAGTCCTGATGTTTTTCCAGAAAAAGATATTCAAATCATGAATATGATTTAGAAGGGGTCAAGTAGACGGAGGAGAATTTCTCCGTGCATGAATTGTTCTTCATATGTCCACCAACTGTAACGAAGAGCCCACATTAGATTCACCAGAAGTTGGTTCCTAATGAGGGTCCACAGCAATGTTTAATTCAGGAGACCTGGTGAGAAAGTTGTTATCTGGTGGTAGCCACAAGGACCTTCAATGTACCACTATGAGGTAAACCATCATACAGGCGTATTGGTGGTTTGGAGAGTGTTGCATTTCATTGTAGGAAGAATATCATATAAATGTTTTTTTAACGAGTTTCAGAGATCCATGGGGTGTGTCATTAAACTCAGAATTCAGGGAAAATCCCAGAATTTTACCGAAAACGTGTTTAGATATGTGCTGAGCCAATGTGGGGGTCCTAAAATTAACCTTGAATTACGTGATTTTATTATATTGCTAATACAACAGAATTGAAGGCAGATGTGGTTGAGTGACCATGCACTGCACGTTTTGCATCATTAAATTTATTTGTTTACACAATTTTGATATAGGAGCGTCTTCCCAAACGAGCAGAAAACACCACTGGTAGTAAATCATGTACAGTGGCAAGAAAAAGTATGTGAACCCTTTGGGATTACGTGGAGTTTTGCATGAATTGCTCATAAAATGTGCTCTGATCTTCATCTAAGTCACAACAATTTGAAAAACACAGTCTGCTTAAAATAATACAACACAAACATTATATGTTTTCATGTTTTTATTGAACAGAACATGTAAACATTCACAGTGCAGGGTGGGAAAAGTATGTGAACCTTTGGACTTAATAACTGGTTGACCCTCCATTGGCAACAATAACCTCAACCAAACGTTTCCTGTAGTTGCAGATCAGACCTGCACAACGATCTGGAGTAATTTTGGACCACTCCTCTTCACAAAACTGTTTCCGTGTAGCAATATTCTTGGGATGTCTGGTGTGAATCACTCTCTTAAGGTCATGCCACAGAATTTCAATCGGGTTGAGGTCAAGACTCTGACTGGGCCACTCCAGAAGGCGTATTTTGTTTTGTTGAAGCCATTCTTTTGTTGAATTACTTGTATGCTTTGGGTCATTATCCTGTTGCATTACCCATCCTCTGCGGAGCTTCAGTTGGCAGACAGATGGTCTTATGTTTTCCTGCAAAATGTCTTGATAAACTCTGGAATTCATTTTTCCATCAATGACAACAATCCGTCCAGGCCCTGAGGCAGCAAAGCAGCCCCAAACCATGATGCTCCCTCCGCCATGTTTTACAGTGGGGATGAGGTTTTGATGTTGGTGTGCTGTGCCTTTTTTCTCCACACATAGTGTTGTGTGTTTTTTCCAAACATCTCAATTTTGGTTTCATCTGTCCATAGAATATTTTGCCAGTAGTGCTGTGGAACATCCAGGTGCTCTTTTGCAAACTTCAAACATGCTGCAATATTCTTTTTGGACAGCAATGGCTTCCTCCGTGGTGTCCTCTCATGTACTCCATTCTTGTTTAATGTTTTCCTTATTGTAGTTGTGTCGACAAAAATGTTAGCATGTGCCAGAGATTTCTGTAAGTCTTTAGCTGACATTCTAGTATTCTTCTTTACCTCATTAAGCATTCTGCGCTGTGCTCTTGCAGTCATCTTTACAGGACGATCACTCCTAGGGAGAGTAGCAACAGTGCTGAACTTTCTCCATTTGTAGACAGTCTGTCTTACCGTGGACACATGAACATCAAGGCTTTTGGAGATACTTTTGTAACCCTTTCCAGCTTCATGCAAGTCAACAATTCTTGATCCTAGGTCGTCTGAGAGCTCTTTTCTGCGAGGCATGGTTCACATCAGGCAGTGCTTTTTGAAACCAGTAAACCCAAAACTGGTGTGTGTTTTTAAAGGGCAGGAGAGCTTTCAGCAACACATCCAATAATATCACTCTGATTGGACTCAAGGTTGGCTCACTCCTGGCTCCAATTAGCTCTTGGAGAAGTCATTAGGCTAGGGGTTCACATACTTTTTCCACCCTGCACTGTGAATGTTTACATGTTCTGTTCAATAAACACATGAAAACATATAATGTTTGTGTTGTATTATTTTAAGCAGACTGTGTTTTTCAAATTGTTGTGACTTAGATGAAGATCAGAGCACATTTTATGAGCAATTCATGCAAAACTCCACGTAATCCCAAAGGGTTCACATACTTTTTCTTGCCACTGTAAATGCTTGTTTATGTCAACAAGAAATACTGCTGATGGCATTAATATTACTAAGCTGTGGATCCACATACACTCGAATCGGGAGTTAGGACCGGCTAGTGGTATCATGAAGACCAGTTGTAAATGCAAGTACTTTCAGAAGAAAACGAAGGATAATTTGCATAATTTTCTGCATGTCCTGACAATACAAGACATTAGATTGTTGTCATGCCCCCCCAGGTATTTACCCTTTCTTAGAAGTCCTTGGAGCTGTTCTCACACTATTATCTGTCAGGGATGGTACCGGGGTGGTATCAGGCAGGTATCTGAGCCCAGGATGCGGTGATGCACCAGCCCAGGGGTGTGTGGTGAGTGGTGAGTTGCTGCAGGAAACAGGAGAACAAATGGTTTGGAGCAGAGGGACAGGACACGTAGAGGACTTGGCAATGGGGAATTCAGAAAACAAACCAGGACAATTGGATCTTTGACACGCTATTGAGATTATAGAGATTGGATATTGAGGGTATGGAGACACGGGAAAAGCTGGTAAAGACTGTAAGGTTTGAGGTTCAGGATCACGCAGGAGAGCCACAGTATAGGTCCTCTCTCACTGGTAGTGGTTCGGCAATGCTGGAGCCAAGAGGAGAGGGGACGTGGCTCTTTACTCAAGTTAGGTCACGTGACCTGTGGTGTGTTTTGTGATTAACTTTTTAAGTTCTAGAATGCCAACGCGGAGACATGAGCAGCACGTGAAGAGGGCTGCCTGATACACATTTTGCGGAAATGGTTTAGAAACCTGACAGTATCACAGGGCCTAGAGAGCTAGAGATGTGGTGTCCTCATGGATGCCCACGGATCAGCCCAAGCATTCCCGTTCCTTCCTGTTGTCCCTGCTCTTCTACCCAGATGTTTTACTTTTGTGTGTATTTCCTTTTGACATGACCTTGACTCTGCTCTCAACTTGGACTCCACATTTCCACCTGTGCCCTTCGGACCTCGGCTCTGGTCCTGATTTCTGTCTTCGGCACTTGATTTCCTGGAACCAACCTATGAATTGTGACTTGTGAAATAGTCTCAGCATTTCTGCATGCTTGAGTTTTCTCAGCGAAATTCAAAACAATGCAATGCTTCCATTGAAAATCAGCTCTTCTTCAACTCAATGATGATGTGACTGACTTTTTTCTCTACTGTTCCTGTATGGTTGGCTAAGCTGCCCAAAATGCCTTGGAACCGTTTGTAGCCATACGTATTTTTTGAGTATTATATCAAATATTCTCTAAGAAGTATCCCTTGGGGCCTATTCCGGACAAGCTAGGGTCCGGTGCTGGTGGGTTTCTGGTTCTTGGTGGGGTTTCGGATGCTGGTGGATTCCTGCTTATTTGTGGAATCTCAGATGCTAGTGGATTGCTACTTATTGGTGGGATCTTGGGTGCTGGTGGGTTATGGGTGGGATCTCGGGTACTGGTGGGCTTCTAATGCTTTTAGGTTTCGGGTGCAAACTTGGGTTCTGGTGGGTTATGGGTGGGGTCTTGGGTGATGGTGGGCTTCTAATGCTGGTGGGATCTCGTGTGCTGGTGGATTGATGGTTGCTGGTGGGTTTCTGGTGCCACAAATGCTAAAAAGTCATTAGGCATCAGTGGCTCTGTTTCGCGTGAGCCGCTATATTAGTAGCCGGGTTTATAATGTAAGGGAGCCACAAACATGTACCAAAATCTGTACTTACCTTTATGTTTGTCACCTCAGTTCTAATCAAAATACCATTTAACCTGAATTTAAAGAATTTTACATCATGTGGCATAACATAACATGCAAACCTACACAATTCCACATATCAGATATAAATTCTCTCATATATATATATATATATATATATAGAATGTTACGGTTAAAGCCTGAAGTGCGGTTAATCCTAGGAGTACCCGGGTAATCCTGACATTACCCAGGCGTCATTAGCAAAAGTCCGAAGTGAAATGAAATTTCAGACTTTTCCCGAGTAATCTGCAAAGTATCCAGAGGCCTCTGGGTACTCTGGTTTTCTGCTGTGTTTCACCCGGGTAAAACGCACATTACCCTAGTGTTGCTGGAGAAAGTGTGATGTGCAACGAAACATCAGACTTTATCCGGGTAATCTGCAAAGTATCCAAACGCCTCTGGGTTTTCCGCTTTTCTTGGGTTTTCAGCAGATTACAGGTGACTGAATTCCGAGGATTACCCGGGTAAAGCTGCAAACTGTTACCTGACCGATAACAAAATAGTGTTTTTTGTTATTTTTAATGAAATTGTATCCACAGTCACAAACCTCACTAAATAACTGTTATGTTACTCTGTGCGTTAATTGTCTGAAAATTATTTTATGAAGATAAAGATAATATATAAAGAGTAACCTGATGGTTATTATGTTTTATAAATGATATATAAGCGCATATGACACATAATAAAGATCATGTAACTCTTTAACATTCATATAAGAAACATATCCTGTCACTCTGTATAATCATTATATCCGCAATACATTTTAATGTTTGTCTTTTGCCATTTTCATTGATAATATCCATAGATAATAGCAAAATTCACTGTCACCCAAGCGGGGTTGGATGCTCTGCAGATTACCCAGGTGAAGCTGTGGATAGTCCTCAGATTACCTGGGTGAAGCTTTAGACTTGCACATTATCCAGGTAAAGTGTGAATTTTTCAGCTCTTCCAGACCGTTACCCAAGGGCAGTTGGAGAGTCCTAAGATTACCTGGGTAAAGTCTGAAATTTTCAATTTTTTGCAGCTTTCCCAGTGGTTTTGGGTAATGTCAGGATTACCTGGGTAATCCTAGGATTAACCGCACTTCAGGCTTTACCCGTAACATACAGTTGTGTTCAAAATTATTCAACCCCCACTGAAATTGAGTGTTTTGGCCAGTTTGACATAGATTTTGATCATTCAGTCATCTTGCTTACAATTAAATCAAAGAGGCACGTGTAGGTCAGACAAATATAACATAACATTTATAATGAAATAACCACAAATGTCTTTTCTGTGCTCACATCATCAGTTTTATTCAACCCCCAAGTGACATTCAATCTTAGTACTTAGTACAACATCCTTTTACAGTTATAACAGCTTTTAAACGTGAAGCATAGCTTGACACAAGTGTCTTGCAGCGATCTACGGGTATCTTCGCCCATTCGTCATGGGCAAAAGCCTCCAGTTCAGACACATTCTTAGGCTTGCGCACTGCAACTGCTTTCTTTAAGTCCCACCAGAGGTTCTCAATCGGATTTAAGTCAGGTGACTGCGATGGCCACTCCAAAATGTTCCAGCCATTAATCTGCAACCATGCTCTAGTGGACTTGGAGGTATGCTTGGGATCATTGTCCTGTTGAAAGGTCCAACGTCTCCCAAGCCTCAGGTTTGTGACGGACTGCATCACATTGTCATCCAATATCTCCTGGTACTGAAGAGAATTCATGGTACCTTGCACACGCTGAAACTTTCCTGTTCCTGCAGAAGCAAAACAGCCCCAAAGCATGATTGACACCCCGCCATGCTTCACAGTAGGCAAGGTGTTCTTTTCTTCATAGGCCTTGTTCTTCCTCCTCCAAACATAGCGTTGATCCATGGGCCCAAACAGTTCTAATTTTGTTTCATCAGTCCACAGAACACTATCCCAAAACTTCTGTGGTTTGTCCACATGACTTTTGGCATACTGCAGTCGACTCTTCTTATTCTTTGGAGACAGCAAGGTGCGCCTGGGAGTTCTGGCATGGAGGCCTTCATTACGCAGTGTGCGCCGTATTGTCTGAGCTGAAACTTCAGTACCCACATCTGACAAATCTTTTCTCAGTTCCTCAGCAGTCACCTTGGGACTTTTCTCCACTCTACGCTTCAGGTAGCGCACAGCAGTCAAAGTCAGCATCTTCTTTCTGCCACGACCAGGTAGTGTTTCAACAGTGCCCTTTGCCTTGAATTTGCGAATGATGCTTCCTATGGTCACTCTTGGTATGTTTAACATCTTTGCAATCTTCTTATAGCCATTGCCCTTCCAGTGAAGAGTAATCACCTCTTCTCTTGTCTTCCTGGACCATTCTCTTGACTTCACCATGTTTGTAACCACACCAGTAAATGTCTAGAAGGAGCTGAGTATCACAGTCATTTTAAAGCTGCCTAATTGGTGCTTATTATGCTTTATTGCTGCTCCGTGACATCCACAGGTGTTTTCAATACCTGATTGAAAACACTTGAATGAACCTCTGTTCTTCAGAGTGGTAGTCTTTAAGGGGTTGAATAATTGTGTCAATGAAGAATTCACAAAAGAAACATTTACTACTGTATTACAAAACCAATTGATGTCATTTTAGTTGCATATGGTTCTTTAAAAAGTCCTTGTAGGATTTCATTCTGAATACAATTACAAATGTACACTAAATTCCCTAAAACCCTTTACAGCATTGGGGGTTGAATAATTTTGAACACAACTGTATATATATACATATATATATATATATATATGTTTGACTTCAAAATAATTTAATTGGCAATTTACCAAACAGACTTTCCCACCCCATCAAATTATCTTCAGAAATGAGTATCCATATCAAATTATAATGGTGGGTAAAACCTGTAGATCGGAGCTTCTGAAATCTTTTCACAGGCGCGATGCAATATTTGGGAGATTTATGAAGTGATTCGGAGTAATTAGAAAGGATCAACTGGCGTTTTAAGTCTCATTAATAGATACAGTTCCTGTGGCAGTCTTCTTTACAAACCCCCATTGTGTTTATCCTCCGTCCCGCCTACAGATTTAGGAGAAATAGACAGTGACTCACTTAGAGTTAAACAAAGGTAACTGTTTTCTCAGACAGTCCTCCCCCCTCACCCCCCCTCCTCCGAATAATTGTTCCCTATGTAGTTCAATAAATGCTATTGTTTCATCACGTCTGTGTGTTATGATTTGGATCAAAGTCAAATCGATGCAACTGTCAACATGTATATATCGTCTCAGGACGGACGAGCAAGGGATTGTGGCAAAGTTACTTTGTTATGTCTCCGGCACTTAAACGGTTAACTGTTAACCATTAACCACAGGGAAAGCTTTCACAATAAAGGTTACAGATGTAGTATGTTACAGTGTATCAAGACACAAGGAAAGGCTGTATGGACAGTGTTTGATTTGTGTTCTGAGGCTTGAAAGATCGTGAAGGGAAACATTTATAGTCGTATAATTCAAATGTCATGTGGTTTACCAAATGATAAAAATCCTGCACAAAGGGAATCATTATATTTTAAGGTTTACATTATAATTTAAATTTAACTGCTGGGCAAAAGCATTAAATTTACCCTCTGGTGGGTCAACTATACTGTTGACTATTTGATTTGCCATGTATTTCACTGTGAGAAATTTAACCCACGGCACACCAATGAGCAAAATGTTGGTCCTATTTGCATTTCAATCTCTTCACTACAAAGTGATTTTCAATAATACCACTGGCAGGACCTGGTGGTTTTATGCAAAATGACTTTCCATCACCCACACAGTAAAAAGCTGTCCCACTGGCTGTAAGTCCTGTGTGAAAGAACAATAAAGCTGTGGGATTCTCTGCCTGTTGAGGTGGTTGGGTCAGAGACTGTACAGACTTTTAAGAAAGGACTGGATGACTTCCTGCAAAAACATAACATTAACAGGGCTATTCAAAGAGATCCGAAATTGTGGCCGAAATGTAACCGAACAGTGAAATTCAGTGTTCGGTTACCTTTCCTGGCCATTCGGCTATTCAGAGAGCAGGCAGTTCGCCAAATTTTGGTGAATTGCCTGCACATACGGTGCCTGTTCGGTGCCTGTTCGAGGGCAGTGAAATCCCCATAGAGAAGCAATGCTTCATCTATTCAGAGAACACAAAACAGCTGAGAAAGGTTGCCGAAATGCCCTGCCATTCGGTGGTTTCTTTCGGCAGGTTTATTCAGGCGAATCCCATAGGCTTCAATGTTAAAAATATTCCCGTTTTAATTCAATATCTAATAAACCATATATTATTTTATTCTGCAGTAAAGAGTCTCTTTATTTTTAGATTTTTTAGGATCTTTCAGACATTTTTCTGGATTTTTTTTCGAATTTATTTTTCCGTTTATTTTTTTAATTCGTTTATTCTTTCTATATATTTTCTATATATTTTCTGTAACAGCCCTTTTTATTATCATTCATTGGATCTTATGTGTAAATTTCAGACATTTTTGTTCTGTAGTTTTGCAAACAGCATTTTACTTTTCAAACATTCAAGCGTACTGTTTTTTTTTTCACTCCATTCGCCTGCGGTGTCGGGTTTTCCGGCAGCTGCTCTGCGCTGTGATCGGAGGCTGCTCGGGTTTCTCTGGCGTGTTCAGCGGGGTTAATCCAGATGTTTTTGCGGGTTTCGGTATGCGTTCGCCGGGTTTTGCAGTGAGTGTTCGTTGGATTTGCGCAGGTTTTCCCTGCACTACGACAGCCCTGTGATGCTTGCTGAATACACCGCAGGGTCGCCCGAACGGGTTCGCCAAATCGCACCAAATTGAAGAGAACAAAAAGTCACCGAACATGCAGTGACTTTTTGATTCTCTTTGAAAAACCCTGTAAGGGATTATAATATTTAATATGTGGGTAAAAGCTGCTCGATCCAAGGAGAAATCTGACGCCATCTTGGGTCAAGAAGTGACTTTTTTTCTCCACTAGGTTGCATATTCGGCGAGCTCGTCGAGCTGGGATTTTTGCCTTCTTTTGGATCAACAGCAGTAGGTGACTAATACATAAATTCAAACATAAAATATGGACAGGTTGTGGCGTGGAGGACAACATGTTGATAGTTTCAGAGTGAAAAATGCAGGAGCAGGAAATGGAGATGGCTTTGGATGGTGACCAGAGCGAGTATAGCTGGGTCTTGGGGCACCTGCAGGTGCTTTTGAAAAAACAAGAAAGAGTAGAGTTTCCATTAGTTGAAGAAGAACCTAAATCAAAGAATTCTTTATTCGTCCTATGTGATACTTTCTATAACTCTCTCCTTACTATCCTCACATTATACCCCTCTTATTTTTGCTGTGTAAAGTAAACCTACATGAATCCACTAAATCAAGCATTCTAATTGATTTTAAAGTAAGCTTTAATAACCCCTGTCTGGGAAAAGAAGCATTTTAGCAATTTAAAGTATGTTATTATATTCTAAAAGCAAGCAATTAATCCTATTTATTCTGTAGCCATAGGATACTGTAGACACAGCTTTCTGCTCCTTATCTTCCTTGTTCGTAGTAGGGAATAGATGTTTCTACTGTTCTTTACAGGGGTAGTATTAGTATCAGGTTACAGTGTGAAGAGACCGGAAGACAGAAAGCTGTAAAACACAAACTATTCACCCAGTGCACTATTCTTCAGCTTAAAAAAGTAAAAATTTCAGTATCAGATCCTTTTTTTTTTACATGTAAAGTTTATTCACTCTTCAATTGGAGGGGGAAAGGTACAGAATAAAGTGTGGGGGCATAAGGAGAAAAGCCATGTACATAGAAATTTGTGTAAAATATACAGGGTTATTCAGAGAGCGGTGAAAAGCAGGAGAATGACCGGAGAATGGAAAATTCGAGGTCAAAATAGCCGATTTGGAAAGTGAGATAAATGGGAGAATTTTTCTGGTTTGGCTATTTTGACCAAGAATTTTCCATTCTCCAGTCATTCTCCTGCTTTTCACCTCTCTCTGAATAACCCTGAAAGTGAATTACAATATGTTAGAGAAAAAAAATAATTTATAGCCGCAATCTGTAGTAGAAGGGATAAAAAGTGTTCCCTGGTGGGTGATTGTTTGCTCTGCACCTTTCCCTGGTGCAGAGTCAGACCATACTAATCGCTCCTTCAGTGATGAGGCAGAGTGTTCTTACTGGCCTCAGATGCCACTACCCACCGGGAAATTAATT
This sequence comes from Leptobrachium leishanense, assembly GCA_009667805.1. Classification (NCBI taxonomy): domain Eukaryota; kingdom Metazoa; phylum Chordata; class Amphibia; order Anura; family Megophryidae; genus Leptobrachium; species Leptobrachium leishanense. The sequence goes on from CM019064.1 coordinate 31,234,855, forward strand.
GGCAAACCAGTTGGCCAGTCCTGGGGTCCTGAGTGGCATGGATAGACCTAGGGCCGGATTTATAGCTAGGCAGAGTAGGCATGTGCCTACAGTTGTCTGCCACAAGGGGGCGCCTTGCTTTTTTTTCACAATCATTTAGACCCATGTATCTCTGGAGCCCTAAAGGCTAGAGGGACATATAAGGTATAATTGGAAAGGCCAGAGTATGGCCTTTCCAGTGATAGCAAACATAACTAGATTAGATTTATGTAAAAATAAAATAATGAATAAATTAATATTTTTCATTTTTTTCTAATGCAGCACTATTATTCAGTTTACTAATATAAAGCGAACAGTGATGCTGCGCTAACTCACTTTCTCAATTCCTGCACTGCCAGCAAGTGTGGAGCTGATGATGCAACGCATTGTTTCATCGACAAACTAGACCATGGCACTGCAGTGAGGAGAGACCGGGAGGGCTTTGGAACCTGCATCTCTGAATTGTACAGCGCACAAGGTTAAGCGAGGCATCATTGGGAAGGTCAGAGTCTGGTCTTTACAATGATACCAAACATGACCATGTAATGGGTAAAAAATAATAAAAAAAATTCTCTGTTCTACGGCAGAGGCAATATATAAGACAAACAATGCCTAAGGCAACAGATTCTTCCCCTTCTTTTGGTCTGAGAACAGAGAGAAAGTGTTTTTCAGTTTAGTTTGCCCCAAAACAAAATTTAAAAAGTAATTTTGGCAGTTTCTTTTTTGGGGGGGGGGTAGGGGCACTCCACATTTCTGTGCCTACAACCTCCCGAGATGCAAATCCGGCCCTGGATAGACCCTTACATCTGTGGCATTTAGACAAGCTGTACATGGTATGGCAAATCCCAGCACCCCTGGAGACATTGGCCCCTGAATATATCATGGACTGTAACCCCCTGTGCCTTTATATCAGAACAAAGCTATCATGTACAAGTCAGGGATGACCTGTACTACTTTGTAGCTGAATATTTACACAATATACAGACGTTGGGCCCTATTACAATCTTTGTATTAAAACGCTCATGCAACGCGTCAATTTGTGCGCCCAGCGTTAAACATTAATGCGCGTAAATCAACGCTGGAATTACAATCTTTGCGCATTTTTTCATCCATTGAGCAATAACGCACATTAAACGGACGTGCACAAATGCGCGGGCAGTAACATTGCGCGCAGAAATCCGTGTGCTGACTGGCTGAATCTCGTGAAAAAAACAATCAGAATTAAGAACCACAATTATCTCACGTTAAGTTTTTGCGCCTGTCAAAGTCAATCTGAGCATATATGCTGCATCAATAATAAAAACACGCACAACTTCTCCATTTTATTGGTTTGGTATGTGTAGAATGTGTAACTATACTTTGCTGCATAATTTTTTTGGCCTGGTGTATTTGGGTTCGGCCAGGAGTTGCTAAAATTACGCGCGCAAAGGCTGTGCGTTACAAACTGCGCACAGATTGTAATACCATCCGCGTACCAGTGCACAAACGCATTTGCGCTCACAATGTTAAGTATAGGACGCGCAAAGTACAGTAAGCCTGCGCAGCGTTCGCGCAGGTTCACCCGCTGTAGAAGTATACGCGCGTTTGTTGCGCTGACATTGTAATATGACGTTCAGCGCAAAGGGTTTTAACCCTTGCGTTAATGCGTATTTGCACCAGTGCAAACGTTTGCGCGAAGAATGCAATAGGACCCTTATTATTAATTTATTTGCAAAGTATTTTACCCGGAAGGATACATTGAGATTTCTCTCAATTTCAAGTATGTCCTGGGTATACAGTTACAGTTATAATACAATGATCATCTACTTTTTATCAAATCCGTAGAACCAAAGGACAAAAAAGAAACGATATTATGGTCTAAAATGGTTAATGCTGATTTTATGCAATAGCACGCCCACTCTGTATAAGGTCTTACTATTATGTTTCTCGTTTAATTACAAAAAAGTAGAAGTACATTCTTTTACTGTTTCTTTTAAATCAAATAACCTAATTAAAATACTTATAAAATTTAAGTTCTTTAAAATAATAATAAGATATATATGTATCTTTGATTCTTTTCAGCCTCTTGGGAAATTAAATGAATTTTATTTAAGGGGAGGATCAGATTCCTTAGTAATTAAATCTGGACAAATGAACTCACAGGATTTTGTAGTTATGAGTGAACTATTTCCTTACAGATTTTTAAGCTCTTGAGCCCTAATAGGGATTAATTTCTAATTCAATGAATGTGACAGCTCTATAGTCACTAATGAGCATCGGCTACTTAACAGACTTGCCAATTTCCACCCATGTTAAAGTTTTTTTACAGTCAGCCAAACTGCTGGTAACACTTTACTGTAATTAGATATATTATGTAGAACAGTTTTCTAAAAGTGCCATCACGCAAAAATATATATATATATATATATATTTTTTTTTTTAAAAATTGTAGTTAGTGGATAATTCTGAAATGATACAGAGACAGAGCACAATACCCCTAGCTAAAAAAAAAAAAAACACAAAAAAAGACATGAATTTTAGATATCATCGCCAGAGCCTATAATTTGAAAGGAAGAGAAGAATGGATGTGACGGAACAATCTACACAAATGGAGATAAGGATCTTTGCCTACCGAGTCTGCAAAGAAAATCATGTGCATCGAGCCTTAGTGGGGAATTAGATTCAAAAAGAACATAAACATTAATAATTATTATTATTATTGTCATCATTTATATAGTGCAACAGTTTCCGCAGCGCTTTACAACAACCAAAGGGAAAGAGATACATATAAACGGACATAAAATGGAAACAAGAGGTGTTGAGGACCCTGCTCATAACAGTTTACAGTCTAGAGGGATTGGGGTTGAGGAAGAGAGGAATTTCACTAGATAGCAGGATCATTAGTGCCAGTGGTTTGGGAATGGTGGGGCCATAGAAGCAGCTTCAATCCTGTGTGTGTAGGTGAGCAGAGGGATGAGTTTCATCAGTAATGTGGTACGCTAATCTGAAGAGATGGGTTTTGAGGGATTTCTTGAAGGCCTGAAGTTCAGGGGAGAGTTTGATAGGGCGAGGCAGGTCATTCCACAGGACTGGTGCTGCCCTTGAGAAGTCTTGGAGGCGAGAGTTGGCCGTGCGCTTGTAAACCGATGACAGGTGGAGATTGCCTGCTGAACGGAGTTGTCTAGATGGGGCATGCCATGTAGGGAGGGGTTGAGTTATTGAGTGATTTGAACATGAGCGTCAGTATTTTAAACTGTATCCTGAAACGTACAGGAAGCCAATGGAGGGACCGGCAGAGGGGGGGGGGGAGTACACGAGGTGCGTTTAGTGAGAAAAATAAGCCTGGCCCCTGCATTCATTACAGATTGCAAAGGGGCTATACGGGAGTTGGGGAGGCCAATAAGGAGCGAGTTGCAGTAGTCAAGTTGTGAAATGACAAGAACATGAACCAGCACTTTTGTGTCAGAAAGGGGCGGACACGGGTAATGTTTTTGAGTTGAGAATAACAGGATTTGGTCACTGTCTGGATGTGGGAAGAGAATGTTAGGTCAGAGTCTAAAGTGACACCTAGGCAGCGAGCTTGGGGTGTTGGGCTAATGGGTGTTCCATTTACTCGTAGAGAGATAGGTGGTATTGGGTTCTTCTTGGAGGGAGGAATGAGGAGAATTTCAGTTTTGGCAAGACTGAGTTTAAGGAAGCGGGAAGCCATCCAATTTGAGACAGCGGAGAGACAGTCAGTGACTCGATCCAGGAGACCTGGAGAGAGATCAGGGGAGGAGAGGTATATTTGGGTGTCAACAACGTATAGGTAGTACTGGAATCCAAAGGAGCTGATCAGTTTTCCTAGAGAGGCCGTGTAGACTGAAAAAGTAGAGGGCCCAGTACTGAACCTTGGGGCACCCCAACAGAGACAGGCTGCCGGGAGGAGGTACTTCCAGCAAATGAGACACTAAACGATCGTTGGGACAGGAATTTACATTGTAGGTCAGACCAGTGTATAGTTTGATGGCACTTTATGCATAGGCGCTTCTAGAGTTATGGAGTAAACGTGTGCATTTAGTTTTGGAAGCAATTGTAATTCGATCAAATTTTTACGGATTCTCTGTTTTCAGAACATTCTGAAATATGAATCGATATAATACGAAAAACATAATGAACCAAAAAAACATAATGAATGGAATAACATAACGAACCAAAAAAACCATAATGAATGGAATAACATAACGAAACAAAATACTAACAAAATCATGCAAAGAAATACATAATGAATAGATTTATTTTGTTTCAATATGTCTTGTTACTCTTGCAATTACTTATCCGTCTATCACTATTTATCTATCTATATAAATATATCTCTATTTCTCTAATTACTTATCTATCTGTCTATCTTTATATCTATCACTCTAGTCTATAGAGTGTGTAGCATGTGTATATACAGTTGTGTTCAAAATTATTCAACCCCCAATGCTGTAAAGGGTTTTAGGGAATTTAGTGTACATTTGTAATTGTATTCAGAATGAAATCCTACAAGGACTTTTTAAAGAACCATATGCAACTAAAATGACATCAATTGGTTTTGTAATACAGTATACAAATTCAAGGCAAAGGGCACTGTTGAAACACTACCTGGTCGTGGCAGAAAGAAGATGCTGACTTTGACTGCTGTGCGCTACCTGAAGCGTAGAGTGGAGAAAAGTCCCCGTGTGACTGCTGAGGAACTGAGAAAAGATTTGTCAGATTTGGGTACTGAAGTTTCAGCTCAGACAATACGGCGCACACTGCGTAATGAAGGCCTCCATGCCAGAACTCCCAGGCGCACCCCCTTGCTGTCTCCAAAGAATAAGAAGAGTCGACTGCAGTATGCCAAAAGTCATGTGGACAAACCACAGAAGTTTTGGGATAGTGTTCTGTGGACTGATGAAACAAAATTAGAACTGTTTGGGCCCATGGATCAACGCTATGTTTGGAGGAGGAAGAACAAGGCCTATGAAGAAAAGAACACCTTGCCTACTGTGAAGCATGGCGGGGGGGTCAATCATGCTTTGGGGCTGTTTTGCTTCTGCAGGTACAGGGAAGCTTCAGCGTGTGCAAGGTACCATGAATTCTCTTCAGTACCAGGAGATATTGGATGACAATGTGATGCAGTCCGTCACAAACCTGAGGCTTGGGAGACGTTGGACCTTTCAACAGGACAATGATCCCAAGCATACCTCCAAGTCCACTAGAGCATGGTTGCAGATTAAAGGCTGGAACATTTTGGAGTGGCCATCGCAGTCACCTGACTTAAATCCGATTGAGAACCTCTGGTGGGACTTAAAGAAAGCAGTTGCAGTGCGCAAGCCTAAGAATGTGACTGAACTGGAGGCTTTTGCCCATGATGAATGGGCGAAGATACCCGTAGATCACTGCAAGACACTTGTGTCAAGCTATGCTTCACGTTTAAAAGCTGTTATAACTGTAAAAGGATGTTGTACTAAGTACTAAGATTGAATGTCACTTGGGGGTTGAATAAAACTGATAATGATGTGAGCACAGAAAAGACATTTGTGGTTATTTCATTATAAATGTTATGTTATATTTGTCTGACCTACACGTGCCTCTTTGATTTAATTGTAAGCAATATGATCAAAATCAATGTCAAACTGGCCAAAACACTCAATTTCAGTGGGGGTTAAATAATTTTGAACACAACTGTATATATACTGTATATATATAAAGTATTTCACAGTAGAGAGTGCACCCCTCACATTTTTGCAAATATTTTATTATATCTTTTCATGTGACAACACTGAAGAAATGACACTTTGCTGCAATGTAAAGTAGTGAGTGTACAGCTTGTATAACATTGTCAATTTACTGTCCCTCAAATTAACTCAACACACACAAACATTAATGTCTAAACTGCTGCCACAAAAGTGACTACACCCCTAAGAGAAAATGTCCAACAGGGTTATTCAAAGAGCTCCGAATTGTGGCGAAAGGTAACCAAACAGTGAAATTCAGCGTTCGGTTACCTTTCCTGGCCATTTGGCTATTCAGAGAGCAGGCAATTCGCCAAATGTTGGCAAATTGCCTGCACATATGGTGCCTGTTCATTGCCTGTTCGAGGGCAGTGAAATCCCCATAGAGAAGCAATGCTTCGTCTATTGAGAGAACAAAAACCAGCAGTGAAAAGTTGCCGAATTGCCCTGCTGTTCAGTGGTTTCATTCGACAGGTTTATTCAGGCAAATCCCGTAGGCTTCAATGTTAAAAATATTCCCGTTTTAAAACAATATCTAATAAACCGTTGATTATAATATTCTGCAGTAAAAAGTCTGTTTATGTATAGATTTTTTAGGATATTTTAGGCATTTTTCGTGATTTTTTTGCAAAATTTTCTTTCCGTTTTTTTTTTAAATTAGTTTTTTCTTTTTTTCTGTAACAGCCCTTATTATTATCATTCATTGGATCTTATATGTAAATTTCAGACATTTTCGTTCTGTAGTTTCTTTGCAAACAGTGTTTCACTTTTCAAACTTTCAAGCGTACTGTTATTTTTTTTTTTCACTCCATTCGTCTGCGGTGTCGGCTTTCTCCGGCAGCTGCTCTGCGCTGTGATCGGCGGCTGCTCGGGTTTCTCCGGTGTGTTCGGCGGGGTTAATCCAGATGTTTTTGCATGTTTCGGTGTGCGTTCGCCGGGTTTTGCGGTGAGTTTTCGTCAGGTTTGTGGCGGCTTTTCCCTGCACTGCGACGGCCCTTTGGTGCTTGCTGAATACACTGCAGGGTCGCCGAAATGGGATCGCCAAATCGTACCGAATTGAAGACTGAATTGAAGACATGTGGTGACTTTTCGATTCTCTTTGAATAACCCTGTTAATTTTGCCCAAAGTGTCAATACTTTGTGTGGCCACCATTATTTTCCAGCATTGCCTTATCCCTCTTGGGCATGGAGTTCACCAGAGCTTCACAGGTTGTCACTGGAGTCCTCTTCCACTCCTCTATGACGATATCACACACTGAGATGTTAGAGACCTTGTGCGGCACTGACAGGCTGACCCCCACCCGTTCAACCTCTGCAGCAATGATGGCAGCACTCATATGTCTATTTTCCAAAGACAACCTCTGGATATGACGCTCAGCTCATTTGCTCAACTTCTTTGGTCGACCATGGCGAGCCCTGTTCTGAGTGGAACCTGTCCTGTTAAGCCAATAAACAAGGAAATGTGTACATTTCCTTGTTTATTGGTTTAGGGGAAGCCACTAATCATCTGGCTAAGCTTCGGGATTCAGGTGGTGGTATATGTTGTGGGCGCTTACCATATATTTCTCTAAGGCTGCTGTCAGACGAGCGTAGTGTTCACGTCCGTGATTGCGCCTAAAAGTACGTCCGTGATAGCATGACAGGAAGCCCATCGGAGCCCGACACACGAAGTACGTCCGCACTGAACTGCGGACGCACAACGGCCGCGGCCCACGGACGCAAGGCAGGCAAGAACGTACAACCGCTAGAACGGCCGCACAAAGTGCGCTGCGTCCGCAACGTCTGCATAGCTTTGTGTGTGAGTGATGGAACGTGGCCAGACGGACTGCATTTATACGTCCAGCATTTTTCACGGACAAAATGGTTTTGCTTTTTAATTTATTTTCCCTCCTACATCCGTCAAAATATATACGTCAGTGAAAAAAACGGACTGTGTGACCACTACTGTGTCTTCCGTACTAACGTACGTCCGTGTGCACGGACGTACAGTCCGTAGAAATCACGCTCGTCTGACCCTAGCCTTAATTGTGTCTTGTCGAGTTTTTTATGGTTGGGCAAGATAACATTGTCTCTACGGTTGGAATTTAGTCATGTACAGCGAAGGCAAGGAATAGTAATGGCTATACGTGTGACTGGTTGGTGTATGTTTCATTTGGGAGTACAAACAGTACATCCAGATGCAAGAGAACGTGGCTTCTTACGTCACTGACCAAAAGAAGGTTCCTTTAAATGCATCCCGGATTCTTTTGTAGACGCCAAATGCAACTTCAGTCTTGGCTCACTTATAGTCTGGATGTGATTATTTGAGAAACTGGAAGTTGGGAAGAAATGACACGTGGGCAGATAATTATCACCATAAATGGATGAATTAGGTAAAGAACCCTCTCAGATAAAATTTCTGTTTTTTTCCTCTCATACTTTTCCACTTTTAGGCAAGAACATGCAAATCTCACTTCTCTCCGACCCTCCGGTTAGTGAGCGACACCGTAAGTATATCCAATGTAAGATCTCGTCTTCATAATTGATCCGTTGCCCTCTCAATACTACGATCATCTTAACGCGGAGGTGAAACAGCTAGAGCATGTGAGTGGTCACCTCGACTGGCTTTAAAGAGAGTAGGGGTAAGGAGTGCTTACATAGCCTAAATAAATTCACAGTGCAGGCATATCCAATGTTACAGAGAGGAATTACTGTGGTGCCTGTAGATTTTCACAGCTGCCACCAGACTAATTTTGGCCAATACCCCTGGTGACTATGCAGATTTAAATCTGCGCAGGAATAAATAGCTTTTCTTGGCAAACAAAGCTTTCCCCTGATCAGAGCGCAGCTGCCGGTTGAAAAGTTGATGTGAGTGGCATATTTGGTACAACGGCTTAAAGGGGGGAGTCGCGATGTCTTGTTCTTGAAGAAAATTAAATGTATCAGAATATTTCTGAAGTAAAAAACATTCCGGGCCACCTCATGCTGAATGAAGTCGAGCTGACCACATCGCATTCCACTCGGAGAGGAGTTATAACCAGTGTGTAAATCTGAGACACAAGAGTTTATACGCCGAAGCGTCTGCCAGCGAGGCTGCTGTATCAAGGTTAATAACTGTTTAATTAACAGCACTTCAAATGCAGATTTATTTGTATATTCATCAAGAAATACTCTTGAAGATATTTTAGGAAGAATTGTAAAAATAAGTGTTTCTACTGGAGCTGAAAATAAATTCAAACCCAACCACAGCAGCACATTTACGTTTAGTCACCAAGGAATACTCATTAATATCATCATCATCATCGTTTATATGGCGCCAACAGTTTCCTCAGCGCGCCACAATAACCAGTGGGAATGAGACAAAATGAAACAAACATAGGAACAGAAACAAGAGGTGTAGTGGACCCAGAGGCAGAGCCATTCCAGTAAATTAATGTGCTCATTGTGTTGTAATGACATGTGTGTATATTTAAACTGTATATAAAATGTTATTTATGGAAAAAAGTTCTCATACTCACCTCTCCATGCTCCCTCGCTGCTTCTCTGTCCTCCGCTTTTTTTCCCCTGCACTTTCAGTTTGCCGGCTGCCGTGTGTGTGTGTGATTCACTACACAGATAGCAGGGGCAGCACTGAGCCAGCCTAGCCTACGCAATTTGCGCAGCTGAATGCTTCACTAATTGCGTAGCTCAAGCTGGCTTTGCTTCCTGGTTCTACGCTCTTCAGTGCCTCCAGAGACATTGAGAGCAATTGAAAGCTTGAGCCAATGGGAAAGCTCCATTGGTCTCAAGCACTTCTTTTTTTTTAAAAAAAAACAGCCCCCATGGGAGGCAGAGCTCCCCATGGATTGATTGTCGCAGGACAGTCATGTGACTGTCCTCGTCAGTCGTGGGGGGGGCAGGCAGAGCTCAGCAATCAGCATGTGTGTAATAGCGCCCTCTATTAGTCAGTATTGTAAGTGCATGCTCTTAGAACTGTAAAAAAAAAGCGAACTTTACTTTATAAATAGTGAAACTCTATTCTCCTATATAACGATAATCAAATGCGTAAATTGCGACTGCGTAACCCTGTGTATATCTGGCTCTGATACTAGCCAGTGCCTCACCAGCCACTGACCTCACCGCACGTCACTGGCTCATATGAGCTTACAGTCTAGAAAAGTTGAGGTGGAGGAAGACCAGAGAAGTTGAATTGGTCATCAGGACAGCTAGCACATCTGTTTCAGATATTTTGGGGACATGGCAGTGATATCATTCATGAGTAGGTGAGGAAAGGGATAGATCGGCACCAGTAATGTGGTTCGCTCATCTGAACAGATGGGCATTGGGTTTTGAGGGATTTTTTGAAAGATTAGGGTCTAGAGTCTGACAGGGTGTGGTGGGTCATTCCACAGGTACAGAGCTGCCCTTGAGAAGTCGTGGAGATAAGAGTTGGCAGGGCGGGTGCAGACAGAGGACAGGCGGAGGTTGCCTACTTACCTAAGTGATCTAGAAGGGACGTGCTTGTGGAGTAAGGAAGACATGAATGGAGGGGTGACGTTTGAGGATTTTGAACGCAAGACAGTATAGCTATCAAATAATGTAAATGAAGATTTTACTTTCACTTGGACGAGGTATATGTATGTGCAAAACGTATTGGTGTCCACGCACGCCTTCAGGTGTGAATAATCATTCTCCTGCTGATATTATGTTGTATATTATCTCTGTATATAAATGCTTTTGTAACACGTCCGTCGCCGTCGTCGGCTGCGCGCGCACCCATCACAGCTGCTCACTCAGCCCTCCCTCTCGGCAGTTAGGAAAACTCCTCCCGTCGACGAGTGGCAACCGCCCCTTCTAAACAAGTCTCCAGTTATTGTCTCCGCTACCCAGTTTGTAATCTCCCATAGCCACCCCCCCAATAAATATTCCGTCAGCAATAATGAACCCCCCTCCGCAATAAATACCCCCCAACCTCCCCCCGCAATAAATATCCTAGCAGGAAAAAAGAACCCCCCCTCCCAAACCAATAAATAACCCCTCGGCAAAAATACACTCCCCGGCAATAAATACCTGTGGTAATTTAAATATGGGACAGAATGCACAAGGGGTCCACATTGCCTGCCCTCAATGGATTTTTATCTCCTGCAAACACTCCTCCAAGCCACACTCTCCAACAATAGAGTGGCCTCTGGGCAGGCTTAACATCGAGTGTCTTATAAGTCTCAGAAGAAACTGTTAGCACTCCTGGTAGAATATCGTGGTCTCTCCGTATGGGTATGAGGTTGCTGTTCATTCACACGGACATCTGTCTCACTGGAAGTCTCTGGTGTATGTGTTCATTCTCCTAGCAGTTTGGCTCTCAACCCTTCTCCTCAGGTCCCCCGACATAATGTGAAGCACAGCACGGGTGATAGGATTTTCTGCTCAATGATTGCAGGATTCAGTCTGTATTTCCCAAAACCTGGCCTGTTAGGGGAAGCTGTGGACCAGGGTTGAAATCATTGTAGATAGAATGTTGTTCCCTGAAAAAAGCGTTGGTACTCCTACCAGAAATGTGGACATACATGTGTATGAAGATTTAAAGAACGATTTTCTCGTTATTAGCACTGAGGTATGAGTAAAACCCATCTAATCTCTTGATCTTTTTATCTCAATGAAACCCAAACATTGGATGTAAGGTAACAGAAACACGCAATGCATGGGGTTAATAACCATACTCTGGATATATTGACGATTCAATGCAACTTGAATATCCTCCCCCCTCCTCTCCTCCATAGTGGTCCTGAAGGGCTGATTCAGTCCTCTAAGAGTGTTTGATTAATCCCGTCTGGAAAGCTGACGATCAATATTCACTAAGAAAAGAAAAAGATGGAGCAGGACCTCAAGAGGGGAATGGTGCAGGTAGAAGTTTATTCAGGGGGAAGCAACCCCACAAATCAGGAAATCAGTGACGTTTCGGCCCAGTGGCCTTAATCATACATAGAGGTTCAATGAAGACCTCCCACTAGGCCGCGGCTCTTTCTTTCGATATCATTATTCACTCTACTGCTTTCAATTCAAAAGGCCGGGAATGTACAGTAACACCTCCGTCCCTAGGCAATGGCTGTCCATACGATCACATTAAGAGCTCACATTCTGATTGGCTGAACAACCATCCAAACCAGAGAATTAATTTGCAGTTGTCATGTGACTGGGAACAGGCTGGATGCTTGTACTTTTAAAGGTGTACTCTGGGGTTAAAACGGGGAAGAGCAAACAGAGGGGTTAAACATTAACCCCTCATGATACCCTCCCATTTTAGCCCATAAGATAATTTTAAAACTCACTTTAAGTCCTGCAGAGCTCTAACTGCAGACGGGACATGCTATTGACTTGCATGACGCAAGAGCAAGTCAAGTGGCTACTGGGGACTCCAGTGAGCATCCAGCCAATCCACTGGCTTTGTTGGAGGGAGGCAGGACCTAGATTTATTTCGACTTCCTGGTCCCAATACCTGAAGCTCTGATCAGCTGACACTGATCTGAACTTCAGTGAGGAGCTAAGCCTCTGCACTCAGAGGCCTGAATCTGCCCTCTATGACCCTCCAGAAGGTGAGGAGAACTGAGGATGCTCAGGGCACCATGACCACTCATTTTCATTGTGCGGATGCAATGCATAGTGTGACTGTCACGGTTCCCGGATCCCACCACGCAGTCCTTAAAACCCAACACTCCACAGAGCCCAAAAGCTACCAACAGGGTAGCCGTAGAAGAATCCCTAACTGAGCCATTTTTGGAGAAGCGGTCTACAACTGTCAGAACCACAGTATGACCCTTGGACTTCGGCAAGTCCACAATAAAATCCATGGATAGATGAGACCAAGGCCTATTAGGAATGGGTAAAGGCTGCAATAGACCGACAGGCAAGGTTTTACTGGTTTTGCTTCTGGCACAGACTTGACAAGCCAAAACAAACAGACATACGTCCTGTCGCATGGTGGGCCACCAGAACTGTCTGGAGATACTGATAAGAGTCTTAGTAATACCAGGATGACCTGCTGGTTTTGAATCATGAAACATTATGAGTAATTCTTGTCTTTCCTCTTCAGGCACAAACAACATATCTGGAGGCTTGTTAGGTGGAGCCCCCATTTGAGCTGCTTGGAGGCGTTCCAGAAAAGGCGAGGAAACAAACAAGACCGTGGAAGCCACAATACGTTCAGGAGGAACTATAGGATTGTGGTCTTGTGTATTTGATTCATACGGGTCATATTGACGAGATAAGGCATCAGCCTTTACATTGCGGTCACCTGGTCTGTAAGTCAACACAAAATTAAACCGAGACAGTAGTAATGACCACCTGGCCTGTCTCGAGTTCAGACGTTTAGCATCCCCGATGTACATAAGGTTCTTATGATCAGTGATTATCAACAAAGGGTCAAGAGTACCTTCCAACAAATGTCTCCACTCTGACAGGGCAGACACAATAGCAAGCAATTCTCTGTTACCGATATCATAATTGCGTTCTGCTGGTGATAATTTTCTTGAAAAGAACCCACAAGGATGTAGAGGCTTCCCTGGAGACTCTCTTTGAGATAGGACAGCCCCAATGCCTATCTCGGAAGCATCAACCTCAAGTAGAAATGGAATTCTGGGATCAGGATGCCGTAACACTGGAGCGGAAGTGAAAGCCTGTTTGAGAGCTTCAAATGCCTGTTTGGATTGTGAAGACCAGACCTTTACTTGTCATATTAATGATAGGGGAAGCTACAGCAGAATAATTCTTGATAAATCTCCTATAATAGTTGGAAAACCCCAGAAACCTCTGTATGGCTTTGAGGCCTTGAGGGAGAGGCCATTCTGAGATGGCCGTGAGTTTGGAAGGATCCATCTCAAAACCTTCTGGAGTGATAATGTACCCAAGAAATTTTACAGTATCAATGTTGAATAAACACTTCTCCAGTTTGCAATAAAGACCATTGTCTAGTAGTTTTGCTAATACCTGTCTGACATGTTCATGGTGGGTTATAAGATCGGGAGAGTAAATTAGTATATCGTCTTTGTATACGATAACAAAGGATTGCAAAAAATCTCTGAGCACATCATTAATGAAACCCTGGAATACAGCTGGAGCATTACAGAGACCGAACGGCATGACCAGATATTCATAATGCCCACTCCTGGTGTTAAATGCTGTTTTCCATTCATGCCCATCTTTTATACGTATCAGGTTGTAAGCCCCTCTCAAATCGAGTTTTGTGTATACTGCTGATCCCCTTAACCTGTCGAACAGTTCTGATATAAGAGGGATAGGGTACACATTCTTGATGGTGATATTGTTAAGCCCCCTATAATCGATACACGGGCATAAATCTCCTTTTTTAGAAACAAAAAAGAACCCAGCCCCTGCTGGAGAAGAGGAACGTCTGATAAAACCTCTCTCCAAATTCTCCTTTATGTACTCCGCCATGATTTGGTTCTCTTTTATGGATAAAGGATATACTTTGCCTCGAGGAGGCATGGTTCCTGGATGAATATCTATGGCGCAATCATACGGTCTATGTGGAGGTAGTTTCTCTGCCTCTCTTTTATCGAATACAGCCCTGAGATCGGCATACCAGTCAGGAACCTCTGTAGACAATGTAGGAGCTGTAGGTGTGTTCAGGGCACCAATATGCTGAATGGGTATTAAACAAGTCCCAAAACAAGCAGGACTCCAAGACAGTATCTCTCCCTTAGCCCAATCAATAACAGGATTATGTTTCACCAACCAAGGGAAATCAAGCACAACAGGTTTGGAAGGTGAACGGATAACCTGAAATATGATCTCCTCTTTATGCAAGAGACCAGTGGTAAGAACCACTGTAACAGTATTGTGAGTAATTCTGGGACAGGATAACGGCCTACCGTCTATGGCTTTGACGGCCAAGGGTGTCTCTCTTACAACCAGAGGGAGAGAAATGGAGGAAGCGTATTCAACATCAATGAAATTACCAGCAGCCCCAGAGTCAACAAAAGCGGTAGCATGCGTGGTCTTGGTCTCCCAAGCCACGGATACTGGTAACAAGAGTCTAGAGTCTTTGATAGGCGACATGAACGTCACACCCAAGGCCTGTCTCCTCAGTTGCCTTAGGTGCGGTAGTTTTCTGACTTATCATGCATTCTAGGGCGAGTGGGACATTGAAGTTTTAAATGTCCTTTTAAACCACAATACAGGCACGATCCCTCACGAAGACGCCTTGTTCTCTCTTCCTCTGTAAGCCTAGTATGGCCTAGTTGCATAGGCTAAGAGGGAGGAGATAACTCTCTTGGTGGTGCCTGAAAGACAGGGGCCAACCTTGGTAATGGTCTCTTAGGTTTCTCTCTTGGAGTTCTTCTGTCCCTTATCTGATCATCCAGATCTATACAATACTCTAGAAGTTCACTCAACACCTCAGGTAATTTACGAGGAGCCAACTCATGCATCAATGACTCTGATAACCCCTCCATAAAAGCCAGAACCAGAGCCTCATTAGTCCAGTTCACGTCAGAAACCAACATTTTAAATTCTATAGCATAATCAGATACAGTCCTGTTCCCTTGACGTATGCGGAACAAGGATTTGCCAGCTACCTTGGCCTTTCTGGTAGGATTAAACGTATGTTTTAACTCGGCTATGAATTCTTTATAGTTCAGTACTATAGGCTTCTCTGCCTCCCATAAAGGATTCGCCCATGTCAACGCTCTGCCAGACAGATGGTTAATAATGAACCCCACTTTGGCTATGTCAGCGATAAACATTTGTGGATTTAATTTAAAATGAATATCCACCTGGACCAAAAATCCCCGGCACTCCGAGGGAGTACCGTCAAACCTCATAGGAGCGGTCATGTGTACCTGGGATGTCTGAACAACAGAGGACACAGGTATAGCAGGCGGAGGTGCAACCCAAGCTGGTTCCAGGTGAGCCGTACGAGTCAGGATAGTTTGTAAGGCGAGAGCAAACTGATCCATCCTATGGTCCTGCTCGTCCTGTCTGGATACAAAGTTACTCAAATGCTGTGTTAAGTCTGCGGGATCCATTTTGGCCAGATCGTAATGTCACGGTTCCCGGATCCCACCACGCAGTCCTTAAAACCCAACACTCCACAGAGCCCAAAAGCTACCAACAGGGTAGCCGTAGAAGAATCCCTAACTGTCTGGTCCTTAGAATTGGCCAGGTATACTAGCTAGACAGAAAGGGTTAATCAAAGACAATGTCGTAATACAAAACCAGGTCAGCAACACGGGGGTAGTCAGACGAGCCAGAATCAGGAATACAGAGTATAGAATAGTCAAATGGAATAGCCGGGTCGATATCAGTGCAGAAGCGTAGTACAAGAAAATAGTCTAGGGCAACGGAAGGCAGAATAGTCAGAAAACAAGCAGAGGTCAATAACAGGTTAAATCACGAGAGAATTCAGGTACAAGGAGCTCAGGTATGGATAACCATGATCTGGCACTGCTTAGAAGAAACTGTTGGTTTTTAAAAGACCTTCTCCAGGTCGCGCCCCCCTCTCAAGCCGCACCTCATGCAGCCACCTCCCTGCCTGCTTCAATTTAAACCGGGTGTTGGTGAGCGAGCAGCATCAGACATGCTGCCCTCAAGCACACCGTTAAGGCTGGAAGCCCCCAATGTTACAGTGACCCTTTAACAAAACTATGCATGAGGTCCAATATTTTTTATTTGAGAAAGGATTTTACCAGGAAGGATACATTGAGATTTCTCTCGTATTTAGGTATGTCCTGGGTGGCGAGTATGTGCCGTTGGGTGTCTTGCCCAAGGACACTTACTGGAGAGGTGCTCGTCGGGATCGAGCCCATGTCTCCACAGGCTCTCTCCACAAGGTAGATGTTACCTCTACTCCACCCAGCGGGCACATATTATTAGATATGCATTGATCTTTAAAGGTTGGGAAAAAGCTATGTTTCCAATATTTTACGTCTCACTTAAACTGGCTACGATCGATTTAAAGATTTTATTGCAGGGATCTCAAACTTAGGCCCCCTAGATGTTAGTTGCCTCCAATTGTCAAAATACTTTGAATGCAATAAATGAAACCAAAGAATCATGGGAATTGTAGTTCAGAGTCATCAGGGGAACAGTCTGGGATCCCTGATTTAATGTATTTTATCCGTTTGCATTACCAACAAGACACAATGTGGCTTCCCATTCTATAAATCACAGATGTCAAATAGAGAATATCTTCCTCTGTATCATTCATCATACATCTATTCCCTCCCATACAGTACTCGAACAGTTAATGTGCCTAAAAAAACACCTTCCAGCCTGTTTGGGAATTCAACCAAGTGTGAATTAGCCTTTGGGTATGAAGTGTCCTATTTAGCAGTTTGATACATTGCCTGGCATTTTTACTACTATTATAAAACAGACTACCTGGGCTTCTGATATCCAATAGATTTGTAACGTCTCAGGAATCAGATGGCAGGTCCGTGTGAAGAGCATATAACAAACTGGGCGACATGCAGGGTCTTGTTCAAAGCGGAGATAAAAAGAAATGACTTGATTTATTTAGGATTAATCTTTTTTTTTTGTGTGTATATATATATATATATAAAAAAAGAGAACTTTAAAAGGCGGCAATTCATTATATGATCTGGCATTTTTTTTTATTTTAATTTTATTTTGAGAAAGGATTTTACCAGGAAGGATACATTGAGATTTCTCTCAATTTCAAGTATGTCCTGGGTGGCGAGTATTTCCTTTGTTATATTTACATGTAAGTCAAAAACCTGTAAATCAGTCAAATGCAAAGTGATGAGAGCAAAGATAAGGAAGTAGCAGAAATTTATAGAAAGCTATGGGCCCTATTACATACTTAACGCTAAAGTTAGCGCTCAGCTGTGTGAGCGTTAACGTTAGGTTAAGTGGCCCTAGCGCGTGTCAACCATATTACATTCTGATTCGGAGATTGGGCGAGGTTACTGTACTTTGAGCTCCCTATGCTTAACATGGGGAGCGCAAAGAGTTAATTAGTGTTAGGATTACAAAGTCTTAATGCTAATTACGTCCTGCTGCGGTTAACTCAAAAGTTAGCCACAACTTGGAGCTGGTGCTTACTGATTCCACTTCTGCAGAATCCGTTATCACCAGCTGTAACCCCCCCCAAAAAAAAAACACATACCCACCTCTCATCCCACGGCAAGAACGGCGGCTCGAATTCGTTGCTTCTTGCTGCTGGGAGCAGAGTAAGATTGGGGGAAAAAAGTCCCCAGTCTCCCTCCACGATCACTCCGCCAACCTGCAGGATCTCTCAAGAGGCAAGTGCAGGTCATGTGACCTGGCAATCAAAGCCTCAATGGAGTCGTCGCTACAAAACCTCCGCCATGTGTCAAGTAGGGATGAGCCGAACGCCCCCATGTTCGGTTCGACTTCGAACTTGAACAATTTCAAAACTTCGAGTTCGGACACGAACACGATCCGAACTCCATGTAAGTCAATGGGACCCAAACGTTAGATTTTTAGAGTGCCCTCCAAGAGGGCATAAATGCTAGATATTTGCCATAAAAGGTGTATGGGGGTCCGGGTAGTGCCCTGGGGACAGGAAACAAGGACAAAAAGTTTTAAAAAAAATTTTTTTTGAAGGAACATTGAGTTTTCCATGAAATAAAGGTTAAGATTAAAAACGAAAAATTCCTTCAAAAATCGTGCCTAGGAGGTTCCCATAACCTGCCCATGAAGTGGCGGATTTGTAGGATGTATAGAAACATTTAAAAACCAAAAAAATGATATTTCAAATGACGGTAAATGGTTTTCCTTTAATCTATTCATAAACAACTGCTTGGGGCGGCAGCCTGTATGAAAAGAGGAGACGTTTTAGGATACGCAGAACAAGTTTAGTGATTTTTTGGGCTAAATTATGGTGAAATGTATGCCGGTTTTGGATGAAAGCAACAATAGGTGCTTTAAAATTGGGCCTTTAGTGTCAGCAACAGTGCCGTCACACCGTAACCCCTCTGTGGTATTGTGGAAGAGTGCAGGGTTGTACCCTGCGGTCAAATATTAAAATTATATGAATCTGGTACAGGCGTCAGTGCACTCAAATATTTTGCCTTTGGTGGCAGCAAGTGCCCTGCGTTCCAATATTAAAATGACGTGAATTTGGTATAGGCGTCAGTGGCAGTGCTCCCAAATACTTTGTCTTTGGTGGCAGCAAGTGCCTTCACACCATAACCCCTCTAAGGTATTGTGGAAGAGTGCAGTGGTGGAGGTTTTGGTAATGCAGAAGAGATCCCCGATCTATTCAGTTACATAGGCAGCTATAACAAAACCGGGTCAGCAATGTTTAGGCACTTGTACTGCGTTACTGT
Organism: Leptobrachium leishanense; assembly: GCA_009667805.1. Taxonomy (NCBI): domain Eukaryota; kingdom Metazoa; phylum Chordata; class Amphibia; order Anura; family Megophryidae; genus Leptobrachium; species Leptobrachium leishanense. The sequence goes on from CM019064.1 coordinate 31,253,879, forward strand.
ATATGGTGAGAATAGGCGCACACCAGTAGGACCAGGAAGCAAACAGAACAGGCAGGGAATGCACAGAGAAAATAGTCAAATGGCAGGCAAAGTCAGCAACAGATCGCGTCCTCAGAACAAGCAGGGTCAGTAACAAGTATACAAACGGATTCGGTAAGCTAGCGATGCGGGAATAAAGGCTGAGACACACTGAGCGTGTAGTGACGCACAGCGTAGCGAAGTGAAGAGAAGCAAACATTTTGCAGGCTTGACTTCACTCCGCTCCACCTCGCAGCGTGTCTACACTACATTACGTTTGCTTCTCACCGCACTGGACTTGAATCCACTAACTAAAATAAAATGTACACACAAAACCGTTTTATTTTCACAAAGCACATGTTATATAGGCAAAAAAAAGTTTCTACTGAATAAAATACATCAAAAATTACTGTTAATTTAATAGGAATAGTATAAAAATTTTATAAAAGGTAACCCCTGATCGTATATATTATAGGAACACGGAGCACTGTGTATAGAGTAGGGATGCATTGATACTACACACAGACATATACGTATATATCAACACGCAGACCTACATATACGTATATGTCAACACGCAGATATATATATACACCCACCCACAGACCTCAGACCATATATATACATACGCACATGGGGGGGTGGCATGTGGACAATCTCAACTAAATGCGCCCCCCCAATTTGGCTGATTACTCCAGAAGAAATGTTGAACCTGACAGAGCAGAGAATATATATTATTCTCTGCTCTATCGGGTTCAACATTACTTCTGGAGGGATCAGCCAGATGGGGGGGGAAATTAGTTGCCAAAATGTGTGTGTAATTCAAGTCTGGATATATATATTTTTAAGAATATAGATATATATCTTATCTATATATATATCATACCTGCCCTTACCTTCCCCTATAAATTTGCTAAAAATATACACACAAAAAAAACAAACCACTGCCTGAGATCCCGCGCAGCCCACATGCAACCCCCTCTACCTGGCTGAATGTATCTAATATATATAATTAAATACATTCAGCAAGGTAGAGAAAGAAAAAAAAAGGTTTATTTTATGTTCCCGGGGACATTTAAAAATGTCCTCGGATTTTATTTTTTTTAGAAATGTGTCGCCTTACCTTAGCCTGGTGGTCAGTAGCGGCTCCCTGGATCCTGGTTGTGGGGGGGTGTCTGCCATGGCCGCAGGTGCAGTGGCTCCCTCCCTGCACCGCCTGTTTATGCCACATGCACCCGGGCGTCTAGCCCACACAGTCGCAGCTCTGTCATCCGGCGGCCGCATGCTCCTCAAGGGGATCCTTGGGAGGCCCTGGCAGGCTGCCCTCTACAGTGCCCAATTAGAGGGCCGTGTCTGCCTGATGTTTTAGTAACAAGAATGTTTTATCCCATAGGCTTCAATGTTAAAAATATTCCCACTTTAACTCAATACCTAATAAACCGTTGCTTATAATATTCTGCAGTAAAGAGTCTCTTTATTTCTAGATTTTTTTATATTTTTAAAGCATTTTTTATACTTTTTTCAAATTATTATTTTTTTTAAATTTTGGCGAACATCCCAAAAAAGTTCGAAGTTCTCGAACTTTCGAACAGCCGATGTTCGATTTGAACTCCGAACAGATCCGAACCGAACGCTTATACCTAGTGTCAAGCAAGTTACTCGCTTCCCAATTCATTGTGGGCATTGGGACTCCAGCGGCATACATGTTACGAGAAGAGATGCGTTTCTTCGGACACCATGTAATGTTTGGTTTTTGTGCTGCTGAGGCGTTTGTGCCAATGACTCCCAGATGCAGAATTAAGGATAAGGGTGCTGCTGTTTTTATTATAATACAGTAAAGCTGCTGAATGACCGTTGCTCAGAGAGAGGCAAACTGCCAACTGACTCAGACAGTTCAATGGTCATCAGACAATTTGAACACTGGCATATGATTGGTTAGTATATACATATGCAAATATTACATAAACCAAAAGCAACAAAGAACAACAGGAAAGTATATGCGGTAGCTGGGTGGGACAGGAATGGGGCTGAGAAACAGATAGCTGGACAGGACAGGAACCGGGCTGGAGAGGAGACACACCAAAATAAAGACAAAGGGGGCAGGATAGGAAGAGGACTGACTATAACAGAAATCAGGAGACACAGAGAAACTAAAGAACTCAAGGAGACTTACTGAAAATATATAGACAGAACAAGGAGGGGGCTGAGGACCAGGAGACATAGTGGGTAGAAGTCCTGGTACAATATGGGTAACAAGGCGAGGTCTCCAGAAAGGGGGAATAGAGTTGTCACAGTCCTTAGCAAGGGTCGAGGCAGGCAGCTGGCAGAAGAGTAGTCAAAGTCCTTTAGCAGAGGTCAGATATACAGATGGCAGAGGAACACTGGTAGGCACGGAGGGTAAACTGAAGGAATGGTGGGTAGCAAGGATAACATGGTGGGAAGCAAGGAATCACGGTGGGTAGCCAGGAATCACTGTGGGTTGTCAGGAATCACGGTCATCAGACAGAGCAGGAAAACTGGCTGCCAGCAACTTTACAGCCTGGTGGAAACACTGATGACACAACAATGCAGAAGCATTGGGGATGGGTATTACCGTGTTAAATAGCCAGTCCAGGGCTAATGAGGGGAAAACCTGCTGAGCCTGCAGGAGAGCTGGAGACATACAGCGTATGGCATGAAGGGTGCTGCCGGACTTTCAGGTGCGAGCACGAGTCCGTTCATGGCTGGATTCCTGAAACAGGGCATCAAAGCGACTGGAATCTCTTGCCTCTGTTCCTTCAAGCCCCAGCACCATCATGAAAGACTTGATAACATCACAGTAACTGGGTGTACATATAGCATGTGCTGTGTTCATTAGATTAGATGGGGTTGGTTTCCATTTGTAGTACTGTAAATATATGTTGGGGAGGTATGGGAGAAAAAATATAATGGGGGTCTGCGGCATGATCCGGCATGCGGGGGGGTAGTCATCAAGAAAAATATAGCAGCAGGAAGTGTCCCATCAAACAGTGAGGAGGTGTCAGTATAAAAAAAAAAAATTGAAAATTGAGGAGGCACATGTCGTGGTAGGGGAGCGTCAGCCGGTGTCCAGAGGCTCGGGGGAAACTAAGGCCTTCTGCTCAGCAAAGGGGTGGTCGAGGTAAGGTCCCCGCGTGGCCGAGGAACCCCCCAAAGCACTTCCAACACCTCCATCCCCAGCTCGGGGCAGCAGCACACATTGCACCAGCTCGGGAGTCGGTACAAGAAGACTCAGGGCGACCGGGAGATCCTATGTACTCAGCTGCACTGGGTCATCCACTGAATCAAATACTGGCTGTGATGTGGTGTCAGGACTTCCGGTTCCAGGGCTCTGCCGCTCCTCAGTAACCTCCACCTCCGAGATACCAGGCACGCCATCACCATACTCACTCACTCATTCACTCCCACTTCTCCAATGCAGAACCGGCCGGTCCTGCAGGCCCTGAATGCAGCAGCTCCAGACAAGCTCTGTTGTGGAGCCTCAGCTCCCCGGCCAGCCTGCAAGATAGCCAGCAAACGACGGCAGTCGCCTCTAGAGAACGGTTGGTCGTCTCCCCCCATCAGCATTACTAGATACTCGTCGAGGCCGGCGAGCACGACCCCTGTCACCGCAGAGGAGGGAGGGAGATAGTCTCGGCACCAATCCCCACCTGCTTCAGCCATCCCGGCCATGGGATCACAGACAGCGGCCGGGAGGCGCGGGCCCTCCATCATCCCAGCGAGCACTGCAGTAGACCCCTTTCCAGGAGGAGTTCTTAAGGAAGACGAGGAGCAGCAGGGTGCGGATTCGGCATGTGCCAGCATGTAGGCCCCAAGATGGCCGCCGGTGCCGCCTATACCCACCGCCCGATGATTGCAGGTGCTCCTGGCAGTAAGGCAGACATAGACCCCCGTATGTCTGCAGAGAGGATGGGGAACAAGCTGCAAAGTCACAGGACCGAGGTGAGAGGGAGAGGACGTTGGATAAAGGTGAAAAGCACCCAAAAATCAATATCGGAATGGGAGCCCCTGCACTCTGTGTCCTCTCACCTCGGTGGTTGGCCACTCCCCAAAGTCTGATTTTATACTCGGGTTTAAGGTTATTAATCATATTATAAGATCGCTGCTAGATTAAGTGGGATTTTATATACAGGGTTATCCAAAGAGATTCGAAAAGTCACCGCACGTTCGGTGACTTTTCGTTCTCTTCAATTCGGTTCCTTTTGCCGATTGCATTTCGGTGACCCTGCGGTGTATTCAGCAAGCACCACAGGGTCCCCGAATTGCAGGGAAAGGCTGCCGCAAACCTGACGAAAACTAACCGAATGCACGCTGAAAACAAGCAAAAACATCTGGATTAACCTTCGAAAAAGCCGAACAGGAGCCGAAAAGGAGCCGAATCACACAGAGCCGAAGCAGCTGAGACGCAGAGGAGGCAGTGAATAAATTAGCAAAACCATTTGTATGAATCTGGGAAAATGAAACGCTGTTTGCAAAGAAACTACTGAGCGAAAATGTCTGAAATTTTCACAGGAGGTCCAGGGAATGATAATAAAGAGGGCTGTTACAAAAAAAATAAGCAAACTGAAAAAAAAAAAAAAAAATCGGACTTTTAATTTTTTTTTAAAAAATTCAGAAAAATGCTTAAAGTATCCTAAAAAATCTATAAATAAAGAGACTTTTTGCTGCAGAATTTTATAATGAACGGTTTATTAGATATTGAATTAAAACGGGAATATTTTTAACATTGAAGCCTATGGGATTCTCCTGAATAAATTTGCCGAATTAAACCACCGAATGGCAGGGCATTAGGGGAACCTTTCACTGCTGGTTTGTGTTCTCTGAATAGCCGAAGCAGTGCTTTTTGATGGGGATTTCACTGCCCTCGAACAGGGACCGAACAGGCACCGTATGTGCAGGCAATTCGCCAGGATTTGGCGAATTGCCTGCTCTCTGGATAGCCGAATGGCCAGGAAAGGTAACCGAACGCTGATTTTCAGCGTTCGGTTACCTTTCTCAAGCAATTCGAATCTCTTTGGATAACCCTGTAAGATTCATAGCAATTACATAGCTGAATGACCTTCGTAAATATAATGGGTACTATTACAATCTTCGCGCACAATTTTGCGCGTGCGCAAAAACGCATTAACGCGAGGGGCAAAACCCTTCGCGCAGAACGTCGTATTACAATGTACGTGCAAAAAACGCACGTTAACGTCTATCGCGGGCTAACCTGCGCAAACCCTTTGCGAGCGTAATGTACGTTGCGCGTCCTATACTTAACATTGTGAGCGCAAATGCGCTTTTGCGTTGGTACACGGATGGTATTACAATCTATGCGCAGTTTTAACGCCCAGCATTTGCGCGCAGAATTTTAACGTCTTTTAAAAGCTGGTGGTAACTGCAAATCTGAACGTCCTGGCCGAAACCAAATACACCGGCATGAAAAAAAAAATACAGCACAGTATAGTTACACATTCTACACATACCCAAACAATAAAATGGAGAAGTTGTGTGCGTTTTTATTATTGCTGCAGCATATATACTCAGATTGATTTTGACAGGCGCAAAAACCGAACGGGAGACAATTGTGGTTCTTAATTCTGATTGGCTGAATCGCGTGAAAAAACAGTCCGCCCACGATTTCTGCGAGCAGCGCTAATGTGCGCGCGTTTTTGCGCGTCTTTTTTACGTGCGGTATTTTTTTGACGGATGAAAAAAATGGGATCGGATTGTAATACCAGCGTTAATTTACGGGCGTTAACATTTAACGCTGCATGCAAAAAAAATAGTGCTGCGCGTGCGCTTTTGCGCAAAGCTGTTAATAGAGCCCAATGTTTTTATAGCATTATAGCGCTTTTATTTCAGTTTATGATACAGAAAATAATTTGTTAAAATTCGATCTCATCTCATTAGCTCATCTTATCTTTCACAATGGTTAACTCGGTCCCCACCACCAACACCACGAACACCGCCCACCTGCAAACTTCCTGTAAAACTGTTCTATGAAAACTAACTCTAAGCAAATTCATAGAACCTTCAAACACAAGCAGATAGAAGATTGAGTGATGTCGAATTGAGACGTTCTCCAGCTACTTATGCTTCTTCACTGCTTTACTGTATAGCCTCAGTATCTACTGATTTCTTTTGCCGCCCCAGAAATCTTTAGACGGTTCTTATAGTGATAAAATATGACAAAATATGTGTTTTACATTTTCCCACAACACCTGTTACACGTCTGATGTGAACAGACTTTGAAAGTTGCGTTAGAATAGCGTGTAGGTGCCGTGTAAACTTCCGGATGTGGTTAGCGTCGAGCCCTGGTCTCTCTCCCCATCGTTAATTGTTTGAACCTGCGTTCTAGAAAAACATTTCTAAGAACAGAAGCTGTTATCTCCTCCTGTCACACTAACCACAAGGTCTGCGCCATTTAAGTAGATCCATCTCGGCCCCATACAGTGTCAGCTACATTTAGCAATTGTAAAATAAACAGCAAATTTTAATTCCAAATAATCTTCAAATTTATCCTTACGTCTGGATGATAGAACATTGTAATTAATTAGTATCTGGACACAGGTTTGGTAAAACCTGTTACAAAAATTCAATAAATTGTCTATTAAAATCAGAATTATTATACTTTACAATCATTGGTTTGCATTTTACCAAACACACTACGGGCTCCCAACTTAGACCAGGGCTGCCAGATGTTGATGCCTTCATTTCTCAGAATTCTTTCAATGCAATAGATGGCCAGGGAATCATGGGAGGTGTAGTTCAGAAACATCAGGGGGGGGACGTAGTTTGACTTAGGGTCACACGAGTATGGAGGGAACGTCCGTGAGAACGGACGTTCTTTCCGCTCAGACGCCCGTGTGACCACCTTGCTGAGTGCACTTTAGTGACCAGATAACTCCTCCTTAAATTACATCAGATGAACCCAACTCCTAGAAATGAGGGAAAGGGGGGTTTGTGAGGATCCTGAGGATGAGCAATGGCACTAGTGGCCTGCTCTGCAATGGGTGCCCGCTCAGGTCTCACAAGGTTTTGGCTTGCTTGTGCAATTACAGGGATGAATGCTCCATATGCAAATCAGCCTGCTCTCACCCAATGAGGGTGGCCAGTACTGATTGCCAAGAACGTCATCCCTGCACAAGAGGTGCAGCAATCCCCGACGATCGTTTCGGACTTGTTAGGCCTTGTCAAGAGGGTATAGCTGACACCCCTCTAGGCACATCAAGCAAGGTGTCCACGTCTGGATGACCCTGTAAACGTATAGTGAGGGAAATTCTAGAAATGCTTCCAGTGGCAGCATGATGACAGCCTACAGGTCCGAGGGTAAACCTCTGTATTGAAGGTCTGTCACAGCGGCCATGGACAGTGGTGAGTGATAATGGGGTGCACTGATAACACCATGGCAATTTCAATTCACTTAAATCAGGGATGTCAAAGTACGGCCCCCAAGATGTTGATTGTCTACAGTTCCCAGAATTCTTTGGATGCAACAGATGGCCAGGGAATCATGGGAATTGTAGTTTAGAAACATCTGTGGGGCTGGAGATTTCTAGACATGGCATTAACAGTTATGTGGCAGATTAGATCTGTATATCTATTGTGATATGTATATAAGTATCTACCTGTGTCTATGTATCTATATACCTGTACATACATATCTCCTCTACATAGGCATATTCATATCTGGGAAGTGCCCAGTTTCCACAGCTGCCTTGAGTAGGTGCTAGAAAGAAATTAGATTGGTTATCTATTCTTACCCTGGGAAGGATATAACGGGTGGCTATGAAGTGGAATTTCTTTGATCCAGGATCAGGGTGGAAATCACCCATTTGGTGAAAGGGAAGGTCCTGTGTCCTCTATTCACACCTCGGAGTCCTGGCTGAAGACAGCGCGGCACCAAGCTGCAAGGGGCCATGCCTTTCAAAGAAGTAATCACATCCTTTGATCACTAGAGGGGGTCTTTGGAGATGATTGATATCTGTGGGCAATTAGAATTAACAAAGAAGCGCACTGAGCGTGCCCAGGGAAGGGGAATGCTGGGACATGTAGTGCAGGGGGCTGTACCATTTATGTTTTTTTTTAATGACCAGGAAACCCTATATATTCTGGAACACACCATGTGGCTGCTGCTGGTCTAAAGGGGTTCACTCTACGTGATGATCTGTCTATGCTTCTAGGCTCCAGTTCCAGGAGTCACCGATGCTAGCTTACCGACATGTGAGTAGGGTCTGTGTTATGCTCGTTTTATTTTCTTGCTGTTTGTCTGTAATTGATTTATTATATCCATTTTTTTCTGTAACAAATGCACTGAGATAATTTTAGTTATCATAATAAATACAAATTATTAAATTCTGCTTCTGACTGATTCGATCCACGTTAACTGAAAGGACTGGATTATTTCCTTTGTTTTAAGCTCGAGTATCTACTAGATTATGTGAGTTGCGGTCGCTGGGACGGTTGAGTAAGCGCAGGGATTGTTGTCTGCGTAGTCATTATTTGGGTCTAGGATAGACAGTGAATTGCTTAACCCTGCGGCTTTCACTGCGGCGTGCATAGTGTTCATGAGAACTGATGGCAGCATAACGAATAGAGTAAGAAAGTGGGTGTAAGGATTGTGGGAAACGTAGTCGCTATCCCAGGTTGAGAGAAGACAGGTATGGCATTGCAATCCTGGGACCACTTCATCACGCTCTACGTGTCTGTTGTGAGCGGAGACATTGCCGGAACGGTTGGGTAAGCGCGCGGTGGATTGTTGTCCGCGTAGTCATTATCTGGGTCTAGGATAGACAGATAGTGAGTTGCTTAACCCTGCGTCTTTCGCTGCAGCGCGCATAGTTGTCATGACAAGTTCTACAAAAGGATTTGTGATAACAATGACCAAGAACCTCATGAAGGATCCTTCGTCTTTCCTATGGCATGTAAGTTTTTGATTATCACGGATTATTTCTCATTATTTACAGACCGATACCTGGAAAGCCGATAATTCGCTGTTACCAGGATGCTGCACAAAATCAAGAATACAACAGGCAGGGGCCCTATTCCCAAGTGAACACTAACTGAAGTTTTTGGATGAGTAAGTGTTAACGTCAGGATATGTGGCTTTAACACATGCCACAAATGTGACATACCTGATCACGGAAAAAAAATCATCAGTGCATCGGTGATTGCGGGAGCTTGCGTGACCTTACTGTAATTTGCGTATCCTACACTTAAAATGGGGAGCAAATTAGTAATTAGCATTTGGAGAAGTAAGGTAATACAATGTGCTAACGCCAATTACCGCACCAATGCGGTAACGAAAATGTTACCATCATCTAAAAGCTGGTGCTAACTGATTCCGCTTCTGCAGAATGATTTAGCACCCCCTAAACCCCTCAATAGATCCAATACTCACCTATCATCCCACGGCAAGAACAGTGGCCCAATCCGCTGCTATTGGAAGCAGAGTGAGACTGGCGACAGAGAGTCCCCAGTCTCCCTCCACGCAATCTCGTGGCCCCGCAGTGTAACCCTCCATAGAGTCCTATGGACTCCAGAAGGCGATACTCACGGCGCCACAAAAGTGCTACCGCAAGTATCACCTAGGGTAGAGCATGGTTCTGGGTAAAGATGCCGAGGTAGCGCCTACCCGGAATCTCACGCTAAAACGGGGACACTACAGGGAAACCTGCAGGCACAGGTTTTCCCTGTTACCGTCCCCATTTTAGCGTGAACATAGGTACAGGGCCCCAGGTAAATGAACTAATGTCGTGGTGTCATCCTGAACCAAATGTATGTCCTAGTCTCTTTATCTGAGAGAGGAGCGTGGTTTGTGCGTCTTTGTAACATATGTAGGAAAAAAAACACAAATGTAACAAAATTTTGCGAAGAAGAAGAAGAAAAAAAAAAAGATTTTGTGGACAGAGCAGAAGTGGAAACAATGACAGCTCTGGGAATGTAACATAACAAGGTAATATTATCATCAACGTCTAGACTACTTAACAACGAGCATCCAGACACGGTTTGTCAAGAATACAAACACGGAGGCCGGTGCTTACACTGCATTTGCAGCGTTTCTCTATTCTGTTTCTGCAGATGTGTTTATTTTAGCCTTTTCAGATGTGTTTGAAGAAAGAATTACCCTCTGCTGATCCAGACTTGTCAAATGTCTCCATTGCTTCTTAGAAAATGTAATTTAAAGGGGAGGGGGCTTTCGTACGGCATAAATGACAACGTCTAGGTTTCAAAAAACATTGTTTGCTAAATGTGAACCGGAAAATCCTGGTAGAGTTGAAACAAGCTTCACTCCTAAAATATACTTTCTAGGGACTGCAAACTAGTATGACATCATCGAGAGGCTGATAGAAATAGACTGATGATGTAATGATATAGACAGACACACAGACAGACGAACGAATAGATAAAAAATCCTTTAAAGTGATATTAGATTGGAGTGTGTTGCATTTGATTTGCTGTATTAACAGGTTTCAGTAGCACCTTATGAACTCCTCCTCTTAGTCTTCATTGTCTCTATCTGTTGGTGTACCTCAAGGCTCTGTCCTTGGTCCTCTGCTCTTTTCTATCTACACACCTCCTCCCTGAGCAAAATCATTACCAGCTTTGGCTTCAATTACCACCTCTATGCTGATGATAGATCTACCTCTCTACCCCTGATCTCTCTCCTCCTGTCCTTTCCAAAGTCAGTGACTGTTTATCTAGCATCTCCTCCTGGATGGCCTCCCACCACCTAAAGATTAACATGTCAAAGACTGAGCTCCTACCAATTCCTCCTTCTAATGCCTCCCTGACTTTTCCATCATGGTTGAGGGTATCACTATCTCCCCATCAAGCCAGCTTCGCTGTCTCGGAGTTACACTTGACTCTGCTCTTTCCTTTACCCCCACATCCATCTCTTTCCTCCTCCTGCCGCTACCAACAATGCAATATTTCCAGAATTCGGCCATTTCTTACCGCTGACACCACAAAGGAACTCATCCACGCCTTTGTAATCTCCCGACTTGACTATTGTAATAATCTTCTAGTTGGCCTCCCTCTGTCCCGCCTCTCCCCCCTACACTCCATTCTGAATGCCTCTGCCAAGATCATCCACCTCATCCACCACTCTGTCTCTGCTGCTCCTCTCTGCGAGTCCCTTCAGTGGCTCCCCATCCACTGCAGAATTAAATTTAAAATCCTCACCCTGACCTACAAAGCTTTCACTAACTGAGCTCCCCAATACCTATCCTCACCAATTAACAAACACACCCCAGCCCGCTCCCTAAGATCAAACATTGACCTGCGCCTAGCTTCTCCCCGCATTACCTCTTCCCATGATAGACTGCAGGATTTCTCATGCGCAGCCACCATCCTCTGGAGCACTCTCCTTCATACGGTCAGACTTTCCCCTAGTTTCTCTTCCTTCAAACGCTCCCTTAAGACATTCCTATTCAAGGAAGCCTACCACCCAACTCACTGACGCAACCAGTCCATCACTCTCACCTTGCAGTCCATCACACTCACCTAGCAGTCCTCTCCTCCTGTTTCCACCCTCAACCCTTCTAGATTGTGAGTTGCCATGGGAATAGGGCCCTCGTTTCCTCCTGTGTTGGTTTGTCAAAATGTTGTTCAATGTATTGTAACCCTATCTATACTGTGCCCATTGTACAGCACTCCTATGGAGGATCGCGCTTTGCAACCCCGTCAACGCGCGTCCTATCGCATCGACGGGGAGGCGTTGATAATGGACGCTTGTTGCGCTCGCATTTCGTGCGCGCGCACAAGCGTGTGACTGGCCCCGTTGCAGCATTACAACGCTACGATGGACGCTGGTAAGCATGTCAGTACGGGCGCACATTGTGCACTCATCTAATGCCAGCCTAAAACCTCCATTTTTGGGCCCATTTCTCTTCAGGTGAATGGTGCCACCATTACGTCTACCTCTCAGGCTTGTTGCCTCAGGGTCATAGAAACATAGAAACATAGAAAACGTCCGCAGATAAGAACCTTTCGGCCCATCTAGTCTGCCCAATTACATGGATACTTTACCTGGATTTATCTTTTGTTTAGGATAGCCTTATGCCTATCCCATGCCTGCTTAAATTCAATTACTGTTTTGACCTCTACCACTTCTACTGGAAGGCTGTTCCATGTATCCACCACCCTCTCAGTAAAATAATGCTTCCTGATGTTACTTTTAAACCTTTGCCCCTCTAATCTAAGACTATGTCCTCTTGTTTTGCTACTTTGCTTCCTTTTAAATATACTCCCTTCCTCTACCTTGTGGATTCCCTTTACGTATTTAAATGTTTCTATCATATCTCCACTGTCTCGTCTTTTTTCCAAGCTATACATGTCCTCTTGGACTCCAATCTATCCTTTTGCTCCTCACATTCAGTCACTCACCAAATCCTGCTACTTCAACCTAAAACACATTGCATGCATCCGTCCCTTTCTTAATACAGACTCTACTAAAATGCTCATCCAAGCTCTTATTATCTCCCGCCTTGACTACTGTAACCTCCTTCTCTCTGGCCTTAAGAGATCCCAGATTCTGCCTCTGCAGTCTGTTCCGTGTGTGTAACATATATGTATATTTGTTATTCTGTTTCTCCCATTGTACAGCGCTAAGGAATTTGTTGGCGCTTTATAAATACTTGTAACTGTATCTAATTCCATTAAGGCAACAGATTCTGCCTCTTCTTTTGATTTGAGCACAGAGAAAAACAGGTCTTTCAGTTTTTTAAAAAGGTTATTTTTTTTGTTTTCTAAGCCTCAAAATGAAAATTTAAACAGTAATTTTGACATGTTCCTCCTTTTTTTGGGGGGGGGGGGTTAGGAGCACTCCACATTTCTGTGCCTACAGGCTCCTGAGGTGCAAATCCGGCCCTGATTGCAATGCAAGATCGAGATAACTCGATATTGGGAGTGAATGGCGTTAACAGCCTCGGTTGGAATGGGAATGTTACAGGGTTATTCAAAGAGATCCAAATTGCTTGAGAAAGGTAACCGAACGCTGAAAATCAGCGTTCGGTTACCTTTCTTGGCCATTCGGCTATCCAGAGAGCAGGCAATTCGCCAAATCCATACGGGCCTGTTCGGTGCCTGTTCGAGGGCAGTGAAATCCCCATAGAGAAGCAATGCTTCGGCTATTCAGAGAACACAAACCAGCAGTGAAAAGTTCCCCTAATGCCCTGCCATTCGGTGGTTTAATTCGGCAAGTTTATTCAGGAGAATGACATAGGCTTCAATGTTAAAAATATTCCCGTTTTAATTCAATATCTAATAAACCGTTCATTATAAAATTCTGCAGTAAAGAGTCTCTTTATTTATAGATTTTTTAGGATATTTTAAGCATTATTCTGGATTTTTTTTTTAAAAGTCCGATTTGTTTTTGATTTTTTTTAACTTTACTTTTTTGTTCTGTAACAGCCCTCTTTATTATCATTCATTGGATCATATGTAAATTTCAGACATTTTCGCTCAGTAGTTTCTTTGCAAACAGTGTTTAACTTTTCAATCATTCATGCAAACTGTTTTCCTAATTTATTCACTGCCTCTTCTGCGGTCTCGGAGGCTGTGATCGGCTCCTGTTTGGGTTTTTCTGTGGTTTTCGGCAGGTTAATCCAGATGTTTTTGCGGTTTTCAGCGTGCATTCGCTGGGTTTTGCGGTTAGTTTTCGGCAGGTTTTCGGTAGCTTTTCCCTGCAATTCGGGGGCCCTGTGGTGTTTGCTGAATACACCGCAGGGTCACCGAAATGGGATCGGCAAAAAGAACCGAATTGAAGAGAGCGAAAAGTCACCGAACGTGCAGTGACTTTTCGAATCTCTTTGAATTACCCTGTTAGTGTTGCATGTTTATTGGTCATACGTATATCATGCTCTTTTGTGTGATGAAAAGACACGGGGTGATATAAGGCTGCATTCAATTTCTGGCCCAAAATATTCTAGATTTTTGTCAGAATTGTTCGTAGACGCTGCTGCCTGTAATCTAAAATTCCCACTGCTGCAAGAGAATATCAACGGAATTCTTCCTGTCATGATGACAAAAGCCTTACAAGCAGAAGACAGAAAGTTCAAAAAAAGCATTTTTTTTTGTTATGGTTATGTATCCAAACTCTAAAAAAAAATACTTAGTAATCTTTTGAAAACTGCTTGATCCTGTGTGACAAGTGGGTGATGAATGATCGGGATTGTAAACATACTCTCTCACTACCGCGTTTAGTTCATGCCATAAAAAAAATATATGACTGTGTAGGTGGATAAGAACGTTTCAACAGCTGCACTTAGTCAGTGCGCGATGCGATTTGTCAGGACGTAGTCTACGATTGTCATCGCCGGGGCTTAAAAACAGCGTTGCCCTTGTTTCCAGTGTGAAATAACATTTACATATCTCATCGCGATTGCTACCAAAGCAGTGGGAGGTGGGGGGGAAACAGGTACTGCAGGATTCACGGGTGATCTGCGTTACTTTGTTTCTTTCCTGTTTATAACAGGGTGTATGAAATTAAAATTGAGCGTTTTGGAGGCTCCAGCTGCCACGCATTCCGCTTGACGTGTGAAGTCTTGCGCAGCTTCTCCACTTATCCAGTGCCACTACGGTCTAACCGCCACCTGCTGTGTCACGTCTCAGCATTTTATCGGATTATATCCATCCATGAAGACGATGATACACTGGCTGGCTACATCCATGGCTTAGAATGTAGTCGGAGCCTCTTACGGACGAGCACTGGTTTGACCCGCTTTTCGACTCAGGATTGGACTTGATCACCTGCATTTATTTAGAAATCTTATACACACATGCACATACCCACACACACTCACACTCACACGCACATACAGTGGTAAGAAAAAAGTATGTGAACCCTTTGGGATTACATGGAGTTTTGCATGAATTGGTCATAAAATGTGCTCTGATCTTCATCTAAGTCACAACAATTTGAAAAACACAGTCTGTTTAAAATAATACAACACAAACATTGAACAACAATTGAAGAACATTGAACATAACATGTAAACATTCACAGTGCAAGGTGGGAAAAGTATGTGAATCCCTAGCCTAATGACTTCTCTAAGTGCTAATTGGAGCCAGGAGTGAGCCAACCTTTAGAACAATCAGTATGATATTATTGGATGTGTTGCTGAAAGCTGTCCTAACCTTTAAAAACACACACCAGTTTTGGGTTTACTGGTTTCAAGAAGCACTGCCTGATGTGAACCATGCCTCGCAGAAAAGAGCTCTCAGAAGACCTACGATCAAGAATTGTTGGCTTGCATGAAGCTGGAAAGGGTTACAAAAGTATCTCCAAAAGCCTTGATATTCATGTGTCCACAGTAAGACAAACTGTCTACAAATGGAGAAAGTTCAGCACTGTTGCTACTCTCTCTAGGCGTGGTCATCCTGTAAAGATGACTGCAAGAGCACAGCGCAGAATGCTTAATGAGGTAAAGAAGAATCCTATAGTGTCAGCTAAAGATCTCTGGCACATGCAAACATTTTTGTTGACACATCTACAATAAGGAAAACATTAAACAAGAATGGAGTACATGGGAGGACACCACAGAGAGAAGCCATTGGTGTCCAAAAAGAATATTGCAGCACATTTGTAGTTTGCAAAAGAGCACCTGGATGTTCCACAGCACTACTGGCAAAATATTCTATGGACAGATGAAACCAAAATTGCGTTGTTTGGAAAAAACACACAACACTGTGTGGAGAAAAAAAAGGCACAGCACACCAACATCAAAACCTCATCCCCACTGTAAAACATGGCAGAGGGAGCATCATGGTTTGGGGCTGTTTTGCTGCCTCAGGGCCTGGACGGATTGTTGTCATTGATGGAAAAATGAATTCCAGAGTTTATCAAGACATTTTGCAGGAAAACATAAGACCATCTGTCCGCCAACTGAAGCTCCGCAGAGGATTTGTGATGCAACAGGACAATGACCCAAAGCATACATGTAATTCATCAAAAGAATGGCTTCAACAAAACAAAATACGCCTTCTGGAGTGGCCCAGTCAGAGTCCTGACCTCAACCCGATTGAAATGCTGTGGCATGACCTTAAGAGAGCGATTCACACCAGACATCCCAAGAATATTGCTACACTGAAACAGTTTTGTGTGGTCCAAAATTACTCCAGATCGTTGTGCAGGTCTGATCTGCAACTACAGGAAACGTTTGGTTGAGGTTATTGCTGCCAAAGGAGGGTCAACCAGTTATTAAGTCCAAAGGTTCCCATACTTTTTCCACCCTGCACTGTGAATGTTTACATGTTCTGTTCAATAAAAACATGAAAACATATAATGTTTGTGTTGTATTATTTTAAGCAGACTGTATTTTTCAAATTGTTGTGACTTAGATGAAGATCAGAGAACATTTTATGACCAATTCATGCAAAACTCCACGTAATCCCAAAGGGTTCACATACTTTTTCTTGCCACTGTACACATTCCAGGAACATATGCAGATTATAATTTTCTGGATTACTGAGCATCGCCCAGCGCCAGAAGCCCCTGGTGAGCGGGCCTCCCATATCCTCCTCTTCCAGTAGCTGCAAGCAGACCTCCAGGCCTGCAAGGAAGACATCAGTACCTTTTGCAGGGGGGGGGGGTCCTTCTCGCCGGACAGCTGCCAAGCTCCCACCGGGCATCCATCCAGGGCAGTCAGGAGACGTGGGCCCCCCTGTCTCCCCCAGCCCTCAGCGATGGTCCAGGTCGGGCCGATGAGACATTACTATTGGGCAGAGAGGTCGGGGTAAACCCGGCAAGATGACCGCCGGCACCTCGCCACACCAACATGCCAGCGGTTGTAAAGGTGTCTCTGGTCCGGAGGGGGGGACAAAAAAGCTCCTCTGGAATACGTCTGCTTCTTCTGGTAGCTGGCCACGCCCCCCACCTTTTATTATTTTAATCTGCAGTAAAAAGTCTCTTTTTTTTTTTTTTGGTCTTTTAGGCTTTTTTCGGGATTTCTTTTCCCTTTTTTTTTTAATAGCAAATTTTCTTTTTTCTGTAACAAACCTTTTTATTAGCATTCATAGGACATAGGAAATGTTAATTTCAGACATTTTCGTTCAGTAGTTTTATTTGCAAACAGCGTTTAAATTTTTTTCTAACGGTCCGGCGGCTTGTTGGCTTTCTCCTGCAACTGCTTGATGTTGTGCTCAGCGGCTTTTCGGTTGCATTTGGTGGCCCTCCGGTGGGTTTGCAGCGGATGGCCAGCAGGTTGGCTGCGGTGGGCGACGGGTTTGTGGCGGTTTTGCGGTGGATGTCAGGCGGGTTGCCGGCGGCATTTGACACCTGATTCCCTGCACTTCGGGGATCCTGCGGTAAATGATGAATTCACCGCAGGGTAGGGAAATTGTATTCCTCTGAAGTGCAGGGAAGTGCGGGAAATGACGGCGACATTTCAGTGCTCTGTGAATAACCCCTTATATGGTTACAATGGGGTCTGTCTAGTGATCGAATATATTGTCACGGTGTGGAATGTATTGTCACGGTGTGGGATGTATTGTCACGGGTTGGGATATATTGTCACGGGGTGGGATGTATTGTCACAGGGCGGGATATATTGTCACGGGTTGGAATATATTGTCACAGGGTGGGATATATTGTCACGGGTGGAATGTGTTGTCACAGGGTGGGATATATTGTCACAGGGCAGGATATATTGTCACGATGTGGAATGTATTCTCACGGTGAGGGATGTATTGTCACGGGGTGGAATATATTGTCACAGGGTGGGATATATTGTCACAGTAAGGGATATATTATCATGGGGAGGAATATATTGTCACAGGGTGGGATGTATTGTCACGGGGTGGAATATATTGTCACGGGGTGGAATATATTGTCACGGGGTGGGATATATTAGGAGCAAGTGAACAGTCAGTTCTTGAATTTCATGAGTTGGAAGCAGAAAAATGGGTGAAAATATCTGCGTGACTGTGACACGGGCCAAATAGTGATGAATGGATAGCTGGGTCACATCATCTCCAAAACAGCAAGTCTTGTGGGGTGTTCCCAGTGTGCAATGGTTAGTACCTACCAAAAGGGTGCAAGAAAGGACAACTGGTGAACAGGCATCAGGGTCATGGGTGCCCAAACCTCATTGATGCGCAAGGGGCCTAGCCTTTGCTCAGCCCATCTGGTTTGATCACACAGAAGAGCTAAAATTGTTCATGAATGGTTTGAGAAACATGACAAAGGTTTCAAGGTGTTGTGGTGGCCAGATTCCCCAGATCTCAATCCGACTGAGCATCTGTGGGATTTGCAGGAACAACAATCCAATTTGTGGAGGCCCCACCTCACAATTTGCAGGACTTAAAGGATCTGCTGCTAATGTCTTGGTGCCAGATAACACAGGACACACTTAAAGAGTTTATGGAGGCAATGCTTTGATACAATAGCGTGAGGAGGACCTACACAAGGTTGGGCAGGTGGGTTTAATGTTGTGACTGATCAGTGTTTACTTTGGCAAGCTTAAAGTGGAGTTCTTCATTGGAATTCTGCTGAAAGAACGGGGATATCAATGTTACACACCACGCTGAACAACTTCGGCAGAAACAACGGTGGAAACTACAGTGAAAACTATGGTGGAATGACCCTAGAAAGTGAATTCATCAAAGTTTCATTTTGGTTGATCCTCTTTAGATCAATGTTCGCCGAAGTAAATCGACCGTTGTTTGAATTAAATAATGTTAATTAGGGATTAACTACTTCAATGATATTATGGAAAATGAGACTCAGATACGGCTTTGAATACTATGCCAAAGCTATAGAGAGTTAGAACCAAATGAATCTATTGGTCTCAGATAGAAATGCTCTCCAAGGGTTTTGAATTAAATCTTCAGACTTTATTATTTTTATAAATCAGACAGCCAACCGTTCAATCCCTCCATGGGGGCTTTCATCAGGAAATGAAAATGCACTTCTATCTGTGAACTAATGTTTTACGGCTGGAGCTGGCACCGGGCGCATGAATTAGAAAATGTCGAGTACAGAGTCTGCCAATTACATACGTATACACTGAAAATGTTATTACCAGACTAAATGCTATTCATTTCATCAGTCTGGGAAGAGTGGACAATTAAAATTATTTATAAAGCACTAACATGTTCCACAGCGCTGTACAATAAGTAGGACAAAATAATCATAATATTAACATATACGTTTGACATAGAGAAAGCGACTGGAAATGCTCAAGAGCTTACAATCTAAGAGGAGTGGAGTGACATACAGAGGGGAGGGTAAATTGCAGAGTATGAGAAGTAATGGGGTGCAAGGTGGCTGTGTGGGAGATCAGGAAAGGTGCAAAAGGGGATTATGGAGTGAACTGATAGGGCTCTCTAAAATAATGCATTTTTGAGCCGTCTTGAAAAACCTGGAGGCACAGATTCAAATGTTGTGAGGGAGCTAGTTCCATAGATGGGGGCAGAGGGAGAGGTACAGGATGTGAGGTAGATAAGTCTGGCAGAGACGTTCATTATAGAATGTAGAGGAATGGAAGGTTTGAGAGGTACAGGATGTGGGGACATCCTTTTCACTCGCCTCATAGTTCTCCTTTAAGCCACATTAAGCTCCCCCAAAAAACAAGCTTAATGTCACTTATTTGCCGTGTGGGTAACCAAAATCCATGAAACCTCCAGGATAGGTTTGGGAAGCTGAGAACTTAGGTTGTGCAAAGTTTCAAGGCAATTGATTGAGGTTTAGGCACATTATGGCACATTAAGCTACATTAAGCCATTTTCACATTAAGGGCTCTATTACATTCTTCACGCAAATAACGCACGCAGAACGCGTGAATTTTTGCGCACAGCGTTAACGCGCGTAAATCAACGCTGGTATTACAATCCTTGTGCATTTTTTCATCTGTCAAAAAATAACGCGCGTAAAATGGACGCGCAAAAATGCGCGCGCAGCAACGTTGCGCGCAGAAATCAGTGTGCGGACTATTTTTTCACGCCATTCAGCCAATCAGAATTAAGAACCACAATTGTCTCCCGTTAAGTTTTTGCACCTGTTAACCATTTCAATGCGGAGGACGCGCTCAGCGCGTCCTCCGCATGGCTGCTGCTGTGCTGAGGACGCGCTCAGCGCGTCCTCACTTTGGGGTCAGCGTTCGGCCGAGTTCCGGCTGATCGCTGGCCCCCCCGGTGCGGGCTGACATCCTCGATGTCAGCCCAGCATCCGGAACCGCCGCCGGTGAAATTAGGTGTCATCGCGACAGCGCAATAACACCTAATTCAGGCGCCCCCCCCCGCATGTGCGGAGGAGGCGCCTGAAAGGGAGGGGCTGAGGTCCTTCGGACCTCTCTCCCTCCCGATCGGCGGCGTTGCGGGGGTTAACCCAGGCACCATTTGGAAGGGCACAGCCTGCCCTTCCAAATGGTATCTGGCATTAACCCCTGGGGAGTTGGATCGCGAATTGGCACTGAAAAGCGCCGGTTCGTGATCCTTTCCCGGAGCTGGCCGACATCTTGGATGTCGGCCAAGCCTCCGGGAACTCCCCCTGAGGACTGGCGTCATCGTGCATAGCATGATGACGCCAGTCCTAGAGTTAACCCCTAACTGCCACCAACGGTGGAGATAGGGAGTTCCAATGAACTCCCTATCTCCCGATCCGTGGCAGCTAGGGGTTAACGTTTGGTATTGCTGGATCGGCCAGAGCATGGCCGTTCCAACGATACCAAACACGAAAGTGAAAAAAGTTTGTAAAAAAATAAAAATGAATAAAATAAAAACAAAAAAATATTTTAAAAAAAATTATATAAAAAAAAATAAACACTTTTTTTTGGTTTGTTAATGCAGCAATATTGTTCCCATTTCAATTATAATGTGAACAATGATGCTGCACTAACGATTTTTGTATGCGGTGCGTTTGTTAAAAATCGTGTAATTTTCCCCAAAAAAAAATGTAACGAGACCCCATCTCTAATTTTTTTAACAAGCGCACCCCATACAAAATATAACCGCAATTGCTCGCATGTTAAAATGTGGAAAAAAAAACACTTTACACGCTGTAAATTATTGAAAATTCATATTTTATTGCATTTTTTGTTATAATATACAGACAGGTCATGACGTATACATATAATAATGACATATTATTAATCTGCCGAGTCTGACGGAAAGAACGATATATAATATGTCTGGGTCATATACTAAAATAAGCCTTCAAAACACGTTTAAACATGATGAGCAAAACCGGTAAAAATGACCTCAGCACAGAGGCGGGAAAAGCCTCAGCAGCGAAAGGGTTAAAGTCAATCTGAGTATATATGCTGCATCAAAAAAAAAAAAAAAACTTCTCCATTTTCTTGTTTGGGTATGTGTAGAATGTGTAACTATACTGTGCTGTATCTTTTTTTTTTTTTGGGCTGGAATATTTGGTTTCTGCCAGGACGTTCAGATTTGCCGTTAACACCAGCTTTTCAAAGACGTTAAAATTATGCGCGCAAACACTGTGCGTTAAATTTTGCACATAGATTGTAATACCATCCACTCGCATTTTTTGCTCGGACATTGTAATACAAAGTTCAGCGCAAAGGGTTTTGCCCCTCGCGTTAATGCGTTTTTCCACAGGCGTTAACGTTTGCGCGAAGATTTTAATAGAGCCCTAAATGTTTAGGATGTCCCCAGGATGTGAGATAAATGAGTTTCACCGAGGTGATAATTTTAGATGATAGAGGGGTGAGGTGTGAAAGGTAAGGGGTTGTAGCAGAGGCATTCATCACAGGCTGTAGAGAGGTGAAGTGTGTGAGGTACTGGATGTGAGGTAAATGAGTCTGACAGAGTTGTTAATTATAGACTAGTGAAGGGTGAGGTGTGAGAGGTATGAGGATGTAAGGTGGATGAGTCTAGCAGAGGTGTTAATTATAGAATGTGGAGGTTTGAGGTGTGAGAGGTACAGGATGTGAGGTAGAGGAGTTTGGCAGAGGTGTTCATTATAGACTGTAGAGGGGTGAGGTGTGAATGGTACGGGATGTGAGGCAGATGAGTCTAGAAGAGGTATTCATTATAGACTGTAGAGGGGTGAGGTGTGAGAAGCAAAGGTTGTGAGGTAGATAAGTCTGGCAGAAGTGTTCATTAGAAATTGTAGAGGGGTGAGGTGTGAGAGGTATGGGATGTGAGGTAGGTGAGGCTGGCAGAGGCATTGATTATAGACCGTAGAGGGGTGAGTTGAATGGGATGTGAAGTGGATGAGTCTGGCAGAGGTGTACATTATAGACTGTAGAGGGGTGAGGTATAGGAGGTATGAGATGTAAGGTGTCAGAAGACCAGGATGTGAAGTAGATGAGCCTGTCAGAGGCGTTCATTACAGACTGTAGAGGGGGAGGTGTAAGATGTACAGGATGAATGTAGGGTGCGAGTGATATGGGAGGTAGGTCTGAATGATTGAGAAGTTCCAACTGGTATTAGAGCAGCAGTTTTAAGACTCAAGTTTTCAACACCAGGTTGGAGTTACCGCTGACCTGTTATCTTCTGTTAAGTCACTGAATCACAAAATTGTGACCCATCATGATTAATTACTGGTCATTTATTGACATTTATCCCATGATTTCTCATGCAGCCCACCCATTCTGCCCTCTGTTGTGTTTACTATATAATCAGGGCCAACTAGACCGGGGCCTAGAGCGCAAGATAAAAGGTATTAAAAAAAAGATGCTGATTTAGGGAAAGGGCTGTTAGTAAAAGGTAGAAATCTATAAAAACATCTAATTCTCGCTTCTATTTTCCTAATGCCCCTTCTTATTGGGGTGTTGGGGTGTATAATAAAGCCATAAAATCCCCGCTATTACACATAGAAGAATTCATATATCCAAAGCAAAGTCTTTATCTTTCAGAGCTAGTCTCGCCCACTCGCTTGTATCTAATATATCGGTGTTCTTAGAGGACGAACGTGCAAATAATGACCTTATTTTATGCAGGAGATTATTCTAAAGGGTATTAACAAATTAAATATGTGAGAATTTACTTAATGTAGCATTTTTATCTCCGGTTTCTTTTGCGCCTTCCGTGGGAATTTGTGGGGTGGAGAGTACTCGTGTATTAACTTACCGTAAATGTACATTCTTTCATAGCAGTAAATCTTTTTTCTAGTTTTTCCAAGTCTTCCTTTTTTTTTTTTCCAGTACATGAACAGTTTTCATATGACCTTTTAGACTTCTAAGAAAACACATCTCATACACAGTCTAGTTATATTAAAGGGACATTACCACTTACATGCCCAGTAACTATATTACTTGTGCATTACGAACAAAACCACCTTCTAAAACACATTATAAAACACATGCTGCTGGATTTTTTATTCCTTGTTCGAAGTATTTGCACGTGAAAAAGAAAATTAAAGTAAGCTTTTTATCTGTTTCCATTTTGTGGATTTTTTTCCCATGATGCGACAGTTACCAAAATCTGTGCAAACGTCTTACTTTATTGCTGTGATTTATCTAATCTAAAACATTTAACAGTAAGAGGAGGGAATGTTTAGATAAGGCTATTGTGATGCCCAGGCTGCTCTAGATAAGAGATGGCAGCTGAATGATCTGAAACAGGGAGCTTAAAAGACTTTAATCTACCACCTGGTTATGTCCTTTGAAAACATCCCACACAATACAATGATGTGAGTCCTCAAGACATTAGCAGCAGATCATTTATGTCCTTCAAGTTGCAAGGTGGGGCCTCCATGGATCGGATTTTTTTTTCCAGCACATTCCACAGATGCTCAATCGGATTGAGATCTGGGGAATTTGGAGGCCAAGGCAACACCTTGAAATCTTTGTCATGTTCCTCAAACATGTTCCTGAACAGTTTTTGCAGTGAGTCAGGGTGCATTATCCTGTTGAAAGAGGCCAATGCGACCATGGAATACCATATACATGAAGGGGTTACATGGTCTGCAGCAATAATAATCTGACGTCTCCTAATCACGCACACACGCCGCTATGCGGACGCAGCGCGCTCAGGACGTCAGTACCGGCGGTTCGACGTTCTTGCAAAAATGCGTTCGTTTGCCGCTTGCGTTGCGCGGCCGAACTTTCGTCCGGCCGTACTTCGTGTGTGGACCTGCGTTGGACGTCATTTGCTGCTACCACGGCCGTCATAAAGTGCGGCTAAACACACGTTCGCACTGATTTCGTCTGACCCCAGCCTTAGATAAGTGATGCGTGTCATGTGTGTGTTGACACCTTTCTATCATGACCAGCATTAGGTTTTTCTGCTTTTTGAGCTTTGCGTATCAATGAGACCTAGATTTAATAAGGTATGTAATAAACGCCTTGTTCAATGCCATATACTTACTAATTCAAGGTTTGAAAAAATGTTTTTTATAAGATTTCTTCATAATAAATTAGTTTAAATCCTGGCTGACAAATCAGCGGATTAAAACATATTGCATTCCAGTATGGGCAATAAAAGTGACTATAGTGTTATAGGGCGAGCTGAGAACCTTCAATTCAGAAGATAAAGACCAAAACCAAATTGTATATACTGTATTTAATAGGGATGCACTGATACTAGCATCGGAATTGGTGCCAATACCGGATCTGCTCGAGTACTTGGTACTTGTGCAGATGCCTCCGATACCTCCCCCGATACTGGAAGACAGCGATGGGCTGGGTTGCCGGCATCTGAGGGGCTGGGGTGGCTAGCTGAGTGCTCTGCCACTGGCCGCGTTCCATCAAGCAGCCGCAAAGGTTTAGAACGGCCGCTAGGTGGTAACCCCCCCCCAGCCGCGATATTGAACTGTGCAAAATCTCATGAGATTGCGGCTGGGGGGAGGGGTTACCACTGAGCGGACGCTCTAAACCTTTGGGGCCACTCTAAACCTTTGCGGCCGAACGATGGAATGCGGCCAGCCGCAGGGGCATGTGAGAATGCCATTGGAGCATTCAGCCAGCCAACCCAGTGACTGCCTCTGAGGTCTGAAAGTGTGTGTGTGTATAAATACACACACAAACACACACTCTCTCTGGTCTGGAGTCTGAGTGGGTATACATGTATCTGGGGTCTGTGCCTGAGTATACATGATTTTGGGATCTGAGTGGGTATACATGTATCTGATGTCTATTGGATATTCATGTGTCCGAGGTCTGGTGTGTGGGTGTATATACAGTTGTGTTCAAAATTATTCAACCCCCACTGAAATTGAGTGTTTTGGCCAGTTTGACATTGATTTTGATCATTCAGTCATCTTGCTTACAATTAAATCAAAGAGGCACGTGTAGGTCAGACAAATATAACATAACATTTATAATGAAATAACCACAAATGTCTTTTCTGTGCTCACATCATTATCAGTTTTATTCAACCCCCAAGTGACATTCAATCTTAGTACAGCATCCTTTTACAGTTATAACAGCTTTTAAACGTGAAGCATAGCTTGACACAAGTGTCTTGCAGCGATCTACGGGTATCTTCGCCCATTCGTCATGGGCAAAAGCCTCCAGTTCAGTCACATTCTTAGGCTTGCGCACTGCAACTGCTTTCTTTAAGTCCCACCAGAGGTTCTCAATCGGATTTAAGTCTGGCGACTGCGATGGCCACTCCAAAATGTTCCAGCCTTTAATCTGCAACCATGCTCTAGTGGACTTGGAGGTATGCTTGGGATCATTGTCCTGTTGAAAGGTCCAACGTCTCAAGCCTCGGGTTTGTGACTGACTGCATCACATTGTCATCCAATATCTCTTGGTACTGAAGAGAATTCATGGTACCTTGCACACGCTGAAGCTTCCCTGTACCTGCAGAAGCAAAACAGCCCCAAAGCATGATTGACCCCCGCCATGCTTCACAGTAGGCAAGGTGTTCTTTTCTTCATAGGTCTTGTTCTTCCTCCTCCAAACATAGCGTTGATCCATGGGCCTAAAGAGTTCTAATTTTGTTTCATCAGTCCACAGAACACTATCCCAAAACTTCTGTGGTTTGTCCACATGACTTTTGGCATACTGCAGTCGACTCTTCTTATTCTTTGGAGACAGCAAGGGGGTGCGCCTGGGAGTTCTGGCATGGAGGCCTTCATTACGCAGTGTACGCCGTATTGTCTGAGCTGAAACTTCAGTACCCACATCTGACAAATCTCTTTCTCAGTTCCTCAGCAGTCACACGGGGACTTTTCTCCACTCTACGCTTCAGGTAGCGCACATCAGTCGAAGTCAGCATCTTCTTTCTGCCACGACCAGGTAGCGTTTCATCAGTGCCCTTTGCCTTGAATTTGCGAATGATGCTTCCTATGGTCTCTCTTGTATGTTTAACATCTTTGCAATCTTCTTATAGCCATTGCCCTTCCTGTGAAGAGTAATCACCTCTTCTCTTGTCTTCCTAGACCATTCTCTTGACTTCACCATGTTTGTAACCACACCAGTAAATGTCTAGAAGGAGCTGAGTATCACAGTCATTTTAAAGCTGCCTAATTGGTGCTTATTATGCTTTATTGCTGCTCCGTGACATCCACAGGTGTTTTCAATACCTGATTGTAAACACTTGAATGAACCTCTGTTCTTCAGAGTGGTAGTCTTTAAGGGGTTGAATAATTGTGTCAATGAAGAATTCACAAAATAAACATTTACTACTGTATTACAAAACCAATTGATGTCATTTTAGTTGCATATGGTTCTTTAAAAAGTCCTTGTAGGATTTCATTCTGAATACAATTACAAATGTACACTAAATTCCCTAAAACCCTTTACAGCATTGGGGGTTGAATAATTTTGAACACAACTGTATATATTGTGACGTTTGGGGGCCCACAGAGCACGTGCACAATGTCTTTCACAAACAAAACAGTTTTATTCACCCTTTCAGGGCAGTCAAAAAGGCAACATAATAAGTACACGCTTTGGTTCAGCGAAATTAAAGCAAAGTCCTGATCTTCAGCACAAATAAACAGAGAAATAATAGTGGCTCACCAACGCTTTAAACAGTCCCAAACCTAGGGAATCCTTTCCCCAGTATGTAGAAGCCTCTCCAGCAAGGCACAGCACGTCTCCTGCTTTTGGAACACAAACACACAGCCCACTGATTACTTTCCTTTTCCTGAAATCCCACCATCCTCTCTGGGAGTTGCTGGCTTTAAAACTCTTCCTGGACAGGAAGATTAACCCTGTGGTTGCCCTTAAAGGGTCCACAACCCAAATAGGGGTGAAACATATTGTCCATCCAGGACCCAGCCCTGCCGACCTCTACATATCCCCCCCTCTGTCTCAACGCGGAGGTGTTTGAGGCAACAGACAGCCCACAATGCATCCGGGACAGGGCATCAGCATTTTGGTGCTGTTTCCCAGGCCTGTGTTCCACCACAAAGTTAAACTCCTGGAGAGACAGGAACCACCTGGTAACCCTGGCATTAGCGTGGCGGTGCTGCCTCATCCAGGTCAATGGGGCATGGTCAGACACTAAACGGAACTTCCTGCCCAACAGGAAGTATCTCAAAGAATCCAAGGCCCACTTTATGGCCAAGCCCTCTCTTTCCACCACAGCATAGTTTTTCTCCGCTGCCGTCAGTTTCCGACTAAGAAAAACCACGGGGTGCTCTTCCCCATTGACTTCTTGGTAGCACAGCCCCCAAACCCTCACTTGAGGCATCCGTCTGTACAATGAACTCCCTCATGAAATCAGGGACTACCAGCACTGGGTGCTGACACAACGCATTTTTAAGCTTCTCAAGGCATCTTCAGCATTGGCATTCCATTGAATCATCACTGACTTCCTACCTTTCGTCAGGTCAGTCAGTGGTGCAGCAATAGAGGCAAAATGGGGACAAACCGCCGGTAATACCCCACTATACCCAGAAAAGCACGAACCTGCTTTTTCGTGAGGGGGCGTGGCCAGTTCTGGATAGCCTCTACTTTGTTAAATTGTGGCTTTACCAGACCCCTGCCTACGACATATCCCAGGTACTTAGCTTCCTCCATCCCTACCGCACTTTTCTCAGGGTTAACAGTAAAGCCCGCTTTCCTCAAACCGTCCAAAACCGTCTGAACCCGGGGAGATGGGACTCCCAATCTGGACTGAAGATGACAATGTCATCCAGGTAGACCGAGGTATATCTCAGGTAGGGGCGGAGCACCCTATCCATCGCTCGTTGGAAGGTGGCCGGGGCTGAGTGTAACCCAAAAGGCATCCGCTTATAATGAAAATGACCCTCTGGAGTGGAAAAAGCAGTCTTTTCCCTGGCTTCCTTAGTCAGGGTATCTGCCAGTATCCCTTAGTAAGGTCCAGGGTGGTGATATAACGGGCCGGACCCAATTTCTCTATTAATTCATCCACCCTTGGCATGGGATACGCGTCAAATTTTGACACCTCGTTAAGTTTCCTGAAGTCATTGCAGAATCGCAGAGTGCCGTTGGCTTCGGTACCAACACGATGGGGCTCGACCATTCACTCTGTGACTCCTCAATGACATCAAGCTGAAGCATTTTTTTAACCTCTTCAGAAACAGCCTTTCTATGGGCTTCTGGGATGCGGTACGGCTTTACCCGAACCTTTACATGGGGTTCCGTCACAATATCATGTTTTGAATCCCGGACGCGTGTCCCGGTAGTCCTGAAAACATGCCTTTGTTTCTTTGCAGAAACTCCTTAACTTCTTGGGTTTGGGGTTTGGACAGGGTGGCAGCAATGTGTACTGCGTCAACACCATCAGACTCTATACCCACCCCAACCATGGCGGACACCTCTCGGTCTCTCCAGGGTTTTAACAAATTTATGTGGTAGATCTGGTATGGTTTTCTTTTCCCAGGCTGATGCACTCGGTAGTTTACTTCCCCTACTTTTTCAACCACCTCATACGGTCCCTGCCACTTGGCTAGGAACCGACTTTCCACCGTGGGTATAAGTACTGCTACCCGGTCCCCCACCTGAAATTGCCGCAGCTTGGCTGACCGGTTGTACACCCTTTTCTGGGCCTCCTGAGCTTTCTGCAAATGTTCCTGTACCAAAGGCATCACTTTAGAAATTCTCTCTCTCATCTGAGAGATATGTTCAATGAGCGATTTGTGTGGAGAGGACTCACTTTCCCATGTCTCCTTCACCAAATCTAGCAATCCCCGGGGTCTGCGACCATACACCAGCTCAAAAGGTGAAAACCCCGTGGAGGCCTGAGGAACCTCTCGAATAGCAAACAGCAGTGCGGGAAGCAAATGATCCCAGTCTCTTCCATCTCTCTGCACAACCCTTTTAAGCATCATTTTCAGAGTTTTGTTGAATCTTTCTACCAGACCATCTGTCTGAGGGTGATAAACAGATGTTCGCAACTGCTTGATTTGGAACAACTTGCACACATCTGCCATCACCCGGGACATAAATGGGGTCCCCTGGTCTGTCAAAATTTCCCTTGGCAGGCCAGTTCTCGAAAACATAAAAAACAACTCCCGCGCAATGGCCTTTGATGTAGGGTTTCTTAAAGGAACCGCCTCTGGATACCTTGTGGCATAATCAAGAACCACCAGGATATATCGGTGTCCCCGAGCAGACTTCTCTAAGGGACCCACTATATCCATAGCGATGCGCTCAAAGGGCACCTCAATTATTGGCAGAGGCACCAAGGGGTTCCTATAATGGGGTGCTGGGGCAGTTAACTGGCAAACAGGGCAGGAGGAACAGTACCTCTTAACTGCGGCACCGATCCCTGGCCAGTAAAACCGGTCTGTTATCCGGGCCTCGGTTTTCTCAGCTCCCAGGTGACCACCTAGAGCATCATTGTGAGCCAGATCCAGCACCATTCTCTGGTAGGGCTGGGGTACTAGTAATTGTTCCACAATTTCTCCCCGAATTTCTGATACCCGGTAGAACAGATCATTATTGACCGCAAAGTGAGGAAATCTTTTCTCTGCATCTGGTGCTTGAGGTACCCCACTGACAACAGTTACCTGTTCGCGAGCATTTATCAACATCGGGTCACCCATTTGAGCCCTGCCAAATGCACCTCTGGACACATCTAAGTCAGGGTGTACTGGATAAGAAGAACCCTCCCCCTCATCCACCCCAAGTGTAATATCTACAGGGGATAATTCCTCTTCATCCTCTCCTACCATAACCGGCACGGGAGAGGATTCCCCCTCCTTGGGTGTCAACTCATTTTGAGGAGCTAGGACACTCACATCAGTTACAACATTCTTATTTTGAACACATTTGAGCAACTCCTCATCAACAGTGTCCACAGTCATGTTTGGTGGGGGTGACCCTGAATTGTTCCCCAGTTCGATGGGCAGTTCAGTTTGTGCCAAGCACCATAGTTCAGCAAACAAGGGGCAGTCCCGTCCCACAATCACATCATGTATCAGAGTACTCACCACCCCGACCTCTTGGGTGACCGAAGTGTTCCTGGCGGAAATGGTGACAGGGATCAGCGGATACTCCCGAGTATCCCCATGGATACAGACAACCCGGAGGGTTCTTTGTACTGGACCGAGCCTTCCGACTACCCGGGCATGCACCAGGGTGACCATACTCCAGAGTCCAGGAGAGCTTTGGCTGGGCGGTGATTCACCCACACAGTACATTCAAACTGACCCCCTCTAGGTCAAGGTGGGTAGTGCACGTTGTGAGGGTGTAGAAAGACACTCTCCGAGCGGATCCACACTCCATGGGCTCCTCCTGTAGCGGACACTGTGCCCGGGTATGGCCCCAGGCGCGACACCTCCAACACTGTATATCGCCAGCAGTTCGGGTAGCGACAGGCCTCTGCAGAACCGAGGAAGATGATTTTGGGTGCTGGTTCCCAGGTCCAGTGACGCTTCCCTCCGAGGAACTGAAGCAGGCCTCACAGGCGGTGGCAAGACTGGTCCTCGACGACTGGTTGGTCTGAGCAGGTCCTCACCACGGTGTATCTCTCCACCATCTCGACTACCAGTGCTGCAGTCTTGGGGTCCCCATGGCTGACCCAGCGCTGTAGATCCTTTGGTAGAGACCTCAGGTAGTGGTCCATCACAACCCTTCGACCATTTGCTCTCTAGTCAGGGTCTCTGGCTGCAACCACTTTTTAACCAGCTGTCCTAAGTCATGCATCTGGGACCGGGGTGGCTGGTCAGGGCAGTACTTCCAGCAGTGAACACGTTGAGCCGGACAGCAACAGTTACCCCAAGGCGGGCCAGAACCTCAGCTTTCAGCCGGTCATAATTCTTTGCATCTTCTAGTGGCAGGTCAAAATATGCCTTTTGAGGTCTCCTGTCAGAAACGGGGCAATGAGACCGGCCCATTGGTCTTGGGGCCACCCCTCTCTCTCAGCAGTCCTTTCAAACGTGGTAAGAAATGCTTCCACATCATCACTGGCAGACAGTTTTTGGAGGAAATGACTGGCCCTTATGGAGACATGGTTACCAGTAGTGACCACTGCTTGATCACGTCCAGGTGCAAGTTGCTGCATGGCCTCCCGCAGGGCATTGATCTGCGTCTGTGTGGCTACCTGCTGTGCTGCAAGTTGTGCAGCCAGCAAATGGGTGCTTTCTTGTTGGGCAGCAACAGCCTGTGCCAGGGCTTGTTGCTGCTGAGCCATCGCCTCTTCATGGCGAGTCTGGGCCTGCACATTAACAAAGACCATCTGCTTAACGAGCTCCTCCATGGCTGTGGACTTCAGTGCAGCCTTAGCCCAGGACATGCAATCAGAACACTGTCCTTTAAAAATGTCAGTTTTTTGTTTTTTTTTTCACAAAAATTCCTCTTGCTTGGCGTGTGAGGGGTAGCAAATTGCCCGCATTCGAAACACCAGTTGTGACGTTTGGGGGCCCACAGAGCACGTGCACAATGTCTTTCACAAACAAAACAGTTTTATTCACCCTTTCAGGGCAGTCAAAAAGGCAACATAATAAGTACACGCTTGGGTTCAGCGAAATTAAAGCAAAGTCCTGATCTTCAGCACAAATAAACAGAGAAATAATAGTGGCTCACCAACGCTTTAAACAGTCCAAACCTAGGGAATCCTTTCCCCAGTATGTAGAAGCCTCTCCAGCAAGGCACAGCACGTCTCCTGCTTTTGGAACACAAACACACAGCCTCCACTGATTACTTTCCTTTTCCTGAAATCCCACCATCCTCTCTGGGAGTTGCTGGCTTTAAAACTCTTCCTGGACAGGAAGATTAACCCTGTGGTTGCCCTTAAAGGGTCCACAACCCAAATAGGGGTGAAACATATTGTCCATCCAGGACCCAGCCCTGCCGACCTCTACAATATATATATCTGAGGTCTGTGTGGTCAGGGTGTGTGCAGGCAGTGGGTAAATGGGTCTTACATTTCAGTATTAACATAAACAGGACAGAGTTTCAGCAAAATTTAAAATTATTGTCCAGCGCTGCGGAATATGCTGGCTCTTTATAAATAAAGAATAATAATAATTTATTGGAAAGCGGTCACATGACATTAAATAAAAGTATCGGTACTCTGTATCGGTGAGTACCTGAAAAAATGCATCGGTACTCGTCCTAAAATTGGTATCGGTGCAACCCTAATATTTAAGCTGGATCCTTTACCCTTCGATGTACTGTATGTTGGTGAAATTTCACATTTAACAGGAAAAACGGAAATCAAGGATTCTTTCTTAACCCCTATGAAAATGCAGCTGCCCAAAACATCGCAGGTGAGGCTAGGGTCAGACGAGCGCAGTGTTCACGTCCGTTTTGCTGCACATAAGTACGTCCGTGATAGCATGCAATTGTGGTAAATGGAGACCCACAAACGAAGTACGTCCGCACAGAAGTGCGGACGCATGACGGACGCGGCAAACGGACGCAGGTTAGGCAAGAACGTCATACTGCTAGAACGGACATGCAAAGTGCGCCACGTCCGCATAGCTTTGCGTGTGAGTGATGGAACGTGGTCAGACGGACTCCATTTATACGTCCAGCATTTTTGACGGACGGAATGATTTTTTCATTTTAATTTATTTTCCCTCCTACATCCGTCAAAAATAACGTCAGTGAAAAAAACGGACTGTGTGGCCACTACTGCGTCTTACGTCAGAAAGTGCGTCCATACCGCACGGACGCACAGTCCATACAAAATGCGCTCGTCTGATCCTAGCCTTAATCAGGTTCTGTTCATCGAGCACTTGCTCCTCTTCTATTCACTGGCATCTTTTATAAGCTCTGTAGGATTTTATTATAGAAGATGTGTGTCTGAAGAAGGATGTCAAGATGTATCAAATCCTGCAAAGAGGCAACTAAAGAATTCCTTCACGGCAGCCAGAAGCGCCTCCGGCTGTGAGGGGAGTGCTTCTACTATCAGTCTTCATACGCGAAGCGGCAAGATAATGATTACGGTAAATAGGAGATGAACTCACTGAACATCTGGAGACCTGATTGTCATCATTTACTCTTTACATCCTGCGTTGGAAATGAAAAACGACCAAGAGAAAGACCACACCACTTTCCCTCACAAAGTTCGACACATGAACTCTCAGGCTTTTGATCTGGACACGTGGACGTATTAATCTCTGGATCAATGAAGGAATGGCAGATCATGATCATTGTTGGCATCCCTTGTAAAGCTTAAGATATCATAAAGGAACAAGAAGGACCGGTCATATCAGACAGGGTATGCAATAAACAGGAGCAGGGTTTGCTGGAAAAAACACGTTTCGGTCCTTGAATATAGTGTCAAGGCGGTTAAAAATATGGGTAGACTCAAATATCAATCTACTGTTGCATGTAACCACCGCAATTTGCGGCAAATAGATTTTCATCTCTGCCCACTTGTGAACCAGAGGGTCTTTGTGAACCAGAGGGTCTTTGTGAACCAGAGGGTCTTTGTGAACCAGAGGGTCTTTGTTGGCCGTTCTCTAGGCAGACACCATCTTGAGTTGAACATATCTAGCAAGATCTAGATGACCGGTTACTTCTTGTGCCATGTGTAGCTCCGGTCGACTGGATGCCTTTGGTGCACATGGTTGAGGTGAATTATTTTGGTGTGTGCTCCTCCTCCCTGTTTTTATGATCTCATAACGAACAGCCTATAGAACGTGTGACGCTCCATCATAATATACAAAACCAAGATGGCAGCCGTCAACCTGAACATGCATTTTTTTAAATAAGGGGCTTCTGAGAGAGCAATGGCCATAACATACAAACGAATACAAAATTCAGGGCACCTCTGTATAATATAGTTGGAAAGATTAGAAAAACACCTGACTTAGTGATAAATGATGGAAATTTGGTTACAAAATACGTTCCTATATTGTCTAAGCCTGCCACAGCGTTAGTGTTCTCCACCCTGGCGGATCCTACACTATGCCAACATAAGGAATGCCATAGGACCTGCCAGGAGCCCCAGGAGGACACACACCCCAAATGGTTGCGTATATTGCAAACGAGCAGTCATTAAGTTGGCAAAAGGGGTTATTCAGAATGAACTGAAATTTCAGTGCTTTGTAGTTCAGCACACTTCGGTGCGATTCGGCGAGTCCATTTCACCGACTCTACAGTAACAACACTATTCACCGTTGGGTCATAGAAGTGCGCCAAAGATGGAGTCCCTGAAGACCGACCCATTGAAGACTGACTGCCGAACTGTAGAAGAAAAAAACACTAAACACTGATATTCTTCTAATACGTGTTTAAACCAATAAAAATGTGTCTAAATAATAAGGGCCACATTACAATCTTGACGCAAATGTTTGCGCCGGCATAAGAAATTTTTAACGCGTGGGGTAAAACCATTTGCGAACTACATACTCAGCGCTACAACCGTGCGGAATAGTGTACCGCGTGTGAACCTACGCGAACCTTGCGCGAGGTTACTGTACTTATACTTTGCCTGCTCTATACTTAACATTGAGAGCACAAAGTGTTAATCAGCGTTAGGATTACAAAGTCCTAGCGTTGATTACCGTCCGGCCGCGGTTAACAAAAAATTAACCACAGCCAGGACTTGTTGCTTACGGATTCTGCTTCTGCAGAATCCGTTAGCACCAGCCAAAAAAAATCAAAAAACAAAACGTATGCTCACCTCCTGTCCCGTGGGGAGGACAGCGGCTCTGTCCGCCTCCTCAGTCCGGCGGGAGCAGGGAAAGACTACGCTGACCGGCCGGATCATGTGACCGCCGGCTTCTGCTTCAATGGAGTCCTGTGGACTCCACTGAGAGGATGCGCGCGGCTGCGCTTAACGCTGCCGCGTGCATCCCGGGGGTTAACGCGCAGTAACAATGCAGGCAGCATTTTGTAATCTAGTGGTAACTCACGCTAGGGGCGAAACTGCGAGTGCAGTTTTTTCTCCGGATCGCACCCGTTTTACCGCTAGGAATGTAATACGGCCCTAATAGTCCTATAAAAAATAATAAAATTGTCAGTTACGGAATTTCAAAAAAAATCTTTTAAAAAAATTGGTAATCAAAAATTTTGTCTAAAAAATAAAAAAAAATACAAAAAGGAGTTCTAAACAATAAAAGACAATTTGCTGAAAATGACAAGAATAAACAGTTGAATAAGAAACATAAAAACGCTAATATTTTTTTACATTGAATCCTATACTATTCGCCTGTTTGAACCTTTCGAACTGAACCACTGAAAATCGGGGCATTTCACTGACATTTCGGTGCAGTTTGGGGGCATCCTCTGAATAGATTAACCATTACCAAAAATTCGCTGATGCCAAAGATCGCCGATCTGCGGCCAACTGTACCGTATTTCCCTGTCGATTCGTCAGTATTTGGAGAATTGACAGTTTAATGAATAGACGAACTGCCACAAAATTGAACCGTATGGGAAAATTCACCATTCGGTGGCAAGTTCAGGACTTATTGAATAGCCCCTGTAGAGTAGTAAACACTGCCACTGTGGGGTACATTGATGTTGTGGCAGGCTTATGCAATATATTATCATATTTTGTAGCCAAATTTCCATCATTTGCTGCCAAGACGGGTGTGTTTCAAACCTTTGAGACTATATTCACCACAAAAGACATTTTCACCTTCAACTGGAATAAAAGGTAGACTTTTGGAGAACGTGTTTGCCCCCTATTTATTATTATTATTGTCATTATTATTATTAAAGTTTTTAATTTCTTTATGGTAGGCTTGTGCACCGATTTTTTTTCAGTTCGATTCGGTTCGTTTGGATTTTGTAAGTTTTCGTTTCGACTCGTTTCGGACGATTTTTGTTTCGGTTCGGTTCGTTTCGGTTCGTTTTTCGTATCGACTTTTTTTCGTGATTTCGGAAATTTTCGTGTGTTTTTCAGAACGTCTGTCCTGCTCGTTTCAAAGTGTCTATTCGTTTTGACGTAAACTAATGGTTTTTCAGATACGATAATTCTACGATACGATAATTCTGCTGATACGATAATTCTGCCATTGAGATTTCTCATGTTTTACAAGAAGGATACATTGAGATTTCTTTGGTTTTACAAGAAGGATACATTGAGATTTCTCATGTTTTACAAGAAGGATACATTGAGATTTCTCTGGTTTTACAAGAAGGATACATTGAGATTTCTCTGGTTTTACAAGAAGGATACATTGAGATTTCTCTGGTTTTACAAGAAGGATACATTGAGATTTCTCTGGTTTTCCAGGAAGGATACATAGAGATGGGAATGATACAAAATTTAATTACAGAATCAACAATATAAATACGATGTCCGAAATTACTGAAATGGAACCGAAATCACGAATGGAACGAAAATGAATTTCGATTTTACACATTTCTACTCCATTCAAAAATTCCGAAAAGTTTTCGTTTCGGCACGAAAATATTTTCGGATCTGCCGTTTTCGGATCTGAAAATTTTCAGAAAATCGGCCGAATTCGAATGCGCGAATCGGGAAATTTCGTGAAAATTCCGAAATTCCGAAACCCGAAACGCACATCCCTACTTTATGGAAAGCGAATCTTGAAGTCATGGAAGTTAAAGGGTTAGCGATATCTTGGCAGCGTGTTGGAGGTTGTTATTGTTGGCAAAACGCTGTACCAGCTGTTGCGAGCCCATTTGTCACATCGGATTTTTCTCTATGCAACTTCTTTTTTTAACTCCTACATTTGACACGTTCTTTTCGATAAAGAAATAATAATAATAATAATAGTATCACAAAGAGGTGGACCTGCTCCACCTGGATCACAGGCTCCAGAACTGTGCAATATCAACCATTTTTATTTTTGGTCTTAACACAAAATCCTCACTTCTGATGTTTATGGAAGGGCCCAAAAGCTAAACACTGGCAGGAAGCGAGACGCTGAATCCAGGCTGACGAACGCGGCGTCAGGGCTAATATTAGATATAGATGTACCACGCCAACTCCAGATGAAATCGCTTCTTAACGCTGGCATTTTTTAACACACAATCAGTGTTTGTCACACGTAAACGAGCACGATGTGTTCCAGTTCCGATATAATCCCGCGTGGCAACTTTTTATGACTAAACATTAGACAGAAGTACATCACATATTAACGTCGCTGAACCGTGTCCAGGGGCTTCCTAACTCGCGTTTTACCCAATTCCGTAGTGATTTTTGAAAACGGAGGAATGAGAAGGTAAAACATTTCCCTCGTAATACTTCCCAGGAAAGGTGAATGGGATTTTACTGGTAGACATATGGGCATCAACATATACAGGTCTATTCAATAAAGGGAGAAGTGACTGGAGAATTGAAAAGGGTCACAATCACAATATCCAAACCAGAAAAATTCTCCCATTTATCTCACTTTCCAAATCGGCTACATACAGGGTTATCCAAAGAGATCCGAATTGCTTGAGAAAGGTAATCGAACGCTGAAAATCAGCATGCGGTGACCTTTCTTGGCCATTCGGCTATCCACAGAGCAGGCAATACGCCAAATCCTGGCGAATTGCCTACACATACGGTGCCTGTTCGGTGCCTGGTCGAGGGCAGTGAAATCCCCATAGAGAAGCACTGCTTCGTCTATTCAGAGAACACAAACCAGCAGTGAAAGGTTCCCCTAATGCCCTGCCATTCGGTGGTTTAATTCGGCAGGTTTATTCAGGAGAATCCCATAGGCTTCAATGTTAAAAATATTCCGGTTTTAATTCAATATCTAATAAAGCGTTCATTGTAAAATTCTGCAGTAAAGAATCTCTTTATTTATAGATTTTTTAGGATATTTTAAGCATTTTTCTGAATTTTTTTTTTTTTAAAGTCCGATTTTTTTTTTTTAAGTTTACTTATTTTTTCTGTAACAGCCCTCTTTATTATCATTCCTTGGACCTCATATGTAAATTTCAGACATTTTCGCTCAGTAGTTTCTTTGCAAACAGCGTTTCACTTTTCAATCATTCATACAAACTGTTTTGCTAATTTATTCACTGCCTCTTCTGCTGTGTCGGAGGCTGTGATCAGCTCCTGTTTGGGTTTTTCTGTGGTTTTCGGCATTTTAATCCAGATGTTTTTGCGGTTTTCTGCGTGCATTCGCTGGGTTTTGCGGTTAGTTTTCGTCAGGTTTTCGGCAGCTTTTCCCTGCAATTCGGGGACCCTGTGGTGCTTGCTGAATACACCGCAGGGTCACCGAAATGCAATCGGCAAAAGGAACCGAATTGAAGAGAAAGAAAAGTCACCGAACGTGCAGTGACTTTTCGAATCTCTTTGAATAACCCTGTTGGTCTAGATTGTTCTCTTCTCCTGCCAGTTCTCCTGAGTTTCACCTTTTAGGTCCGTGTCAGACGAACTCAGTGATCACGTCCGTGTTGGCGCACAGTTTATCGTACGTCGTAGCACAGAATCATGATCAAAGGAGACCCACACATGAAGTACGTCCGCACCGAACTGCGCACACACAACGCACGCGGGAAACGGACGCAAGTTAGGCAAGAACGTAAAACCGCTAGGTCGGACGCGCAGAGTGCGCCACGTCCGCATAGCGTTCTGTGTACGTGATGACATGAAGTCAGACGGAGCGCATTTGCGACGTCCAGCACCTTGACGCACAAAATGGCTTTTCATATCATGTACCAATTTTTATCATTTTCCATATTAATTTTGTTTCCCATAATTCCCTTTTTTTCCTACATCCGTCAAGAAAAACGGACCGTGTGTCTACAGTATCTTCCATCAGTACGTCTGTCCGTTATGCACGCACGCAGAGTGCGCTCAGACTGCGTTCATCTGACTCTAGCCTTAATGAATAGATAGACCAGATGGAATTTTAAAGATATTTATCCCTCATATCTAGGGGTCAAGTTCTAAAAAAAGGGAACTCACCAATATTTTTGTATATTCTGGTCTCAAAGATTACTGGGAGCCACAGCAGCTGCAGCGCTTCTTTATGCATTAGAATGCCATTCCTCTTGCAAACACTGAGAAATTGTCACTCCGTGCCTTACCAATGTACTTAAATCCAGGAAAAACCCTTAAATATAGACTGTTTTATAAAATTGTGTCTAATATAGAAAGGTATTGCAGCTTCCCGGTGTATCAACCAAAAGGGAAATAACAGGGTTATTCAGAGAGAGCCGATCTGGCGCCGAACAGGGAATTTCCCCGTATGGTGGCATTTCGTGGCCATTCGGCTATTCAGAGAGTAGGCAGTTCGCCAAATTTTGGCTAATTGCCAGCACTTACAGTCCCTGATCGAAGGCAGTGAAATCCCCCATAGAGAAGTAATGGTTATTCTATTCAGAGACACCGAACGGCAGAGAAAAGTTGCCGAAATGCCCTGCTGTTCGGTGTTTACATTCGGCAGGTTTATTCAGGAGAATCCCATAGGCTTCGATGTTAAAAATATTCCTGTTTTTATCCAATATCTAATAAACCGTTTATTATTTTAATCTGCAGTAAAAAGTCTTTTTATTTATAGATTTTTTAGGATCTTTAAGGCATTTCTCTTTTTTCTGTAACAGAACTATTTAATATCATTCATAGGATCTTATATGTCAATTCCAAACACTTTCGTTCAGTAGTTTTTTTTGCAAACAGCGTTTCAATTTTGACACTTTCAAGAGTATTGTTTGTTTATTTTTTTTACCCTGTTCGTCAGCTTGTTGGCTTTTTCCGGTGGCTGGTCTCTGCTGTGATTGTCGGCTCGTCGACTTTTTCCCACGTGTTTGGTGTGTTTTTTGCGGCAGCTCTGCTGGGTTTTCAGTGAGATTTCAGTGAGTTTTCGACAGGTGTTCGGCAGGTTTTCCCTGCACTTCAGGGACCCTGCGGTGAATGCTGAATTTTGATTCCCCGAAGTGCAGGGAAGCACGGGGAACGTGAGAGTACCGAAATGTCGGTGACATTTCAGTGCTCTCTGAATAACCCCAAGTTCCTCCTGCTAACATAGTGAGGGAACTGCTTTCTGATACATTCCTGCAGGAATTGACCCCTGCTCATATCATACATGTAACCAACCCACACACAAAACCACAAAGGCTGCGCTCAACTTGACCTTGCATTTCTCATGAACGTGCTTCTGGTACCAATGAATGCAACATACAAAATGCAGCGTCCTCTCTAATATAGCTTTAAAGATTTTAGAAACACCTGATTTAGTAATAAGGAATGGAGATTTAGGTACATAATCTGATCGTACATTGCATAAGTCAATCAAACATCAATGTACCCCATTACGGCTGTTCTGTTTCCCTAACAAAGCTGTGAGGCATGGATGCTTTAGACTAGCTAAGTCTGTATTTGACCAGTACTCACACGATGAAGATCCACAGATAGTGAAAACTCAGCAAAACTGACACGTAGAAAGATGAATCCAGTTGAAGACTTTAATGATCAGACTGACAATCTTGTAATAGTGTACAGCAATGCAGGTGAAAGACATTAGTTTCTGTCCAGCAGTCAGCACAGAATGGCTGCTATGTGACCAGGAAGTAACTAGAACAAGACACTGAGCAAAGTGGTGGAAACTAGCTGGATGCAGCAAGGCTAAGGAAACCCAGCAGGGACAAAATAGCTATAAAATCAAAGCATGTAAGCAGCAAAGGCAGATTCAACACAAAACAGAAAAATATACAATAAATCCTAAATCATGGAGCATGACAGCGGCAGTCCCTAATCTTTATAAACTAATGACTGCTCTTATGAGATTAACCCATTTAGAGCACTATCACCTCCTTACGCTTGCGCGCACATAAATGAGCATTAGCGCTAGGTTAAATGAGATGACAGCGTGCCGCATAGATCACCTCCCGATCGCTAACAAGTTAAAAGACCTGTTAGCGCATCGGTATTTGTCATGAAAAGAGTAGACTCCGTGGGTTGGTTTATAGTTGTTGATTTATTCAGCATAACATCGGATAGAGGAGACACATACAGTACGTCCCGCTAGCATGGGATCCCAGCAGACACTGCCTGGTACCGCCCCCACCCTTCCTGTCATGTGACTCCGCTCTCACCACATCTCCCCCTTTTAACGGTAAAACATACAAAATAAACAATGTAAAGATACAAGTAGATAAACAATGCTAACTTGGACATCGGGGTAGACTACCCTAGTCCGCAGTGACTTTGGGATTATTCTGCCCATTCTTCAAGTCGCTGCTCTAGCTAAACATTAATCCCGGTAACGTTCCGGGGGCCTCACAACTCTACCACTCGAAGTCATCTTGCAAGAACCATCACCAAGTCCTTGAGAGGGTGGCTGTGGCTCCGCTGGAAGCAGCGGTACATCATGCCCAGAAACCACCTGCAGGGTAGACCCATTCCGTAAGACCGGAGAGTCTGGCTGTTGCGGTGTCGAGGTCTCAGCACTCAACTCCTCGGGTACCGGCTGAAGATGCCTTCTGTTGCGGCGAGCGACAGTTCCTCCTTCCGTGCGGATCACATAGGACCTGGGCTCCGGAGAACGCTCCACAACTGTAGCCGGGGTTCTCCACCTCGTCTCATCATCTAGCTTAACCCGGACACTCTGCCCCGGGTATAGCACCGATAGTGGGCGAGTAGAGTGTCGTCTATCGTAAAAGAACCTGTAGTTCTGCTTCGCCACCTCGTCCCTCCTCCGAATATCCTCCGGAAGGACCGGGGAAGCCGGCAGGGAAGCATCCACAGAAGGCAAAGTAGTACAAATCTGCCGTCCCAACATCAGCTGAGCAGGGCTACACCCTGTAGCCTGAACAGGAGCCGCTCTGTACGCCATCAGGGCCAAATAAAGCTCTGCCTGCCCCAAAATAAACTTAGCGGTCTGAACCGCTCGCTCCGCCATCCCATTAGCCTGCGGGTAATGCGGACTGGAAGTCGTGTGACGGAAATCGTAATCCTTCCCAAAAGAAGCGAACTCTTTAGAGGCGAACTGCATACCATTGTCACTCACCAACTCCGACGGGATACCCCACCTGGCAAACATGCTTTTCAGACGGACGATCACAGTAGCACTGGTCGCCTCACCCAGTGGCGCGAACTCAAGGTATCTGGAGTAGTAGTCCACAACAACTAAGTATTTCCTCCCTTTTAGTTCGCACAGATCCACAGCTATCTTCTGCCATGGACCCGCAGGTAGGGGGGTGGAAAGTAAAGGCTCACATCTCTGTGTAGGTCGACGTTCTCTGCAGAAGGCACATCTCGAGATGAAATCAGCAATGTCAGTGCTAATCCCAGGCCACCACACAGCAGACGACGCCCTCTCCCTACACTTGGAAACCCCCAAATGACCTTCATGAATCCGCCGTAGCATGTCTTGATGCAGACTTTTCGGAATAACAATGCGGTCTTGAAAAAACACTAAGCCGTCCATTTCAGTAAGGTACGCTCTCTCGGACTGGAACGCACTCAGAGACCACCACGCAGCACGACTCTCCGGCCAGCCGTCTCTTACATAGCTGATAACTTCTTGAAGGACAACATCCAGGTGCGTCTCTCTCTTAATCTGTTCCAATCTCCCTGAAGAGATGGACTTGGAGGCTAAGATCGAATCCACATACACCTTCACGTCCGACTCTGTCGACGAATCGCCCTCAGCAGCCAGCGGGAGTCTGGAGAGGGTATCTGCCACCACCAGCTGTTTTCCCGGGACATGCACAGCTCTAACATTAAACCTAAGTAGTCTCATTAAGAGTCTCTGGCATCTCAGAGGTGCCTTGTCAATATCATAAGAATTAATAAGAGGAACTAGTGGCTTGTGGTCAGTCTCCAGACTGAACTCCTCCAAACCCACCAGATAACGGTGGAAGCGTTCGTAGGCCAGACTCCGGCCAAACACTCTTTTTCAATTTGTGCATAACGTCTCTCTGCTGCTGTTAAGGTGC
The DNA here is from genome assembly GCA_009667805.1 of Leptobrachium leishanense. Taxonomy (NCBI): domain Eukaryota; kingdom Metazoa; phylum Chordata; class Amphibia; order Anura; family Megophryidae; genus Leptobrachium; species Leptobrachium leishanense. The sequence goes on from CM019064.1 coordinate 31,296,979, forward strand.
GAGAACAATAGGCAATAGGCTGTAGTTTACCCTCATTCAGCTGCAGAAGGGCCGCTCCCAACCCGTAGCTACTAGCATCTGCGCTAACCACAGTCTTCTTGCAGGGGTCATAGTACCCCAACACTGGAGCGGATCCCAGCATGGACTTGACTCGTGCTAAGGCCTCCTCCTGTGGAGGTCCCCATATCCAGGCGACATCTTTCTTAAACAATTCTGTGACAGGATGTAACACCGAGGACAACTCCGGTAGAAACTTCCCCACATAATTCACAAGGCCCAGTACTTGTCTCAGTTCATTCACATCGGAAGGGCTTTTCATTTTCTCAATAGCGAGAACCTTGCTGGCGTCTGGCTTAACCCCCTCCCCACTAATAATATGGCCAAAATAACACAGTTCTGGTTTCCCAAAGTGGCACTTCTCCTTATTTAGCCTCAGGCCAGATTCCTTGACGGTTTGCAGCACACAAAGCAGTCGCCGGTAGTGCTCCTCCTTAGTGGACCCATACACAAGGATATCATCCATAACTACCACAGTACCCTCATGGTCTCTCAACAGGGAACTCATCTCTCTCTGGAAGATCTCCGGGGCCGAAGATATCCCGAAGGGGAGTCTGCGGAAGCAAAACCGACCTACCGGAGTAATGAAGGTCGTCAGTTTCTGGCTCTCTGGGTCAAGGGGTATCTGCCAGAACCCACTGGAAGCGTCAAGTGTGGAAAAGAAGTTAGCCCCCAACAACTGAAGAGCAATATCTTCCAATGTCGGCATGACATATCTCTCCCTCCTAACGGCCTCGTTCAGACGTTTCAAATCCACACAAATATGAACTTTCCCATTCTTTTTAGCGACCGGTACAATGGGCGCACACCAGTCAGTAGCTTCTGTGACCGCCTCGATAACCCCCATCTTTTCATCCGCAGAAGCTCGCACTCCACCTTCGGCAAAAGCGGAAATGGAATCCTACGAGGCGTAGTAAGGCTATAAGGGACAGCCTCAGGTTTGAGCTTTATACGGACCGGCTCACAGTTCAGCAGCCCCAGGTCTCCAAACACGTCCTCAGTGACTTCGTACACTCTAGCAACAAGGCCCAGACTGCAGGCTGCTTTCCAACTCAGAAGGTTATTCACACACGATCCTCTGATCACGTATACCCACATCGATATTTTCCGCTCCCGGTACTCACAGTCAGCAAGGAATCAGTGCGACCTCCCGGACTATGAACTTGAATCGTAACCTTTTCCAGCTCCGGACGTCGAGGTAGCTTTGAGAATGTCACAAAGGAAATAACTGTAATGTCTGCTCCGGTATCAATCTTAAAGGCAACTCTTTCACCCAACATCGTGAGTGTAACACGCCAATCCTCGACAGAGCCGGACTGTTCAGTCACTGATCCTATAAAGGACAGTTCTGGCGTCTCCTGATCACTGTCCAGACACATCTCTCTCACAGACTCTGATTTACAAACCACCTCAAAATGGCCGGCGCGGTTGCACTTCCTGCACCTCTTGTCTATAGCAGGGCACCGCGTCTTCATCTCGTGAGGGCGGTTACAGCGTGTGCAACGGGAACACGGTGTCCAACCGCTCCTGGGTCTGTCCGCTGCCTGCCGCTTTTAACCCTTTGTGACTGGTGTATTTCTTCCACCCTGTTTTCTGACCTTAAGTCTGCACTTTGTTTCTTCACCAATTCACTCTGACGTGCAATCCGTATCGCCTCATCCAGTGTCAGCTTAGACTCCAGCTGCAACTTAAGTGAAACTTCCGAGTCTGCAATTCCGATAACCAGTCTGTCTCTGATCTGCTCCTCCTTAGCAGCGCCGAACTCACAGAACTCTGCCAACTGATAAAGGCTGCGCACAAATGATTCCACAGATTCTCCCTCACACTGGGCGCGCTTGTGAAAGCAGGCTCTCTCGTGAATCACATTTCTTCTGGGCACAAAATGGGCGCTGAGCTTATCCACGACTTTATCAAAGTCCATCTCTTCCCCAGCGCTGAACTGAAAAGTACCGTAAATCGGCTCCACGTCTCTCCCCATAGCGTATAAAAGGGAATTAACCTGCACCTCACCAGGCTCCTTATCCAGCTTCGAAGCGATCCTGAAGCGTGCAAACTTTTGGCGCCAAGCAGGCCATGCAGCAGGCTGAGAGAAATCGAAGGGTTCCGGAGGAGAGAACTTAGACATCTTCACAGATCAAAATGGATACGCAGGGAAACACTTCTGACACCATGTCATGAAAAGAGTAGACTCCGTGGGTTGGTTTATAGTTGTTGATTTATTCAGCATAACATCGGATAGAGGAGACACGTACAGTACGTCCCGCTAGCATGGCATCCCAGCAGACACTGCTGGTACCGCCCCCACCCTTCCTGTCATGTGACTCCGCTCTCACCACAGTATTAGTGCTTTTTAGCACAAGCTTACTGTACTGTTCTCTCTCTGTACTTAATATGGATTAAGCAGAGAGTAATTAGGATCACCAAGTCCTAACACGAATTGCGAACCACTGTCGCTAACTAAAAAAAGTTTTCTACAGCTTAGAGCTTCTGCGAAATCAGTTAGCAGCAGCTGGAACCCCCACCACCCTCCAAAATCAAATACTCTCCCGCGGCAAGAATGGCGGCTCGATCCTCCGCTTCTTGCCCCGGGAGCAGAGTGAGGCAGGGGAAAAAAGTCCCCAGTCTCCCTCTGCAATCACTCCGCCAACCTGCAGGATCTTGCGAGAGGAGAGATCCTGCCGGTCATGTGACCCGGCAGCAGAAGCCTCCATGCAGTCCTATGGATTCCATGAAGGGGAAGCTCGTGAAGACACGTTAGAGTTGCCCCGAGCATCCTGGAGCCTAGCAGCCTTGGCCTTAACCTCCCCGTTTTAGCAGTAGACACATGATAGTGACCTTACCTGGGACATACATCCTCCTGGAGCTCTCTGCAGTTCAAGGCATAAATAGTAATAATAATGAGGCATCAGCAGGGATGCCATCAGAAATCTTGGGGACCATACTGAACCACTGGTCTGACCCCCACTTCCGACAGCTAGCTATTTCCATAAACAAATTAAAAAATAAAACCATTTGGCTCATTTTCATTCACTATTTTTTTTTTTACCTTATTTTACAGGGAGTGGGGAAATCCCTGGTGGGTAAAAATGGATTTCCTGGTGGGAAAGTGCTTGCCTCTGCCTGGAGGAGACCATACTAATCGCTCCCTCAGTGATTATCCAAAGTGCTTTTTACTAGCCTTAGATGGCCCGGCCCACCGGGAAATTTCCTGCTATCCCAATAGGTCAGCTCAGTTTGGCACGAGGGACCCTTATATCTGAGGCACTTTGACACAGCATTTAGTAAGGGAGGAATTATTTTGGTGCTCTTTGAATAACCCTGTTAGTCTTTGTTCACAGTTTACAGTTTACAGGTGCAGATAATCAAAATCGCGTGTCTCCCTTTCTTACGTGAAATATTATGGTCTGTGACAATTCCTGGAAAAACTGTATTATCTTATCGCTGCAGCCATGGTTTTGTTTTTTTTTTTCTTCTAATCTTTCTTCTGTAAAGTATGTGAATCGTCTGCAACATATTCGACAGGTGCGAGAGGATTCAGAGGCCTCCTGCCTGCCCGAAACAAATCCTTGAAATGCATTGCGGCTGTGCATCGAGTTATACCTGGGGTTGCAGGACCGGTCGTGCATTCTTGGGCACATATAACATATTCATGTTGATGGGCGTCTCATGAAAAATGCCACCCCGGAACATGTAGAATCCATACGCTGCAGGTAAGAAATCAAAAAGTAATCCAAGGTGACCTGCCTTGGTTTGCTTTCTGCGGCATCTGAATTATACATGTTGCAGGGCAGCACCTTTCCCTGTGCTTAATACCTAATAGCTAAGTAACAACTAATCTCTTAATAATAATGAAAGGGTTTTTTTATGAATGCAACATATTTATTTAGAGCAACTAAATATAATATTGCTGGAATAATAACAAAACATGCACATTTGGTGCTTGTTTACAGGTGCATATAATCAAAGTCACATGTTTCCTTTTCTTATGTGAAATTTTATAGTCCGTGAAAATTATTGGAAAAAAATGTATTTTTCTCAGTTATCTCTGCAGCAGAAGTTTTGTTTTTTTTCTTCTTTCTAATCTTTTATATCAAGTATTTGAACATATCTACAGGTGTGAAGGGGATTCAGAGGCTTTCTGCCAGAAATAAGTCATTGAACTGTGTGGGAGCGCATGAGGTTGGATGTGTAAGATGGATTTGAGTTTAAGGTTGGCTGTTTGGTAGAGGGATGTGTGTGATTTGGCTGTTTGGTAGGGGGTGAGTATGAGTATGGTTGTTTGGTATGGGGATGAGTGTGAGTTTGGTTGTTTGGTATGGGGATGAGTGTGAGTTTGTTTTTTGTATGGGGATGTGTGTAAGGTTGGCTGTTTGATAGGGGATGAGTTTAGCTGTTTGGTAGGGGTATGAGTGTGAGTTTGGCTGTTTGGTAGGAGTATGAGTGTGTGTTTGACTGTTCAGTAGAGGGATGAGTGTGAGTTTGCCTGTTTGGTAGGGGTAGGAGTGTGAGTTTGGCTGTTTGGTATGGGGATGAGTTAAAGGTTTGCTGTTGGTAGGGGAATGAGTGTGAGTTTGACTGTTCAGTAGAGGGATGAGTGTGAGTATGGCTCTTTGATAGAGGGATGAGTTTGGCTGTTTGGTAGGGGTAGGGGTATGAGTGTGAGTTTGACTGTTTGGTAGGAGTATGAGTGTGCTACTGTTCAGTAGAGGGATGAGTGTGAGTTTGGCTGTTTGGTATGGGGATGAGTGTGAGTTTGGCTGTTTGGTATGGGGATGAGAGTGAGTTTGGCTGTTTGGTATGGGGATGTGTGTGAGTTTGACTGTTTGGTAGGAGTATGAGTGTGCTACTGTTCAGTAGAGGGATGAGTGTGAGTTTGGCTGTTTGGTATGGGGATGAGTGTGAGTTTGGCTGTTTGGTATGGGGATGTGTGTGAGTTTGGCTGCTTGGTATGGGGATGAGAGTGAGTTTGGCTGCTTGGTATGGGGATGAGAGTGAGTTTGGCTGTTTGGTATGGGGATGTGTGTGAGTTTGGCTGTTTGGTATGGGGATGAGAGTGAGTTTGGCTGTTTGGTATGGGGATGAGAGTGAGTTTGGCTGTTTGGTATGGGGATGTGTGTGAGTTTGGCTGTTTGGTATGGGGAGGAGTTTAAGGTTGGCAGTATAGTATGGGGATGAGTGTGAGTTTGGCTGTTTGGTATGGGGAGGAGTTTAAGGTTGGCAGTGTAGTATGGGGATGAGTGTGAGTATAGCTGTGTGGAATCATCAGTCACTTGGGAATGTGTGTAGCTATCTTTGCAGTATGAGAAAACACAGTGGTTTTTCAATGGGATTGGCTTTGAGTGTTGGGAAGAGAGTGGTCTTGTCATACAGCGGGATGGGAGTATGTCGTTGAAGGTGGGGGTGTGTATTTGGTTGACATGTGGAATGGGAGTGAAAGTGGAGTTATCTGAGTGGGGCAAGAGTGTGTGGCCTGCTGGGATAGGAATACAAATGAAAGTAGAACAGCATTGCGGATGTTGAGTGGGATGGGTGTGTTTTTGTGTGCGTGGCTTTAATTCATTGAAAATAAAGAGTGTGGGTTTGTCATGAGTGGGTGTGTAACTGTGTTAGAGTTGTACGTGTATGGGAAGTGAGTATGCAGGATAGTCTGTGCAATGAAAACTCCATTAAACTAAATTTTCAGAAAAAAAGGGGTTAAGAGAGAGGGGAAACGTGGACAATACTAGATAGGCTTGAATGTTGAGCAGCAGTGTATTGTAACGAGAGGCTGAATATTAAATCATAGGTACGAGAGACTAATGTTACAACATAAAATATTTTATTATTCTTTAGGGAGGCCTTGGTCTTGGGTTACAGGATGTCAGTTTAAGTCAGGATGCTGTGATTTAAACGGTCAGGTCGACTGTCAGTCAGGTGTCACGGACAAGTGTTTTGACTCTTGGAGAACCTTTAGGGAGCCAGATCTATCAATCATTTCTTTTTCATTTAATTAATTTGTACCCCCACAACAGGGACAGGCGCTGCTTATTCTGAAACCGGAGAGGCTGTTATTGAAACACTAAAAAAAAAATAATTAAGTACGATGACTGTATTCATTATCTTCCCAATGAGGATGGAAATAAATTAAGTAAGATTATAATCCTAAAACAGTAATTATAGAAACAAATACAGTGAATAAAAAACAACATAATCAATATTAAATGTCTGTAATGGGTACTAAGGACATTAAATATTTTTATACTTTGTTCTGATGTTTCATAATACATAGTAATAAAATGTTTTTATTCATTATTTTTTCAATACAAAGTAAAAAAATATAATGACACAAATTAAACCACGTTTGTATGCCAAAACATAAACAAAAAATGCTACATTTGAACACTGATTCTCCTATATTTCAATATTGACCTTGACTTTCCTTTTATTTGTTCTGTGTCCTTAGTGGATATGTTCACCATTACCTGTTGATTTTTTTTGCCTGTTCTTCACTTGATAACATACAAGTATATCTGTATTTCGTTATTATGTCGTTATTTTGTCACCCTCTATAGGGGGTTATTCAGAGAGCACTGAAATGACATCGACATTTCGGTGCTCTCTCGTTCCCTCTGCACTTCGGGTAATCAATGTTCCCCACCCTGCGGTGAATTCAGCATTCAGCATTCACCGCAGGGTCCCCGGAGTGCAGGGAAAACCTGCTGCAATACCTTCGGACACCCACTAAAAACCCGGCGTAACCGCCAGAAAAAACCAGAGCGAACACGCCGGAAAAACTGACGAGCCGCCAATCACAGCGCAGACCAGCCGCTGGAAAAAGCCAACAAGCTGATGAACGGGGTAAAAAAAAACCGTTTGCTAGAAAGTTTCAAAACTGAAACGCTGTTTGCAAAAAAACGACTCAAACGAAAAGGCCTGGAATTTACATATAAAGATCCTATGAATGATAATTAAAAAGGTCTGTTACAGAAAAAAAGAAAAAAACACTTTAAAAAAACAAACACGGGAAAAAAAAAATTTTGCCCAAAAAACCCCAGAAAAATATGTAAAAGATCCAAAAAAAATCTATAAATATAGAGACTTTTTACTGCAGATTAAAATAATAAACGGTTTAACAGAAATTGGATTAAAAGAGGAATAATTTTAACATTGAAATCTATGGGGTTCGCCTTAATAAACCCACCGAATGAAAACACCGAACAGCAGGGCATTTTGGCAACTTTTCTCTGCTTTTCGGTGTCTCTGAATAGATTAACCTGTCGGGTAGAACGACGAAACGCGTCCTGGATTAAGATTGTTTTAATAAATCCTTGTTTTATCCATCCGGCTGTTCCTGTATCGTTGTGGAGAGGTTTTTTGAGTTTTTCCGAAATAACTCATAGGTGAATACTCCAAGAGCCTGGAGGCTCCCCCAAGAGTGAGTACAAAATTGGCGACTTTCTGTACTTAAAGGCCAGCTTTACAGTATCACACTAGGCTCGATTTGGGTCTCTGTTTTCTTCTCTCACCTACTTATGTAAGAGATTGGGAGAAGAGAAATTTTATCAGGTCCTTGTGAATATTGGAAGAAAAACCTAATATACTCAAGCCTGGATAAAACCCACAGAATCGGGCTCGATTATTCTCATGTATGGTGTGTGGAGATGAAGAAACCACAATAACAAGAACTTTAAAGTGTATGTGGTATTTACCCAAAATCTTGAGTGCGCAGTACCCTTTCTTTACACCAATATCCAATCGAAGGCTCACAAGTATGTGCTTATGGGTTTAATTACCAAGCACCGAAAATGTTCAGTGCTTTTCAATTCGGCGATTCCATTTCACCGACATCTCTGTGAATTCCCTGTTCACCAAATGGTCACTGTAGTGCGCCAGAGATGGAGTTGCCGAAGAGCGCTGAAGGGGCCTTGGCGAATGCCTCCAAACTGCGCAAAAAAAACGTAACTCTCCTATTCTCCTAAAAGGTGTTTAAACTAATAAAAATGTCTTAAAATGTGTCTAAATAATAAACAGGTCCTTAAAAAAGATAATTTCTGTGAATAGAAGACAAGATAGTCTTTTATGGGGCAATTTTGGTGCCACCGAATTGTGGCGAACTGCACTGTATTTCGCTGTCAATTCCCCAGTATTTGGTGAGTTGGCAGTTTAGTGAATAGACAAATTGCTACGAAATGTCACCAAATGGTGAAATTCACAGTTTGGGGCAATTCGGTGGCAAGTTGAGGGGTTATTCCGATGTTAAACCCAGGGGATGTCTGGTTATGGGCCAGGCAATGTATTTTGTTCAATTCAGTGCTATGGAGAGAAATGGATTAAAATGATAACAATTTCACTTTCTATGGAACATTTGTTTTATTTTTATTTTTTCTGTTTTTTTTTTTGCTGCAAAGCTTGAATATGAGGACTTTGTTAAAGAGCCTACAAGCATTTCCCACTCCTAAACCAGGTGCACCACCCCTCACCGGACATTTTGAGAGATTAGGTAGTCTCTACCAGTCATCTAGTTGTAGATGTTTTTGTACTTTTAACTTTGGCTGCTGGACTTTTTCATTACATGGTGTATCTCGAACTAAAAACAGGTCACATACCTGGAATTAGGGATGTGCGTTTCGTTCCGAATTTAATTTCATACGATATTCACCATATTCGTTGATTCGGGACCATTTCTGAAATAAAATATCGGCCGCCCGAAATTACGTAATCCCGAAATAAAGTTTCTTTACAAATGAAATAATTTCGTTATTGGACCTAAACGAAAAAAAAAATCGGGACGCAAATGATACGAAATGCCGAAAAAACTGAGCAAAACGATCAAAAACTAAATTTCAGAAACAAATGATCTGAAACAAAAAAGCCAGAACCAATGATCTAAAATGAAAAAAAAAAACAGAAGCAAATGTTATGAAAGCAAGAAAAAAAAGGATTTAAAACGCAAAGAAACAGAACCAAATTGTCTGAAAGGAAAAAAACAGAACAAATTAAATAATTTAAAACGAAAAAAAATGCCTTTTTTTTTAAATTATTTTTTAGGATTACTTTGGGATTTTTTGGGATTTTTGGTTACTCTTTAGGGTTCCTAATTTATTTTAAAGAAACTAGGATTTTTCACCATTTTCAAAGTTAAAACAAATCCCCGTTTTTAACTGTTTATTAAATATTTGTAAAACCATTTATTTTTTCAGTTGCAGCAAACAGCCATTGTTTAATTTTATTTTTTAGGATTATTTTGGCATTTTTCTGAAACTTTTTGGTTAATCTTACGGTTCCTAACTAATTTTAAATGTATAACGAGGTCTCTTTTTATTTTTCTTTGCTAAACACATATACAGACTGAAAAGATAATCCAGCTGTATGCATTTAGCAAAGAAAATGGTTTTACAAATATTTAATAAACAGTTCAAAACGGGGATTTGTTTTAACATTGAGAACGGTGGAAAAAATCCTAGTTTCTTTAAAATTAGTTTGGAACGCTAAAGTTTATCCAAAAAATCACAAAAAATGCCAAAATAATCTTAAAATATAAATAAGTAAGGGGACTTTAATTTTATTGGTAGCAAACTTTTTCCTTTTCTGAAATAACCAATAAAAAACGAAATAACTCACAAAACTAAATACAAATCAATCCGAAAACAATTAAATTACTCACAAAAACTAAATAAACGAAATAACCCATTGAAACAGACTGCCGAATCGACCCGAAATGATGAAACGAAACGAAAACCTGCCAAAATGACCCGAAACGAAATAAAACGAACCGGAAAAAAACGGTGTGCACATCCCTACCTGGAATCCTTGAGCTAAAGAACCAAACAACATAACTTCAGGGTTTAAAAACCCATGGAAAGACCTGAATTGTTATAATCCTCAAAGCAAATTAGGGATTTGTGGAGTTTTGTGAAGACCCCAATTGACCCAGGCAATAAAAGTGAGTCCCAGGAGGTGACATTGCACCCAATCTGACCTCTATTGTGGCTTTTTAACATAGATGTCCACGGTAACCTACGGTTACAGCAAAATCGGTTTAGCACAACCTTCAGTGGCCAAAAGGTCAAACCACCACTTCTTTCCCCTCTGCTATGAGCACCAAGATTAATAAAAAGGAGAAGTATTTTCTTAAAGAAACACTCTGTGCACTTTTCAGCCAAATGAGGCTCATCAGGCATCTGTGGCTGGGAAGCTGACCTTGTGGCTAGCATTAATGCAAACCATACACAGGACAACTTAATAAAACCTCCGCGTCGTATCGACAGCTTTCTCGTAAGTCTGAGACTCTCTGTAGGTTGACTTATTGGGTCTGCTATTTGTAAAAAATAAAAAATAGTCTGTTTCTTTTTTCAGCCACATTCGTATTTTTTTTTTTTTTAAGCTTTACAAACATTTGAGTGCTTTGGTTATTTTTAACCTCTTCGATACCTAGCGCTTTTTGTTGACAAAAATAATATCATAAGATTTATTTCAATCGTGGGATATGAAGTTAACAGTTAAAAATAGAGAAAAGTAAAAAAAAAAAAAAAAAAAAATCGTTTTCTGAGATAGTTAAAAAAAAGTTTAATATTGTAAATTTGTATATTTTTAAATTTTTCATGTATTCGTTTATCTTTCACAGAAATATTGTTGGTATGAAAGGTGTTGAACTCGAGGTGGCGTCCTTTATCTTAGACAATTGCATTTGGGGTCTGCATTATCAGCATACAGGCAGGAATGGCCTTTGTTTCAGATCCAGTAAATGCTTTTTTTATAGCATAATCTTTTACACATTAGATTCGGAAGCCTGGCTCTAAGCTCATGAGATGAATGCTAATAGCAGCACAAAACTCCTTTAACCTCTTTGCTAGGGATGAGCCAAACACCCCCCAAGTTCGGTTCGAGCCCGAACCCGAACTTCCCATTTGTTCGGGACCGAACCCGAAACTGAACCCGAGGTCAATGGGGGGGCTGAAAATTCTATTTTTTATTTTTTTATTTTTTTTTAGAGTGCCCTCCAAGAGGGCATATATGCTACATATTTGCCATAAAAGGTGTATGGGGGTCTGGGTAGTGCCCTGGGGGACAGGAGACAAGGATAAAAAGTTTTTAAAAAAAGTTTTTAAAGGGACAGTGAGTTTTCCATGAAATAAGGGTGAAAAATTCCTTCAAATATCGTGCCTAGGAGGTCCCCATAACCTGCCCGTGAAGTGGCGGATTTCTAGGATGTATAGAAACACTTAAAAACAAATAAATGACGTTTCATATGACGGTAAATGCTTTTCCTTTAATCTATCCATAAACAACTGCTTGGGGCGGCAGTCTGTATGAAAAGACATTTTAGGACGCGCAGAAAAAGTTTAGTTTTTTTGGGCTAAATTATTGTGAAACTTATGCAGGCTTTGGATGAAAGTAACAATAGGTGCTTTAAAATTGGGCTTTTAGCGTCCCCAACAGTGCCGTCACACCGTAACCCCTCTGAGGATATGAATCTGATACAGGCGTCAATGGCAGTGCACCCAGATATTGTGCCTTTAATGCCAGGCCAGCAAGTATCATCATACAGTAACCCCTCTGTGGTATTGTGGAAGAGTGCAGGGTTGGACCCTGCTGTTCAAAAAATTAAAATGATATAAATCTGGCACAGGCGTCAGTGCAGCCAAATATTGTGCCTTTCATGACAGCAAGTGCATTCACACCGTAACCCTTTTGTGGTATTGTGGAAGAGTTCAGTGCTGGAGGTTTTGTGAATGTAGAAGAGGACATCCCCTATCTATTCCATTACTTCTGCATCAGGGGATTGATAGCTGCTGATCCAGGACTGATTAATTTTTATAAATGTCAGCCGGTCTACAGAGTCGGTGGACAGACGCACTCTTTTGTCTGTGACAAAACCTCCAGCGGCACTGAACGTCCTTTCGGAAAGCACGCTAGATGAAGGGCAACCTAGTAGCTGCATAGCATATTGGCTAAGTTCTGGCCAGTGATCCAATCTCAACACCCAGTAAGCCAGTGGATCATCTGCTGGAAAGGTATCCAGGTCTGCCCTTGCCCCTAGGTAGTCCTGCACCATATGGTGAAGACGCTGGCAATGGGTGCCTAAAAATGCATAAGTCAAGCGGCCCTGGCCTTCACCGCTATTCCTCTGATCACCTGCAGCCTCAGAAGCACGTGTGTCAGCAGTAGCACTTGGTAATCTAAGTGCCTGGAAAGGTGTTACACAAGTTTCGCTTTAGAGCGTCCTCAAGTTTTGTCATCCTGTGCTCTCTCTGTGCGGGCAGGATGAGCTCTGCAACTTTCCCCTTGTATCGTGGATCAAGAAGGGTTGCCAACCAGTAATGATCTCTCTCCTTTGATAGCACGAATCCTGGGGTCCTTTAGCAGGCTTTGCATCATTAGGGAGCCCATGCAGCGTAGGTTGGAGGTGGCATTAGCTGCCGAGTCTTCCTGGTCAATGAGGATGACTGTATCGTGAGGAGATACGGACCCTCCTCGACACACTATACAACAAATTAATGTGAATTGATCTCATAATGAACTACAATGACAACCATCCACAACCTGGTTGTCCCATGTAATTTTGCTCATTACAAGGTATAACAACATAAAATGACATCACTAACAATCAGTAGCTGGAACATTCAGGGTCTGAATGCTTCAGCCTTTGGATCCAAAGTAAACGATCCAGACTTCAAACATAGACTCCACAACGTGGACATACAAATCCTGCTGGAAACATGGAGCCGGGCACAGGATGACCCACAAACACCTGTTGGCTACAGAGAATTTTCTGTGCCCGCCCAGGAGGATAAAAGCATCAAACAGGGTCGCCATTCAGGAGGAATATTAATCTGGTATAAGGAGGAGCTACACGAGAACATCAAAGCAATCAAGAAAGGAGAGAGCCACATCTGGATAAAAAATAAGTAGCTCCATCCTCACTTCTCAGTCAGACATCTTCCTATGTGCAGCTTACATTGCACCACCAGAGTCTCCATACTCCAAAACAGACACCTATGAGGTGGTACAGAGTGAGGCCTCCCACTTCCAGTCCCTAGGACACGTGCTTCTCTATGGAGACCTCAACGCCAGGACAGGAAGAGAAAAGGACTATGTGACCTCAGATGGGAACACATACATTTTGGGAGCCGCAAACTACTGTCAGGAATCAATACAGACGCAAAGAAACAGCTATGACAATACAACCAACAAGAGTGGAAGAAAATTGCTGAATTTGTGTCGGAGTCTCGGGCTTTACATCCTTAATGGCCGCACCAAGGGAGACTCTTTGGGAAGGTATACATTAAGCTCCCATGTAGGAAACAGTGTGGTCGACTATGCAATCACAGATATGAACTCCACTCACATCAACGCCTTCACCGTCACCCCACAAACGCACCTGTCAGACCACAGCCAACTACTGCTTTATATTAAATCCTCAAACAAACCATCCTCAAAACCCCATCAGAGTGGACTGTACAACCTCCCACCATCATTCAAATGGACCAGGCACTCTACCATAGCCTACAGAGAGGTCATCAACAGACCCGACATCAAAGATCAGCTAACAGACTTTCAAAACCATACCTATGTACTAAGTCCCCAGGGGGTGAACCGAGCAGCAAAGGACCTCCACAGCATACTACACACCATCGCAGAGACCTCCAACATTAAAAAAATCAAATTCAAGAAATCATCCAATAAACAACCCAATAAATGGTTTGACAAGGAATGCAGAACACTAAGAAACAACCTACGAACAGTCTCAAATAAAAAACACAGAGAACCTGACAACATCGACCTGAGGATCACTCATGGTGTCCTGCAGAAAAACTATAAACAATTCCTCAAAAAGAAAAAACAAAACTTAATCTCCCAAAACCTTCAACAACTGGAAGAGGCTCTTCAGGAAAACTCTTTCTGGGAAACCTGGAGTCAAATCGGCCCAGGATCCAAGAAAAAACACCTCCACATCCAAAATGGCAACATCTGGCTCAACTACTTCAAGAGCCTGTACAAAGACATTCCCAAAGAGGAGCTAACTGGGGAACAGGAACACATCATCAGAAGACTACATGAACTGGAGGAAAAAATCAAGGATTTCCAAAACCCTTTAGATACACCCATTACAGCCCAAGAAGTAGCAGAAAAAATTCAAGATCTGCGAAGTAAAAAAGCCAGCGGGATGGATGGAATTCTTCCAGAGATGATTAAACACAGCTCTCCAGAAGTACACACCGCAATATGTAAAGTTTTCAACCTGGTTCTGAGCGTTGGATTCTACCCTCAAGTATGGAACCAAGGCCTCATAACACCCATCCATAAGAGTGGAGACCAATATGATCCAGCCAACTACAGAGGGATATGTGTCAGCAGCACACTGGGAAAACTGTTCAATAGCATCCAGAACAAAAGAATCCTCAGCTTCCTGACACAGCATAACATCCTCAACAGAAGCCAAGCGGGGTTCATGCCAAACCATCGCACTACAGATCACATCTACACCCTGCACAGTCTTATCAAGGACCATGTCCACAATACAAAACATGGGAAAATATTTGCCTGCTTTGTGGACTTTAAGAAGGCCTTTGACTCAGTATGGCACCCAGGCCTGTTCCTTAAACTACTGGAGAGTGGAATAGGAGGGAAAACATATGACGTCATCAAGAGCTCATATAATGAGAACTTCTGTAGCATAAAGGTGAATGGGAAGAGAACAGAGTACTTCCGGCAGGCTCGTGGAGTCAGACAAGGCTGCAGCTTAAGTCCAACCCTCTTTAACATCTACATCAATGGACTGGCTGAAGCTCTAGAATCCTCCTCAGCACCAGGACTAACTCTACATGACACCGAGGTGAAGTTCCTGTTGTATGCAGATGACCTCCTATTACTGTCACCAACAGAAAGAGGTCTACAAGACAGCCTGGAAGTGCTGGGAAAATACAGTGCGGCATGGGCACTACCCATCAACCAAAAGAAAACAAAGGTCATGGTTTTCCAAAGGAAGAACGCAAAAACCAAGAGTTCCTCTTTCACACTTAATGACTGCACTCTTGAGGAAGCCAACAGCTACACATACCTCGACCTAGAAACAAACCGATCTGGAAATTTCAAACCAGCCATAGAGGCCCTAAGAGACAAGGCATGTAGAACCTTCTATGCCATCAGAAGAAAACTCTACAAACTAAAACCGCCTGTAAGAGTCTGGCTTAAAATCTTTGATAGCATCATCGCTCCAATCCTCCTTTATGGCAGTGAAGTTTGGGGCCCCATCACCTACCCTGACCAACCCAAATGGGACACCAGCCCAACAGAAATATTCCACCTGGAATACTGCAAGCACCTCCTCCAAGTCCATCGGAGCACCTCTAACAATGCTTGCCGGGCCGAGCTGGGCAGACTCCCCTTACTTCTTGCAGTACAGAAGAGGGCGCTATCATACTGGGACCACCTAAACATCAGCAGCCTCAACTCATACCACCATAAAGCCCTACTGGCCAACAAGGACCACCCCAAACCATGTGGGCTGCAACAACTCATATCCACCCTGATCATCCAAAGCCCCTATGAATGCAACCTGACAAAATATAAAATAAAGGCCCTAAGTAACGATTCCAGGGATAACTATATCAGAGAATGGAGACATGATATAGCAAACTCCCAGAAACTCACCATTTACCAATCCTTACAGAGGGAATACAAACTGGCCCCATACCTGGAGGTACTACAAGACCCCAAGGACAGACAGATCCTGACCCGGTACAGACTGAGCGCCCACAGCCTGGAGATCGAATCAGGGCGGCATAGACAGACCTACAAGCCCAGGGAGAATAGACTGTGCCAGCATTGTGACCAGGGGGCCCTGGAAGATGAGGTCCACTTCCTCCTACAGTGCCCCAAGTACTCAGCACTGAGGGAAACTCACTTCCAGAGACTCTCCGCTCTCATCCCGGACTTCACCTCTATAGAAGAGACGAGGAAACTCCACATCATACTGGGAGAAGAGGAGCCGGCGGTGAAAATATCTGCCCAATACGTCACAGAATGTCACAGACTGAGAGGAACATGAGAGATCCCAGACTTATAAATCCCAACACGGACTTTCCCCCATCCGACTTCACATTATCCCTTACCCCTGATAATGTCCATGGACTTGTCCATTCCCCCCATATATGTCCCACTACCCCCCCCTCCACCCCATATGCTTTGGCAATGCTAAAATGTATTTGGTCCTGCTAATAAAGCTTATTTTGATTTGATTTGATTTGATCGTGCACTTCCTCCTCTCAGCCACGCATAAGCCCTTCTGTTTCTGGGCACACAAAACCCTGCCTTGAGGAATCCCCACCTTCAATGCCCCCACTACTTAAATAGTCCTCCTCCTCCTCATCCTCCTCCTGTCTGATCTGAGTAGGACCCGCTGGAATGCTGTCTGCGGAAAGACTGGGGCCTTGAGAGCTAGGGAAGGCCTCCTCTTCCTCCCGCTGCTCTGCCTCTAGAGCCACATCTATAATTCCCTGCAGAGTGTGCTCCAGCAGGAACACTAAAGGAATTGTGTCACTGATGCATGCACTGTCCCTGCTCACCATCCTCGTTGCCTCCTCAAATGGTGACAGTACAGTGCATGCATCCTTGATTATCAGCCACTGCGGGGGGGGAACCAAGTTGACCTGAACCTGTCCTTGTGCCATACTCACACAGGTACTCGTTGATGGCCCTCTGCTGCTTGTGCAGACGCTGCAGCATTGCTAATGTTGAGTTCCACCTGGTGGGGATGTCACAGATCAGACGGTTTGTGGGAAGGTGGAATTCTCTTTGAATTTCTGCCAGGCGAACGCTTGCTGGGAATGACCATCTGAAGTGGCTGCAGACTTTTCTGGCCTGGATGAGAAGCTCTGGCAGCCCTGGGTACTTGGTTAGGAAACGCTGTACCACCAGATTTAGGACGTGTGCTAGGTAGGCATGGTACATGCGTCAATTTACCCTTGCGTAGGGCGGAGAGAAGGTTGCTGCCATTATCGCAGACGATCATTCCCAGCTCAAGCTGGCATGGTGTTAACCATCTCTGCACCTCCCCCTGCAGAGCTGACAAAATTTCTGACCCGGTGTGGCTCCTGTCCCCTAAACAAACCAGCTCAAGCACAGTACGTCATCTTTTTGCTTGAGCCATTGCGTAGACCCTGTCAGGCGTGGGTTTAAATGCCACTTCGCCAGAGACAGAGGAGGAGGAGGACGAGAAAGAGGTGGTGGTGGTGGTGGAGCAGACAGACCTCATACAAGCAGCTTTCTGGAGGCGTGGTGGATGAACAAGCTCCCGCACAGATCCCCGTCTTGGATCCCTCCCAACTGCAATCAGAGTTACCCAGTGTGCCGTGAAGGAAATGTAACGACCTTGTCCATGCTTGCTGGACCACGTGTCTAAAGTGACATGCACCTTGCTGCTGACTGCCTTTCCCAACGACTGGATAACATTGTCTTCCACGTGCTGGTATAGTGCTGGAATGGCCTTGCATGAAAAGTAATGGCGTTTTGGAACCTGCCACAGTGGTACAGCACATTCAGCAAATTCACGGAAGGGAGCAGAGTCCACCAGCTGGAAAGGCAGCAGCTGCAATGCGAGTAATTTTGCTAAGCTGGCATTTAGACGCTGTGCTTGGGGATGGTTGGGACTTTATTTTTTCTTTCGCTGCAGCAGCTGCGGCAACGTAATCTGACTGCGTAAATCTTCAGCTACTGGGATGATGTCACATTGTGAGGAAGGACCTGCTGGTACATCCATTACTGTAGCATCATCCCTGTCAGTGTAGGTTGTAGGCAATTGCATGGCAGGACATACAGTGTGGGTAGACAGATGAGGAGGACCTACGCAAAGTTTTGCCCCGATGGGATGTGTGGCACTTGTTCATATGTCGCCTCAAGCACGTGGTACCCAAGTGTCCGGTGTTTATCCCACGCTTCAGCCTCCTCTGACATAGATTACAAATAGCAACGCTGGGGTCTGATGCACAGTTCTTAAAGAACTCCCAGACAGCAGATTTCCTGCATGTGTTCTTTGAGACAACAGCGCTCTGCACCGGAGCAGCTCTGACATGTGATGCCTTGGACTTCACTAGTGCTACGGTTGGTCACAGAGGATGTTGTGCCTCGTGTTTGGTCCTCCGACTCCCGACTCCTCCGACTCCTCCGTGTGTGACGGCTACGGCAGGAGTAGCTGTGGACATGGAGGCTGCATTACATGCTTTGGCAGCTGAGGTGGACTGTAATGCACTAGAAGCCTGGCTGGCAGAGGACTCGGAGGATGAGAATGGCCTGGTTAGCCAATCCACCAAGTCCTCTGTATGTTGCTGCTGCTTAAGACTGCCAGCACCAGTTAGAAAGGACAAACGTGCCCCTGCAGAGGATGCACCACGACCAGAGACACAGCCTCCCGACACAGGGGCTGCTTGCCCTCTTATCTGTGGCTGGGAGTGTCTGCCTGTCCTTTTTGTTCTTTCAGACATGGTGAGTGATATATAGATTAATATATACAGAACTCTGATTCAACTCTGGTATAAAGATTTAAATAACTCTGATATAACTCAGTGAGACACACTGATAGCTGGCAGCCAGTGACAAGAGACAGATCACCTTAATTCACAAATGTTTTAAAGAAATTAGTGAGCCCCAAAAAAAATTGCTGGCTGTGTGATGAGACACAGAAGATCATCTTAATTCCCAAGTGTTTTAAAGAAATTAGTGAGCCCCAAAATACAGCGTGGTACTTTTTGTATGACGAGACACAGATCACCTTAATTCCCAAGTGTTTTAAAGAAATTAGTGAGCCCCAAAAAGATTTGCTGGCACAGTGACAAGACCCAGAAAATCACCTCAATTCACAAATGTTTTAAATAAAGTTGTAAACCCCAAAAAACTTGCTGGCACAGTGACAAGACACCACATCACCTAAATTCCCTGATATTTGGTCGAAATGAGACCCCCCCAGACCCCCCCAGTAGCGTGGCAGACCGGCAGTAACAACACACACAACTATCTGCTTTGAAATCTCCTCTGAAATGCTTGCAGAATCGGCACGTTGAAACCTTATATAGTGTGCCGCGGGACTTAGCTCTGTGAGCCCATGATTGGGCAAAATTTGCCCAATCAGGACTCTGAGCGGTGATTGGCATAGTGTTCAACCAGTCTTGCACCAGACCTGTGGTCAGGTGCAAGGCTGTAGCCAATTACGAGCTTCAGGCAGTGGGAAAATGCATTGTGGTCCATTGTGGTCGAACATACGGCGAACACCTGGAAATGTTCGGGGTTCGCGATCCGCTCGAACAGGCTAAGTTCGGGTCGAACCCCGAACCGTCCGAACCCGAACAGCTCATCCCTACTCTTTACTGCCAAGCACATTATGTTGAAACCACTCTTATCATAACATTTATTAGAAACATGGCATGTGAGGTTAACAATTAAAAATAAGGTAAAATAGATATTTTGCACAGAAATTGTTGTTTTGAGATAAAATAATTAATATCAATTTGCTCATTTATTGTTTTTCAGGTGTTTGCTTGTTCTTCACAGAAATATTGTTGGAGTGAAACGTTCTGAACGCTAGACGGCATCCTTTATCTTGCACAATGTCAGAAGCAACATCCCAACACAAGATAGTTATCTGCCACCTCCACTCCCACAGGTCCCCTCTCTCCACTGGCTCCTTTCCATCCGCCTTCAAACACGCGCTAGTTACCCCATTACTAAAGAAACCATCCCTAGATCCCAACTCTCCATCCAACTACCGCCCTGTATCCCTGCTTCCCTTCACATCAAAGCTCTTAGAAAAACTAGTCTTCAACCACCTCTCCCTCTTCCTGTCCTCCAATTCCCTACTTGACCAACTGCAATCTGGCTTCCGTCCCCTACACTCAACTGAAACTGCCCTCACCAAAGTCACCAACGACCTCCTAACTGCTAAAAAACACGGCCACTATTCTATTCTTATTCTGCTTGACCTCTCAGCTGCTTTTGACACTGTTGACCACCCCCTCCTTCTACAGACCCTCAACTCTCTGGGTCTCGGTGACACTGCATTTGCTTGGGTTGACTCCTATTTATCCAACAGGTCCTTCTGTGTGTCCTTTGCTGGTAACTCCTCCTCCTCATTGCTCTATCTGTTGGTGTACCTCAAGGCTCTGTCCTTGGCCCTGCTCTTTTCCATCTTACACCTCCTCCCTGGGCAAAATCATCAACAGCTTTGGCTTTAATTACCACCTCTACGCTGATGACACTCAGATCTACCTCTCTACCCCTGATCTCTCTCCCCCTGTCCTTTCAAAAGTCAGTGACTGTTTATCTGGCATCTCCTCCTGGATGGCCTCCCACCACCTAAAGATCAACATGTCAAAGACTGAACTCCTACTTATTCCTCCCTCCAATGCCTCCCCACCTCCTGACTTCTCTATCACGGTGGAGGGTATCACCATCTCCCCATCAAACCAAGTTCGCTGTCTTGGAGTTACACTTGACTCTGCTCTTTCCTTCATCCCCCACATCAAGTCTCTTTCCTCCTCCTGCCGATACCAACTGCGTAATATTTCCAGAATTCGGCCATTTCTTACCGCTGTCACCACAAAACAACTCATACATGCCCTGGTAATCTCCTGACTCGACTATTGCAACAATCTCTTATCTGGCCTCCCTCTGTCCCGCCTCTTCCCCCCTACAATCCATCCTGAACGCCTCTGCCAGGCTAATTCACCTCACCCGCCGCTCTGTCTCTGCCGCTCCCCTCTGCGAGTCCCGTCACTGGCTCCCTATCCACTGCAGAATTAAGTTCAAAATCCTTATCCTTACCTACAAAACCCTCACTAACTCAGCTCCCCACTACCTGTCCTCACTAATCACCAAATACACCCCAGCCCGCTCCCTAAGGTCAAACAGTGACCTGCACCTAGCTTCTCCCCGCATCACCTCTTCCCATGATAGACTGCAGGATTTCTCATGCGCAGCCCCCACTCTCTGGAACGCTATCCCTCGTACTGTCAGACTTTCCCCTAACTTCTCTTCCTTCAAACGCTCCCTGAAAACATTCCTATTTAGGGAAGCCTACCACCCAACTCACTGACGCAACCATCAATCACTCTCACCTTACAGTCCTCTCCTCCTGCTTCCAACCCCAACCCTCCCAGATTGTGAGTTCCTACGGGAATAGGGCCCTCATCTCCTCCTGTACTGTTTGTCAAATGTTGTTCAATGTATTGTAACCCTGTCTATACTGTGCTTATTGTACAGCGCTGCAGAATATGCTGGCGCTTTATAAATAAGGAATAATAATAATAATAATAATAATGTCACATGGGGTCTATATTATCAGCATTACAGGCAGGAATGGCCTTTGTGTCAGATCCATTAAATGTGCTGCAGACAGATCATAAAATGGTGAGATCTCCTGCTTATGGGTATTGATCATAATGAGATGATTAGCAATGCAATATCTGTATGTCCTGCCAGTAGCGTAGCCTGGGGGGCGGTGGCCCCGGGCACAGTTTTTTTGGGGGCGCCAGGGGCACCATAGTGGGCCCCCACCGCCGGTTTCCCTGCCCTGTGACGGTCAGTGCACACAGGCAGCCAGCGGCAGCGGCGCACTCTGGAAATGCCGCGGTGGCGCCTGCACCGCCCCCTCACGTGACGTGTCACGTGAGGGGCGGCGCCAGTGCAACGTGCTTAGACTGGGCTGCAGGTGCCACCGCGGCATTTACGGAGTGCGCCGCTGGCTGCCCAAGAGCATGATGACCATCACAGGGAAACCAGCGGGGGCCGCTATGATGCCCCAAACCGGCCCCCCCTACCAACCCGCGGGCCCTCAGAGCCGGTGAGCGGGGGGGAGAGGGGGCAAATATATTCATGTGTGAGCTACTGGGGGCAAATATATCCATGTGTGAGCTACTGGGGGCAAATATATTCATGTGTGAGCTACTGGGGGGCAAATATATTCATGTTTGAGCTACTGGGGGCAAATATATTTATGTTTGAGGTACTGGGGGCAAATATATTTGTGTTTGAGCTACTGGGGGCAAATCTATTTGTGTTTGAGCTACTGGGGGCAAATATATTCGTGTTTGAGGTACTGGGGCAAATATATCCATGTGTGAGCTACAGGGGCAAATATATTCATGTTTGAGCTGCTGGGGGCAATATATATATCCATGTGTGAGCTGAACATTACTGTGGGTTTTATTGCTGTGGAGCACTGTGATACGCTCATACACTCTGCACATTACATTGTATCACAGTTAAGGGGTTCAATGCCCTAATGGTGGAAGGGAATCGGGGCATGCTAACGTGTCCACAGGTTGGGGGGGCGCACAATTCTTGGCTGGCCCCGGGCGCTGACAACCCACGCTACGCCACTGTGTGCTGCATAATGCCTGTGTATGGCAATTACACCAACACCTTGTATCTGTATGTGATGCATAATGTCTGTGTATTGCAATTACAGCAACACCTTGTATCTGTATGTGCTGCATAATGCCTGTGTATGGCAATTACAGCAACACCTTGTATCTGTATGTACTGCATAATGCCTGTATATGGCAATTACAGCAACACCTTGTATCTGTATGTGCTGTAATGCCTGTGTATGGCAATTACAGCAACACCTTGTATCTATTGTAGTATTGTGTAAGGGTCAATGCTGGGGTCTACTTGCCGTTGAAGGCTGCAGAATAAGCCGGGTTAACTCTTTGTAGGCAGACGATAAGTCCTTATTAAAATCATTTTAATAACTGATAAAATGCTTTTTTTGCCAGACTGTAATTATTAATGCTTACAATAAAAAAATTAGGAAAAAAATTCAGTGGAATACCCTCGCACCTTATTCGGTCTTTCCTACCTGTCATTGGCCCTGCTTTGACTTATATTTTGAACCTCTCCTCTGGAGTCTTCCTCTCTGCATTCAAACATGCTCTGATCACCCACCTCCTAAAGAAGCCATTTCTTGACCCCCCCTTCCTCTCGAACTACAGTCCCATCTCTTTGCTCCCCTTTGCCTCCAAAATCCTAGAATGCTTGGTCTATAACCAGCTCACCAATTTTCTCGCTGCTAACTCTCTACTTGATCCACGCCAGTCCAGCTTTCACTCCCAGCACTCTACTGTAACTGCTCTGACCAAGGTGACTACTGATTAAGTTGCTGTTAAAACCAAAAGTCACTTCTCCCTCCTCATTCTTCTTGAGCTTTGCGCTGCATTTGACACGTTGCATGTTGACCACCCTCTCCTGTTCCTCACTCTGCATCAACTTCAGTGGCAACACTCTCTCCTGGTTCTCTTCCTATCTCTCTTTCTCCTTCAGTGTCTCTTTCGCTGGTGCCTCTTCACCCCAGTTTCTCTTTCAGTTGGGGTACCTCAAGGCTCTGTTATGGGTCCCCTACTCTTCTTGCTCTATACGGCCTCTTTGGACAACCTCATCTCTTCCTATGGATTCCAATATCACCTTTATGCTGACGACACCCAAATCTACCTTTCCCCGATCTCTCTCCTCCTGTGCTGGACCGTGTTACTGCCTGCCTATCGACTGTCTCCGACTGCATGACTTCCCATTTCCTAAAGATCAACCTCTCTAAAACTGAACTTCTTGTTTTCCCTCCCCTTAAAATAACATTCCTGCACCCATTACCTCTACCTCACAGGCCCGTTGCCTCGGGGGTCCTCTTCGACTTTGACCTCTCCTTCACTTCAAATCTCACTAAATCCACCAAAGAAAAAATGCATGTTTCCTGTCTCAATAAGGACTCTACTAAAATGCTCATCCAAGCTCCTATTATCTCCCACCTTGACTAAGGTAACCTCCTTCTCTCTGGCCTTAAGAGATCCCAGGATCTCCCTCTGCAGTCTGTTATGAATGCCTGTGCAGGCTCATCCACCTCAACTCACGCACCTCTCGCACATCGCCTCTCTGTCAATCTCTACACTGGCTCCTGTCTCCTATAGAATCCAATTCAAAATACTGGTGCTCACATACAAAGCTCTCCCATAACCGCGCCCCTGCCTACATCTCCTCCCTTATTAACAGGTATATCCCATCCCGGCCACTTCGCTCTGCCAATGATATCAGTTCCACGTACCCGCACCCCTAACTCGCACCTTCAAGGCTTCTCCCGAGCTGTCCCCTTTCTATTGAACTCCCTTCTCCCCAACATCAGACTCTCCCCGTCTCTCCAGTCCTTCAAGAAGTCTCTGAAAAGCAATGTGATAGATAATTATGAAGAACAGTATACGTAGATCGGCCGTCAGGAAGCACCAGGCAAAAGTTCCAGATATAGTGAGGCCAAAATTAAGTAAATATATATGCGTGTGAAGTAGCACATCCCTGTCCTCAAAGAGTTGTATGAGAAGTCACTGCCCAAACTGCTTTGCCTTGGATAAGGTCTGATGTCCGGAGACTAGAATGACCTCACTAACTGTTTACTCATGTAGAAATATCTACAATGCAAGAGCTAATTTTGGGAACACAAATGCCTAAAAAAGCAGTTCTGTTTCCTTTTAAACATCGCCAAAGGCCAAGAAGTAAATTGAAGCTTTTCAACAAAACAAAAACCAAAAAAAATCTGGGAGCTCAAATGCAGCCAAATAATATAGCCCGAGGCTTATTCCACCCTCCACCTGCATCGCACCACGTAAAGCTCACCCATTCCATCTGAAGACTGTGGTTTATTCTTTATTCTCTAATTATAACTCCGTGAATATAATTGCAATTAGCAACTTATTCCTCTGAATTCTATAGATATTTTTTTTTAAATCTCCTATATCTTTACATATTGATGTAACCGCTCGGTATCCGCCATGTGTTTCCCTTCTCGCCTCCACCACTCAAAGACAAAGACGCACACAGGTATATATCATCTCACATCTGCTTTGAATTGATTCAATAGCCGCGAGGAATTGTGTAGACTGCGCGGAAAAAAAACGAGGGGGGGGGGAAAAAGAAGAAAAACAACAAAAAAAACACGAAGCAGACAAGGAGTTTACAAGGTACAGGAGAAGATATTCCATGAGGCTCCAGTTAAATCACTCCTGCAACTAATTACAGATCAAAACAAATGTCTTCACTGATAGCAATTACCTTCTTTATTTCCTAATGGAAAATAATCTGAACGGAGAATCAAAGGTCTGCATCTGATGGCATTTCCTCGCTAGACATGGATGTTCTTAGTTGTGGTAAACCACTGTTTTGTACTAATACGCTGATGTTTTGCATGCTGCGGTATTTGTGTTCTCGAATAGAAGAAGCAGCAGTTAACCACTAGGATCCAAATGGTGGTTAAACACCCAGAGAAAACGGATAAACAAAACGGCAATTCAACAGTGAAGTTTCACGGTGTGATTTCGAGACGTGGGGCAAATCCACAAACCCTTTCACTTATTGGGGTTAACAGGCAATTATGTCAGAGTAGGTTGTTAATTTAGTAGACGACAAAGGTGCATTCGTCTACTCTGTACATCAGGACCTATTCTGACCAAGTTGTTATGGTTAAAAGGTCAACCATTAAGTATTGCAATCCGATTTGTTAATTATACCCTTCACTACCGATATCGAGATATCTCAGGCTTCAAAGGCACCATCTGGTGCTACGACGTCAAGATATCTCAATATGCTGATCTGCAGCCCAAAAGAAAATGCTGCAAACGAGTTTCTTTGCTTTTGGGCTACAGAAGGTGCCCTCAAAGTTTTAGCCCTGTGGGCATAATGCCCAAAGAGCTAAAACTGTGAAATCAGCTGCTGAAAGCTCTGAAATATCAGGCTTTCAGCAGCCGATGCAGGGAGAAAAAGAAGAAAATAGACCAGCCACTCAAACCTCTGTAACTCAATTTGGCAGTAGATGGTGCCACCTACTGGCCAAAAATAGGTCATATACAGTAAGAAATACAATGCGTATAAACGCAAATATTTCTTACTTTATAATAAATTTAAAATTATTTTACAAAAAAACACTGGTTTCTGACCATGTTTTGTAGGAAAATCAATTGATAATGAAGGGGTTAAGCAAATCCAGCTCCAGCCACAAAAAAACAAAAAAGGAAGACGTCTCCAGGGTGGGTTCAGAATACAGATAGATCCCTGAAGAAGTCCTATTGGATGATAGATCCCTGAGGAAATCCTACTGGAGGAAAGATCCACGAGGAAGTCCTACTGGAGGATAGATAACCTGAGGAAGTCCTTTCAGAGGATAGATCTCTAAGAAAGTTCCATTGGCACAAAAAGGACAAAACGCGTTGAGAATATCTTTATACATTATTAAAAAGGTATACAAGTAGGTGTAAAGTAAACAAGGATTATTAACTTCTATATGACGCTAGGATAAGCTTCCAGGAGGTGGTTTTCATCTTCCTTTAGAAGACAATGGATATGACAAAGAAGTATAAAATGAGAATAAAAATATAGTGCAATATAGCTGGCTATATTGCACTATATGTTTATTCTCATTTTATAGGACTGTATACTTCCTTGTCATATCTTAATACATTTACGTGTCTATTGTTTTATCATACATGTGTTTAGGTGGATTTATTAAGATCTTTTAAAGACATATTTTTACATCTATCCTGGAGTGATCTTCCGTCTATTGAAGTCCAAGATCCAAGGGGCTGTCGTGGAAGCAGCTTGTGAAATCGGGATTTATTGAATCTCTGGAAGACTTCAATCAGATAAGCCTTTTATACTGTATATCTGGTGTGCATAATTTGTACGGAGGAGGGTGGAATGTTCCCCATGTTATTACAGAATTAGGCTATTTTGCTCCATTTTTATGATTTTTTTTGTAGTGCCTCTTTACCGTATGTAGTTGTTTTTTTCCGTGCCCTGGAGGAGCACACTGAGGATGCTACAAGTGGTGTTGTATACCATTTTGTACGACATCGAAGTATAGTGTGGAGTACTCTTAACACTTTGTGGTCTGGTCTTTTGTCCTTTCTATTTGTGGGTCCAGAATGCATGGTATTTATTCCTAAAGCAACAGAAGAATGTGCAACGTTTCGTCTTGAGACCTTATTCGTGCTCCCGTCCTGCTCCAGCCAAGCTGCAAACTTGCCTTGTCTGTTGTGGCTGTGTCATGCCCCACGAGGCGGCTGGACCGCGGCCGCCATGTTGGGACACTTTGTATACTCAACCGAGGTCCCTCGTGGGGCGTCGCTCCCTGGTTCCGGTCTTCAGCTCGGAGGAGGAGAGCCAGGATGTGTCCCACGCCGCCTCCGGGATCCGACTGAGCAGAAACCAAGCGCGCATGCGCGATCGTCTATCCTAAAGCATGAAGACCTAGGTACTCTGGTGCCCTCTGCTGGTCAAGTAAAGGTACTGCATTACACTTGCACTGGAGATCCTCGTATGCAACCAATTAACCTATCAAGTACTCAGGTATCCCCACTCCACCTACGAGCTCCAGGTGAACGGTGTTCTTATGATCCTCTGAACCCTATTTAAATCTGCCACCTTTCCCAGTTCATTAACCAGGTTATACTGTGGTTCACCACCACGTTATCCAGTGGTCCCTCTTCGTATTTGCTCCAAGAGAATCCTGAGTTCCAGACCTGCTTCCACGGTACCAGCTCCGCTTCCAGATCTGCTTCCACGGTACCAGCTCCGCTTCCAGACCTGCTTCCACGGTACCAGCTCCGCTTCCAGACCTGCTTCCACGGTACCAGCTCCGCTTCCAGACCTGCTTCCACGGTACCAGCTCCACTTCCAGACCTGCTTCCACTGTACCAGCTCCGCTTCCAGACCTGCTTCCATTGTACCAGCTCCGCTTCCAGACCTGCTTCCACGGTACCAGCTCCGCTTCCACGGTACCAGCTCCGCTTCCAGACCTGCTTCCACGGTACCAGCTCCGCTTCCAGACCTGCTTCCATGGTACCAGCTCCGCTTCCAGGCCTGCTTCCACGGTACCAGTTCCGTCTTCAAGCTTGCTACCACAGTGCCAGTTTCCTCTCCAGGCTTGTACCCACGGTGCCAGCTCCATCTCCAGGCTTGCTTCCAAAGCACCAGTTCCATCTCCAGGCTTGTTTCCACGGCACCAGTTCCATCTCCAGGCTTGCTTCCACGGCACCAGTTCCATCTCCAGGCTTGTTTCCACGGCACCAGTTCCAACTCCAGGCTTGCTTCCATACCCACGGTACCAGTTCCAGATCCTATCTTCAAGTCCAATTCCTCTACCCTGGTCTATTTCAAAGATTACAACTCGTGTTATTTACCCCTACAATCCTTCGTTCTGGACTTTACTCCTGTCAAAGAAATCTTGCGTTACCTTTTGTTCTGGACTTATATTTTGTTCCATCCAGTAAATGCTCAACTGATCATACATCTCCTGGTCTCCTTCTTCGGCTTGCCATTGGGTTCCATACACACAACACTACACAGGGGTCATAGCCTCTGCCCTTACAGGCTGCCTACTGCAGATGAACACTTCCTATACTTTGTATAAGAAGCTCTGATTTGAAGGTAGTCAGAGAATAAAGAGCGATCTAAGCTCACTTATTATTCTCAACTCGAGACGATAAGTGATCGTCTAAATCTAGTCTGAGAAACCGGTGTAAAGTTTTTTTGCATTCGCAAAAATCGCTAAATACAAAGAAATAAAGTGATCGAAAACATCACCTCTTGTTCCACGCTGCAGAAGACCATATGATCTGGCACCTCCTCCCACCGAAAACAATTAGCTCCCAGTGTCTGTCCACCCACCGCGGCACTGCAAGATCGCACAGCAGTCAATTCATGTAGGGTTTTCTCTGGTCTTCACGAAGTCCTTTGAAATCCCGGAGATGCTACTTGTTTCAGCTACAAGGATAAAATTTCATCGATGATCAGCATTTTTATAGATAAGGGAATTTTCATACGAATGGTAGAAGATAGAATACATTTGAGATGCAGCTGAACATGACATGAATATCCCTTTAATCAGGGGTATAGTCAAGTGGAACGTGTGTCAACATAGTTCTTCCACTATTTTTTCAGCAGGAACAGAGTTCCCTTTAGGGCCTACAAACTGAGAAGCTGTGACTTCTTTCCAACCATATGTTTCCTTATGAAGCCACCAGAAATATTCATGTTGGATATTAAAATTATTAGAAGGATTTCCTAAAACCCAGTCTGTCTTTATGCTTAAACATTGGCATGAAATTTGCAAGTAGGGTTGGTGGGTTAGGTGTGACATGTCAATGGTTAATTGAAGAAATTTTGGAGCATTCCCACACTTGTTTTTAACTGCCACGTGAAGAAAATACATTTGGAACTTGGAGTTCTTCATCTGTTAACCATGCTAATGAAATTATGTGGAAATAGAGATTGAAAAAATATGATTCAGGTCCATCTAGTTCAATCGCCCCGTGATCTTACGAAGCATATCACTTCGGGTAAGATACGGGATGGACTATGGGAAAACTGGAAAGAATGTCCTCAAATATCATGTATTAAAAGTGAACACTTCGTTTTTATGGGGCAATGGGGAGATCGAAAAAAAACATTAATCATTTTCAAAATTCTCATCGCTTGATGGATAGATCCGTTCATAGAGATCATATGATGAGATGCCACTAACAAATTACCTCAAGCTGAGCATCAGGCACCAACATTCTGTTATATTGTGGGTGTCGCTTTCCAGACACTTTGCTTCCATTCCTTTGACATCAGTCACTGACTGCAGAGATGAAGATACCATCATGACACTGCCATGGCTAGTTCACTTGGACATACCTGAAAAATGTGTATCAAATTCTTTAGATGAGGGGATAATTTCACAGGACAATCATGTTGATAAGTTCAAAGGGTCAGGATTTGTGTTTAGCGCCACCAGTACACTGATTCATAATATCAAAAACCTCTAGGCCAGTGAACGACTAGATGTTGCCTTTGCAGAGAAACATTAACTTGGCCCATTGGTGGTACTTGGGAACATGTTCCTAAGTCCTTCACTATTAATTGTAAATACATGAGTCAAACTTGAATCACTGTTCTGATTCTCATGAGGTATCTGAAAGTCCTCTAGATCAAGGGTCCGCAACCTTGGCCCTTCGCATGTTTTGGAACTACATCACTGGTCATGCTCTGCTCCTCACTACACTAGCTAGGAAAATTTACTTTCAAAACAGCCAGAGGGACAAGGTTGCTGACCCTTGCTATAGAGTCAGTCGACAGCTACCTCAAGATTAAGTCTAATAAGGCTACCATATCTCACAATCTCTGGTTATTTGCAGAGCTCTCTACACCCTGTCAGGTCCACCATCTATCCAGTGGCCAAGGATGTTCCTGTTTTTCATGTGTGCTGGTGGAGCATCACTGTAGGTATACGATTCTGCCTAACACTATTTGATGTGCATTCTTGCTATATTTTCTGGTGAGGACAGGACTCAGAGGTTCTGCTACTCGCTTCCTCTGGCCTATGGATTTCCTAGTCCACCCCTCTCGTCATCTCCTGTTCTATAGTGTTCCCAGTCAGGGTATATAAGGACTTCCCTTTGCCATTGCCCTGTTGTGGTTTACATCTTCAACGTGTCACTTTGTCAGTCTGTTATTTTTCTGATTTTGACCTTTGATTCAGCTACCAGTTATGCGTCTTTTCGTCTACCTGACCTTGGTTTTGTTTATGTATTTCTCCAGCACTTGATGATAGACCTGTTCTCTAACTCATCCTTTCTGTGTATAGTGTGGCCATCCAAGGACCGGTTATTTAGACAGGGTTTCTCCCCTTTCCCTGGGTTCTGCATGTAGGTCACTGAGTAACCGTGACACTATTGCTCTTTATATATCATCAAAGGCTGGGGACACATAGGTGTACAGGAGTGTGGAAAGAACATCTGTGAGAAAGGACTTTCTTTCCACTCGAACGCCTGCGTGGCTACCTCGATGTGCGCACAGCTCTACACAGTGTGATCATCCTATGGTAGAATCTATTGTAGAACCATTTTACATCCATTGTAGCGGTTCGACTGGGAGGTAAAATCCACACGCAGTACAACATGTGATAAAATTACACACGTTACATCGTGTGGTCCTCCCAGCCGATCCATCGAAGTGCTAAGACAGATGATGGAGGGGGGGTCACAATGGACCAAATTAGTGCACCCTTGTGGCACCAGTCTTACTCTCAGAAGAAATGTGTATTTGTGATGGTCATTGGTCAAAGACTAGCTCTTAGAAATTCCCAAAAACCCCAAAGAACTGTAAATAAACAGCACTTGCCATTTTATAACTGGTACAGTTTTCTTCTCGCTCTGACCCTTTAATAATCTGGTACCCTCCTTAATGCTAAATGTTCTTCCTCTCATAAAATAAATCCAATTATCTTTATCAAAAATCCATGTTATTGTGAAGTCTTTGGGACATTTCATGTCTTCGGCACTAAAGTGTTAATCGCTGGCGCCTACGATCCTATACATTAAAAGGACAGGCCTAGAGTTTTTTTTGTCTCCTCGGAACTGAACACCGAGTGTTTCACCAATTAGTCGAGCATGGTGAGGACACGTCCCTTGTTCATCGTTTGTGTCCAGTTATGCTTTTGGCACCGGTACGTATCAGCTGTTGAAGAACATCACACGGCACAGCAAATGCCATGCGTGGAGTCAACATGTTTGTCCTCTTTTGCAGTGAGTCATGAAATAAAAGAGCAGCTGAAAAGGAGCTACGAGCTCGGCTCCGAGAGACACGGTCTGGGAACATAATGTTTGAATTCACAAACCGAATCATTTAAAGAAAGATATATATTTTTTGATGTTCCGCGTGGCCTCCGTTAACCTGGAAACCTGTTCAGGAAAATATTTGCGATGCAGTAATAAAATGCAATAAATGTTGTTATGAAATAGAACAGGAACAATACAGGTTAAATGGGGTAGTATCTGTGCCTGTACCGGTAAAGCCATTGCTGGGTAGGCTTGAGTCCCTATCCCTTACACCCCGGAACCCCTTTGCACCCAAAAATAAATATATTAGATGCCAAACCTTGCCTGTAAGACTGATCTCCTGAGCAATATAGCTTCAAAATAAAGGAAAAGGTACAGAGTATTAGGTCTTCTATAGAGTATATCGGAAGGCAGTGCTAGTGTTAAGAAAGGAAGAGTGGGGCCGATTCTAGAGCTCCATGACCTTGGTCCTGGCCACTGGTGACTGGGAGAGATGGGGAATGACTTTGGCACTGCATCAACATCTTTCCCAGATCATGAGGTGGCCCTTCTTGAGTGTAAATACTTTCTGGTTTCATGACCAGTATGACAAAATAATAAATTGTCTGTACTATAATGAACAGAGCACACTGTCTTAGAAAAATAGGAAGATATGGTTTCAAGGTCTTCTGGATGAAGAACAAACCCAACTAAGCTCAGTGAACCTGAATCGAAGGCTAGTTGCTTATTTTTTTTGGCCAAGAGACCAACCATATTCCATCATGCATGGCAGTCTGCAGGCCATCTTGTAGTATCAGTTGAGAAGCACATAGAAGGGCACATGTGGGAACATTGAATACTGCACCACCCATGGTTCGACAATCCAGGGCCAGCAGCCCTGACATGAACGACAAAAGGAAGAAGAAAGACAGCTCACACGAGGCTTGGCTTTAACAAAAGATTTGTTGAAGGAGAAGCAACATTTCGGTCCTACACTCAGGATCTTATAGAAGCCACTTGACAAAGGCCCCGAGTGAAGGACTGAAACGTTGCTGCTCCTACAATAAAGCTCCTGCTAAGGTCAAGCTTTGCGTGACCGGTCTTTCTTCTTCCTTTGTCACCTGGTAGTATCAATAACGTAACAATTTTTGTTAGATCTATCCCATTTTGCTGAATAAAAAGGACTTGTACCTCCACCTTGCTTCCTTATGCAGGAAGTCCAACTGACACAATACAGGGTCTTGTGTGAGCTCTACATAACTTCTCTAATGAAGAAACATGCAACAGAGCAGAAAAATGAAAGTGAAACTGAATGATTTTGTGCAGATATATGATAAAATAGCAAACTCTGTTCAGTCTAAGGCTAGGTTCAGACGAATGCAGTCTGAGCGCACTCTGCGTGCGTGCATAAAGGACAGACGTATTGACGGAAGATACTGTAGACACCACACGGTCCGTTTTTTTTAACGGACGTAGAAAATAGAAGGGAATTATGGGAAACAAAATTGATATGAAAAGCCATTTTGTGCGTCAAGGTGCTGGACGTCGCAAATGCGGTCCGTCTGACTTCATGTCATCACGCACACAGAACGCTATGCGGATGTGGCGCACTCTGCACGTCCGTCCTAGCGGTTTTACGTTCTTGCCTAACTTGCGTCCGTTTGCCGTTTGTGCGTGCGCAGTTCGGTGCGCACGTAGTTCGGGTATGGGTCTCCATTGATCATGATTCTATGCTACGACGAACGTTAAGGCTAGGGTCAAACGAAAGCATTTTTACACACGAACGTAAAAAAGTGCGTCCGAACGCAATGACGTATTTTTTCACGGAATATGCGAAAACGGTCATACGATGCGCATTTTTGTGCGTGATGTTTTACGGATCCGAACCAGGAAACTTTTTGTGTCTGGACGTTATGTTGGCCGGACACGAGCAGGGTCTGACGTCTCCAAATCACACACACACACCGCTAGCGGGCGCAGCGCACTCTGTACGTCCGTACTAGCGGTTCTGCGTTCTCGAAAAAATGCGTTCATTTTCCACTTGCGTTGCGCGGCCGGACTTTCGTGCGACCGTACTTCGTATATTGGCCGTCATTGCCCGTCATTTGCTGCTAGTGAGGCCGTGATTAAAAATGCGCTGGTCTGACCCCAGCCTTAACTGTGCGGCGACACGGACGTTATTCCTGCTTTCATCTGATGCCGGCCTTAGAGACGGAATTTAATTTAATTCTAGGTGTTATTTTAATTGAGTAAGCCTTAATTAATCCATGCCAGTAAATAAAGCATTTTAGCAATTTACCCGGGATATACTTAAAAACGAGAGAAATCTTAATGTATCCTTCCTGGTAAAATACTTTAAGTATACATTTATTTTATTTATAAACTTATTTTATGTCTGGTCTGAGGTCATTCTTGTTTTCCAGCAGTTCTGATGAGTCAATTAACTACAGTTTGGTGTTGTGTTATTTTTCTGCATTAGGGCATGGAGAAAGAGGACAGGAGGAGATTCCGCTGAGGCTTTCTGTGTGGTGAGATCAACTGACAGAGGGACAGAGGGAGAATTAAAGCTGTCCTGGTCAGCAGAAAGAAAACCCAAAGCAGCTACACTATTTTTCAAGTAAAAGAGATAAAAAATGTAATTATTGAACAAACTGTTTAGAAAGATTAAAAGAGAGTCACAATGTCAGTGTTCACACTGCCTAGAGGAAGGCTCACACCGGGGCGGCTCCGCTCTGAAAACCAGTTAGGACTTTCCTGCAAGATCCTAACTACTCCTGCAAGCACTGCAGCAGCCACATGTGCTCCTGATCTCTAGCCCTGGGCTTCCATTCTTAAGGGAGGAGCTCCCATCATGCAGTGCTTCGGCATTGCTGAGCTCTTCCTTCAGCTTATCCGGTTCCCTGGACCCTTCCAAGTCTTCTGCCGTCACCCTTCCAAACTGTCTACCATGTTCCAGCCCTGAAACCTGTCTGCCTGCATCCAGTCCTGCAACCGTCTGCCTGCATCCAGTCCTGCAACCGTCTGCCTGCATCCAGTCCTGCAACCGTCTGCCTGCATCCAGTCCTGCAACCGTCTGCCTGCATCCAGTCCTGCAACCGTCTGCCTGCATCCAGTCCACCATACCTGTCATCCGTGTTCCCATCCGTGTCCTCTGCATTCAGTAACCTTACCCACTCCCAGACAGCCCTTTTCCTGTCCTGCCTATTGTGTCTGCTGTCTCGTGCGTCCTGTGAGTATTCTGGTGTGTTGCCCTCCGTGCCTTGTACCCTTACTCCTGTCTACCCTGCCCCTCTCCTCGCTGTCTCCTCCTTTGGTCAGCCCCGTTCCTCCCCTGCTCCTCTCCATTACTCTGCTCCTACAATCATGTCACCACAACTGGATTTACTCCAACAAAACCTTGTTTAACCTCATCAGCGGCTCCACATATGTCACTGCACCCTGGGCCTTACCGTCGCCCCTTTTGTACCCGAGTCCATGACACACGATGCAGCCCATGCTAGATAGCATAATATTCAGGGGACAATTAACCTCCC
The DNA here is from genome assembly GCA_009667805.1 of Leptobrachium leishanense. NCBI lineage: Eukaryota > Metazoa > Chordata > Amphibia > Anura > Megophryidae > Leptobrachium > Leptobrachium leishanense. The sequence goes on from CM019064.1 coordinate 31,332,152, forward strand.
TGGCGGTCCGATTCTGACATATTTTATACGTCAGAATCGGTCCTGAGTGTGGCTCGGGGGTTAACTTTCAATATTGAAAGCGGTATCCCCGAGCCACGCTCGGGCTGGATAGTTACATGTCCTGCGCTCCCTCGCTGATCCCCGCAGTCACACTGCAGCCGATCGCGATGTCACACTTCCTGGTTTACTCCTCGCGAGAAGAGAACCAGGCAGTGTGACTTTGCAAGCGGCTGCAGTGTGACTGCGGGGATCAGCGAGGGAGCGCAGGACATGTAACTATCCAGCCCGAGTGTGGCTCAGGGATACCGCTTTCAGTATAAAAAGTTATCCCCCGAGCCACACTAGGGGAAAACCGTCAGGGAGGTTAAACCCTTTAACCCTTTCGCTGCTGAGGCTTTTCCCGCCTCTGTGCTGAGCTCATTTTTACCGATTTTGCTCATCATGTTTAAACGTGTTTTGAAGGCTTATTTTAGTATATGACCCACACATATTATATATCGTTCTTTCCGTCAGACTCGGTAGATTCATAATATGTCATTATTATATGTATACGTCATGACCTGTCTGTATATTATAACAAAAAATGCAATACAATATGAATTTTCAATAATTTACAATGTGTAAAGTGTTTTTTTTTCACATTTTAAGATGCGAGTAATTGCGGTTATATTTTGTATGGGGTGCGCTTGTTAAAAAAATTAGAGATGGGGTCTCATTACATTTTTTTTGGGGAAAATTACGCGATTTTTAACAAACACCGCATACAAAAATCGTTAGTGCAGCATCATTGTTCACATTATAATTGAAATGGGAACAATATTGCTGCATTAAGAAACCAAAAAAAGAAAAAAAAACTTGTTTATTTTTTTTTATAATTTTTTTTTTAAATATATATATATTTTTTTTAACTTTTTTTATACTCCTGTTTGGTATTGTTGGAACGGCCATGCTCTGGCCGATCCAACAATACCAAACATTAACCCCTAACTGCCACGGATCGGGAGATAGGGGGTTCCAATGAACCCCCTATCTCCACCATTGGTGGCACTTAGGGGTTAACTCCAGGACTGGCATCATCGTGCTATGCACGATGACGCCAGGCCTCAGGGGGCATTCCCGGAAGCTTGGCCGACATCCAAGATGTCGGCCAGCTCTGGGAAAGGATCACGAACCGGCGTTTTTCGGCACCGATTCGTGATCCGGCCCCCATGGGGTTAATGCCAGGTACCACTTGGAAGGGCAGGCTGTGCCCTTCCAAACGGTGCCTGGGTTAACCCCCTGCACACCGCCGATCGGAAGGGAGAGAGGTCCGAAGGACCTCAGCCCCTCCCTTTCAGGCGCCTCCTCCGCACATGCGGGGGGGTCGCCTGAATTAAGTGTCATCGCGCCGCCGCGGTTGACACCTAATTACTCCGACGGCGGTTCCGGGTGCTGGGCTGACATCAAGGATGTCAGCCCGCACCGGGGAGGACAGCGATCGGCCGGAACCTGGCCGAACGCTGGCCCCAAAGAGAGGACGCGCTCAGCGCGTCCACCGCATGGAACGCTACCTGCGGTTGGACGCGCTGAGCGCGTCCACCGCAGCGAAGTGGTTAATACACCTAAACTGGTGTTGGGTTAATCATGTCTGAACGTCAGATGATCATGATGATAACTGACCATTTGAGTATTATGTGTAAGGCCCTGTGACGGAAAAGCAAAATTTCTGCTTTCCTTGAAGCTGCCGTCCAAGCGCAAACAGAAACATACGTATTACCGAGCAATGCATAAATCAGCTGCCATTAGACTTCAGTTACAACATCGAGGGGTTTACGTTTCAGAGAATAGTTAACAATTATTATTATTCTTTATTTATAAAGCGCCAGCATATTCCAAGAATTAAAACAATGGTTTTAATTATAATGGAAGAATAGGAAAAAAATGCAAAATTTGGATTGTTAAAAATCAAATAAATATTCATACGTTTTTCTAAAGTAAAGTGGTTTATTTTTATATCATATTTGACATTATATTTATTTAAAGTCTTAGGGCCCTGTTCCATGGTTGCTGCTAAAAGGGAGACGGTAAATAACAAAATCTGCACCTGGAAGTTTTACATACTGTCTCCCTTTTAGCGCAGCTATTCTAGGGTAGGCGGTTTGTAAGCTCCTGGCCCTGGAAAGAAGCACAGGGCAGTCGGATACCTGTGCCACGCCGTACTGCAAGTGTTGGCTCCTGGAGTCCATAGGACTCCATGGAGCCCTGTGCATCCTTGCCACAATCTCACTCTTACAAAATTGCAGCCACGGATGCATCGCTGGGGGAGACTGGGAACTATTTGCTCCCAGAGAGAGGAAGCGATGGATCGCACCGCACTCTCCACCACGGGATGAGAGGTGAGTATGGGATTTATTGAGGGGTTTCATAGTGTGTTAAGTGATTTTTCAAATGCAGAGTGTCACTTTGAACTTGGGGTACATGGACCTAGAGATGCATTTGGGAGGTGTGGGCCTGATGTTCTATATTGTTTCCCTGCCATCTCCTATTTTGAAGTCCCCCTGTACCTACATTTGTAGGTGCAGGGTGTTGGTGGCATCCTACATGCTAATATGATTACAGTGTGGGTTGTTGTAGACCTTTCCAACTCCCCCTATCTAGAATATGTTTACATCTGTTAAAGTTTGTAGTGGTCTTTGTTTGACAAACACTGTCCTATTATCAGATACTGTCAAATCTGAATCCCCTGTTTATCCTCACAGTCTGCTATTGCCCTATTGATCTGTTTTGTTTGAATGTTGCGCATTGTCTCTTTCTGACCAGACTTAATCCCATTATCTCTCTGTTCTACTTATGTCACAGAGAGCAAGACGCCAGACAGTGATTTCTGAGCAGTCGCAGTAATATGCCAGGGGAGGGATTCCTGTTGAAGGGCAGTAACACGCCAGGGTGTCATTTTCCATTCATGCAAAAGAAAAGGTGTCGTGCCTATTCGCTATCACAGCGGCTGCAACAACCAGAAGTATCCAGTCCAGTTCATGTATAAAACATAACAAGAAAAAAAGGTGTCATCTGCACTTACCCCTATGACTCCATGCGAAACAAAACTCAATCAGAGGTTTTGGTTCACTTGTCATTTTCTATTGGTTGCTAGACCTTGCCTGGCACTGTATATATTATTCGTTAAAGGCATAGTTCCTCGCCGACTGTCCTAACCTCAAGATCTGCGTGCTGCGTGCTACCACATTTCTGGGTAATGCTATCACCAGGATTTCAGTGTACCTGACCTTGAGCTTTGGCTAAGGGCTGGAGAAAGGCACGAAAGAAAGCTTGCTGCCGTGGAATAGCTCGTTCTTATAATCTCAGGCCAAATTAGCAATTCCTATGCAAGGTATAGGAGAGATTAATTTACAGTAACCTCGTGCAGGGGAAAGCAAGGCTCGTGCCACAAGCCCAGTTTCAGTTTGCGTCAAGAGTGGAATAGCGATCCCCGGCGATAAGATAACATTACACCAAACGTCTCCTGAAGTTTTCTTAACCCCTTACACTCTGCAGCTTCAAGGCCCACCTGCTGCAGGGATGGCATAGTGTGCCCTGTGTCGGTAAAAAGGTTAATGGGAACCAGGGAATAGGGCCCTTAGTATTTGAGAACCCCGTATATTCATGATATTTGGTACATGGGCTTTTCAAGTTTTGTTGGAGGCTGCTAAAGACTAGATATATTTAGCAAATTGAGCAGTATTATCTTAGATGTTGTTTTTTTTACATTTATGATGACGTGGTTTGATTAATACATAATACCGAGCATAAATCATTTGTCATTATTCAGTTATAAGATCAAGGGGTTTACTTTTCAGAGAACAGAAACAATGGTTTTAATTATACGTCAAGAATGTAAAAAAATTGCTAAATTCGAAGTATTGAAAAATTAAATATGCAGACCTCAGTATTGGTTCTGTGATTTTCTGTCATGTAGGAAAAATCCACTCATTACGTTGAACTTTCATTACATGTGAGTTCATCCGGTAAAGATTATGGTCTCTATTCCAGCTGGTGAAACCTAAAAATCAGAGCAAGCCATGAGGCATTAGTTGCTCCCTGTTACTGGCTCAATTAGATGTTAGAGGTTTGGTGTCATAACTTTGGAGAGTCACCAGGGAATACCGGCAGCAGCAGCCTTGCTGGAACACTTTCTTGGAGTCCATAGGGTCGCGTAGTACCGACCGAAGGGCACCAGAGGACGCTTTGTTCTACATTTTCTGTGTAGAGAGAGGAAGCAGTTAATTAGGGTGTTACATTTTTTTTAGTATCTTTTTCTGTGCTTTTGCACTTTGCAGAATATTAAGATATGGTGGGTATGTCATACAGGATGATTCAAACAGACCCAAAGCTAAAGTTTCATTATAGGCTGCAAGCAAATGAACAGACATTAATAAGATCACAGAGATTCACAGCAATAGAACTCACAGTAATGTGTGATGTGTTGTATGAGCATATCACAGAGCTCCACAGCAATAAAACTCACAGTAATGTGCGGAATGTATGAGTGTATCACAGAGCTCCACAGCAATAAAACTCACAGTAATGTGCGGAATGTATGAGCGTATCACAGAGCTCCACAGCAATAAAACTCATAGTAATGTGAGGAATGTATGAGAGTATCACAGAGCTTCACAGCAATAAAACTCACAGTAATGTGGGGTGTATATGATTGTATTACCGTGGCCACTGACAGGGCAGCAAAATGCCAAACATGACAAAGTGCCAACTGGCACCATGGCCCCAGCAGGACTCATGAATGAACCGGCCCTGCATAACGTAATATGACATCGCAAAGCTGGGAAGGGGACATATCAATCCTTACGAGTTGCTGCCGTTACTGTCTAATGAAGAACTCAAGCAGATCTCGTCACCTCGCTATATTTTTATTTTTTTGTCCAACCCTCTCCCCATCTCTCCGGCATCTTTCTGGTACACTGCATTGATAATTGGTGCGGATATCACCGAGCTTAACAACACTTAGCATTCATTAAGGCTTGTCAGTAGCGAGCTGGCATGGGCTTCGCTGGCTGCTAAGAGGACAGCTGTAGGAACCACTCGGTTATCTAATCGCTCGCACGCGTCAATGTGCGCAAAAGCCACAAGTTAATATACAGCAGCGAAGTCATGGCAGCCTGGCTTCTTAGTCAAAGGGAAAAAAAAGAAAAAACATTCCCTATTGGCAGCTGAATAGACGATGTCCCAGGGGACCAATTATTCTACTTTGTGCTGTACAAACGGCAGCAGTCTACTGCCAGGTCCCCCGGGGACAAACCCGCTGGGCTTCACCAACGGAGCCGGCTTGATACCGAGGACGCAAGTTGTTCCTCATGTCAAAACTCCTGCAAATAGCACAATTAGCTAACAGGAGACCGCCGAGAGGATCTTAATTAGGTAAACAGTGCTCTTCGGAAAAGAACAGGACATGCTACATACTTCACCGGCTTGTGTCAGGTTGGCAAAGGTAGCCCTGGAATCTGTTTCAGCATGGATGGAGGAATTCGGAGAGTCTTCTTTGTGTAGGGATCAGAAGGGACCCAGGGTTGACCTGGGTTTCGATAAAGACTGAAGGATGATTTTCAGGATAGATATCGTAAAGATGAATGCACGGATGGCATTATGAATTTTATTTGTAACGATAGTGTATTTATTCCCCCGAGTTCTGCAAAGCAGGGATAACACGACGTATGTAAAATGACAAGCGCGCGAAACGCGACTGAGCTGGCACACAGGTGGATTTACCTAATAAAGCATTTCACCAAAGAAGAGGCAGAATTCCAAATTTGCTCAAACGTGATGTTAACATTGTCATGTTTCTTTAACCCTTAAACTACCAAAAATGAATATTTATTTATTTATAAAGTATTTTACCAGGAAGGATACATTGAGATTTCTCTCGTTTTCAAGTATGTCCTGGGTTCAAGAACAGTGAAATGTTACAGTCGTTACAGAAATACAAAGTAATAAATGCAAGATATTAAAAACAAAACACAAATATACAGATTAACACAGAAAAATATGTAGGAAATATATTCACTATGTTACATGTTTACAGGTGCATTCTGTATATATTCACTATGTTACATGTTTACAGGTGCATTCTGTATATAGTCACTATGCTACATGTTTACAGGTGCATTCTGTATATAGTCACTATGTTACATATTTACAGGTGCATTCTGTATATAGTCACTATGTTACATATTTACAGGTGCATTCCATATTGAGGTATGTTAATAGGGAGCTCTAGAGTGACTTAAGACCGGGGGGAAGATTTGATGGCGTATGGGAGGTTATTCCATATTTGTGGTGCTCTGTAGGAAAATGAGGATCGAGACACTTTTTTTCTGCATTGTGGTATTGTAAGTAAGGTGCTGGTCCTGGATCGGAGGTTATAGGATGAGGGGACTGCTGGGGGAAGCAGCCTATTCAGGTAGGGTGGTAGCTTCCCTGAAAATCTCTTAAACACCAGGTTGGAAAGGTGAAGAGTGTGTCTGGATTCCAGTGACGGCCAGTTTAGCTCTTTTAACATGTCACAATGGCAGGTCATGTAGTTACATTGTAGCACAAATCGGCAGAATGAGTTATACAATGTAGTAAGTTTATGAAGGTGCATTTGCGGGGCAGCTGCATACACTACATTTCCATATTCAATAACCGGCATAAGCATTTGCTGTACAATCTGCTTTCTTACTGTGGGGCTCAGACAGGATTTGTTTCTGTACAGGGCACCTAGTTTGGGGTAAAGTTTAGATGAGAGTTTTTCAATATGCTCGATTTTGTATTGAAATAGAATGATGTTTATAGTAGGGATGTGCACCGATTTTTTTTTCGATTCGATTCGATTCGATTTTTCGATTTTTCAAACTTTTCGATTCGGCTCGTTTCGACTGCTTTCTGTTTCGATTCGGTTCGGTTCGATTCGGTTTTCGGGTACATTTATTTTTCGGAATTTCGACCATTTTTCGTATTTTCGGGTAACCTCACTAGGTTTCTGTATCGACTTTTCGTTATTTCGGAAAATTTTCGTTTTTCGGAATTGTACATGGCTTTCGGCATATCGCCAATTTTTCGTTTTTCGGAACTTTTCGTATTTCTGAACTTTTCGTTTTTTCGGAATTGTACATGTTTCGGCATATCGCCAATTTTTCGTTTTTCGGAACTTTTCGTATTTCTGAACTTTTCGTTTTTTCGGAATTGTACATGTTTCGGCATATCGCCAATTTTTCGTTTTTCGGAACGTCTGTTCTCGTTTCAAAGCTGTCTAACTCTATTCGTTTTGATGAAAACTACTATGGTTTACTTTTTTAATACTACTTTATATATTTTTTATAATACATTTTTGGTTTGTTTTTCGGATCCAATAATTCATTATGTCGATACGATAATTCTGGCGATTCTATCGTGTTTTTTTAATTAACCCTTTCGCTGCTGAGGCTTTTCCCGCCTCTGTGCTGAGCTCATTTTTACCGCTTTCGCTCATCATGTTTAAACGCGTTTTGAAGGCTTATTTTAATATATGACCCAGACATATTATATATCGTTCTTTCCGTCAGACTCGGCAGATTCATAATATGTCATTATTATATGTATACGTCATGACCTGTCTGTATATTATAACAAAAAATGCAATAAAATATGAATTTTCAATAATTTACAACGTGTAAAGTGTTTTTTTCCACATTTTAACATGCGAGCAATTGCGGTTATATTTTGTATGGGGTGCGCTTGTTAAAAAAATTAGAGATGGGGTCTCGTTACATTTTCTTTTGGGGAAAATTACGCGATTTTTAACAAACGCACCGCATACAAAAATCGTTAGTGCAGCATCATTGTTCACATTATAATTGAAATGGGAACAATATTGCTGCATTAACAAACCAAAAAAAAGAAAAAAAAATTGTTTATTATTTTTTTATAAATGTTTTTAAATATTTTTTTAATTTTTTTACAAACGTTTTTCACATTCGTGTTTGGTATCGTTGGAACAGCCATGCTCTGGCTGATCCAACAATACCAAACTTTAACCCCTAGCTGCCATGGATCGGGAGTTCATTTTGGAACCCCCTATCTCCACCATTGGTGGCAGCTTGGGGTTAACTCCAGGACTGGCGTCATCGTGCTATGCACGATGACGCCAGTCCTCAGGGGGAGTTACCGGAAGCTTGGCCGACATCCGACATCCTCATGGATATGCCCCAGCTCCTCATGGATATTGCCCCAGCTCCTCGTGGACATGCCCCAGCTCCTCATGGATATTGCCCCAGCTCCTCGTGGACATGCCCCAGCTCCTCGTGGACATGCCCCAGCTCCTCGTGGACATGCCCCAGCTCCTCGTGGACATGCCCCAGCTCCTCGTGGATATGCCCCAGCTCACACATGGATTTGCCCCAGCTCCTCGTGGATATGCCCCAGTTCACACATGGATTTGCCCCAGCTCCTCGTGGATATGCCCCAGCTCACACATGGATTTGCCCCAGCTCCTCGTGGATATGCCCCAGTTCACACATGGATTTGCCCCAGCTCCTCGTGGATATGCCCCAGCTCCTCGTGGATATGCCCCAGCACATGGAATGCCCCAGCTCCTCGTGGATATGCCCCAGCACATGGAATGCCCCAGCTCCTCATGGATATGCCCCAGCTCCTCATGGATTTGCCCCAGCACATGGAATGCCCCAGCACCTCATGAAAATGGCCCCAGCTCACCTCCGCTGCCTTTTTCGCTCCCTCAGAGCGTCCGGCGGCGCAGAGCTTGGGCGCTCGCCAGGGGGAGCCACGTGACCAGCTGCGATTGGCTGGTGACGTGTTTCCTCCAGGCGAGCGTCGAAGCTGCATGCTTCGGACGCTCGCAGGGAGTGAAAAACGCGGCGGAGGGTGAGACACCCGCCCTTAGGGTGACGGTGTCACCCTAAAGGCGGGTGTCACCTGGTGCGGGCCGCACCCCCGCCCCCATGTTACGACGCCACTGGTATATACATTTAACGGCCGCACGCCCACGGACTTACTCTATCCAAACAAAGTTCAGAATGATGTGAAACATTGGGACTTTTTGGATAGATTTCGATTTTCGACTATCCAGAAGTTAAAAAAATAAAAAAGGTCGAAATCTAATGCAAAAGTCCCGATGTTTCACATCGGGATGTCAGATATTAATAGGCTTGTGCACTGATTTTTTTTTCGGTTCGATTAGATTTGTTCTGATGTTTAAAATTTTTGATTCGGCTCGTTTCAACCGATTTCTGTTTCGATTCGGTTTGGTTTGGCTCGTTTATCGTGTAAATTTTTTTTTGAATATCGACCATTTTTCGTATTTTCGGGTCAGTTTGCTGGTTTTTTGTATCAACTTTTCGTGATTTCGGAATTTTTCATTTTTTTCGGAACGTCTGTTCTCCTCGTTTCAAAGCTGTCTAACTCTATTCGTTTTGACGCGTAAACTACTATGGTTTACTTTTTTATACTTTATATATTTTTTATAATAAATTTTTGGTTTGTTTTTCGGATCCGATAATTCATTCTGTCGATACGATAATTCTGGCGATTCTATCGTGTTTTTTTTTATTAAATAAAGATCCTTTTTTTCTTATGAATATACATTTCACAACTTTATTTATTTAATCACATTAAAAAAATGGTATGAAAGCCAAGGAACAAAAAAAAAAGAACAAAACTATTTAAAAAACGGTAAACTGACCCGAATGATCTGACTTTAACCCTTTCGCTGCTGAGGCTTTTCCCGCCCCTGTGCTGAGGTCATTTTTTACCTGTTTTGCGCATCATGTTTAAACCTGTTTTGAAGGCTTATTTTAGTATATGACATCGACATATTATATATCGTTCTTTCCGTCAGACTCGGTAGATTCATAATATGTCATTATTATATGTATACGTTATGTCATGTTTGTATATTATAACAAAAAATGCAATAAAATATGTATTTTCAATAATTTACAGCGTGTAAAGTGTTTTTTTCCACATTTTAACATGCGAGCAATTGCGGTTATATTTTGTATGGGGTGCGCTTGTTAAAAAAATTAGAGATGGGGTCTCGTTACATTTTTTTTTGGGGAAAATGACACCATTTTTAACAAACGCACCGCATACAAAAATCGTTAATGCAGCATCATTGTTCACATTATAATTGAAATGGGAACAATATTGCTGCATTAACAAAACAAAAAAAAAAAAAAAAAAGTGTTTATTTTTTTTTTTTTTACATTTTTTTTTACTTTCATGTTTGGTATCGTTGGAACGGCCATGCTCTGGCCGATCCAACGATATCAAAATTTAACCCCTAACTGCCACGGATCGGGAGATAGGGAGTTCATTGGAACTCCCTATCTCCACAGTTCGTGGCAGTTAGGGGTTAATGCTAGGACTGGCGTCATCGTGCTGCGCACGATGACGCCAGTCCTCTGGGGGAGTTCCCGGAAGCTTGGCCGACATCCAAGATGTCGGCCAGCTCCCGGGAAGGATCGCAAATCGGCGCTTTTCAGCGCCGATTTGCGATCCAGCTCCCCAGGGGTTAATGCCAGGCATCATTTGGAAGGGCAGGCTGTGCCCTTCCAAATGATGCCTGGGTTAAGCCCCTGTGAGGCGCCGATCGGGAGGGAGAGAGGTCCGAAGGACCTCCCCCCCTCCCTTTCAGGCGCCTCCTCCGCACATGCGGGGGGGGCGCCTGAATTATGTGTCATCGCGGGGGCGCGATGACACATAATGCTGGCGGCCACTGCTCCGGATGCCGGGCTGACATCCAGGATGTCAGCCTGCACCGGAGGGGCCAGCGATCGGCCGGAACCCGGCCGAACGCTGACCCCAATGCGAGGACGCGCTGAGCGCGTCCTCCGCATACCAGGGGCAATGCTGAGGACGCGCTGAGCGCGTCCTTAGCATTGAAGTGGTTAAAGATAAAAACCAGAACAAAAAGTTTTTAAAACGGAAAAAGTAGTTGATCAAAATGATCTGAAATTAAAAAATAAATAAAATGATTTAAAGGTTTCAGACAAAAAAAAAATTAACCCTTTCGCTGCTGAGGCATTTCACGGCTTCCCTTCGCGCCTGTGTGCGGCACTGCTTCTGCTGCTGAGCTAATTTTTAACAGTTTCGCTCCTCTTGTTTAAACGCGTTTTGAAGCCTTCTTTTATAATATGACCCAGACATGTTATATATCGTTCTTTCCGGCAGACTCGGCAGATGATTCATAATATATCATTATCATATGTATGCGTCATGTCCTGTCTGTATATTATAACAAAAAATGCAATAAAATTAGAATTTTCAATGTTTGTTTTACAAGGTGTAAAGTGTTTTTTTCACATTTTATCATGCGAGTGTTTGCGGTTATATTTTATGAGTTGCGTTTGTTAAAAAAAAATTGAAAAGGGGACTTGTTATATTTTTTTGGGTGAAAATTACACAGTCACATTCATGGCCACAAATATGTTGACAAATTTATGACAAAGGGTCCATAGAAATGTCAATAAATTTATGTACATATGATTTTAACAGTGTGGACTGGAAACCAAGCAATACATAATTAACTTATTAACGTAAAGCAACGCACACAACAGGAAAATATATAAAAAAATAGAAAATTTATTTACATGGGGAAGGATGGCAAACTGCCCAACGGGGGCACAAACAACACAAACAAACATCTTCCAGTCTAAGCCAGGCGATAATTACTGGCATTTGAGGAGATGTTGGAGCTGGTCCGCATCTTCGATAACAAGGAATATGACTGCAGTAAGGGCCCTTACGCAGGAAGAGTAATTTGAGAAAGGATCGGAACAGAGAAGTTACGCGCACCACCATCCTAGAGTGTTTGGGAAGGACGGTACGAAGGACCAGATCAGAAAACGCTGGTCCGACCCAAAGCAGGCGAGCAGGAGCAGCTGAGGCACTTGTCGCTCTTCTTACTGCCGCTCAAGCATGTCCGCGGTGGTCACTAGCTGCTCCCGGAGGACCTGCAGCAGTTCCTGGACGTTGTCGAGTGTCCGGACTGCCAGGCGAAGCTGCAGACCAATTGCCTCCGAGTCCCGAGGTCTGGCTTCTCCTTCTATATATCCAATAAATGAAAGAAGGAAAATACAGTAAGTAAAGCAGGTTTCTATTTTTGACTGAAAGTCTTGAAAAAATATAACAGTAGTATATACCAGTGCTGGCAGCTTCCTGAGGCTCCTCCTCCTCCTCCGACTGATCCCCCACGACCACCATCTGCATATCCAGGGCTATATGTAAGAAATTAAAGAAATAAAAAATACAGTAAACAACAAAACTGATTTATTTTTGAACAAAAGTCGATGCAAAATACAACAGTAAAAAAAAACAAACCTGGACTGGCGGCCTCTGGCTCCCTCTCTTCCTCTTCCTCCTCCTCCTCCTCTTCCTCCTCCTCTTCCTCCTCCTGCTCCTCTTGTGCTATACATAAAAAATTTTAATTAAAATACAGTAAACAAAAAATGTTTCTGTTTTTGACCAAAAGTCGTTGCAAAATAAAACAGTATATACCAGCGCTGGTGGATGCCCGTGGCTCCTCCTCCTCCTCCTCCTCCGGGGCACTGGTGCCCGCCGGGGCAGATTCGGCGGCCTTCTTCCTGTCTTCTGCCAGATTCAAAAAATAACACGTAAATAATGCAGACTGGAAAAAATGGTATATCTATACACTATATTGCCGAAAGTATTGCGACACCCCCTCCACTACCCCACTACCAGAGGCCTGTTCAGTACCTCAGCAGCTGCTGAATTGCTGCAGCAGTGTCGTTGAACCCTTTGGATGCGAATTTTGAATCCAAAATGGCCGATGATTTCTTAATGAAAAATTCAGATTGTTTTTCGGATCACTCGGACAAAATGTAATAAAGAGAAGCAGTCAGCACAATTCCGTTTTGTACGCACACACCACAACAATGATCGTTTTTAATGAATAAACGTTATGTTTACTTCTGAAACAATATATAATTTGAACTGTAATATATGTCTATGTGCAGGGGGAAATAATAAATAAATATTTTGTGCTTTGGTTAACAGAAACCGCAAAATTAACATTGCTGTACGGAATTATTACATGCTTGGAGGCGGCGGCCATCTTGCTGTACGGCATTGTTACTGCTTCATGGCGGCGGCCATCTTTAAAACGTCACACTCAGCATCTCCTCGGGTCGCTGCAAGTGCTAGGTTAGCATGCTGAGCGATTGAACGGCGTTCAATGGCAAGTTGCTAACTTAGCACTTGCAGCGGCTGAGGTATTGAACAGGCCTCAGCTTGACCCCCCCCCCACTACTCCCATCTCATACATATATTGCACACAGACATATATTACCGTTCATTTATATATTTTTTTCAGAAGTAAACATTACGTTTATTCAATAAAAACTATTATTTGTGTTGTGTGCGTACAAAGCGCATTGTGCGACTGCTTTTAGTTATTTTATAGATGCCTCAGCCTCAGTTTCACTTTCAGTTTCTGCGAATAATAAAACTGGATATTGCAGAAACAACAGAAATCCACCATTTTGTTTTGAAATTTGCATCTAAAGCATTCAGTGACACTGCTGCAGCAGCTGCATTGAACGCAGCTCTGTTATGCACCTTCAGAAGAACTACATGTCCCATCCTAACACTTAGCAAAGACGCAGAGATTTTTATTGATGCGCAGGTGGGAGCCATTATTGGGCAAGCTGCGGGTCATCTCGTATGCTTCGCTCAATCACAACTCCCCCCCCAGCACACTACAGACTATACACAGTGCCAAAAGAAATCCAGCATTGTAACTTCACCTACATACATCAAATATCACAATTTTCACGAATACGTAAAATCACAAAAAGGAAGAGTTATGGCAAAAATGCTTGTATCACGAGTCGTGAAAACGCAAAGCTATACACAATCACATTGCATGAAAAAAGGACTAGATAAATCAACGTATTTCTGTGCACATTAGCACATGCAAGCACATTATTATTATACAGGATTTATATAGCGCCAACAGTTTGCGCAGCGCTTTACAATATAACTTGACACTTACGTTTCGCTATGATGCGCCGGATGCGCCTCAGCTGCTTCTGCTCTCGAACCTTCAAATCCGACCAGCGTTTTCTCAGCTGGTCCTTCGTGCGTTCCTTTCCAAACCTCTCCAAAATGGTGGCGCGTACCTTCTGTAGGATTCGATCCTTTCTCGCATTACACTTCCTGCGGTAAGGGCCCTTACTGCAATCATAATCCTTGTAATCGAAAATGCGCACAAGCTCCAACATCTCCTCAAATGACATGTTTGTGGCTCGTTTCTTCGTGGGTGCTGCTGGTGACGAATCTGCCGATGATGAGGTGCTACTGCTTGCAGCGGCCATTTTGATGAATAATAATAACAACAATATTTTGTTCAAAAAGTTGTCAATAAAAGTTTGCTCAATAAAGTTACGATCTCCGCGTGCGTTCGCGCGCATGCGCGACCCGCGGTCGAATCGGATCTGACCCAAATACGACAATTCCTATCGGATCAGTGAAAAAAATAAACGCATTTACATTTTACACATACAAACTTTAAATTTCGATTTGACACATTTCAACTTTTTCAAGTCCATTTGAAAATTCCGAAAATTTTTCGATTTGGCTCGGAAAACTTTTCGGATTTCGGAACTTTTCGTTTTTCGGAACTTTTCGTTTTTCGGAAAGTCTGTTCTCGTTTCAAAGCAATAGATTTCGATGACATTTCAAGTTCATTCGAAAATTCCGAAAAAAATTCGTTTCGGCTCGGAAACCTTTTCGATTCGGCTGTTTTCGGGTCTAAATATTTTCGGAATTTCGGTCGAATCGAAAGACCCGAATCGGGAAATTTCGTGAAAATTCCGAAATTCCGAAACCCGAAACGCACATCCCTAGTTTATAGTTTTTAACCCTATTTGCATACCTTCTTAGAGCGAAACAGAATTCACAGCAAGTCTGTAAAAAAAATCTTCAAAATCTATGAAACCCTTGAATGTCTTTAAATTTTGTGAACTTTGTGAAGGTTCTAGTTGGTGTACTGAAGCGCAATTTGTGTGTCACATTTGGATGACTGAGCGCTCTCCCTGGTATACAGTCAGGTACAGAAATATTGGGACATCGACACAATTCTAACATCTTTGGCTCTATACACCACCACAATGGAGTTGGAATGAAACAAACACAATGTGCTTTAACTGCAGACTGTCAGCTTTATTTTGAGGGTATGTACATCCAACTCAGGTGAACGGTGTAGGACTTACAGTAGTTTGCAGATGTGCCTCCCACTTGTTAAGGGACCAAAAGTAATGGGACAATTGGCTTCTCAGCTGTTCCATGGCCAGGTGTGTGATATTCCCTCATTACCCCAATTACAATGTGCAGATAAAAGGCCCAGAGTTAATTTCAAGTGTGCTATTTGCATTTGGAATCTGTTGCTGTCAACTCTCAAGATGAGATCCAAAGAGCTGTCACTATCAGTGAAGCAAGCCATCATTAGGCTAAAGAAACAAAACAAACCCATCAGAGAGATAGCAAGAACATTAGGCATGGCCAAAACAACAGTTTGGAACGTTCTCAAAAAGTAGGAATGCATCGGTGAGCTCAGCAACACCAAAAGACCCGGGAGACCACGGAAAACAACTGTGGTGGATGACCGAAGAATTCTTTCCCTGGTGAAGAAAACACCCTTCACAACAGTTGGCTAGATCAAGAACACTCTCCAGGAAGTAGGTGTATGTGTGTCAAAGTCAACAATCAAGAGAAGACTTCAACAGAGTGAATACAGAGGGTTCACCACAAGATGTAAACCATTGGTGAGCCTCAAAAACAGGAAGGCCAGATTAGAGTTTGCCAAACAACACCTAACAAAGCCTTCACAGTTCTGGAACAAGATCCTATGGACAGATGAGACCAAGATCAACTTGTACCAGAGTGATGGGAAGAGAAGGGTATGGAGAAGGAAAGGAACTGCTCATGATCCTAAGCATACCACCTCATCAGTGAAGCATGGTGGTGGTAGTGTCATGGTGTGGGCATGTATGGCGGCCAATGGAACTGGTTCTCTTGTATTTATTGATGATGTGACTGCTGACAAAAGCAGCAAGATGAATTCTGAAGTGTTTTGGGCAATATTCTCTGCTCACATTCAGCCAAATGCTGCAGAACTCATTGGACGGCGCTTCACAGTGCAGATGGACAATGACCCAAAGCATACTGCAAAAGCAACCAAAGAGTTTTTGAAGGGACAGAAGTGGAATGTTATGCAATGGCCAAGTCAATCACCTGACCTGAATTCCATTGAGCATGCATTTCACTTGCTGAAGACAAAACTGAAGGGAAAATGCCCCAAGAACAAGCAGGAACTGAAGACAGTTGCAGTAGAGGCCTGGCAGAGCATCACCATGGATGAAACCCAGCATCTGGTGATGTCTATGCGTTCCAGACTTCAGGCTGTGATTGACTGCAAAGGATTTGCAACCAAGTATTAAGAAGGGAAAGTTTGATTTATGATTATTATTCTGTCCCATTACCTTTGGTCCCTTAACAAGTGGGAGGCACATCTGCAAACTGCTGCAAGTCCTACACCGTTCACCTGAGTTGGATGTACATACCCTCAAATTAAAGCTGACAATCTGCAGTTAAAGCACATTGTGTTTGTTTCATTCCAACTCCATTGTGGTGGTGTATAGAGCCAAAGATGTTAGAATTGTGTCGATGTCCCAATATTTCTGGACCTGACTGTATATTTATTGAAAATTCAAAGAAAAACAATAAAAAAAAAACAATAGAAACGCTGACAGGTGACAAGTACATGACCGTAAACCTTTGCAAGGGAGGAATTTAGGAGTTATGCTTAGTGTTGAAAAATATTTCCACAGGCTGTAATAGGCTGAGAGACATGAGTAGTTTCCTGGTCTATGCAGAACTCACTGCAGGAACCACCTGACGTTACTCACTGCTGGAGCTTCACACGTTTTATGCTTTCATATTTTTTTTATGAAGAATATTTGTTTGGTTTTATATATTTTAATATATTTACCGAAACACTCTACTCACCCTGGCCACTTTAGTGTTATAAAGTGGCCAGGATGTGAGGAGTGCCCTCCCCCCCAGCACCGCTGATGTGGTAAAATCACTGAGTGAATTGGGGGAGTTTCCTCCATCAAGCGTCACCAGCAGCAGGGATTTTGAATTTCCCTGTTGCCGGTCACCAGATCAGTCACTAGTGACCTCAGAACACTGAGAGCATGCCAATGACACCCTCTGACACCTTCGGCGATAGCGTGCGATCTCAGAGAGGCAGAGATGGATCGGACCTGTGCATGCACGTGTAGCTCCAACCTATCGTTCTGCGCAGCTGATACGGAATAGGCGTGATTGGAAGCCCCTGTGGAGGAGATAGGAGGCTCCTTTGAATCTCCAGATTGGTGGCAGCTAGAGGGTCATGTATGTTATCATTGGAAAGGCCAGAGCATGGCCTTTTCAATGATACCAAATACGATCAGGTTATGTATAAATATAAAATAAATATGTACACTGTATTTTTTTATTTATTAATGCAGAACTATTGTTCACTTCTCAATTCAGTTTTAGCTAAAATCGTGTAATTTCTCCAAAAAATACAGTAATGGGTTCCCATTTCTAATTAGTTTTTTTCACAAGAGTGCCTCATAGAATATATAATCGCAAAGGCTTTGATGATAAAATGTGATTTTTTTTTTTAACATGCTGTAGAGTGATATCTGAATGGAAATTCTCATTTGTTTTACATTTTTTGTTATAGCATTCTGACAGAGCATGACATAAACAGAATCTGCAGAGTCTGCCGTAAAAAATTATATTGAATTTGTCTGGGTCCTACAAACGTGACTTCAAATCGTGTTTAAACATGATGAGCGCAAAACAGTAAAAGTGAGCTCAGCACACAGGGGTGAAATGGCTCAGCAGTGAAGGGGTTTATAAATTATCTAGACCAGGCCTCAAAATTTCCACTCGCCTGCTGGCATTTGGCGAGTGGAAATTAAGTGAGAGCGAGTGGGAATGCAGACGCAGGCAGCATGATAAATTATTTTGTGCTGCCTGAGCTGCATATTCTAGCGGCGCCATGCTTTTTTGTTTTTAGGCCCTCTTGCCCGGCCGGGGAAATTCAAGATGGCAGCCTGCCCCTTCTGACATCAGAGAGGGTGTGCAGGACGTCTGCCATCTATGACTGCCCTGTCCTGGCGGTTCTCATCTGGTCCCTTGCTCTTCTCACACTGGGGTCTGGTGTCTGGGTATACATGTATCTGGGGTCTGATGTGTCTAGGTATGCCTGTATCTGGGGTCTGATGTGTCTGGGTATGCCTGTATCTGGGGTCTGATTTCTGGCTATGCCTGTATCTGGGGTCTGTTGTGTCTAGGTATGCCTGTATCTGGGGTCTGATGTGTCTAGGTATGCCTGTATCTGGGGTCTGATGTGTCTAGGTATGCCTTATCTGGGGTCTGATTTCTGGGTATGCATGTATCTGGGGTCTGCTGTGTCTGGGTATACATGTATCTGGAGTGATTGTGAAGTTGAAAAAATGCACTAAGTTTATTAAAAGCTGAGCAGTTACACTTAATATTTTGTTTGCATCTCCATTGATGTAAAGCACTTATATTCCTTTAAGTTTACATTGGTTTATGTTAATGTTGTTAATTATGTTTGTAACTATTCTGAATAAAACATTTAAAAGTTTAATTTCATAAGATAATTTGAGGGTGTGTTTGGGGGTGGAGTTAAGGGCATGATAGGGGGTAGGTGGGGCAAATGGTGGCGACTAACTCTTATGGCCTGGCTAGCAGCTCGGGACTTGAAATTTTGAGCCCTTATCTAAACTACAGTTTCGCGCTGCGTTCGTTTTCAGTTAGTGAGAGGTGTCTCCCTATGTCAGTGTGTAACACGGTATAACCCGTATACTTCTTAACACGTACTGGGACCCGTCCAACTCACTTTCATCAAGCAATTTACGTTTTTCTTGTCGTACTGACAAACTGGCATTGCCGATTAACTCAGCTGCTCCGGGTCTTGTGCCAGAATCATACAGCTGCATGAAGAAGACTAACAACTGTTGTCGGTTTACGGAAAATATATGCGAAGCATACTCATCGGAGAGATGTATTTGCTCCGTATCATCGCGTTCAGTTCAGAATTTGCAAAAATGTTATTGAAGCCAAAAAATGTTCCACTGCAACCTCATACAACCTAACAAACTGCTAATCCACAATCCAGTTACACCTCTAACACACATATTCTACCTAAAGCTACCTGCCCTGTTTGCATACCTGGGTGTCAACCAGGGTTGTGATATATCAGGGCGCAGGTACATCAAAATTACGCTGAGAACTAGTCTAGGCAAGCTTGGGTGGAACTATGGTGGAAAGAATGATAAAAGCTATGGAGAGCACTGGTATCAGTTCCCTAAATAGTGAATTTACAGCAGTTTTGCCGTACTTTTGTAACAATTGCTACGTTGACCCAACACACAGACAGCAGACACAAGAACACCACACAAGAACAGAAAACCCTGAACTAGAGCCAGTCCTTAGAATGGCCAGAGCTATTACTTAGTGCAGTGGTTGGGAACCATTGACCTAGAGAATTGGTGACAATACAAGACAATGTCAGGAATACACAAAAATACACAACCATGATAAAACATAACCCAAGGTCAAGAAGCAGAGAACAGCGGATAGCCAGGGAACAAGCCAAAGGTCTGGTACACAGTAAACTCACCATAATACGAATAGAAAGTGATGAGGGGCGAGGAAAACATGACTGGTCACAGAACAGAGTGAGCCAGGACATTATATTGGATCAGAAACACATTCATTGTTTGGCTTCAGCTTTGATTGCAAAATGTGCATGAATGTTGCAGTCCACTAGAACCCCAAGGAAAGGACGAGGAGGAGTTAAGCACCGATGCAGCATCAGAAATAACCAGCATCAGCAAGTGTCCAGCATCAGAATGGCTAGACAGAATAGAATATGGCCAGAAATGGATGCTACCAAAGCCACGAGGATAGCCAGCATCAGAATGGCTAGACAGAATAGAATATGGCCAGAAATGGATGCTACCAAAGCCACGAGGATAGCCAGCCAACGATGGCTATGTTGACCCAACATGAAGACAGTAGACAGCAACACACAAGAACAGAAAACCTTGAACTTCAGGCTGACCTTAGAATGACCGGAGCCATCACTAAGAGAATAGTTGAGTGTAAAAGCCAAGGTCAGGAATACGTAAACACGGTCAGGCACGGCATGTGGATGGCGAGTAGGAGCGAGTCCAGTGTGCGGTGACACAGCGGAGACCAGATAAATAATAGCATTTATTAGAAACACAAGGGTAAAAACAAAATAGATACAGAACTGAAATAAGAAGTATATAAACAATACAGGAGAAGGGCTAGACAGGAAAGGGGCTGATACGGAACAACTAGGAATAGGGACTACTCAGAGACAGTGCGAACTTGGAGAAACTAAGCACAGGGATGAGACTGGAAGGAGACTAATCAGGAAAAGCAAAGAAGAGGAGCGAGACAGGAAAGGGGCTTAAGAGAAAATAAACTGAACAGCAAGAATTACTATGAAGAGGGGCAAGGCAGGAATAACTAAATACTGGCTAGCAAAGGAAAACCAAGAACATGAGCATGACAGGAATACTAAACAGAGGATAAAGGGCAAATACAAAATACAGGGAAAAACAGAACTAAGGCAAAACAGAAGGGGTTAAATTACAGGAACAATAGGGTTTGCAGGAATTTGCAGATATCGTGGTCAGAACAAAGCTTAAAGGTCATGTAGGCGGCTGGCATAGGTTAGTCAAAGTCCATAGCAGAAAGTCAGTACACTGTAATCCAAGTTGGTAACAAAATAGGAGAGTCCAGAGAATGGTCAAAGTCCACAGTCTAAGGTCGGCACATGGATAAAGCAAACAGATCTTTGCAGCAGGAGCTCACAGGTGAGTATAGGAGAAACCAGGAACACGTCCATACATCACGGAGACTTCTAGGAATGATCCAAGTCAGACACAATGCAGAAGCATAGGTTCTTGGAAGTAGCTTCTATTTATGGAGGCCTCCCAGGTGGAATTGAGCCATTCCTGGTACTCTGTGGAATCCAGGGAAAGTCCAGACTTTAACCCAGGAACCTGGATGCAGCAACAAGGTTTAAATGCCAAAAAGTGAATTCACATGAAAGGGGATTTGCTGGACCTAGGCCAGTGTATAAAGGCAAATACTTACATCACCAGTGGCCACAAGGAGTGTGAGTCTCACAAACGCACAACCATGATATAACATAAGCCAAGGACAATGTGCGGAGAAGAACAAGAATGGATAGTTAGTCAGGGAGAAAACCAATGATCTGGTACATGGTAAGTTCACCATAATACAAAAGGATTGCATTGAGGGGCGAATAAACTATGACAGGGCACAGAACTGAGCGAGACAGGATGTTATAGAGGAACAGAAGCCCATTCATTGGCTGGTGTCGTTTTTAACTGCAAAATCTGTATGAATGATACTGACTGCTAGACCCACGAGGAAAGAACATGGCGGAATGATGCAGTGGAAAGTGAATGGAGTCATTTATGGAAATTTGTTTTGATGCATAGTGAAGACCAGCGTAGCAGCAGAAGAGGCAGTTTGCAGCATCGAGTGAGTATATCTTGTTATGTATTACTTATAATTATAACCAATACACAATCAAATCGATGTGCATGTAAGTGGTTGAGAGGAAGAGGGTTAAAGGCATTATGGCACAGTAACATTCTTGTTTCGCAGAGTTGCACGGAGCACGTGGCGATTTGCGATCAAAGAACAGGACACATTTGATTTGAAAAGAACAACTGATGTTGAGGAATGACAATTATGCAAGACAGGATGCCAAGAGGGATGTTAAAAGCCGTTAAACAGTAACAGGAGACAAGCTCAGTTAGTGCAGGGCTCTGTGAGAACCGCAATCTACAAGTTTTATTCTGCATGCGGTTACGGATGTTAAAATGGTTGATTGTTTATCCCTGAGTGCAAACTCAGCACCCTGCAAACATGCACCCGTTTAATGTGACGTGCAAGCATAAACTAATACACATAAACACTATGATACCTGTAAACAAGCACCCATTTAATGTGACGTGCAAGCATAAACTAACACACATAAACAGTATGATACCTGCAAACAAGCACCCGTTTAATGTGACGTGCAAGCATATACTAATACACATAAACACTATGGTACCTGCAAACAATACATTTGGAAGGGTGGGTACGGTGTAAGGGGGTTAGGTTGGCATAACTTAGGGCCCTTTGAGCGGGTAGAGTTAGTAAGTCCAGAAACGTGGAGCTGTATCCCCTTGTACGCTCTCCTTCTGTGTGTCATGATTGGCTTGGCTAGGACTAAGTCGTGACAAACTGGCTGGCAGCTGGTGGGATATCTAGAGTTTTAGTGCCAGTGATTGCCCGGAGGGTAAATCGTAGTACTAAAGAAATTACATTTTTTGTGTGTAATTTTGCAAGACAGTACTCGGTGTCAAATCACAGAGATACGGTGCAAAAAACGTTTTGTCCTTTCCCTTTCTGTTTTATTTCTCTATTCCTGAAATAATGGATGCCTACAAGAAACAGTCTAAAGAGGCTCTGGAGATGTTGTGTCAATCTAGAAAGATAGAGCTGCATGGCAAGAACAAAGAACAGCTTATCAGAGATCTGCTGGAGGCTGATGGACGCCAAGCAGAACAGGATGCTGCCACAGCAGGGGTTACTGTGGAGGCTGTTAACCCTGTAAGTGCCAAGGACTCTAAGATGGAAATGGCCCTTAGACTCCTGGGAAGTGATGACCCCAGCTGAGACTGCAGCTAATTCTCCAGCATCAAATTGTGGCACGAGGGGCTGCAGAGAGAGAGAGAAAGAAAGGCAGCATGAACTGGAACTGTGGCACCTGGAGAGGGCCAGTTCTTCAAACCAGAGCAGCAATGGTGGAGAACCAAACGCCAACAGACCCCGGCCAGAGCATTTCCCCATGCTCGAGAAAGACACTAACCTGGTTGTGTTCCTGAGAGGGTTTGAGAAGGTGTGTCGCCAGTACCAGCTGCCAAAGGGGCAGTGGGGGCAGTATTTAACCCCACGCTTGAAAGGAAAGGCCCTGGATGTGTTTGCTTTCCTTCCAGAGGAAAGTGGCAAGGACTATGACACCATAAAGAAGGCACTGCTCAAAAGTTTTAATATATCCCCTGAATTTTATCGTAAAAAGTTCAGGAGCATGCAGCAAGGAACATCGGACAGCTGCACAGAATATGCTGAGCAGCTCAGAACCACATTCCGGCAATGGACTGGGGGCATGCAAGTCACCACCTACGAGGCCCTGGAGGACCTAATGATTCTGGAGCAGTTCCTGCAAACCAGGAGTCCTGAGGCCAGAGAGTGGATTCTGGACAGAAAGCCTAAAGGTACAGCAGAGGCAACGGATCTGGCCAGCGACTGTATGAACAACAGAGCGCCTCCAGCATGACGCCTGCCTACACCAGCTGGAACTACCACCTGGAAAGAAGGAACTACACCTACACCGGTTGTCAAGTCAGTGGGGAAACCAATGACTACATCGTCCACCAGCCAAGGAGCAGCGGACGCATTGAGCCAAGGAGATTCCCGCAGGTGCTTCGATGTAATCGTTTGGGGCACCTGAGTGCTACTTGTCCCACCAAGAAGCAGTGGGCAGAAGGAGGTGGAAAAGCCTCTGGAAGTCCAACGCCAATCCTTTGTGTGTCTGGATCAGTGGATCAAGGTAGCGACAACCTGCAGAGTGTTACTGTGGGTGACCATGGGACTATCGGTCTCCGGGATACTGGTGCATCATGTACCCTAGTGCGACCTGAAATAGTCGGTCTAGAAGATATTATTCCAGGAAAGGCTATGGCCATCAATGGAGTTGGTGGGGTTCGCCCAACGGTGCCCATGGCACGGGTGTACCAAGTGTAACAGATCTCTGTGCCCGGACAGGGTCACATCTGCCAAATGCTGCTTCCTCGCTGGACACCCAGTTTCTCCTCGTGACTCTCACACCTTTCTCTTGTACCTCAGCCGCAACTTAAAGCCCGGTGTATATAGAGAACCTGGCTAGCACCCCCAGAGATAAGCCGAAGCTGTAGACCTGGAGCCTTTCCTTGGCACAGCGGGCAGAAGATTCCTGGTACCCCAAATCATGAGCCATGATTTCAAGCTTGGTCAGAATATAACTGACTGTTTATTCACAGAGAGGACAGATAGAGTCTAGGGATGAGCTGTTCGGTTCGATCGGTTCGGAGTTCGATTCGAACATCGCCTGTTCGCGAACTACGAACACTTCCACATGTTCGCCACATGTTCGCCCACAATGGACCACAATGCACTTTCCACTGGCCTGAAGCTTGTAATTGGCTACAGCCTTGCACCTGACCACAGGTCAAGACTATGCCAATCACGGCTCAGAGTCCTGATTGAGCAAATTTTGCCCAATCATGGGCTCACAGAGCTAAGTCCTGCAGCACACTATATAAGGCTTCACACAGCCTTCAGCACGTGTTTGAGAGGAGATTGTTCTTGTGTTAGTGTGTGTTGTTAGTGTGTGTTCTCACTGCCAGTCTACCACCAGCTACTGGGGGGGGGGTCTCATTTCTACAATATTTCTGGGAATTGTTCTAATCTGTGTGTTCTTACTGCCACCCAGTATTTTGGGGGGTCAGTAATTTCTACAAAATATTTGGGAATTGTTATAATCCATGTGTTCTCACTGCCACCCAGTATTTTGGGGGTCAGTAATTTCTACAAAATATTTGGGAATTGTTATAACCCGTGTGTTCTCACTGCCACCCAGTATTTTGGGGGGTCAGTAATTTCTACAAAATATTTGGGAATTGTTCTAATCCGTGTGTTCTCACTGCCACCCAGTATTTTGAAGGGTCAGTAATTTCTACAAAATATCTGGGAATTGTGGTAATCTGTGTCTTGTCACTGCCACCCATCAGGGGGTCTCACTGATTTATAGGAGGTTTCTGGGAATTGTAATCTGTGTCTTCTCACTGACTGTCAGCTATCAGGAGGTCTCACTGAGTTATACCAGAGTTCTGGAAATCTTTAATCTTTATACCAGAGTTGAATCAGAGTTCTGCAGCATATCTCCAATTTTTATAACAGAGTTGAATCAGAGTTCTGTATATACTTAATCTATATATCACTCACCATGTCAGAAAGACCAAAAAGGACAGGCAGACGCTCCCAGACACAGATAAGAGGGCAAGCAGCTTCTGTGTCGGGAAGCTGTGCCTCTGGTCGTCGTGGACGTGGTGCATCCTCTGCAGGGGCACGCTTGTCCTTTCTAACTGGTGCTGGCCGTCTTATGCAGCAGCAGCATACAGAGGATTTGGTGGATTGGCTAACCAGGCCATCCTCATCCTCTGAGTCCTCTGCCAGCCAGGCTTGTAGTGCTTTACAGTCCACCTCTAATGCAGCCTCCATGTCCACAGCTACTCCTGCCGTAGCCTCACTATCACACACGGAGGAGTCAGCTGAATTGTTTGACTACAATGACAGTGACATGCTGCTTGAGGATGTGCAGCAACTACAGTGCTCTTATTCAATCTCTGAGGTTGAGGAAGGGAATATAATCAACCTAGAGGAAGGAGGTGCCAGTGACACACAAATAACTGGCACTCATGTTGCCCCAGCAGCTGCAGCATACTGCCAGGTTGTCTCCAGTGACGTGGAGATAGGGGGTGATGACAATGATGATGAGGTCACTGACTCCACCTGGGTGCCTGATCGAACAGAGGAGTCAAGTGAGGAGGAGGAGGAGGCACAACAAACACGAGGCACAACGTCCTCTATGACCAACCGTAGCACTAGCCAGTCCAAGGCATCAGATGTCAGAGCTGCTCAGGTGCAGAGTGCTGTTGTCTCAAAGCCCACATCCAGGAACTCTGCTGTCTGGGATTTCTTTAAGAAATGTGCAGCAGACCCCACTGTTACTATTTGTAATCTATGTAAGATTAGGCTCAAGAGTGGGAAAGACACCGGACGCTTGGGTACCATGTGCTTGAGGTGACATATGACCACCTGCCATGCATCCCGTTGGTGCAAAACTTTGTGTAGGTCCTCCTCACCTGTCTCTACCCCCACTATATTTCCTGCCATGTCATTGACTCCAACCTCCACTAAGAGGGATGATGCTACAGTAATGGATGTACCAGGTCCTTCCTCACAATGTGACAGCATCCCATCAGCTGAAGATTTACGCAGTCAGATTACGTTGCCCCAGCTGCTGCAGCGTAAGAAAAAATATAGTCCCAACCATCCCCAAGCACAGCATCTAAATGCCAGCTTAGCAAAATTACACGCATTGCAGCTGCTGCCTTTCCAGCTGGTGGACTCTGCTCCCTTCTGTGAATTTGCTGAATGTGCTGTACCACAGTGGCATGTTCCAAAACGCCATTACTTTATTGTTCCCATTTCAATTAGAATGTGAACAATAATGCTGCTCTAACGATTTTTGTATGCGGTGCGTTTGTTAAAAAAAGTGACATTTTCCCCCAAAAAAATGTAACAAGATCCCATTTCAATTTTTTTTAACAAACGCACCCCATACAAAATATAACCGCAAACGATCGCATGTTAAAATGTGAAAAAAACACTTTACACATAATAAATTATTGAAAATTCAAATTTTATTGCATTTTTGTTATAATATACAGACATGACATAACGTATACATATAATAATGACATATTATGAATCTACCAAGTCTGCCGGAAAGAACAATATATAATATGTCTTGGTCATATATCAAAATATGGCTACAAAACGTGGTTAAACATGATGAGCGAAAGCGGTAAAAATGACCTCAGCACAGAGGTGTGAAAAGCCTCAGTAGCGAAAGGGTTAAATGCAGCATATTAGGATGTTTTAGGGAAATTAATTCTCAAATCTCAATCAGAAGCAGACACCACCCACCCTCAGTATGGTGTACAATGTATCAAATTGATTACCAGACTAAAAACACCTGGTGTTATGCCCGTTTGTGAACAGAGGTCATTTAAAGTTGATAATCTTTCCACGTACACATTAGTTTTTAATTCAATATCTAATAAACCGTTGCTTATAATATTCCGCAGTAAAGAGTTTCTTTATTTCCAGATTTTTTTGTATTTTTTTAAGCATTTTCTATACTTTTTTCAAAATTTCTTTTTTTTTTTTCGAACTCGAACCGAACACACCCAAAAAGTTCGAAATTTGCGAACTTTCGAACTGCCAAAGTTCGGGTCGAGCTCCGAACCGTCCGAACCCGAACAGCTCATCCCTACTCTTTATATAGAAAAGACAGAGAAGGTAGGAAAGGAGGAGGAGTGGCCCTGTATGTGAAAAACATAAAAACGAATCAAATAAAAGTGAGCGAGGTGAACATAGAGTCAGTTTGGGTTACGCTAACATTTGGCATTCATACAGTAGCTTGTGTAGGTGTGATCTATAGACCCCCTGGACAAGTAGAAGAGCTAGATAATCTGCTGTTTGAGGAAATAGCCAAAATGGCAATGAAGGGGGGGCGAGAAGGGGGGATTATCTCTAACACAAGTAGTTGAGGAGCCGACCCGTTAAGAGGCCATATTGGATTTAATACTCACAAATGGAGGTTTGGTATCGGACGTTGTTGTAGGTGAAAATTTGGGATCTAGTGATCACCAGTCAGTGTGGTTTAATATAAGAACAGGGATGGAGCCGCACCACACAAAAACAAAAGTTTTAGACTTTAAAAAAAAACGATTTTTCTAAAATGAGATTTTGTGTGAAGGAGTCATTATCAGACTGGAGGAGTTTAAAGGGAGTCCAGGAGAAATGGGATTATTTAAAGGAAGCATTATTGAAGGCCACAGGCATTTGCATTCGGCTTGTTAGCAAAAACAAAAAAGGGAAGAAACCACTGTGGTACTCTGCAGAAGTGGCCAAAATAGTGAAGAACAAAAAGACAGCATTCAATAATTATAAAAAAACTCAGAGTGAAGAAGATAGGCAAACCTATAAGATTAGGCAGAAAGAGGCAAAGCAATTCATAAGAGCTTCCAAAGCACACGCAGAAGAGAAAATAGCTCAGTCAGTAAAAAAGGGGGACAAAACATTTTTTAGATACATAAACGAGAAAAGAAAAGTAAAACAAGGATTAGTTCGATTAAAAACAAAGGAAGGAAGGTATGTAGAAGAGGATAAAAGTCTCGCTGACTGCCTCAATGAATATTTTTGTTCAGTCTTTGCAGAAGAAAAGGAAGGAAAGGGACCTCAGTTAGGAGGAAACACTAACGAGACAATTACATATCAGTTTACAGAGGAGGAGGTTCTACAGAAGCTGTCTAAAGTAAAGACAAATAAGTCAATGGGGCCTGATGGGATCCACCCTAAATTATTAAAAGAGCTCAGTGATGTAATAGCAAAACCGTTAACAGATTTATTTAACCAATCCTTGCTAACGTGAGTCGTCCCAGAAGACTGGAAATTAGCAAATGTTGTGCCCATTTACAAGAAGGGTAGTAGGGAGGAATCGGGAATCTATAGACCAGTTAGTCTTACGTCAGTAGTGGGGAAATTAATGGAAACCATGTTAAAGGAAAGGATTGTTGAACATCTAAAAACACATAGATTACAGGATCAGAAACAACATGGGTTTACCTCAGGGAGATCATGCCAAACTAATCTTATTGATTTTTTTGATTGGGTGACACAAATAATAGACACAGGTGGTGCAGTAGACATTGCTTATTTAGATTTCAGTAAGGCTTTTGATACTGTTCCGCATAGAAGGCTTATCAATAAATTGCAATCTTTGAGCTTGGATTCCAATATTGTTGAATGGATTAGGCAGTGGCTGAGTGACAGGCAACAGAGGGTTGTGGTAAATGGAGTTTATTCGGCGCAAAGGTCTTGTTACCAGTGGGGTACCTCAGGGGTCAGTACTTGGACCCATTCTCTTTAATATTTTTATTAGTGATATTGCAGAAGGTATTAATGGAAAAGTATGTCTTTTTGCTGATGTCACAAAGATTTGCAACAGGGTTGACGTTCCTGGAGGGATCAGCCAAATGACAAATGATTTAGGTAAACTAAAAAAATGGTCGGAGCTGTGGCAATTGAGTTTTAATGTGGATAAGTGCAAGATAATGCAACTGGGACGTAAAAACCCAAGGGCTCAATATAGAATATTTGATACAGTCCTAACCTCAACATCTGAGGAAAGGGATTTAGGGGTTATTATTTCAGAGGATCTAAGGGTAAGTAGTCAATGTAATAGAGCAGCAGGAAATGCTAGCAGAATGCTTGGTTGTGTAGGGAGAGGTATTAGCAGTAGGAAAAGGGAAGTGCTCATGCCACTGCACAGAGCACTGGTGAGACCTCACTTGGAGTACTGTGTGCAGTACTGGAGACCGTATCTCCAGAAGGATATAGACATTTTAGAGAGAGTTCAGAGAAGGGCTACTAAAATGGTGTACGGCTTGAAGGAGAAAAGTTACCAGGAAAGGCTTAATGATCTTAACATGTACAGCTTGGAAAAAAGACGAGACAGAGGTGATATGATAGAAACATTTAAATACGTAAAGGGAATCCACAAGGTAGAGGAAGGGAGTGTCAGGCTCGCGCCACGAAGGAGCCATGGCACAGCCTCTGTGTTGTGATATATAATCCCAAGCGCTGGGGATAAGCAGGCACACAGACACTGGAGGCAGTATATGTACAATAAGGCTGTATTGCAGAATGGTTCACAGCAAGCAGTCCAGCACAGCACAAACGGTAACACAGAAAATAGGCAAGTGGATGGTGGACCACGTAGTCTCTCTCCAGATCCGCTTGAGGAGAAGCAGGAGCCTTTAGGCAAATGTACCTTGATAGAAGGTTGGTCTCCTTGGAGAGAGCTGGAGGGCTGGAAGCCACTAGAGTGTCTCTGAACCCACTGGATAGTGGGCCACGCAGTGGATCTTCCAGCAAGCAGGACCCAGGTAATGCAGACACAGCAAGGATGCACAGCAGAGCAAAATAATCTGGAGACATACAATGACAAGAGGGAGCTCTCAAGACCTCTGGACACAGGAAGGGAAAAACACAAAATGAAAGAGCAAAGGGGAGGAGGGTGTGGTCTGGTTATATGCAGAATCCTCAGGTTCAGACATAGGAGTTAACCCTTAGGTGGGGAGCAGGTATAGAGAGCAAGTGACCCAGGCTGACCACAGCAGACTCTCAGGGCTGAGGCATGACAGGGAGTATATTTAAACGGAAACAAAGTAGCAAAACAAGAGGACATAGTCTTAGATTAGAGGGGTAAAGGTTTAAAAGTAACATCAGGAAGCATTATTTTACTGAGAGGGTGGTGGATACATGGAACAGCCTTCCAGTAGAAGTGGTAGAGGCCAAAACAGTAATTGAATTTAAGCAAGCATGGGATAGGCATAAGGCTATCCTAAACAAAAGATAAATCCAGGTAAAGTATCCATGTAATTGGGCAGACTAGATGGGCCGAAAGGTTCTTATCTGCCGACATTTTTCTATGTTTCTATTTTCTGCAAGATTTTAAACGCAGAATTGGTGTTTTTTTTTCTTCTGGCCGGAGTTTGCATAGCAAAAGGCCACTGGTTTACAACCCTTATCTGATCTGCTCTCTGGAGCTGAAGGGAAACTTGATCCGGGAACCAAATGGTTGGGAAAGAGGGTGAGAGGCCAGCTTTTTGTACAGCAGGCTCACCAAAACCCGGGGTATTTCTCCAAAATGCTGGGTTGAGTGAACATCTAAGAACTCTCTGGGACATTTGAAATCAAGGAAATACCCATGGAAGTATCTACAATTAGATTTTCTATGTAAGTTCCATTTTATTTCAAGAACTGTATTTGCACGTTTAACATATATTTTGTATGTCTTTTTTATGTGATACTGGCACTGTGTAGAGTTGTATTTTTTTATCTTCTTCCATTAAAACTGTGGTGTAGTTTAAAACCAGTACTGTCTTGATCTACATAAGTTATGCTTCGCGAGTAGAATCGCTTGGGTATCGTTACCATTGTATTTAACATTTGGGTTTTGTAATATATATACAGTATATATATATATATTAACTGTTTATGGTTGGGCTCCTGGATTGGGGTGGTATACAGCTAGTGGGGTTTCGAGAGTGCCCTATTACTTTCATGGTGGCAGTGTATACATTCAGAAGGGTGGGTACGGTGTAAGGGGGTTAGGTTGGCATAACTTGGGGCCCTTTGAGCGGGTAGAGTTAATAAGTCCAGAGGCTTGGAGCTGTATCCCCTTGTACGCTCTCCTTCCGCGCGTTACAATTGGCTTGGCTAGGACTAGGTCTTGACAGTGCAAGCATAAACTAACACACATAAACACTATGATACCTGCAAACAAGCACCCGTTTAATGTGACGTGCAAGCATAAACTAACACACATAAACACTATGATACCTGCAAACATGCATTTTTATTGGTTAAAACACCTATTATTAAAACACCCAGGATAATTCCAAAGATCCCTTTTTTTTTTTGTTTTGTAGTTTGGTGTATTTCGCCATGGCCGGTTTGCCTCTCTTCGGCGACGTTCTCTAACTTTTTCATGCGGCTTCGGTGACTCCATCGTCACCGCACTATGGGGCCCGTACGGCGAATAGTGAATTCACTGTAGTTTCGCGAAATGGAATCGCCAAAGTGCACAAAAGTGAAAAGCACAAAATATGGGGGCAATATATATATCCATGTGAACTAGGGGAAATATATATATCCATATGA
The DNA here is from genome assembly GCA_009667805.1 of Leptobrachium leishanense. NCBI lineage: Eukaryota > Metazoa > Chordata > Amphibia > Anura > Megophryidae > Leptobrachium > Leptobrachium leishanense. The sequence continues at coordinate 31,363,955 of CM019064.1, forward strand.
GCTGGGGGCAAATATATTCGCCTGTCACTGCGAACTCAACACCAGCTCTTGGCCAAAACTGGTAGAATGCCCCCCCCCCGAAACCTGTGTCTGGATCCGCCCCTGAGTGTGGCCTGAAAGAAATTGCTCAGACATTAAACAAAACAATTTCTATTGTAACAATAGGATATATTCTTGTTATACTAATCTGATTTCCCCTCTAATAAAAATGCCAGGAATTCTGCCCAGTGGTGGGTAAGACTTCCACCTTGAAGAGTTGTCAGAGCAGTCGGAAAGGCTCTCAGGCGGACGGGGAGGCAGACTACTGTCAACATGGCAACTTAAGCTTAAGCATGGGTAGTCATGGTAGCTTCAGTGTTCCTTAAATGAAGAAGACAAATGGCCCTCTTGGTCACCAATGACGAGACTTAGAGTAGCAGGTCTAATGTCTGGGGACCAATGTGGACTGGTTAAGACTAGGGATGAGCTGTTCGGGTTCGAACGGTTCGGGGTTCGACCCGAACTTAGCCTGTTCGAGCAGATCGCGAACACCGAACATTTCCGGGTGTTCGCTGCATGTTCGAGCACAATGGACCACAATCCATTTCCCCACTGTGCCTGAAACTCGTAATTGGCTACAGCCTTGCACCTGACCACAGGTCTGGTGCAAGACTGGTTGAACACTATGCCAATCACTGCTCAGAGTCCTGATTGGACAAATTTTGCCCAATCATGGGCTCACAGAGCTAAGTCCCGCAGCACACTATATAAGGTTTCCACGCAGCGCTTCTGCACGCATTTCAGAGGAGATTTCAAAGGAGATAGTTGTGTGTGTTGTTACTGCTGGTCTGCCACGCTACTGGGGGGGTCTGGGGGGTCTCCTTTCAACCAAATATCAGGGAATTTAGGTGATGTGTGTCTTGTCACTGTGCCAGCAAGTTTTTTGGGGGTTTACAACTTTATTTAAAACATTTGTGAATTGAGGAGATCTTCTGTGTCTCGTCACACAGCCAGCAAGTTTTTTTGGGGCTCACTAATTTCTTTAAAACACTTGTGAATTAAGGTGATCTGTGTCTCGTCACACAAACCGTACCACACTGTATTTTGGGGCTCACTAATTTCTTCAAAACACTTCTGAATTAAGTTGATCTGTGTCTCGTCACACAAACAGTACCACGCTGTATTTTGGGGCTCACTAATTTATTTAAAACATTTGTGAATTGAGGTGATCTTCTGTGTCTCGTCACACAGCCAGCAAGTTTTTTTGGGGCTCACTAATTTCTTTAAAACACTTGTGAATTAAGGTGATCTGTCTCTTGTCACTGGCTGCCGGCTATCAGTGTGTCTCACTGAGTTATACCAGAGTTATTTAAATCTTTATACCAGAGTTGAATCAGAGTTCTGTATATATTAATCTATATATCACTCACCATGTCTGAAAGAACAAAAAGGACAGGCAGACGCTCCCAGCCACAGATAAGAGGGCAAGCAGCCCCTGTGTTGGGAGGCTGTGTCTCTGGTCATGGTGGACGTGGTGCATCCTCTGCAGGGGCACGCTTGTCCTTTCTAACTGGTGCTGGCCGTTTTAAGCAGCAGCAACATACAGAGGACTTGGTGGATTGGCTAACCAGGCCATCCTCATCCTCCGAGTCCTCTGCCAGCCAGGCTTCTAGTGCTTTACAGTCCACCTCAGCTGCCAAAGCATCTAATGCAGCCTCCATGTCCACAGCTACTCCTGCCGTAGCCTCTCTATCACACACGGAGGAGTCAGCTGAATTGTTTGACTACAATGAGAGTGACATGCTGCTTGAGGATGCGCAGCAAGTACAGTGTTCTGATTCAATCTCTGAGGTTGAGCAAGGGAGTATAATCAACCTAGAGGAAGGGGTGCTAGTGATGACACACAAATAACTGGCACTCATGTTCGCCCCAGCAGCTGCAGCATACTGCCAAGTTGGCTCCAGTGACGAGGAGATAGGGGGTGAAGATGACATTGATGATGATGAGGTCACTGACTCCACCTGGGTGCCAGATCGAACTGAGGAATCAAGTGAGGAGGAGGGGGAGGAGGAGGAGGCACAGCAAACACGAGGCACAACATCCTCTGTGACCAACCGTAGCACTAGCCAGTCCAAGGCATCACATGTCAGAGCTGCTCCGGTGCAGAGCGCTGTTGTCTCAAAGAACACATGCAGGAACTCTGTCTGGGAGTTCTTTAAGAAATGTGCAGTAGACCCCACCGTTGCTATTTGTAATCTATGTCAGAGGAGGCTGAAGCGTGGGATAAACACCGGACACTTGGGTACCACGTGCTTGAGGTGACATATGAACAAGTGCCACACATCCCATTGGCGCAAAACGTTGCGTAGGTTCTCCTCCTCCTCATCTGTCTCTACCCACACTGTACGTCCTGCCATGTCATTGCCTACAACCTCCACCGAGAGGGATGATGCTACAGTAATGGATGTACCAGCAGGTCCTTCCTCACAATGTGACATCATCCCAGTAGCTGAAGATTTACGCAGTCAGATTACGTTGCTGCAGCTGCTGCAGCGAAAGAAAAAATATAGTCCCAACCATCCCCAAGCACAGCGTTTAAATGCCAGCTTAGCAAAATTACTCGCATTGCAGCTGCTGCCATTCCAGCTGGTGGACTCTGCTCCCTTCCGTGAATTTGCTGAATGTGCTGTACCACAGTGGCAGGTTCCAAAACGTCATTACTTTTCACGCAAGGCCATTCCAGCACTATACCAGCACGTGGAAGACAATGTTATCCAGTCATTGGGAAAGGCAGTCAGCAGCAAGGTGCATGTGACTTTAGACACGTGGTCCAGCAAGCATGGACAGGGTCGTTACATTTCCTTCACGGCACACTGGGTAACTCTGATTGCAGCTGGGAGGGATCCAAGACGGGGTTCTGCGCTGGAGCTTGTTCATCCACCACGCCTCCAGAAAGCTGCTTGTATGAGGTCTGTCTGCTCCACCACCACCACCTCTCCCTCTTCCTCCTCCTCCTCCTTCTCTGGCGAAGTGGCAGTTAAACCGACGCCTGACAGGGTCTACGCAATGGCCCAAGCAAAAATATGCCATACTGTGCTTGAGCTGGTTTGTTTAGGGGACAGGAGTCACACCGTGCCAGAAATTCTGTCAGCTCTGCAGGGGCAGGTGCAGAGATGGTTAACACTACGCCAGCTTGAGCTGGGAATGATCGTCTCCGATAATGGCAGCAACCTTCTCTCCGCCCTACGCAAGGGTAAATTGACGCATGTACCATGCCTAGCACACGTCCTAAATCTGTTGGTACAGCGTTTCCTAACCAAGTACCCAGGGCTGCCAGAGCTTCTCATCCAGGCCAGAAAAGTCTGCAGCCACTTCAGATGGTCATTCCCAGCAAGCGTTCGCCTGGCAGAAATTCAAAGCGAATTCCACCTTCCCACAAACCGTCTGATCTGTGACATGCCCACCAGGTGGAACTCGACATTAGCAATGCTGCAGCGTCTGCACAAGCAGCAGAGGGCCATCAACGAGTACCTGTGTGAGTATGGCACAAGGACAAGTTCAGGTCAACTTGTTTTTTCCCCCCCCCGCAGTGGCTGATGATCAAGGATGCATGCACTGTACTGTCACCATTTGAGGAGGCAACAAGGATGGTGAGCAGGGACAGTGCATGCATCAGTGACACAATTCCTGTAGTGTTCCTGCTGGAGCACACTCTGCAGGGAATTATAGATGTGGCTCTAGAGGCAGAGCAGCGGGAAGAAGAGGAGGCCTTCCCTAGCTCTCAAGGCCCCAGTCTTTCCGCAGACAGCATTCCAGCGGGTCCTACTCAGATCAGACAGGAGGAGGATGAGGAGGAGGAGGAGGAATATTTAAGTAGTGGGGGCATTGAAGGTGGGGATTCCTCAAGGGAGCGTTTTGTGTGCCCAGAAACAGAAGGGCTTGTGCGTGGCTGGGAGGAGGAATTGCACGATACGGTCATCCTCATTGACCAGGAAGACTCAGCAGCTAATGCCACCTCCAACCTATGCTGCATGGGCTCCTTAATGATGCAAAGCCTGCTAAAGGACCCCAGGATTCGTGCTATCAAGGAGAGGGATCATTACTGGTTGGCAACCCTTCTTGATCCACGATACAAGGGGAAAGTTGCAGAGCTCATCCTGCCCACACAGAGGGAGCACAGGATGACAAAACTTGAGGACGCTCTAATGCGACACTTGTGTAACACCTTTCCAGGCACTGGTAGATTACCAAGTGCTGACACACGTGCTTCTGAGGCTGCAGGTGATCAGAGGAATAGCGGTGAAGGCCAGGGCCGCTTGACTGATGCTTTTTTAAAAGTTTTTAGTCCACGACGCCCAAGGACGTCAAATGTAGGCACCCATTGCCAGCGTCTTCACCATATGGTGCAGGACTACCTAGGGGCAATAGCAGACCTGGATACCTTTCCAGCAGATGATCCACTGGCGTACTGGGTGTTGAGATTGGATCACTGGCCAGAACTTAGCCAATATGCTATGCAGCTACTAGGTTGCCCTTCATCTAGCGTGCTTTCCGAAAGGACGTTCAGTGCCGCTGGAGGTTTTGCCACAGACAAAAGAGTGCGTCTGTCCACCGACTCTGTAGACCAGCTGACATTTATAAAAATGAATCAGTCCTGGATCAGCAGCTATCAATCCCCTGATGCTGAAGTAATGGAATAGATAGGGGATGTCCTCTTCTGCATTCACAAAACCTCCAGCACTGAACTCTTCCACAATACCACAAAAGGGTTACGGTGTGAAGGCACTTGCTGCCATGAAAGGCACAATATTTGGCTGCACTGACGCCTGTGCCAGATTTATATCATTTTATTTTTTTGAACCTCAGGGTCCAACCCTGCACTCTTCCACAATACCACAGAGGGGTTACTGTATGATGATACTTGCTAACCTGGCATAAAAGGCACAATATCTCGGAGCACTGACGCCCATTAACAGATAAAAAAAACACTTTTCAATATAGGACCACATGGTCCACCCCTGCACTCCTACACAATACCACAGAGGGGTTAGGCTAGGGTCAGATGAGCGCATTTTCTACGGACTGTGCATCCGTGCAGTACGGACGTACTTACTGACTGTGACGACAAGGTAGCGGCCAGTGCCACACAGTCCGTTTTTTTCACTGATGTAGCAGGGAAAATAAATTTCAATGAAAGAACATTCTGTCCGTCAAAAATGCTGGACGTATAAATGCAGTCCGTCTGACCTTGTTGCATCACTCACACACAAAGCTATGCGTTGTGGACATGGCACACTCTGCACGTCCGTTCTAACAGTATTACGTTCTTGCCTAACCTGCATCCGTTTGCAGCGTCCGTCAGCCCCCGCACTTCTGTGCGGACTTACTTTGTGTGTGGGGCTCCATTTAACACAAATGTATGCTATCAGAGACGTACTTATGTGCGGGCAACACGGACGTTAACACTGCGTTCGTCTGACCCCAGCCTTACTGTATGATGATACTTGCTGGCCTGGTAGTCTTGCACCAAAGGCACAATATCTGGGTGCACTGACGCCCATTACCAGATCAAAAACTTTTCAATATAGCACCACATGGTCCACCCCTGCACTCTTCCACAATACCACAGAGGGGTTACTGTATGATGATACTTGATGGCCTGGCATTAAAGGCACAATATCTGGGTGCACTGATGCCCATTAACAGATAAAAAAAAAAATTCAATATAGGACCAACCACATGGTCCACCCCTGAACTCTTCCACAATACTACAGAGGGGTTACTGTATGATGATACTTGCTTGCCTGGCATTAATCGCACAATATCTGGGTGCACCGACGCCCATTACCAGATAAAAAACTTTTCAATATAGCACCACATGGTCCACCCCTGCACTCTTCCACAATACCACAGAGGGGTTACTGTATGATGATACTTGATGGCCTGGCATTAAAGGCACAATATCTGGGTGCACCGATGCCCATTAACAGATAAAAAAAAAAATTCAATATAGGACCAACCACATGGTCCACCCCTGAACTCTTCCACAATACTACAGAGGGGTTACTGTATGATGATACTTGCTTGCCTGGCATTAATCGCACAATATCTGGGTGCACCGACGCCCATTACCAGATAAAAAACTTTTCAATATAGCACCACATGGTCCACCCCTGCACTCTTCCACAATACCACAGAGGGGTTACTGTATGATGATACTTGATGGCCTGGCATTAAAGGCACAATATCTGGGTGCACCGATGCCCATTAACAGATAAAAAAAAATATTCAATATAGGACCAACCACATGGTCCACCCCTGAACTCTTCCACAATACTACAGACGGGGTTACTGTATGATGATACTTGCTTGCCTGGCATTAATCGCACAATATCTGGGTGCACCGACGCCCATTACCAGATAAAAAACTTTTCAATATAGGACCACATGGTCCACCCCTGCGCTCTTCCACAATACTACAGAGGGGTTACTGTATGATAGTACTTGCATGCCTGGCACTAAAGGCACAATATTTGGGTGCACTGCCATTAACGCCTGTATCAGATTCATATCCTCAGAGGTAGTGGCGTAACTAGAAACCTGAGGGCCCCGGTGCAAGAATCCATGAAGGGCCCCCCCAACCCCCCCAAAAAAAGATCCATATTTTTACCTTTTTTTTTCCTGCAATATAAAAAAGATAGTATTGCCCCAGCTCACATGGACATATATATTGCCCCCAGCTCACATGGACATATAGTGCCCCCAGCTCACATGGACATATAGTGCCCCCAGCTCACATGGACATATATTGCCCCCAGACCACACATGGATATATTGCCCCCAGACCACACATGGATATATTGCCCCCAGGCCACACATGGATATATTGCCCCAGCTCACACATGGATATTTTTGCCCCCAGCTCATGGAAATACTGCCCCAACACATGGATATACTGCCCCAACACATGGATATACTGCCCCAACACATGGATATACTGCCCCAGCACATGGATATACTGCCCCAACACATGGATATACTGCCCCAACACATGGATATACTGCCCCAGCACATGGATATACTGCACCAGCACATGGATATACTGCCCCAGCACATGGATATGCCCCAGCTCATGGATATACTGCCCCAGCACATGGATATGCCCAGCTCATGGATATACTGCCCCAGCACATGGATATGCCCAGCACATGGATATGCCCAGCTCAGCCCCCCAGCTCATGGATATACTGCCCCAGCTCTGCCCCCCCCAGCTCATGGATATACTGCCCCAGCTCAGCCCCCCAGCTCATGGATATACTGCCACAGCTCTGCCCCCCCAGCTCATGGATATACTGCCCCAGCTCTGCCCCCAAAGCTCATGGATATTACTGCCCCAGCTCTGCCCCCCAGCTCATGGATATACTGCCCCAGCTCTGCCCCCTGCTCATGGATATACTGCCCCAGCTCTGCCCCCCAGCTCATGTATATACTGCCCCAGCTCTGCCCCCCCAGCTCATGGATATACTGCCCCAGCACATGGATATGCCCAGCTCATGGATATACTGCCCCAGCACATGGATATGCCCAGCTCAGCCCCCCAGCTCATGGATATACTGCCCCAGCTCTGCCCCCCAGCTCATGGATATGCCCCAGCTCATGGATATACTGCCCCAGCTCTGCCCCCCAGCTCATGGATATGCCCCAGCTCATGGATATACTGAAAGCAATACAAACTTTAGCTTGTGGAGGGAGCGCAAAAGAGGATAGGTGAATATTCTGTTCACAAGTATCACAGTTGTTCTTGGATAAAATCAATTCTAGAATACAAAAAGAGACGCCTTCATTGCGTAGTATATTTTACAGTACAAGAATGGGTATATAATGGTGAATACACACTCACAAACATAGAGCCTATAGGCTCGTGGTATTTGCTTGTAAGCCTCTATGGGGGCTCCTCCCATCAGGATGGTAATGGTAGGAAGTGGTCTCTTGATGTCCAGAGATACCTCGATAAATGAGAGATATATGGCACAATACCAAAATAGAAATTGTGATAATGAAAGAACAATTTGTATTCACTCACGTGGTACTGAGCCTCCCGTTTGAGTGGCTCAGTATTTCAGCTTGTGGACCACTTCAATGGAGGGGGGTCCCACCCCTAAGATGTAAAAACTAGCACAGGCTAGTAAGTGGATATGATGGAAATCCGGATCAAATAGCAAAGAATGAAAGTAGTATTTCAAAGAAAATTTATTACAAAATAAAACAAATAAAATCAAATAGATTAACAATAAAAGGATAAAAGATAAGGAGAAAAAAAGGGTAGACCGAAACGCGTTTCTCTCGCTAGTCCTGCGAGCTTCATCGTCCGACTGATGAAGCTCGCAGGACTAGCGAGAGAAACGCGTTTCGGTCTACCCTTTTTTTCTCCTTATCTTTTATCCTTTTATTGTTAATCTATTTGATTTTTTGTTTTTTATTTTGTAATAAATTTTCTTTGAAATACTACTTTCATTCTTTGCTATTTGATCCGGATTTTCATCATATCCACTTACTAGCCTGTGCTAGTTTTTACATCTTAGGGGTGGGACCCCCTCCATTGAAGTGGTCCACAAGCTGAAATACTGAGCCACTCAAACGGGAGGCTCAGTACCACGTGAGTGAATACAAATTGTTCTTTCATTATCACAATTTCTATTTTGGTATTGTGCCATATATCTCTCATTTATCGAGGTATCTCTGGACATCAAGAGACCACTTCCTACCATTACCATCCTGATGGGAGGAGCCCCCATAGAGGCTTACAAGCAAATACCACGAGCCTATAGGCTCTATGTTTGTGAGTGTGTATTCACCATTATATACCATTCTTGTACTGTAAAATATTACTACGCAATGAAGGCGTCTCTTTTTGTATTCTAGAATTGATTTTATCCAAGAACAACTGTGATACTTGTGAACAGAATATTCACCTATCCTCTTTTGCGCTCCCTCCACAAGCTAAAGTTTGTATTGCTTTCATTTAACTTTGGTGAAGGACACACCATTGGTGAGCGGCATTACTATACAACCATATTAGCACAAACATTTTCTGAATAGACCCCTCAGCGCCAAACACATTTAGCTCCTGAAAGAGTTAATACAATCATGGATATACTGCCCCAGCTCTGCCCCCAGCTCATAGATATGCCCCAGCTCATGGATATACTGCCCCAGCTCTGCCCCCAGCTCATGGATATACTGCCCCAGCTCTGCCCCCAGCTCATGGATATACTGCCCCAGCTCTGCCCCCAGCTCATGGATATACTGCCCCAGCTCTGCCCCCCAGCTCATGGATATGCCCCAGCTCATGGATATACTGCCCCAGCTCATGGATATACTGCCCCAGCTATGCCCCCCCAGCTCATGGATATACTGCCCCAGCTCTGCCCCCCAGCTCATGGATATACTGCCCCAGATCTGCCCCCCAGCTCATGGATATGCCCCAGCTCATGGATATACTGCCCCAGATCTGCCCCCCAGCTCATGGATATGCCCCAGCTCATGGATATACTGCCCCAGATCTGCCCCCCAGCTCATGGATATACTGCCCCAGCTCTGCCCCCCAGCTCATGGATATACTGCCCCAGCTCTGCCCCCCAGCTCATGGATATACTGCCCCAGCTCTGCCCCCAGCTCATGGATATACTGCCCCAGCTCTGCCCCCCAGCTCATGGATATACTGCCCCAGCTCTGCCCCCCAGCTCATGGATATGCCCCAGCTCATGGATATACTGCCCCAGCTCTGCCCCCCAGCTCATGGATATACTGCCCCAGCTCTGCCCCCAGCTCATGGATATACTGCCCCAGCTCTGCCCCCCCCCAGCTCATGGATATACTGCCCCAGCTCTGCCCCCCAGCTCATGGATATACTGCCCCAGATCTGCCCCCCAGCTCATGGATATGCCCCAGCTCATGGATATACTGCCCCAGATCTGCCCCCCAGCTCATGGATATGCCCCAGCTCATGGATATACTGCCCCAGATCTGCCCCCCAGCTCATGGATATGCCCCAGCTCATGGATATACTGCCCCAGATCTGCCCCCCAGCTCATGGATATACTGCCCCAGCTCTGCCCCCCCCAGCTCATGGATATACTGCCCCAGCTCTGCCCCCCAGCTCATGGATATACTGCCCCAGCTCTGCCCCCCAGCTTATGGATATACTGCCCGAGCTCTGCCCCCAGCTCATGGATATACTGCCCCAGCTCTGCCCCCCAGCTCATGGATATGCCCCAGCTCATGGATATACTGCCCCAGCTCTGCCCCCAGCTCATAGATATGCCCCAGCTCATGGATATACTGCCCCAGCTCTGCCCCCAGCTCATGGATATACTGCCCCAGCTCTGCCCCCCAGCTCATGGATATACTGCCCCAGCTCTGCCCCCAGCTCATGGATATACTGCCCCAGCTCTGCCCCCCAGCTCATGGATATGCCCCAGCTCATGGATATACTGCCCCAGCTCATGGATATACTGCCCCAGCTATGCCCCCAGCTCATGGATATACTGCCCCAGCTCTGCCCCCAGCTCATGGATATACTGCCCCAGATCTGCCCCCCAGCTCATGGATATGCCCCAGCTCATGGATATACTGCCCCAGATCTGCCCCCCAGCTCATGGATATGCCCCAGCTCATGGATATACTGCCCCAGATCTGCCCCCCAGCTCATGGATATACTGCCCCAGCTCTGCCCCCCAGCTCATGGATATACTGCCCCAGCTCTGCCCCCCCCCAGCTCATGGATATACTGCCCCAGCTCTGCCCCCCCAGCTCATGGATATACTGCCCCAGCTCTGCCCCCCAGCTCATGGATATACTGCCCCAGCTCTGCCCCCCAGCTCATGGATATGCCCCAGCTCATGGATATACTGCCCCAGCTCTGCCCCCCAGCTCATGGATATACTGCCCCAGCTCTGCCCCCCAGCTCATGGATATACTGCCCCAGCTCTGCCCCCCCCAGCTCATGGATATCCTGGCCCAGCTCTGCCCCCCAGCTCATGGATATACTGCCCCAGATCTGCCCCCCAGCTCATGGATATGCCCCAGCTCATGGATATACTGCCCCAGATCTGCCCCCCAGCTCATGGATATGCCCCAGCTCATGGATATACTGCCCCAGATCTGCCCCCCAGCTCATGGATATGCCCCAGCTCATGGATATACTGCCCCAGATCTGCCCCCCAGCTCATGGATATACTGCCCCAGCTCTGCCCCCCCCAGCTCATGGATATACTGCCCCAGCTCTGCCCCCCAGCTCATGGATATACTGCCCCAGCTCTGCCCCCCAGCTCATGGATATACTGCCCCAGCTCTGCCCCCCAGCTCATGGATATACTGCCCCAGCTCTGCCCCCCAGCTCATGGATATACTGCCCCAGCTCTGCCCCCCAGCTCATGGATATACTGCCCCAGCTCTGCCCCCCAGCTCATGGATATACTGCCCCAGCTCTGCCCCCCAGCTCATGGATATACTGCCCCAGATCTGCCCCCCAGCTCATGGATATGCCCCAGCTCATGGATATACTGCCCCAGCTCTGCCCCCCAGCTCATGGATATGCCCCAGCTCATGGATATACTGCCCCAGATCTGCCCCCCAGCTCATGGATATACTGCCCCAGCTCTGCCCCCCAGCTCATGGATATACTGCCCCAGCTCTGCCCCCAGCTCATGGATATACTGCCCCAGCTCTGCCCCCCAGCTCATGGATATACTGCCCCAGCTCTGCCCCCAGCTCATGGATATACTGCCCCAGCTCTGCCCCCCAGCTCATGGATATACTGCCCCAGCTCTGCCCCCCAGCTCATGGATATACTGCCCCAGCTCTGCCCCCCAGCTCATGGATATACTGCCCCAGATCTGCCCCCCAGCTCATGGATATGCCCCAGCTCATGGATATACTGCCCCAGATCTGCCCCCAGCTCATGGATATGCCCCAGCTCATGGATATACTGCCCCAGATCTGCCCCCCAGCTCATGGATATACTGCCCCAGCTCTGCCCCCCAGCTCATGGATATACTGCCCCAGCTCTGCCCCCCAGCTCATGGATATACTGCCCCAGCTCTGCCCCCCCAGCTCATGGATATACTGCCCCAGCTCTGCCCCCCAGCTCATGGATATACTGCCCCAGCCCAGCTCTTACCTGCTCTGGGGGGCCCCAGGCCCAGGGCAGGCTCCGCCGGCGTTCTTGTCCTCCTTGGCGAGCGGCCGCTGGAAACATGCAGCTTGGCCGCTCGCCGGAAACCACCTGATCAGCGCGAGGTCTCGTGCGCTGGTCAGGTGGTTTCTCTCCCACGTGAGCGGCCAAACTGCATGTCAGCGGCCGCTCGCGTAGGGAGAGGGACGGCCAGCGCGCGGCTCCCAGATTGCGGCGCTGATTGCCGGAATCTGGCGATGGCGCTGGGCCCCCCTCCAGTGGCGGAATGCCAGGGCCTGGTCGCAACTGCGACCACTGCGACCCTGGTACTTCCGCCACTGCTCAGAGGGGTTACTGTGTGACGGCACTGTTGCCGACGCTAAAAGCCCAATTTTAAAGCACCTATTGTTACTTTCATCCAAAGCCTGCATAAGTTTCACAATAATTTAGCCAAAAAAAAACTAAACTTTTTCTGCGCGTCCTAAAATGTCTTTTCATACAGGCTGCCGCCCCAAGCAGTTGTTTATGGATAGATTAAAGGAAAAGCATTTACAGTCATATGAAACGTCATTTTTTTGTTTTTAAGTGTTTCTATACATCCTAGAAATCCGCCACTTCACGGGCAGGTTATGGGGACCTCCTAGGCACAATATTTGAAGGAATTTTTCATTTTTATTTTTAACCCTTATTTCATGGAAAACTCACTGTCCCTTTAAAACCGTTTTTTTTTTTAACTTTTTGTCCTTGTTTCCTGTCCCCCAGGGCACTACCCGGACCCCCATACACCTTTTATGGCAAATATATAGCATATATGCCCTCTTGGAGGGCACTCTAAAAAACCGAATTTTCAGCCCCATTGACTTGCATGGGGGCTCGGGTTCGGGTTCGGTCCCGAACAAATGGGAAGTTCGGGTTCGGGCTCGAACCGAACTCGGGGAGTGTTCGGCTCATCCCTAGTTAAGACCCAGAGGTCAGTGTTGTCAGGCAAAGCCTTGTGAGAGATGCAATTCCACAAGAACTCCAGGGTTTCATGGTGACCCTCCCCTACAGTAACGGGTACTTTCAGTGCACCTATTATTCGGATTACAAATTACTATCAGGTCTATTCACTAAAAGGTGAAAGTCAGGAGAATTGGCAGGAGAAGAGAACAATCTAGACCAAATAGCTGATTTGGAAAGTGAGATAAATGGGAGAAATTTTCTGGTTTGGCTAATTTGACTTAGAATTTTTCACTTCTCCTGAGTTTCACCTTTATTGAATAGACCTTGTAAATGATTTTCATAAATAAAACACCCTCATTCCCATAGCTTTGTACATAACAATGCATGCATGTACGAATGCGGTGAACATAATATTTATACTGCAATTAGCATGAAGATCATCACTCAGCTTGGATTTACGGGGCCTATTGGGAAGAAAGGCAATTTAACAGCCGTTAATTCATTCAGAGTGCTCCCGCAGGCCTGCGAAAGACATGTAATGTAAATAGGTACAGATTGTGCTTTCTGTCTTATTTTTCACTGTGCCTCCGCATGAACTTGGACAACGTTCCTGCGTTTCTGGAAAACTATCAAAGAAACGCATACTGTAACTTCAATATTTGAAAATGTTTGTAGTTCCGAGCCGAGCCAAATATGTACATATGTACTGTAATGATTGGATGGAAATCAGTAGGAATTAATATCTTTATGTTGATTAAAGATGTGAGAACTTCCATTTCCTCACCTCCCCCTGACCTGGTTTGATTCCAGACCTGGTCTGCAGCCGATTTGTCGCTGATTTGCTTAATAGATCAAAGACGAGATCCACCAGGCCTCAATGTGGTTGTGATTGTTCACCTTAAATATCCTGAGCTGCCCAGAATCCTCCTGTGTGTTTGGGAACAGAAGCATGCTAAGACCGACATGGCCAAGAACCTTGCAATAAATCTCTTCTTAAACAGAGACCCTTGAATATTTTACTACTAGGTCAAAGGACACAACTGTGACCGAACGCTCTAGTAGGACGGACACCTGCTTCCGGCTCTTGCACCTTACTGGATTGTATTCATATGGTGAAAGGGAGTCTTGCAATGAATTTATTTAGGGCTCGGGTTCTTTAGTCAATTGTAAGGTTAGTACTTTGCTATATGAGAAGTTACATTGTCCCTGTAAAGCCAGTTCAACCTAGTCCTAATGTTTGCCTTAAACTTAGGGACCTGAAGGCCCTGTCATCCTAAACCAAAGTTGTTCATCCTTGGCTCACAAGACGTTTTGGAACTAGATTTTCCACAAGGTCGTGTCGGCCCAATGAGTGGCTGAGTATCATGGGAGATGTAGACTGAAAACATCTGGATGGCCAAGACTGAGATCTGCTTTCGCAAACTAACCCAACCAAAACTATCCTCTACTCCAGGGGTCAGCAGTCTTGATCTCCAGATGTTTTGGAACTACATTTTCCATGAGGTTCAGCTAATCTATTGAGTATCTGAACATCATGAGAGATGCACTTTCAAAACACCTGGATGGCCATGGTTGCCGACTCCTGCTCATTTCCATGTCCTTCCTAAACCCAGGGATCTCTCTAAATTTACCCTAAATGTATATTCTCTCTCAGCTGTCTGCATACTTGTCACTTATTCTCCTTATTGGCAGATGACTTTACACACATGGACTGTAATGAATATTCTTGGCAAATCCTTCTCAACACCGTGTTACATGGGGGCTCTGCCACTCATGGAACAATTAGATCAGAAACACCTGTGCTACCAAGCTTAATCATCACTAAACTAAAGCTTGGTAACTGAATATAGTTATTTAAACATAAATTGCTCACAGAAACTTACCTTCTAATGTGAGATGAATGCAACCAGCCCACAAATTACAACAGCAAGTACAGCCAGGAATTACTCATACTGCTATTACTCTTAGGTGGCTTCATGTACTTTAGGAGGCCAAAAATGTCATCCCCCTCATCCCCCCTCTTTAGCTTTGGACTAGCCTCTTTACTTTACAGGGTTATTCAAAGATATCCGAATTGCTTGAGAAAGGTAACCGAACGCTGAAAATCAGCGTTCAGTTACCTTTCTTGGCCATTCGGCTATCCAGAGAGCAGGCAATTCGCCAAATCCTGGCGAATTGTCTGAACATACGGTGCCTGTTCGGTGCCTGTTCGAGGGCAGTGAAATCCCCATGAAAAAGCACTGCTTCGGCTATTCAGAGAACACAAACCAGCAGTGAAAGGTTCCCCTAATGCCCTGCCATTCGGTGGTTTAATTCGGCAGGTTTATTCAGGAGAATCCCATAGACTTCAATGTTAATGTTATTCCCGTTTTAATTCAATATCTAATAAACCGTTCATTATAATATTCTGCAGTAAAGAGTCTCTTTATTTATTGATTTTTTAGGATATTTTAAGCATTTTTCTTAATTTTTTTTTTTTTTAAAGTTTACTTATTTTTTCTGTAACAGTCCTTTTTATTATCATTCCCTGGACCTCATATGCAAATTTCAGACATTTTTGCTCTGTAGTTTCTTTGCAAACAGCGTTTCATTTTCACAGATTCACACAAACTATTTTGCTAATTTATTCACCTCCCTCGTCTGCGGTCTCAGCTGCTTCG
This sequence comes from Leptobrachium leishanense, assembly GCA_009667805.1. Classification (NCBI taxonomy): domain Eukaryota; kingdom Metazoa; phylum Chordata; class Amphibia; order Anura; family Megophryidae; genus Leptobrachium; species Leptobrachium leishanense. Next base: position 31,379,711 of record CM019064.1, read on the forward strand.
GCTGCTTCGGCTGTATTCGGCTCCTGCTCGGGCTTGGTTTTCGGCAGGTTAATCCAGAAGTTTTTGTGGCTTTTCTGCGTGCATTTGGTGGGTTTTGTGGTTAGTTTTCGTCGGGTTTGCAGCAGCCTTTCCCTGCAATTCGGGGACCCTGTGGTGCTTGCTGAATACACCGCAGGGTCACTGAAATGGGATCGGCAAAAGGAACCGAGTTGAAGAGAACAAAAAGACACCGAACGTGCGGTGGCTTTTCGAATCTCTTTGAATAACCCTGATAGCCTTGGCAGGTGAGCTTACTATCAATGGCCACATGGTGGTCATAGAACCTTCATTATTTAAATATACACTGAGATTCGAAATGGCGCACCAGTAACATTTAATTTTTTAGCTTACTGACAAAGATCTGCAAAGTTTGTTTGGATTTTACCAAATTATCTTTAAAATACTGTATTCTGAAGAAAGGACATTTCCTTTTTTTTTGCTGAGTTTACAATAGACTTTCCAAAAAAAAATCTATAAATTCATATAATGAAACATAAGTCTCCACTTAGAGGTAATTTAGAGTGTATCCTTGTCATTGTTGCCTACAAGAAGCCATGATCTTGTAATAGCATTGGCACGACAATTTGAGGTCCAATCAGAACAGCCAATGTTTTCCTGTTAGATGAGATCAGAAAAGCCTTAATGAGACTGGCAATGGCGGCACAAACCAGTGAGCATATCAGGTGCACTTCAATCCTGCTCAGTAGGAGGTATGAAGGATGCGTTGAGTTGGGTGGAAGTCATAGCATTTGATGTCCAGGATATGTGAATGTTATCAGGGTTATCCAAAGAGATTCGAAAAGTCACCGCACGTTCGGTGACTTTTCGTTCTCTTCAATTCGGTTCCTTTTGCCGATTGCATTTCGGTGACCCTGCGGTGTATTCAGCAAGCACCACAGGGTCCCCGAATTGCAGGGAAAAGCTGCCGAAAACCTGACGAAAACTAACCGAATGCACGCTGAAAACAAGCAAAAACATCTGGATTAACCTTCGAAGAAGAGCCGAACAGGAGCCGAACAGGAGCCGAACAGGAGCCGAATCACACAGAGCCGAATCACACAGAGCCGAAGCAGCTGTAACGTAGAGGAGGCAGTGAATAAATTAGAAAAACCATTTGTATGAATCTGGGAAAAAGAAACGCTGTTTGCAAAGAAACTACTGAGCGAAAATGTCTGAAATTTTCACAGGAGGTCCAGGGAATGATAATAAAGAGGGCTGTTACAAAAAAAATAAGCAAACTGAAAAAAAAATAAAAAAAAAATCGGACTTTTAATTTTTTTTTAAAAAATTCAGAAAAATGCTTAAAGTATCCTAAGAAATCTATAAATAAAGAGACTTTTTGCTGCAGAATTTTATAATGAACGGTTTATTAGATATTGAATTAAAACGGGAATATTTTTAACATTGAAGCCTATGGGATTCTCCTGAATAAATTTGCCGAATTAAACCACCGAATGGCAGGGCATTAGGGGAACCTTTCACTGCTGGTTTGTGTTCTCTGAATAGCCGAAGCAGTGCTTTTTGATGGGGATTTCACTGCCCTCGAACAGGGACCGAACAGGCACCGTATGTGCAGGCAATTCGACAGGATTTGGCGAATTGCCTGCTCTCTGAATAGCCGAATGGTCAGGAAAGGTAACCGAACCCTGATTTTCAGCGTTCGGTTACCTTTCTCAAGCAATTCGAATCTCTTTGGATAACCCTGTGTATGTCTTGGTAATAACCGTGTTAGAAGCCATTGGTCCTGTTGTTGACATAACCTGAAAAAAGTTGTGATAGGGGACAAAAGTTGTAGCTTAACCCCTTGACTCTGGGGCGTGTAATGCTGTCCTGGCAGCAGGTGGGTCTGTAGACCAAGGGACAAAGTTCAAAAATGAAGAGCCGGACACCATGGTTCCAAAAGTGAGAAGCTGTTTCTACAGAGCAACATTTCGGCTCCTGCAGGGGCCTTTGTCAATCATAGACAACTTATCACTTTTGGTACCATGGTTTGATTGGCTCATCACTTTTGCATTTTGTTGCTACTGGGCTGGCTGCCTGAATTGCCTGGAACCCATGGAGTAGCCTTTTTTGTGGAAGGATAAACAAAGTGTGCTGTATCAAACATAGATTTCCAATGCACACCGAGGGATGGCATAGCATGCCTCAAGGCTCTACAACAACTCCCCCGACCTTTCTATCTTCACTGCGGCCGATCGCCACAATTGGCTGCAGCCAGGCTGCTCGAGTTCAGGCAGTATCATCTGCAGCCAACTGCGGCGATCAGCCGCAGGGAAGGGAGGCAGGCCTAGGGAGTTGCCGGAGAACCCCGAGGCGTTCTATACTGCCCCGTGGCGGTCATGCTCACCTGCCTCCCAGCGCTGCCCCGGTGTTAAGGAATTAATAGGGAAAGTTTGACAATGGAAAAATCAGTTGAGGTGCGCCAGAACCGACTGTCGGATTAGGCCTGTATCTAGATAAAAGAGGGCCTACCATCGCTTGGAGATGTTGAAAGTGAAACTAAATTAGATAAGGGAGAGATGGGAATGGCGTCAAAAATGGGCGCCTTGATGAAAGGGGGAGCTGTGACCGTTGATAAGGCTTGTAAGCCTCTTCCACAATATCAGACTTCTGCCTTACTATATATGAAAGCCAAAAACTTAACCAGATCTACCCCCCCCCCTCAAATAATGGTGAGAACTGCTCAACTCTCAGTCATTGCAAAAATTAGTTTCATCTCTCTCATTTTCTGGTCCTTGATAGACCTCTCAGTCTGAGGTGCAGAGGTTCTAGGTCTAGCAAACTGCCTTCATAAATCTGCTCTACTGATGCGATTCCTCCAGAACGTGACGTCTACATACTACGGGGCAGCACCTTTCATGTGATGCCCATCAGCATTTCAAACTGTTTCTAGGGCAACCAAACTCCTGTCTGGAAAATCATCATGGGTGTCTCGCAACATCTGGCGAACTACCTATGTTAGTCTGCAGGATAACAAGGATAATTGTCAAGGTTAACATGTTAACCCACAAATGAGAAACACGAGCGCATTCTGTCTGGCTTCACAGGATATTGTCATGCCTTTCCAGTGATGTTAAATATAACTGAACACATGCTGGGCCTCGCGGCCTCCGTGTCTACTTTGTATCCACAGTCCTTCAGTTTACACCGCGCAATAACATTAATGATGTTAAAATAATTGAACCTATGATCTTATTATTTATTTTTTCTCTTGATTGCTGGAATATAAAAAAGCTTAGTCAACAAACTAGAACACTGCCTGTAATAATACTTTGCTTGTTTTAATGTATAGGTAATATCTAGACATGTGATATTTCCCACTAAAAAACATGTATTTTTTTATTAAACACTTTTTTTATTTCTGCATTTGAATAAGGCACGTCATGGTACATAACATGGGACATTGTGTTTAAATGATATTTTGAATGCATAGAGTAATATCACTGCAATACACCACAAAACATATATGTGTGGACCTCATAGTAGTCAAAACCTTCTGATGTGTCACGGCGCCCCACTCACCGGGCTGCATTGCAGGCTGTTGCGGGTGTCCGGCGTGGTCTCGTGGCCCCGGCTCTGGGTCGTGCTCCCTTGGGTTCTCCTTCTCGGCTTTGTGGGTTGCCTTGGCGTCTTCCGCTGGTGCGGGGGGCCCGGGGTGCTTGGGTTGCCGTGCGGGCTCGGCGGTTTCGGCTCGTTCTGACATTGCTCTGCTCGCGGCTTGTCGGGGGCGAGGCTTGGTGGTAGGCGCGCGGTCTGGGTCTACCTTTAAGGGGAGAGTTACCGAATCCATCCTGGGCATAAATGAGACACCTGTCGTTAGGAGGCAGTTCCGGAGCACTGACGTCCCTATAAAAGCTCAGTCTGTATACATATTCCTTGCTGGATAGTTGAGTGTTCTCTGACAAGTTAGTTGTTTCCTCTGTTGTGTTTAATACCCGTTTACCGACCTTGACTATTCTCCCCAACTACGCTGTCTTCTATTATCCTGACCATTGGCTTACGCACCTGACTATTCTACCTTCTGATATCCCGACCTGTGGCATACTTCCAACTGGCTTTCTATCTCTGCATCCTGAGGTCCTGCGTGAGCATTAATGTTAGCTGCGGTGTCTACCGCATATTACAATTCAAACACTAACGGGTTAAGTAACCCGTTTGGGTTTGGTATCTTGCACTTTTCAGCGTGAGGTTACTGTATTTAACGCTCCCTATACTTAACATGGGGAGCGCAAAGTGTTAATCAGCGTTAGGATTACAATCTACTAGCGCTGATTAACATCCGGCTGTGGTTAGCAAAATGTTAACCCCAGCCAGGACTTGGTGTTAACGTATTCCGCTTCTGCAGAATCTGTTAACACCAGCCTAAAAAAACAAAAAAAAGACTCAGATACTCACCTCCTGTCCAGCGGCTCCAACCGCGGCTTCAACCGCATCCTCCGTCCGGCGGGAGCAGGGAAAGACTTGGGGGGAAAAGTCCCCCCAGTCTCTCCCTGCGAGGCGAGATCTGGCTGGTCATATGACTGGCAGGGAAAACTCAATGGAGTCCTATGGACTCCATCGAGTGGATGCTCGCGGCTGCGCTCAGCGCTGCCGCAAGCATCCCTGGGGTTAAAGCCCGCAAACAATGAGGGGAGCATTTTATCCCGTTTTTCCTCCCTTGCGCCCGTGTTTTAACGCTAGGATTGTAATATAGCCCATGGTGTTTAAGAGCATTTCTGGGAAGCTACCACCCTACCTGAATAGGCTGCTTCCCCTAGCAGTTTCCTCATCCTATAACCTCCGTTCCAGGACCTGCACCTTACTTACAATACCACAATACAAAAAGAAAGTGGCTCGATCCTCATTTTCCTACAGAGCACCACAATTATGGAATAACCTCCCAGACACCATCAAATCTTCCCCCAGTCTTAAGTCACTTAAGCGCTCCCTATTAACATATCTCAATACAAAATGCACCTGTAAACATGTACCATAATGACTATATACAGAATGCACCTGTAAACATGTAACATAGTGACTATATACAGAATGCACCTGTAAACATGTAACATAGCGACTATATACAGAATGCACCTGTAAACCTGTAACACAGTGACTATATACAGAATGTACCTGTAAACATGTAACATAGTGGCTATATACAGAATGCACCTGTAAACATGTAACATAGTGACTATATACAGAATGCACCTGTAGACATGTAACACAGTGACTATATACAGAATGCACCTGTAAACATGTAGCATAGTGACTATATACAGAATGCACCTGTAAACATGTAATAGTGAGTATATACAGAATGCACCTGTAAACATGTAACAGTGACTATATACAGAATGCTCCTGTAAACATGTAACATAGTGACTATATACAGAATGTACCTGTAAACATGTAACACAGTGACTAAATACAGAATGTACCTGTAAACATGTAACATAGTGACTATATACAGAATGCACCTGTAAACATGTAACATAGTGACTATATACAGTATGTACCTGTAAACATGTAACATAGGGACTATATACAGAATGCACCTGTAAACATGTAACACAGTGACTATATACAGAATGCGCCTGTAAACATGTAACATAGTGACTATATACAGAATGCACCTGTAAACATGTAACATAGTGACTATATACAGAATGTACCTGTAAACATGTAACATAGGGACTATATACAGAATGCACCTGTAAACATGTAACACAGTGACTATATACAGAATGCGCCTGTAAACATGTAACATAGTGACTATATACAGAATGCACCTGTAAACATGTAACATAGTGACTATATACAGAATGCACCTGTAAACATGTAACATAGTGACTATATACAGAATGCACCTGTAAACATGTAACATAGTGACTATATACAGAATGCACCTGTAACACAGTGACTATATACAGAATGCGCCTGTAAACATGTAACATAGTGACTATATACAGAATGCACCTGTAAACATGTAACATAGTGACTATATACAGAATGTACCTGTAAACATGTAACATAGGGACTATATACAGAATGCACCTGTAAACATGTAACACAGTGACTATATACAGAATGCGCCTGTAAACATGTAACATAGTGACTATATACAGAATGCACCTGTAAACATGTAACATAGTGACTATATACAGAATGCACCTGTAAACATGTAACATAGTGACTATATTACTTACATATTTATTTTCTGTGTTAATCTGTATATTTGTGTTTTGGTTTTAATATCTTGCATTTATTACTTTGTATTTATGTAACCACACCTTTTTTTGGCGCATAACTATGAGGACAGAGTAGGTCCTCCCCTTAGACAGGTTCACTGCCCAGTTGCAGATTCAACTGACCCCAATAGAACGTTTTACTCTACATTCCTGTTACTCTGTGTACCTTTCTGGCTTTTTTATATGACCAGGTATGCTCTATTGCCCTGCATACCACTAGGCTCATTTATTGGTTTACTGATTAGAAACACCCATGGTCTTATTACAAAGCCAGTCAATCTAAGGACTGGTAATCAGGCACTGGGGAGGGTGTCCTTATCTTCACCATTTTGAAACCCAACAATATCAAGACGTAGTACCATGCCCAGGTTAAAGGTTTTTTTGCGCTGCGTGTGTAGGGGTCAACCGCCCTCCATCACAGGGAGAAACGGAGTCCAGCAAGAGTGGAATATCCTAATGACCCCCAAATAAAGTGACATTTTGAATTTTATTTCTACAACCAGGGCCCTATTACATTCTTCACGCAAAAACCCTCGCACAATGCGTGATTTTTTGCGGTAAGCGTCAAACATTAACGCGCTTAAATCAACGCCGGTATTACAATCCTCGTGCATTTTTTCATCCGTCAAAAACTAACGTGTGGAAAACAGACGCGCAAAAACGTTGCGTGCAAAAATTTGCTGCGTATTTTTTTTCGGGCTGGTGTATTTGGTTTCGGCCAGGTTGATAGAATTTGCCATTAACACCAGCTTTTAGGAGTTGCTAATATTATGCGCGCAAAGGCTGTGCGTTACAAACTGCGCATAGATTGTAATACCATCCGCGTACCAGCGCACAAACGCATTTGCGCTCACAATGTTAGGTATAAGACGCACACAGTACAGAAAGCTCGCGCAGCGTTTGCGCAGGTTCACCCACGGTAGACGTATAAGCGCGTTTGTTGAACAGACATTGTAGTATGATGTTCAGTGCAAAGGGTTTTGCCCCTCGTGTTAATGCATTTTTGCGCCGGCGCAAACGTATGCGTGAAGAATGTAATAGGGTCCCCAGTGTTTAGAAATCTGGTATACAGTAACTAGAAGTTTTCATAATTATTCATTATGTAACACAATAGTGTTCTTGTCTTTGGGGGCTTTCTCGTTCCCTGCACTTTTCTGCACTTCGGGGAATCAAAGTTCCCCATCCTGCAGTGAATTCAGCATTCACCGCAGGGTCCCCGGAGAGCAGGGAAAACCCACTGCACACCCACCGAAAACCCGCCGCAACCGCCGCAAAAAACACGCCGAACACGTCGGAAAAAGCCGACTTAGGCTAGGGACAGATGAGCGCATTTTCTGCGGCCACCGTCAAAATGTACGTCGATGCGTGCGCACGCATTTTTCACGGAATACGCTTAAGTGGTCAGACGACCACAGTCGCACAGTCGCAGGTACTCACCAACGCAATTCTAGGGAAATCCGGCTGTTTGAACGTTATGTAGGCCGCACACTAGCAGCGTCTGACGTCTCCTAATCACGCACACACGCTGCCATGCGGCCGCAGCGCACTCTGTACGTCTGTAGCAGCGGTTTCACGTTCTGAGAAAAATGCGTTCATTTGCCGGTTGCGTGGTGTCGGCGCACTTTTGTACGCACGTACTGCGTATATTGGCCGTCATTGGCCGTTATGTGCTGCTACTGCCGCCGTGATTTAGTGCGCCTGCACGCGCGTTCCGACTGCCCCACTCTGACCCTAGCCTAACCGATCACAGCACAGACCAGCTGCAGGAAAAAGCCGACAAGCTGACGAACAGGGTAAAAAAAATAAAAATATATGATTGCAAGTGAGTGTCATAATTGAAACGTTGATTGCAAGAAAAAACCTACTGGACGAAAATGCCTGGAGTTTACATATAAGATCCTATGAATGATAAGAAAAAGGTCTGTTACAGAAGAAAGATTAAACGCTTTTAAAAAAAATGAGAATTTTTTTTCGCAGAAAATAATTCCGAAAAATTCCTAAAATATCCTAAAAAAAATCTATAAATAAAGCGCCTTTTTTCCGCAGATTAAAATAATAAACGGTTTATTAGATATTGGATAAAAACTGAACTATTTTTAACATTGAAGTCTATGGGATTCGCCTGAATAAACCTGCCGAATGAAAACACCGAATGGCAGGATGTTTCACTGACATTTCACTGCTGTAGGGGGGTTCACTGAATAGATTAACCATTGCTTCTCTATGGGGGATTTCACTGCCGGCGAACAGGCACCGTACTTACTGGCAGTTTGCCGAAATTTGACAAACTGCCTGCTCTCTGAATAGCCGAATAGCCCCGAAATGTCACCGTACGGGGAAATTCCCTGTTTGGTGCCATTTCAGGGCCAGATCGGCTCTCTCTGAATAACCCCTTATATATTTTTTTGTTGACGAATCTCAACGAACGTTCTACATAACTCCAGGGCATCACGAAATAAAATGCGTCAGCAAAATTCTCATGCGCAATGTAGAAATCCTTTTGACATCTGGGAAAAATAAGACCTGAATGAACCCAAGATTCAGACGAAGTGATGGAATAAATGAATTCCCAAATTATTTTAGATATGCAAATCTTTACTACTCTATAAGGTAAGGACAGATCACTGAGCAAACCAGGCAAATGCACAGGGGGCCACGATGGCTGTTGGCCAGATGTCGAGGGAAGAGACCAATGGATGTGGTGCCAGGCTGGTGCTATCCCTGTGGGCTGAATAGGGGATCCAAATAGCTCCCTAAATGGCCTGGTGCCACCTTATAATTGGGGTCCAACTGTCTCAAGTCTTACTTAGGGGTCAAGCCGAGGGTGAACTCAAGGAACAACAGTTCCTCCACTGTTTTTGTAGAGGGAACTTGGTCGCAGACATCTTGGTGAGTTGCCTCACTTATTTTTTTAGGACTTGACCCCTGGTCAAGAAAACCTATCTCCCTTCCTGCCTCCCTGGCCAATTCTTAGCCACAGTTTGGATCTGTTTATTACAAAGGAGAAATACATTCATTTAAGTGGAAAGTGCTGTCAAACAAGCTGGAAAAACACCTAGGTGGACCTAGTCAGATCTAATCAAGCTTCATCCTCTACAGCAGCCTTCTATATTGGCAAAAAAACATCGACTTTTAACTTTTAGCTCTGTTGCAGACTACCACGTCGGAAAATTAGGTCTAGAAAGCCTTGGGAATGGGGGATTTGCTATATTTACATTTTAACGCCATTAAAACAAGTTTAATCTATTTCCTTACAGATATCTATATTGACATAAACCTAAAAAAAAAAAAAAGATATGTAAATTAAAACTAAAAAAAGATATAGAATGAGGGGGTTTAAATCACCCATGAGAGAGTGAAGTAGCTCAACTACTGGCTTTAATCATGCAAACCACAAAAGTGCATAAAATATTAAATTGACACAAATGTTGCCAAAAAATAGAAGAGATTTTTGTTTTTGTTAGCAAAGCCCACTTCTAAGATAGGCAAACATTCTGCGTCTGCCATGGACATAATCCCCTTGTCTGGATATTTTTATTAAGTCGAAGCTTAGATCCTGCATTGGAAACCTCTCAGTCATCATGTGTTTCCCCGTCCATGGTGAAGTCATCTCCAACCACCTCCTCGAAATGACTCACTGGGAAGCAAAAAAAATTATGGCTGCTAATGCGCTTTGCCAAAAATCTCCGGCTCGGATATCAGCTTTATATAACCTGTTGAAATAAAAAAAAGGCAATTTATATCCCATTTGACTCTGTCTGAGCTCAATCAATGCTCTGTGGGATTATTCTGTTGCCGGCTAATTGAGACGGGTGTGAAACTCTGGTTTGAGCGAGATGATAAAACACGCAACTGAAACGCGTCAAGTCGCTTCAGAAACATAAAATCGATTTACAGCGTGCTCGTAAAAAAAATATATAAAAAGGAAATAAATAATTTTGCCGCATTCTCCAAGTTTTGTGTTAAAAAGCGGCGTAATGAGTGTTAAGACAACAATCCATCCCGTCTTCAACATTTCAACTGCTGTTTGTACAATGCTTAGTTTACGGTGAAAAATGGGGGTTCCTTGATGCGTGGCCATCAAAGCATGGCGAGACTTTTAGTTGTTAGCATCTATGCTTCTAATGCAGGGATCTCAAACTTCGACCGCCCAGATGTTTATTGCCTACAATTCCCAGAATTCTTTGAATGCAATGGATGGTCAGAGAATCTTGGAAGTTGTAGTTGAGAAACATCTAGGGAGACTGGAGTTTAAGATCCCTGTTCTAAAGGTTGTCCATCCAGCTGAGGACTGACAGATGAGCTGACTAGGTGTTAAAGTGTACCTTTTCTGATCATGTGCCCTTTGTGATATCGTAAACCTTTTGCTGTGGATGACGCGTGAGACACGTAGTTGTTTCTTGCCCTATGTATGTAGACAGCGCACCGCACATGTCATCCATTAAATGCACTTTCCGCTGATCCACTGGAGATCAAAGGCTTCTCCCACCCCGATATGGTCAGCAGAGTGCTTGGCCGATCCACAGAAATCCCCAGGGGCGGTTAAGTCACAACACCCATTAAAGCCCGTAACTTCAGCATAACTGGACAGGATTTTATTGTGGAGGCAGGGGTCCGTGGACCTATGTATCTCCACTACTCTACAGCCCACAAGGTCAAGTGAGGTGTCATTAGTCAGGTCAGTGTTTGTTCTTTCCAGACATACTAAAAATAACCATGTAGAATGCCCGATTTTTTAAAAAAAATGCTATTTTGTTTATAACTAGGGATGAGCCGAACACCCCCGTGTTCGGTTCGCATTCGAACTCGAACAATTTCAAAAGTTCGAGTTCGAACACGAACCGAACTCAATGCAAGTCAATGGGACACAAAAGTTCGATTTTTAGAGTGCGTATATGCATATATAAGAGGGCATATATGCAAGATATTTGCCATTAAAGGTGTATGGGGGTCCGGGTAGTGCCCTGGGGGACAGGAAACAAGGACAAAAAGTTTTTAAAAAAAGTTTTTAAAGGAACAATGAGTTTTCCATGAAATAAGGGTTAAAAATAAAAACGAAAAATTCCTTCAAATATCGTGCCTAGGAGGTCCCCATAACCTGCCCGTGAAGTGGCGGATTTGTAGGATGTATAGAAATATTTAAAAACCAAAAAATTATATTTCAAATGATGGTAAACGGTTTTCCTTTAATCTATTTATAAACAACTGCTTGGGGCGGCAGCCTGTATGAAAAGACATTTTAGGAAATGCAGAACAAGTTTAGTGATTTTTTGGCTAAATTATGGTGAAACTTATGCAGGCTTTGGATGAAAGTAACAATAGGTGCTTTAAAATTGGGCCTTTAGTGTCGGCAACAGTGCCGTCACACCGTAACCCCTCTGTGGTATTGTGGAAGAATATTAAAATGATATAAATCTGGTAATATAGACGTCAGCTCAGTGGCAGTGCAGCCAAATATTGTGCCTTTGGTGGCAGCAAGTGCCTTCACACCGTAACCCTTTTGAGGTATTGTTGAAGATAATAATTTGAAAAAAATTAAAATGATCTAAATCTGGTAATATAGGCGTCAGTGTCAGTGCACCCAAATATTGGGCCTTTGGTGCCAGCTCGTGCCTTCACACCATAACCCCTCTGAGGTATTGTGGAAGAGTGCAGTGGTGGAGGTTTTGTGAATGCAGAAGAGATCCCCGATCTATTCAGTTACGTCAGCATCAGGGGATTGATAGCTGCTGATCCAGGACTGATTCATTTTTATAAATGTCAGCCGGTCTACAGAGTCAGTGGACAGACGCACTCTTTTGTCTGTGACAAAACCTCCAGCGGCACTGAACGTCCTTTCAGACAGCACGCTGAATGAAGGGCAACCTAGTAGCTGCATAGCATATTGGCTAAATTCTGGCCAGTGATCCAATCTCAACACCCAGTAAGCCAGTGGATCATCTGCTGCAAAGGTATCCAGGTCTGCCCTTGCTCCTAGGTAGTCCTGCACCAGACGGCGAAGATGCTGGCAATGGGCACCTACATTTGATGTCCCTGGGCGTCGTGGACTAAAACAATTTAAAAAGGCATCAGTCAAGCGGCCCCGGCCTTCACCACTCTTCCTCTGATCATCCGCAGCCTCAGAATCACCTGTGTCATCACTTGGTGACTTACCACTGCCTGGAAAGGTGTTACACAAGTGTCGCTTTAGAGTGTCCTCAAGTTTTTTCATCCTGTGCTCCCTCTGTGCAGGCAGGATGAGCTCTGCAACTTTACCCTTGTATCGTGGATCAAGAAGGGTTGCCAACCAGTAATGATCCCTCTCCTTGATAGCACGAATCCTGGGGTCCTTTACCAGGCTTTGCAGGATAAGAGAGCTCATGCAGCATAGGTTGGCGGTGGCATTAGCTTCCGAGTCTTCCTGGTCAATGAGGATGACCGTATCATGCACTTCCTCCTCCCAGCAAACATACTAGTCCTTGGATTTCTGGGCACAGAAAACCCTCCCTTGAGGAATCCCCACCTTCAATGCCCCACTACTTAAATATTCCTCATCCTCCTCTTCCTCCTCCTGTCTGATCTGAGGAGGACCCGCAGGAATGCTGTCTGCAGAAATACTGGGGCCTTGAGAGCTAGGGAAGGCCTCCTCTTCCTCCCGCTGCTCTGCCTCTAGAGCCACATCTATAATTCCCTGCAGAGTGTGCTCCAGCAGGAACACTAAAGGAATTGTGTCACTGATGCATGCACTGTCCCTGCTCTCCATCCTCGTTGCCTCCTCAAATGGTGACAGTCCTTGATCATCAGCCACTGCAGGGGGAAAAAAAAACAAGTTGACCTGAACCTTTCCTTGTGCCATACTCACACAGGTACTTGTTGATGGCCCTCTGCTGCTTGTGCAGATGCTGCAGCATTGCTAATGTTGAGTTCCACCTGGTGGGCATGTCACAGATCTGACGGTTTGTGGGAAGGTGGAATTCTCTTTGAATTTCTGCAGGCGAACACTTGCTGGGAATGACCGTCTGAAGTGGCTGCAGACTTTTCTGGCCTGGCTGAGAAGCTCTGCCAGCCCTGGGTACCTGGTTAGGAAACGCTGTACCACCAGATTTAGGACTTGTGCTAAGCATGGTACATGCGTCAACTTACCCTGGCGTAGGGTGGAGAGAAGGTTGCTGCCATTATCACAGATGACCATTTCCAGCTCAAGCTGGCGTGGTGTTAACCATCTCTGCACCTGCCCCTGCAGAGCTGACAGAATTTCTGGCCCGGTGTGACTCCTGTCCCCTAAACAAACCAGCTCAAGCACAGTATGGCATCTTTTTGCTTGAGACATTGCGTAGCCCCTGCCACTTAAACTCTGTTTAACTGCCAATTCGCCAGAGACAGAGAAGGAGGAGGAGGAAGAGGTGGAGCAGACAGACCTCATATAAGCAGCTTTCTGGAGGCGTGGTGGATGAACAAGCTCCAGCACAGAGCCCCTTCTTGGATCCCTCCCAGCTGCAATCAGAGTTACCCAGTGTGCCGTGAAGGAAATGTAATGGCCCTGTCCATGCTTGCTGGACCACGTGTCTAAAGTCACATGCACCTTGCTGCTGACTGCCTTTCTCAATGACTCCATAACATTGTCTTCCACATGCTGGTATAGTGCTGGAATGGCCTTCTGTGAAAAGAAATGGCGTTTTGGAACCTGCCACTGTGGTACATCACATTCAGCAAATTCACGGAAGGAAGCAGAGTCCAGCAGCTGGAAAGGCAGCGGCTGCAATGCGAGTAATTTTGCTAAACTGGCATTTAGACGCTGTGCTTGGGGATGGTTGGGACTTTATTTTTTCTTACGCTGCAGCAGCTGGGGCAACGTAATCTGACTGGGTAAATCTTCAGCTGATGGGATGCTGTCACATTGTGAGGAAGGACCTGGTACATCCATTACTGTAGCATTATCCCTGTCAGTTGAGGTTGGAGTCAATGACATGGCAGGACATATAGTGGGGGTAGAGACAGATGAGAAGGAGGACCTACGCAAAGTGTTGCGCCAACGGGATGCATGGCAGGTGGTCATATGTCACCTCAAGCACATGGTACCCAAGCATCCGGTGTCTTTCCCACGCTTGATCCTCATCTGACATAAATTACAAATAGCAACGGTGCGGTCTGCTGCACATTTCTTAAAGAACTCCCAGACAGCAGAGTTCCTGGATGTGTGCTTTGAGTCAACAGCGCTCTGCACCTGAGCAGCTCTGATATCTGATGACTTGGACAAGCTAGTGCTACGTTTGGTCATAGAGGACGTTGTGCATCGTGTTGGTTTTGCCTCCTCCTCCTCCTCTTCACTTGACTCCTCTGGTCGATCAGGCACCCAGGTGGAGTCAGTGACCTCATCATCATTGTCATCACCCCCTATCTCCTCGTCACTGGAGCCAACTTGGCAGTATGCTGCAGCTGCTGGGGCAACATGAGTGCCAGTTATTTATGTATCACTGGCACCCCCTCCCTCTAGGTTGATTATACTCCCTTCCTCAACCTCAGAGATTGAATCAGAGCACTGTAGTTGCTGCGCATCCTCAAGCAGCATGTCACTGTCATTGTAGTCAAACAATTCAGCTGACTCCTCCGTGTGTGATAGTGAGGCTACGGCAGGAGTAGCTGTGGACATGGAGGCTGCATTAGATGCTTTGGCAGCTGAGGTGGACTGTAAAGCACTACAAGCCTGGCTGCCAGAGGACTCAGAGGATGAGGATGGCCTGGTTAGCCAATCCGCCAAATCCTCTGTATGTTGTTGCTGCTTAAGACAGCCAGCACCAGTTAGAAAGGACAAGCGTGCCCCTGCAGAGGATGCACCATGTCCACGACGACCAGAGGCACAGCCTCCCGACACAGAGGCTGCTTGCCCTCTTATCTGTGTCTGGGAGCTTGTGCCTGCCCTTTTTGGTCTTTCTGACATGGTGAGTGATATATAGATTAAACATATTCAAAACTCTGATTCAATTCTGTATAAAAATTGGAGATATGCAGAACTCTGATTCAACTCTGGTATAAAGATTAAAGATTTACAGAACTCTTGTATAACTCAGTGAGACACCCTGATAGCTGGCAGCCAGTGACAAGACACAGATTAAAATTCCCAGAAACCTCCTATAAATCAGTGAGACCCCCTGATGAGTGGCAGTGACAAGACACAAATTACAATTCCCAGGAACCACCTATAAATCAGTTAGACCCACTGATAGGACCCCTTGATAACTGCCAACAGTGACAAGACACAGATTAAAATTCTCAGAAAACTGCTAGAAGTATGTGGGACCCCCTGATAGCTGGCAGTGAGAACACACAGATTTCAATTCCCAGAAACCTCCTATAAATCAGTGAGACCCCCTGATGGGTGGCAGTGAGAACACACAGATTACAACAATTCCCAGATATTTTGTAGAAATGAGACCCCCACAATTGCTGGTGTCAGTGAGAACACAAAGATTATAATAATTCCCAGATATTCTGTAGAAATGAGACACCCAAAATAATTGGTGGCAGTGAGAACACAAAGATTAGGACAATTCCCAGAAATATTTTGTAGAAATGAGACCCCCACAATTGCTGGTGTCAGTGAGAACACAAAGATTATAATAATTCCCAGATATTCTGTAGAAATGAGACACCCAAAATAGTTGGTGGCAGTGAGAACACAAAGATTAGGACAATTCCCAGAAATATTTTGTAGAAATTAGACCCCCACAATTGCTGGTGGCAGTGAGAACACAAAGATTAGAACAATTCCCAGATATTTTGTAGAAATGAGACCCCCACAATTGCTGGTGGCAGTGAGAACACAAAGATTACAACAATTCCCAGATATTTTGTAGAAATGAGACCCCCACAATTGCTGGTGGCAGTGAGAACACAAAGATTACAACAATTCCCAGATATTTTGTAGAAATGACTGACCCCCAAAATAGTTGGTGGCAGTGAGAACACACAGATTACAACAATTCCCAGATATTTTGTAGAAGTGAGACCCCCCCCAATAGCTGGTGGCAGACTAGCAGTGAGAACGCACACTAACACAACAATCTCCTCTCAAAAAACACGTGCTGAAGGCTGTGTGAAGCCTTATATAGTGTGCTGCAGGACTTAGCTCTTTGAGCCCATGATTGGGCAAAATTTGCCCAATCAGGGCTCTGAGCCGTGATTGGCATATTCTTGCACCTGTCTTGCACCTGACCTGCAGTCAGGTGCAAGGCTGTAGCCAATTACAAGCTTCAGGCCAGTGGAAAAGTGTATTGTGGTCCATTGTGGTGCATTATGGGCGAACATGCGTCGAACACGCGGAAATGTTCGAAGTTCGCGAACATACGAACTGGCGATGTTCGAATCGAACTTCGAAAAACATCGAACCGAACAGCTCATCCCTATTTATAACCCTTTTCTCCCGCAGGAGTACCATGCCGTCCCTGCGACAGGTAGGTTTAGAAGACATGGGGCGCAATTGTATGCCCCACTGACTTCTATGGGCCGCCTCAGCCCCGCCCCGCAGCCGGTGCATGTCGCGCTGTTGGCTGCTGCGGGATGGCCAGAACTCAGGCATCAGTTGTCAGCGGCTGGGCGAACCCGCTGGGGACACCGGTAAGTGGGGCAGACTAGTACTAGCCTGCTGAAGACACCGGTAAGTGGAGCATACTAGTACTAGCCCGCTGAGGACACCGGTAAGCGGGGCATACTAGTTTAACTAGAGTTAAACCCCTCTGCCCGGCTTTAAAAGATTAATTTAGTTCTCTGGCAGTGGCATTGTCAACAAAGCAAACAATTCCACTGCCATTACTCACCTTCTCATTTCCCACGTCGGGAGCAAGTTCAGTGTTTTATACGCAGTCATATTATTCATGAAATGCTGAATTCACAGCAGGGTTGACGAATTGAGGTTTCTGAAGGAGCAAGCACCGAAATTTGCTCTCTGCCTAACCCCTTTTGAATGGAATAAAGTGGATTTTTCGGTAATATAATTATTTATTTTTATTCTAAAGTATTTTACCAGGAAGGCTACATTGAGATTTCTCTCGTTTTCAATTAAGGAGTATGGTATGATGTTATAAATTTATGTATTTATTTATTTTACATGAAACGAATGTACACATACAGGGCAGAATAAAAGTATGACTGTGCAGGAATGTGATTAAACAGAATCCCTCAGGATTCTATGACTTCCCACGTGTAGGAAAATGAGCCACCTCTTTTGGGAAAATGCTAGGATTTTCAGTTATGACATTTCCCACCCATTTTAGTAAAGAATCGAGTTCAATGAGGACGCTCCTTAACCAAAGGCATTAATCGCTTTCACATGGGAATTCATGGGAATTATTTCTGCACTGGGTTTATCGGAAATAAGTCGATTAATATTTCACTCAGTTCTTATGCTGCTAGAATTCCATTCCTCTAGTCTTCCTCTCTCTATAGGGTACATTCTGTAGAAGTTAAAGAGCTAAAAAGAACTAACCTTTGAGGAGGCAACATTGATGGAATAAAGTCTTCTATACCTTGGAACACATCCATTGCTATGTATGTGTATATTTTGTTGGGACTTTAGCACCCAGGTGACTTTTGGCTCTTCATGGTGTCCTTGATTGAGGGGCGAGTGCTTGATGTTTGGTTGTTCACTCTTTAAATATATAGTGGTGCAGATTAGGAGAGGACAATCAACCCAAGTTCATGAAGAAAGCTAACATGGCTCAAGATATCAGGAGCCTGGACTCACAGCTAAATTAACACCTGATGAGGTCATGCACAGTTCAATCGAAATGCTCTAGCTCAGTGGTTCCAACCCCAGTCCTCAGGTCCACTTAACAGGCAAGGTTTGCCTGAAATCTGAAGCACAGCACAAGTGCTGCTTAGTGATTGTATGATTCAGTCTGCATTTCCCCAGGGAATCCTTAAAATCTGGCCAGGTAGAAGGTCCCTGAGGACCAGGGTTGGGAACCAATGATATAGTTGACTAAAGAATATATAATGTAACATAGTACCATGCCCATACAACATGGGAATGTGTCAGAAATGACTCATGTGGCTAAACAAACTGGAACACCTTGGCTATACATTGGGATAGGTAGGCTATAGGGTGCCCATTGGTGAAGTTAGGTGGTCGATTTGTCGACATCTCAGTAGGCGACCTGAAGGATATACGCCATGCTGCCGTTCACTTATTTAACACCTACTAAGTCCCAGCTGCACAGCTCCTAGCTAAAAATCTCATAGACGTGGCCAATGGCCAAGAGACAAAATCAACAACTATAGACTCCAAACTCGTAACGGAAGGAAGCAACGTTACAACCAAAGCAACACATCGCGTGGAAGAGTGGAAGTTACAGATCGACTTCGGCTCATCATACGCATCAAGACATTTTTTTGGCCAACTGACAGCAGTTAAACAGACCCAGAGCAATGTATACAGTAAATTCTAATAATCATTCAGGACATATTCAAGATGTATACTGGAAGGACAATCCTTTGCTTCCTGCTATGAAAACGTCTCGCTAACATTGATAGCACTGGAAGCCAAATCTCAAAGCTCGCCGTTCTTTTCAACACATGGGCCGAATTAAAAACAGGAAAAGATATTTTTCCCCAGCATTCAATTCGTGCCAGAAATTATAAACGGCTCCGATTTTTTTTTTTTTTGGATATTCTAACTGGAAATCTTTTTTTTTTATTTAATATCTGAGACACACAGAAGAATAGACGCTGCCATGATTCTAATAATACTGTAATTAAAAACGTTAAAGAAAATTAAAAAGTAAGGGAAAATGTTTTGTATTAATCCCTAATTTAAGAAGTATGCATTTAATCTTAATGTTCTTGCAATGATTTTAATTCCTTTCATTCCAGATCTTCTGAACAGATAGGGATGCCGGATGCTCAGTAAGGTTCAACTGTTAACCCTTCCCTGCAGTGTTGTGATTGCCCCTGCAAGTGTCAGCTAAAGAAATATAGTTTTTAGGGGGAAGGGAGGTTATATAAATATACATGTTTATATTTATGTCTGCGTGTGTACATGTTTGCACTGCAGCTCAGCAGTGGGATGGGAGTAAGAACCTAAGCCTTTCAGAGTTAATATTAGAAGCATCCTTGTTATCTGCACACCATCCCCCCCAACCCGCAAACAATCCTGGGTTGAGCCGTCAATTCCACAGTTTAGATGTTTAATCTATGACAAGAAAGATAGGAAGCCTAAAACATGGCCGCCTCCATGAGGAGAGAAGGCAGATTAAGAGCTACAAAACACTAGTTTAATGTAGGCTTGTGCACCGATTTATTTTTTTCGGTTCGATTCGGTTCGATTTGTTCGGATGTTTAAACTTTTCGATTCGGCTCGTTTCGACCGATTTCTGTTTCGATTCGGTTCGGTTCGTTTTTCGTGTACATGTTTTTTCCGGAATATCGACCATTTTTCGTATTTTCGTGTCACTTTGCTCATTTTTTGTATCTACTTTTTGGAAATTTTCATTTTTTCGGAACTTCTGTTCTCCTCGTT
The DNA here is from genome assembly GCA_009667805.1 of Leptobrachium leishanense. Taxonomy (NCBI): domain Eukaryota; kingdom Metazoa; phylum Chordata; class Amphibia; order Anura; family Megophryidae; genus Leptobrachium; species Leptobrachium leishanense. The sequence continues at coordinate 31,399,472 of CM019064.1, forward strand.
TCAAAGTGTCTACGATAATTCTGGCGATTCTATCGTGGTTTTTTTTATTAAATAAAGATCCTTTTTTTCTTATGAATAATTGAATATACATTTCACAACTTTATTTAATCATATTAAAATGGTATGAAAGCCAAGGAACAAAAAAAATGAACAAAACGATTTAAAAAACGCTTAACTGACCCGAATGCCACAAGAAACAAGTGATACGCATTTACAAATACAAAATTTACAGAATCAGCGATATAACCGATAATAGTTAAACATACGATTTCCAGAATTACCGAAATGGAACCGAAATCACGAATGGAACCGAAATCATGAATAGAGCAAAAATAAATTTCGATTTGACACATTTCAAGTCCATTCGAAAATTCCGAAAATATTTCGTTTTGGCTCGGAAAACTTTTCGGATCTGCCATTTTCGGATCTAAAAATTTTCGGAAAATCGGCCGCATCCAAAAACACGAATCGGGAAATTTCGTGAAAATTCCGAAATTCCGAAACCCGAAACGCACATCCCTAGTTTAATGTAAGCTATGGTGTTTGGAGGGGTAAGAGGCCTGACATTGGCAGTCCGAAACCGGGAATTTTCAGAATATTTCTGAATTTTAGTTATACTCACTTCCCTGACGTTCCGAACAGGTTGTGCTGCTCCGAGATGCGGCTCCTGATCACTGCAGCAGACTCTGGCACAGACAGTTTCACCACATTTTAATGTAAGTGCTAAAAAAGCACTGGTGCTTTATAAATAATAATAATAACGACACAATTAAAAACTATTATGATTGTATGTCCTGAACCTTCAGAAAGAGCATGTCTCATGATAGATACATAGACAGATACTAACAGACAGATAGATATTGTAAAGCTCTGCAGAAACTAGACATGTGCATTCGTTTTAGTACTAAAACGATTTAGTCCGAATTTTGGGATAATTTAGTTTTCATATGACTCAAGAGAAACGAAACTGCTCAGTACAAAAAACGAAAGAAACTAAAATAAAATGCACTACATTTTAGTTTCAGTCCTTTTTGTGATATTACATTGATGAGTGAAGGAGACCAGCAATGAAGAGCGCAACATCGCAACATCCGAAGTTCTGCACCCTCCACATGCCAATGTAGTAGGAAGTTCTATACAGAGAGGGGCATTAATTAATGCAGGAGGATGTTCTGTACATTATACAGAGAAAGGTATAAATTGAGGAGGATGTTCTATACAGAGAGGGACATTAATTAATTCAGGTGGATGTTCTATATATTATACAGAGAGGGGTATTAATTAATGCAGGAGGATGTTCTAAACATTATACAGAGAGGAGCCTTTTTTTTAGCCCTTTAAATCCAGTGGCTGTGAGCACTGAGATTGGCTGCTTATTACATTATCTCTCAGTACAATGTATCAGGCTCAGCTGTTACAGTAACTGACTGTAACAGCGCTCAGAGTTTCAGTAAAACAAGGAAATAATATTCTTCTAATCTCTTATATATAAAAATATTATTTACTAGTTTTACTGAAACTCTGAGCGCTGTGATGAGCAGCAGTCAGTTACTGTAACAGCTTTGCCTGACACGGGGCAGTATTACAATGTTGGTGCTAACTTAACCAGAGCTGTTGTAAACTGAAAACCTCCATAGGCGCCACTACAATAGTAATTGTATCCACTGGTTTTCGGATGAAAGAAATTAGTTTTCATACTAAAGAACTGAAAACGAATTTCTTTAGCAACTAAATAAATTGCATTTTAGGACTAATCCATTAGTTCAAAACGAAATTTTGTGCTGTGCACATGTCTAGCAGAAACTATTGGTGCTATATAAATGATGACAATAATATGGATAGATAAATTCTTATAAACATTCAAACTATTTAACCCCAGGTCAATACGGCTTTCATCCAAATCATTCAACTACAACTGCCCTTTTAAAAGTCTGCAATGATATCCAAGCTGGCATGGAACAAGGAGCCATCTTCCTTGATTTTGCCAAGGCCTTTGACACAGTAGATCATGGCATCCTATTACAAAAACTTAAAAACTCGGTATTGGTGATCGCACGCTAACCTGGTTTCAATCGTATGTATCTGATGATCGGTCGCAATATGTGTCCATTTCTGACAGCTCCTCCCTCCCCCTAACAGTGATGTGTGGAGGACCCCAAGGCTCAATACTCTGCCCCCTGCTATTCATAATATTCATAATATGATCTGCCCAATGTCTGCAAAGCCTCAACTGTACACATGTAAGCAGGTGACACTGTAATCTATACCAGCAAACCAATGATGTGCGGTGAGGTCAGTGGCTGGTGAGGCACTGGCTAGTATCAGAGATAGGGATGAGCTGTTCAGTTCGATCAGTTTGGAGTTCGATTCTAACATCGGCAGTTCGAAAGTTTGCGAACTTCGAACTTTTTGGCGTGTTCCGTTCGAGTTCTAAAAATTTTTTTTTGAAAAAAGTTAAAAAAATGCTTAAGAAATACTAAAAAATATAGAAATAAAGAGATAGGATAGGATAAGATAGATAAGAACAGATAAGATACGATAGATAAGATATTATAGGATAGATAGATAAGATAGATATTAGATAGCTAAGAACAGATAGGATAAGATAGATAAGAACAGATAGGATAAGATAGGATAGATAGATAGATAGATAGATAGATAGATAGATAGATAGATAGATAGATAGATAGATAGATAGATAGATAGATATATGGATGGATGGATAGGGATAGATAGAGAAATACAAAAAGAACAATGCATAAGGAGATGGATTGTTAAACAGATAGTGAGATAGAAATATATAGTTTAGATAGATAGATAGACGAGTAAATGGAAAGTTAGATAGAGAGAAGGTTATATAGATACAGTATATAGAAATCAATCTAATGGCTTTTCTTTCATTGCTGCACATTTATCCTGGAGATCTGCTTTCATGGGACGACTCGACTTGGTTACGGAACATAAACACAATGGTGCTATGTGATACATTTGTAAATCAGAGGACTCGCCCAAACGGCCTCCCAGTCTGATCAGAAGACTTGGCTGTTTAGAACAGAGCAGTTTATTAGACAGAAGAAAGGACGTAATAAAAAGTGCTTTTGATCCTCTGGCTACTATCACACATCAGTATCAACGCATTACGTGTTATTACACTTACTTCTGACGGGTTACTCTTTTATTTATACTCTGCATAGACAGAACAATCGCCTTTGTATTCCTCGAGTAAAACTGAAAATGTCTTGAGCAACTAAAAATATACACCCAGGTTAACGAGACCTTAAAAAATGCTAAACATTATAAAAACACTTAGGGCACAGAGCAGCGAAAATAAATTGAATGCAATTTCTGTGCTTTTCATTTCAGCTCACTTCAACGGTTCCATTTTTTTGAAAATTCGGTGAATACACTATTTATCAAATGTTCACTGTTTTTTGCCAAAAATTGAGTCGCCGGAGCAGTTACCGGACAACAGCAAAAAGCACCGACAAGCACTGAAATTGCCTCAGCAAATACCGCCGAAGTAAAAGAAAAGAGGAAGTCTTCTATTCTCCTAATAGGTGGTAAAATCAACAAAAATGTAGAAAAAAATGTAGTCTATAGAATACAAAAGGTCCAATAAAAATGTCAATGTTACAAAATAAAAAATACAAAAATGGGAAGTGTTGTTTAAAAAATAAAAACAATAAATGGTCTTTAACCCTTTCGCTGCTGAGCCATTTCACGCCTGTGTGCTGAGCTCATTTTTACCAGTTTCGCTCATCATGTTTAACCGCGATTTGAAGTCACATTTTATTATACAACCCAGACAAATTATATATCGTTCTTTCTGAAAGACTCGGCAGATTCATAATATCTCATTATTATATGTTTACGTCATGTCCTGTCTGTATATTATAACAACAAATGCAATAGAATTAGAATTTTCAATCATCTACAGCGTGTAAAGTGTTTTTTGTTTCACATATTAGCATGCGAGCCTTTGTGGTTATAGTTTCTAGGAGTTGCGCTTGTTAAAAAAATTAGAAATGGGGACTCGTTACTTTTTTTGGGGGGGAAATTACATGATTTTTAGCAAAAGATCTCCATAGAAAAAATCGTTAGTGCAGCAGCATTGTTTACTTTATATTTGAAATGGGGACAAGATTGCTGCATTAATAAAATAAAAAAACTGTTTACTTTTTAAAAAAAAAATATTTTTGTATTTTTATTTTTTTTGTTTACATTTAACATGGTCATGCTCCGGCCGTTCCAATGATACCAAACATTAACCACTAGCTGCCACGGATCGGGAGATAGGTGGAACCCCACCATAGATGGCAGCTAGGGGTTAACTCCCGAAATGACATCATCGCGCTGTGCGCGATGATGCCAGTAGACAGGGGGAGATCCCGGAAGCTTGGCCAAGTGGAGCAAGGGGGATCCTTTGAATCCCTGTATCTCCCAATCCGTGGCAGCTAGAGGGTTATTTATTTATTTGCACAGTATTTTACAGGAAGGATACATTGAGATTTCTCTTGTTTTCAAGTATGTCCTGGGTTCAAGAAACATTTACATTTTTATAGTTGTTACAGAAATACAAAGTAATAAATGCACGATATTAAAAACAAAGCACAAATATACAGATTAACACAGAAAATGAATATGTAGGAAATATAGTCACTGTTACATGTTTACAGGTGCATTCTGTATATATTCACTATGTTACATGTTTACAGGCGCATTCTGTATATAGTCACTATGTTACATGTTTACAGGTGCATTCTGTATATAGTCATTATGTTACATGTTTACAGGTGCATTCTGTATATAGTCACTATGTTACATGTTTACAGGTGCATTCTGTATATAGTCATTATGTTACATGTTTACAGGTGCATTCTGTATATATTCACTATGTTACATGTTTACAGGAGCATTCTGTATATAGTCACTATGTTACATGTTTACAGGTACATTCTGTATATAGTCACTATGTTACATGTTTACAGGTGCATTCTGTATATAGTCATTATGTTACATGTTTACAGGTGCATTCTGTATATACTCACTATGTTACATGTTTACAGGTGCATTCCGTATATAGTCACTATGTTACATGTTTACAGGTGCATTCTGTATAAATTCACTATGTTACATGTTTACAGGTGCATTCTGTATATATTCAATATGTTACATGTTTACAGGTACATTCTGTATATAGTCACTGTTACATGTTTACAGGTGCATTCTGTATATAGTCACAATGTTACATGTTTACAGGTAGATTCTGTATATATTCACTATGTTACATGTTTACAGGCGCATTCTGTATATAGTCACTACTGATGAACCGAACACCCCTGTGTTTGGTTCGCATTCGAACTCGAACAATTTCAAAAGCTCAAGTTCGAGTGCGAACACGAACCGAACTCAATGCAAGTCAATAGGACTCAAAAGTTCAATTTTTAAAGTGCCCTGCAAGAGGGCATATATGCAAGATATTTGCCATAAAAGGTGTATGGGGGTCGGGGTAGTGCCCTGGGGACAGGAAACAAGGAAAAAAAGTTTTTTAAAAAAAGTTTTTAACCCTTTCGCTGCTGAGGCTTTTCACACCTCGGTGCTGAGGTCATTTTTACCGCTTTCGCTCATCTTGTTTAACCGCGTTTTGTAGCCATATTTTGATATATGACCCAGACATATTATATATCGTTCTTTCCGGCAGACTCCACAGATTCATAATATGTCATTATTAAATGTATACGTTATGTCATGTCTTTATATTATAACAAAAAATGCAATAAAATTTGAATTTTCAATAATTTATTATGTGTAAAGTGTTTTTTTTCACATTTTAACATGCGAGCGTTTGCAGTTATATTTTGTATGGGGTGCGCTTGTTAAAAAAATTTGAAATGGAGACCCGTTACATTTGTTTTTGGGGAAAATGTCGCTATTTTTAACAAACGCACCGCATACAAAAATCGTTAGTGCAGCATTATTGTTCACATTATAATTGAAATGGGAACAATATTGCTGCATTAACAAAACAAAAACAACAAAAAAACTTGTTTATTTTTTTTTTAGATTTTTTTTAAATATATATATTTTCTTATTTTAAATTTTTATGTTTTTTTAAAAACTTTTTTCATTATCATGTTTGATATCGTTGGAAAGGCCATGCTCTGGCCGATCCAACGATATCAAACATTAACCCCTAGCTGCCATGAATCGGGAGATAGGGGGTTCATTGGAACCCCCTTTCTCCACCATTGGTGGCAGCTAGGGGTTAACTCCAGGACTGGCGTCATCGTGCTATGCACGATGACGCCAGTCCTCAGGGGGAGTTCCCGGAGGCTTGGCCGACATCTAAGATGTCGGCCAGCTCCGGGAAAGGATCACGAACCGGCGCTTTTCAGCGCCGATTCGTGATCCGGCTCCCCAGGGGTTAATGACAGCCACCGTTTGGAAGGGCAGGCTGTGCCCTTCCAAACGGTGCCTGAATTAACCTCCTGCTCCCCGACGATCGGGAGGGAGAGAGGTCCGAAGGACCTCCCCCCCTCCCTTTTAGGCGCCTCCTCCGCAAATGGGTGGTGGGGGCGCCTAAATTAGATGTCATCGCGCCTCCGCGATGACATCTAATTGCTCCGCCGGGGTCCCGAGTGCTGGGCTGACATCCAAGATGTCAGCCCGCACCGGAGGGGCGCAGCAATCCGCCGGAATCCGGCGGATTGCTGCCTCCTGTGCATGGACGCGCTCAGCGCGTCCATAGCACAGGAAAACAACTTGGCTGGACGCGCTGAGCGTGTCCATAGCAGCCAAGTGGTTAAAGGAACAGTGAGTTTTCATGTAATAAGGGTTAAAAATAAAAACGAAAAATTCCTTCAAACATCATGCCTAGGAGGTCCCCATAACCTGCCCTTGAAGTGGCGGATTTGTAGGATGTATAGAAACATTTAAAAACAAAAAAAATGACATTTCAAATGACGGTAAACGGTTTTCCTTTAATCTATTCATAAACAACTGCTTGGGGCGGCAGCCTGTATGAAAAGACATTTTAGGACACACGGAACAAGTTTAGTGATTTTTTTGGCTAAATTATGGTGAAACTTATGCAGGCTTTGGATGAAAGTAACAATAGGTGCTTTAAAATTGGGCCTTTAGTGTCGGCAACAGTGCCGTCACACCGTAACCCATCTGTGGTATTGTGGAAGAGTGAAGGGTTTGACCCTGCGGTCCAATATTAAAACGAAATGAATCTGGTACAGGCATCAGCGCACCCAAATATTGTGCCTGTGGTGGCAGCAAGTGCCTTCACACCGTAAGTAACCCCTCTGTGGTATTGTGGAAGAGTGCAGGGTTGGACCATGTGGTCCAATATTAAAAAGATATGAATCTGGTACAGGCGTCAGTGCACCCAAATATTGTGCCTTTGGTGGCAGCAAGTGCCTTCACACCGTCAGTGGCGTCACCAGGGTTGGTGTCACCCGGTGCGGTAACTCATGGTGTCACCCCCCCCCCGGAGTTTTACTTTCATATTTTTAACTACTCCTACTCATAAATCAGTACTCCCATATAATACTGAATGCTCATAATACACGGCGCACATTACTGTGAGGTTTAAAAAGTCTAGAAATAAAGAGACTCTTTACTACAGAATATAATAATAAACGGTTTAATAGATATTGGATTAAAACGGGAATATTTTTAACATTGAAGTCTATGGGGCAAAACATTAGCCACACCGAATAAACGAAAATGTCCAAAATCACGAAAAAAAGTCGATCCGGAAAACGACTTGAAACGAAACGAACTCAAATGAAAATCGTCCGAAATGAAAATTGTCGGATTACGAACGAAACCATCCGAAACGAAAATTTTATATCAACTCGCAGATATATATATACACCCTACCCACAGACCTCAGACCATATATACACATACACACATGGGGAGGTGGCATGTGGACAATCTCAACAATTAATTGCCAAAATGTGTGTATAATACAAGTCTGGATATATATATGTAGCGCTCACTCCCGGAGGAGCCGCTGAAAATGAACCACGGGTCAGTCTCCCCGCACTAGGGAATAAATATACTCCAGCACCATTGTGGATTTTATAAATTATATAGTTTACTAGAGTAAAAGGCATATAATGAGACACGGTATTCGTAGATATATTTACAGTATTTCGTATCGCGGTAAACACGCAGCGGAAAAGAAATACGAGGCTTCGTATTTCAGGAAAATGCGCAGCCGAACAGAAAAATACAATGCTTCGTAATTTCGAGAAATGCGTAGCGGAAAGAGAATACAATATTTCGTAACTCGAGAAACGCGGAGTGGAAAACAAAACAATATGCGAATCTTTACCCCTTTTTGGGATATTAGGGAGTGAGTCCCACACAGGTTAAGTCCCAGACTGTAAGTGTATGTGTGTGTTATGGTACCCAGGTACTATTCAACTGGCCAGTGAATCTCTTAAACGATGTCTTTGACTAGTCAAGTTGGGGCCCTGTGGGTTTTAGAAACAAACAGCAGCGTGCTTACTTGACTTTATAAACCGGCCTTGGAGGCCTCTCACCCATCCGCTCGATCACCAAGGTTCCCCTGACCCAGGACGTCCCTCCGCTCGATGCCTTGCTGGGATACTGGCTACTGGATCCGTTGTCTGGCTTTCTTTGCTCCGACAGTGACTTGTCCAGCTACCACCTGCTCTCCCATCCAATGGACCTGCGGTACTGCTAACTCGGGGGTCCTCTGCTTCCTTGACAGCAGCTTGGTTAATGCCTGTGGATCACTGGGTCTCCTTCTTGCGATGCTGGATAACCCAATCTGGAATCCCGGTAGGCCGCACCTGCGCTCCGGCCCAGTCACTGTTCCGCTCTGCAGTACTGTGTCCTGTCTCATGCACTCCCTGGCGCGCTCTGCCAGCTATCTCCACGAGGCTCAGGATGTACCTTGGCGTGTCCCACCCACTTCCTGTGTCCGTTCCCAGAGCATGCCGGGAAATGTAGTCCCAATGTTCAGTGTCTTTTATCGCGCTTGTCTCCCTCCGGTGTCCAAAAATAGGTACTGCCACAGTAAGGATTTAAACACAGTGCTACATATATTTATAAGAATATGGATATATATCTTATCTATACATATATATCATACCTGCCGTTACCTTCCCCTATAAATTTGATAAAAATATACACAAAAAAAACAAACCACTGTCTGAGACCCCGTGCAGCCCACATGCCACCCCCCTCTACCTGGCTGAATGTATCTAATATATATAATTAAATACATTCAGCCAGGTAGAGAAAGAAAAAAAGTTTTATTTTATGTTCCCGGGGACATGTAAAAATGTCCTCGGATTTAATGTTTTTTAGAAATGTGTCACCTTACCTTAGCCTGGTGGTCAGTGGGGGCTCCCTGGATCCTGGTGGGGGCTGGGGGGGTCTGCCGTGGCCGCAGGTGCAGTGGCTCCCTCCCTGCGCTGCCTGTCTCTGCCACATGCACCCGGGTGGCTAGCCCGCACAGTCGCAGCTCTGTCATCCGGCGGCCACATGCTCCTCAAGGGGATCCTCGGGAGGCCCCGGCAGGCTGCCCTCTACAGTGCCTGATTAGAGGGCTGTGTCTGCCTGATGTTTTAGTAACAAGAATGTTTTAGCCCATAGGCTTCAATGTTAAAAATATTATGTTTTTAATTCAATATCTAATACCGTTGCTTAGAATATTCTGCAGTAAAGAGTCTCTTTTCTACTAGATTTTTTAGTATTTTTTAAGCATTTTTTTATACTTTTTTTAAAAAAATAAAAAAATTGAACTTTTGGCGACCACCCCAAAAAGTTCGAAGTTCGCGAACTTTAGAAATGCCAATGTTCGAATCGAACTCCGAACTGATCGAACCGAACAGCTCATCCCTAATAGTCACTATGTTACATGTTTACAAGTGCATTCTGTATATATTCACTATGTTACATGTTTACAGGTACATTCTGTATCGAGGTATGTCACTATGGAGCTCTTGCGTGACTTAATACTGGGGGAAGATTTGATGGCGTCTGGGAGGTTATTCCATAATTGCGGCGCTCTGTAGGAAAATGAGGCTTGAGCCACTTTCTTTTTGTATTGTGGTATTGCAAGTAAGGTGCTGGTCCTGGATCGGAGGTTATAGGTTGAGGGAACTGCTGGAGGAAGCAGCCTATTCAGGTAGGGTGGTAGCTTCCCAGAAAATCTCTTAAACACCAGGTTGGAAAGGTGAAGGGTGCGTCTAGATTCCAACGATGGCCAGTTTAGCTCTTTTAACATGTCACAATGGTGGGTCATGTAGTTACAGTGTAGCACAGAGAGGCAGTATGAGTTATACAGTGTAGTAAGTTTATGAAGGTGCGTTTGCGGTGCAGCTGCAGCAGCGTGTGTGTGTGATTAGGAGACGTCAGACGCTGCTAATGTCCGGCTAACATAACGTCCAGACACAAAAAGTGTTTTATTGATGATCCGTACAAAATCACGGACGGAACGGCGCATCGTATGACCGCTATCGCGTATTCCGGGAAAAAATACGTACGTTCGTTCGAACGCACTTTTTCACGGGCAACGTGAAAAATGCGTTCGTCTGACCCTAGCCTTAAAATGTCACCGATTAAATTTTTTTTTAAAATATGTCACCTTACCTTAGCCTGGTGGTCAGTGGGGGCTTCCTGGATCCTGATTGTGGGGGGGTGGGGTCTGCCGTGGCCGCAGGTGCAGTGGCTCCCTCCCTGCTCCGCCTCTCTGCCACATGCACCCGGCCGGCCAGCCCGCACAGCTTTGTCATCCGGCGGCCGCTCACTCCTCAAGAAGGTCCTTGGGAGACCCCGGCGGGCAGTCCTCTACAGTGCCTGATTAGAGGGCCGTGTCTGCCTGATGTTTAACCCTTTCACTGCTGAGGCTTTTCCCGCCTCTGTGCTGAGGTGATTTTTACCGGTTTTGCTCATCATGTTTAAACGTGTTTTGAAGGCTTATTTTAGTATATGACCCAGACATATTATATATCGTTCTTTCCGTCAGACTCGGCAGATTCATAATATGTCATTATTATATGTATACGTCATGACCTGTCTGTATATTATAACAAAAAATGCAATAAAATATGAATTTTCAATAATTTACAATGTGTAAAGTGTTTTTTTTTCACATTTTAACATGCGAGCAATTACGGTTATATTTTATACGGGGTGCGCTTGTTAAAAAAATTAGAAACGGGGTCTCGTTACATTTTTTTTTGGGGAAAATTTAGCTATTTTTAACACACGCACCGCATACAAAAATCGTTAATGCAGCATCATTGTTCACATTATAATTGAAATGGGAACAATATTACTGCATTAACGAAAAAAAAAAAACTTGTCCATTTTTTTTATAATTTTTTTTAAAATAATTTTTTATTTTTAGTTTTATTTATTTTTAAAAACTTTGTTTTTTAATTGCGGTTATATTTTATATGGGGTGCGCTTGTTAAAAAAATTAGAGATGGGGTCTCATTACATTTTTTTTGGGGGAAAATTACGCGATTTTTAACAAACGCACCGCATACAAAAATCGTTAGTGCAGCATCATTGTTCACATTATAATTGAAATGGGAACAATATTGCTGCATTAACAAACCAAAAAAAAGGAAAAAAACTTTTTTTTTTTTTAAATATTTTGTTATTTTTATTTTTAATTTTTTTTTTTTTTTACAAACTTTTTTATACTCCTGTTTGGTATCGTTGGAACGGCCATGCTCTGGCCGATCCAACAATACCAAACATTAACCCCTAACTGCCACGGATCGGGAGATAGAGGGTTCATTGGAACCCCCTATCTCCACCATTGGTGGCAGTTAGGGGTTAACTCCAGGACTGGCGTCATCGTGCTATGCACGATGATACCAGTCCTCAGGGGGCATTCCCGGAAGCTTGGCCGACATCCAAGATGTCGGCCAGCTCCGGGAAAGGATCACGAACCGGCGCTTTTCAGCGCCAATTCGTGATCCGCCCCCATGGGGTTAATGCCAGGTACCATTTGGAAGGGCAGGCTGTGCCCTTCCAAACTGTGCCTGGCTTAACCCCCGCAAAGCCGCCGATCGGGAGGGAGAGAGGTCCAAAGGACCTCCCCCCCTCCCTTTCAGGCGCCTCCTCCGCACATGCGGAGGGGGGCGCCTGAATTAGGTGTCATCGCGCCCCCCCCGATGACACCTAATTACTCCGGCGGCGGTTCCGGATGCTGGGCTGACATCGAGGATGTCAGCCCGCACCGGGGGGGCCAGCGATCGGCTGGAACCCTGCCGAACGCTGACCCCAAAGAGAGGACGCGCTCAGCGCATCCACCGCATGGAACGATACATGCGGTTGGACGCGCTGAGCGCGTCCTTAGCAGCGAAGGGGTTAAGCAACAAGGTGTGGGAAATGTTGAATCCCATAGGCTTCAATGTTAAAAATATTCCCGTTTTAATAGAATACCTAATAAATATAATATTCTGCAGTAAAGAGTTTCTTTATTTTTAGATTTTTTTAGGATTTTTTAAACATTTTTTAAAAAAAATGCAATTTTTTTTTCGAAACTTTTTGCGAATGTTCCGAAAAGTTTGCAGTTCGCGAACTTTCGAACAGCTGATGTTCGATGCGAACATCGAACCGTTTCGAGCGGGCAGCCCATCCCTACTAACCACATACCTAGATATTTGAGAGAAGTGACGGTGGTCAGCGTGCCATTTGATTTTGTCCCAACACATAGATGGGGATTTTGCAATTTGTGTAGTTTAGGTTTTGTTCCAAAGAGCATTTACAGTTTTGTCAGTATTTAGAAAAAGTTTGTTGTGTTTGATCCACTTTTCTACCCCTGTGAATTGTTCTTGCAGCACGGCTTCCAGCTGCCGGAGATTTGGTTTGCTCGTATAGATTAGGCTGGGTTCACACCTACGCGTTGCGCAGCGTCGCGCAATGCGTGCGGTTTTTTTACGCGCGTTCGCGCATACAAACAAACGCGCGCACGCGCGTTGCGCGCCCGTTCGCGGCTATGATATGGCCGCGAACGCGCGGCTATCTGCAGAAAAGAAGCTCCCGAGCTTCTTTGTGCGTCGGCCGTTTATCAGCGCGTTCATGCGCGCTGAGAAACGGCCAGGTGTGACATGCACACATAGGGAATCATGGGATTCCACTGTTTGAGCATTTTACAGTGCGTAGGAACGCGCTGTAAAACGCTTAGGTGTGAACCCAGCCTAAGGCTGGGTTCACACCTAAGCGTTTTTAATACGCGCGTTTTTAATACGCGCGTTTAACGCGCGTTTTTCACCACCGTTTTCCTTGCGTTTCACGAGCGTGTTGCAAAAATGAAATGCGCGTTGTACGCGCGTTGTATGCGCGTTTTGTGATTGACTACGGAGGTGTCCAATAGGAAATTACTGTCTTAATTACGGAGGCGACCAATGAAAAAGACCTCCCTGTGCACGAACCAAAGAACGCACGCACGCAGTATGCAAAAACGCACGTTTTTGAATTGGGAAACGCGCAAACGCGCGTTCACGTCAATCTCTATGGCCGCGAACGCGCGTATATCTGCACCAAAGAAGCTCCCGAACTTCTTTGTGCGTCGTCCGTTTATCAGCGCGTTCATGCGCGCTGATAAACGGCCAGGTGTGACATGCCCACATAGGGAATAATGGTATTTCACTGTTTGAGCGTTTTACAGCGCGTAGGAACGCGCTGTAAAATGCTTAGGTGTGAACCCAGCCTTACGGTGTCGTCTGCGTACATGTGTACAGTTGAGGCTTTGCAGACGTTGGGCAGATCATTTATGAATAATGTGAATAGCAGGGGGCTGAGTATCGAGCCTTGGGGTACTCCGCACGTGACTGGGAGCGGGAGGGAGGAGCTGCCAGAAATTGACACATATTGCGACCGATCAGATACATACGATTGAACCAGGTTAGCGTGTGATCACCAATACCGGAGTTTTTAAGTTTTTGTAATAGGATGCCATGGTCTACCGTGTCAAAGGCCTTGGCAAAATCAAGGAAGATGCTCCAGTTAGGTTTCCTTGTTCCATGCCAGCTTGGATATCATTACAAACTTTTAAAGGGCTGTTGTAGTTGAATGATTTGGATGAAAGCCGTATTGATCTGGGATTAAATAGTTTGAATATTGATCTTTCCAATGATAGAAAATATGACTAGATTTGGTGTAACAGTAAAAAAATAAATAATAATAATTTAAAAAAAAATTTAAAATGTTTTTTTTTAACCAAAAATGTTGTATGGGGGTTTAATAAAATAAGTCTTCAATTGACATTTAAACATAATGAGCCTAAAACAGTCAAAATGAGCTCAGCGCAAAGAGGTGAAATGGCTCAGCAGTAAAGGGGTTAAAAAGCAAAAACATGTAAAAATTGGGTATTTCTAATCTCAGGAAAAAAATTCGAAACTACTTAGTCGGGGTCTTTTTTGGCGGTTGTAGATTTTGGGGATTACATCTTGAAAAAAGTGTGTTTTTTCATCATATTTTATATATTTTTTTATAGTAAATTATCCGATATGATGAAAATAATGGTATCTTTATAAAGTCCATTTAATGGCGGGAAAAACGATGTATAATATGTGTGGGTTGTATAAACGAGTAAGAGGAAAATTAGACCTAAACGCAAACAGCGCAGAAACGTAAAAACAGCAGCCTGCACTAAAGGACAGAATATCGAAAAACCAGCCGGTCACTAAGGGGTTAAAGACGAAGAACTCTGAACTACAACACTTAAAATAATCTAATATTTCCTTTCAACTTCACATTTTTCATTTTTCAGTGTCAAGATTCATTAACAAACATAAATGGTACTACATTCATTAATCTCTTCAGTGCTGAGCCTTTCCCCCCCATCCCCACATGTTGAGCTCATTGTGAATAATTTTTTGCTCATTGTGTTTAACCGCTATATGAATTCATGTTTTCCTACAAACCTACACCAATTATATAGAAACAATATTAGTGTAGCGGTCCCATACCCCACAGATGGTATATGCACAATACTCAAATATCTCACAAATAGTCTTAAGGGATTTTTTTCCTCTGTTTTTTAGACGTTGAGGATCTTCACCTTCCCATCAAATGTTCAAATCGACTCCATGCGTAACCTTTTCGCTGCTGAGCCATTTCACACCTCAGTGCTGAGGTCATTTTTACCGGTTTTGCTCATCATGTTTAACCGCGTTTTGAAGCCTTATTTTAATATATGACCCAGACATATTATATATCGTTCTTTTCGGCAGATTCATAATATGTCATTATTATATGTATACGTCATGTCCTGTCTGTATATTATAACAAAAAATGCAATAAAATTAGAATTTTCAATAATTTACAATGTGTAAAGTGTTTTTTTTGTCACATTTTAACATGCGAGCAATTACGGTTATATTTTATACGGGGTGCGCTTGTTAAAAAAATTAGAAACGGGGTCTGGTTACATTTTTTTTTGGGGAAAATTTAGCTATTTTTAACACACGCACCACATACAAAAATCGTTAATGCAGCATCATTGTTCACATTATAATTGAAATGGGAACAATATTACTGCATTAACGAAAAAAAAAAAACTTGTCCATTTTTTTTATAATTTTTTTTAAAATAATTTTTTATTTTTAGTTTTATTTATTTTTAAAAACTTTGTACATGGTCATGGTCATGGTCAACGATATCAAACATTAACCCCTAGCTGCCACGGATCGGGAGATAGGGGGTTCATTGGAACCCCCTATCTCCACCATTGCTGGCAGCTAGGGGTTAACTCCAGGACTGGCGTCATCGTGCTATGCACGATGACGCCAGTCCTCAGGGGGAGTTCCTGGAGGCTTGGCTGACATCCAAGATGTCGGCCAGCTCCAGGAGAGGATCACGATTTGGCGCTTTTCAGCGCCAAATCGTGATCCGGCTCCCCAGGGGTTAATTACAGCCACCGTTTGGAAGGGCAGGCTGTGCCCTTCCAAACGGTGCCTGGATTAACCCTCTACCCCCCGGCGATCAGGAGGGAGAGAGGTCCGAAGGACCTCCCCCCCTCCCTTTCAGGCGCCTCCTCCGCACACGCGGGGGGGCGCCTGACTTAGATGTCATCGTGCCGCCGTGATGACATCTAATTGCTCTGCCGGGGTCCCGGAGTGCTGGGCTGACATCCAAGATGTCAGCACGCACCAGGGGGCGCAGCAATCCGCCGGAATCCGGCGGATTGCTGCCTTCTGTGCATGGACGCGCTGAGCGCGTCCATAGCACAGAACAACCACTTGGCTGGACGCGCTGAGCGCGTCCATAGCAGCTAAGTGGTTAAAGACATTAAAAAATAGGATGGTGCAGACTGTTTTTTAAAACGTGATAAAACACATATAATGATTGCACTCACCCAGTTGGAGCCTTCGACCAGGCTCTAGGTAATCAAGCTCTAAGGTTTTATTCGTCAGCCAAACCTTTTCAAAAAAGCTCTCAAGGATTCCAATAAAGTAAGGAATAAACACCAATTATATATTGGTTTTTTTCAGCAGCTATAGCAGATTCAAATTATATTTATATTATTTATCTATATTATTATTATTATTATTATTAGGGTTTTTCACTAACCTCCAAACTTGCCACCGAATTGCATGGAACTGTAAATTTCACCATTCAGTGCAATTTCGTGGCAATTCGTCTATTCACAAAGCTGTCAATTCGCCAAATTCTGGCGAATTGACGAAGATATATACAGGGTTATTCAAAGAGATCCGAATTGCTGGCGAAAGGTAACCGAACAGTGAAATTTAAATGTTGGCGAATTGTCTGCACATACTGTGCCTGTGCGTTGCCTGTTCAAGGGCAGTGAATCCCCATAGAGAAGCAATGCTCCATCTATTCAGATAATAAAAACCAGCAGTGAAAAGTTGCCGAATTGCCCTGCCATTCGGTGGTTTAATTCGGCAGGTTTATTCAGGCGAATCCCATAGGCTTCAATGTTAAAAATATTCCCGTTTTAATCCAATATCTAATAAACCGTTGATTATAAAATTCTGCAGTAAAAAGTCTCTTTATTTTTAGATTTTTTTAGGACCTTTTAGGCATTTTTTGAGATTTTTTGTGAATTTTTTTCTGTTTTCTTAAATCGTTTTTTCTTTTTACTGTAACAGCCCTTTTTATTATCATTGGATCTAATATGTAAATTTCATACATTTTCGTTCTGTAGTTTCTTTGCAAACAGCGTTTCACTTTTCAAACATTCAAGTGTACTGTCTTTTGTTTTTTTCCCTTCGTTCGTCTGCGGTGTTGGTTTTTCCAGCGGGCTCTCAGGGGCGGATCCAGGGGGGGCAACGGGGCAATTGCCCCCCCCCCGAGCAGTGCAGATGCCAGACTGACCCCCAGAACTCAAATCACGATGTGTGCAGTGAATGCAGACATTGCGATTTGCAGAGGCACACACTGCGCAGAAGCACTGTGGATTGCCCCTCCCAGTCATGTGTCAGGGGCGTGTCACGTGGTGATCCTTTTTTTTCCGGTGACCATGTGACTGAGCCTGTCTCCTTCCATGCCTGCCTGACAGCCACAGGAAAGGGGTGGATCTGAGGCTGCACTGAGCAACAGGATCAGAGGAGAGAGAGGCTGGAGCCTCCATGCAGGGACACCAGGGAGGTAAGTAATGGGTCCCTGAGAGTTTGATCCTTCCTCCAGGGTCTATAACAAAGCTAGAGCTGCACAGTAATAAACCTCTCAGATATGAGTCTGTAAACTGATCCTCTAGATTGTAGGCTCCTGGGTGTCCTCTGCTCCTCTAAATAGTAAGCTCCTGGGTGTCCTCTGCTCCTCTAGTTTGTAAGCTCCTGGGTGTCTTCTGCTCCTCCAGATTGTAAACTCCTGGGTGCTCTCTGCTCCTCTAGTATGTAAGCTCCTGGGTGTCCTCTGCTCCTCCAGATTGTAAACTCCTGGGTGTCCTCTGCTCCTCTAGATTGTAAACCCCTGGGTGTCCTCTGCTCCTCCAGATTCAGATTGTAGGCTCCTGGGTGTCCTCTGCTCCTCTAAATAGTAAACTCCTGGGTTTCCTCTGCTCCTCCAGATTGTAAGCTCATGGGTGCTCTCTGCTCCTCCAGATTGTAAACTCCTGGGTGCTCTCTGCTCCTCTAGATTGTAAACTCCTGGGTGTCCTCTGCTCCTCCAGATTGTAAGCTCCTGGGTGTCCTCTGCTCCTCCAGATTGTAAACTCCTGGGTGCTCTCTGCTCCTCTAGATTGCAAGCTCCTGGGTGTACTCTGCTCAGTGGCGTTGCTAAGTGGGGGCGGGGGATGCGGCCCGCACCAGGCCTAAGGGTGGGTGTCTCACCCTGCGCCGCGTGTTCGCTCCTTGCGAGCATCCGACGAAGCATGCAGCTTCGGCACTCGCCTGGGGGAAACACGTCACCAGCCAATCGCGGCTGGTCACGTGGCTCCCCCAGGCGAGCGCACAAGCTGCACACCGCTGGACGCTCAGAGGGAGCGAACACGCGGCCAGAAGGTGAGCTGGGGCATATCATCCATGAGCTGGGGCACTATATACATGAGCTGGGGCACTATATCCATGAGCTGGGGCATATCATCCATGAGCTGGGGCACTCTATCCATGAGCTGGGGCATATCCGTGTGCTGGGGCAGTATATCCATGAGCCGCTGGGGCAGTATATCCATGAGCTGGGGGCAATATCCATGAGCTGGAGGCAATATCCATGAGCTGGGGCATATCCATGAGCTGCTGGGGAAAATCCATGAGCTGGGGCAGTATCCATGAGCTAGGGCAAATCCATGAGCTGCTGGGGCAATTCCATGAGCTGGGGCACTATATCCATGAGCTGGGGCAGTATCCATGAGCTGCTGGGGCAGTATCCATGAACTGGGGAAATATCCATGAGCTGGGGGCAATATCCATGAGCTGGGGCAATATCCATGAGCTGGGGGCAATATCCACAAGCTGGGGCATATCCATGAGCTGCTGGGGGAAATCCATGAGCTGGGGCATATCCATGAGCTGCTGGGGAAAATCCATGAGCTGGGGCATATCCATGAGCTGGGGCATATCCATGAGCTGCTGGGGCAAATCCATGAGCTGCTGGGGCAAATCCATGAGCTGGGGCAGTATATCCATGAGCTGGGGCAATATCCATGAGCTTGGGCATATCCATGAGCTGGGGCAGTATATCCATGAGCTGCTGGGGCAGTATATCCATGAGCTGCGGCAGTATATCCATGAGCTGCGGCATTATCCATGTACTGGGGCAATATCCATGAGCTGGGGCATTATCCATGAGCTGGGGCATATCCATGAGCTGGGGCAATATCCATGAGCTGGGGGCAATATCCATGAGCTGGGGCAATATCCATGAGCTGGGGCATATCCATGAGCTGCTGGGAAAAATCCATGAGCTGGGGCAGTATCCATGAGCTGCTGGGGCAAATCCATGAGCTGCTGGGGCAAATCCATGAGCTGGGGCAGTATATCCATGAGCTGGGGCACTATATCCATGAGCTGGGGCATATCATCCATGAGCTGGGGCACTCTATTCATGAGCTGGGGCATATCCATGTGCTGGGGCAGTATATCCATGAGCCGCTGGGGCAGTATATCCATGAGCTGGGGGCAATATCCATGAGCTGGGGCAATATCCATGAGCTGGGGCATATCCATGAGCTGCTGGGGAAAATCCATGAGCTGGGGCAGTATCCATGAGCTAGGGCAAATCCATGAGCTGCTGGGGCAAATCCATGAGCTGGGGCACTATATCCATGAGCTGGGGCAGTATCCATGAGCTGCTGGGGCAGTATCCATGAGCTGGGGAAATATCCATGAGCTGGGGGCAATATCCATGAGCTGGTGCAATATCCATGAGCTGGGGCAATATCCACAAGCTGGGGCATATTCATGAGCTGCTGGGGGAAATCCATGAGCTGGGGCATATCCATGAGCTGCTGGGGAAAATCCATGAGCTGGGGCATATCCATGAGCTGGGGGAAAATCCATGAGCTGGGGCAGTATCCATGAGCTGGGGCATATCCATGAGCTGGGGCATATCCATGAGCTGCTGTGGCAAATCCATGAGCTGCTGGGGAAAATCCATGAGCTGGGGCAGTATATCCATGAGCTGGGGCAATATCCATGAGCTTGGGCATATCCATGAGCTGGGGCAGTATATCCATGAGCTGCTGGGGCAGTATATCCATGAGCTGCGGCAGTATATCCATGAGCTGCGGCATTATCCATGTACTGGGGCAATATCCATGAGCTGGGGCATTATCCATGAGCTGGGGCATATCCATGAGCTGGGGCAATATCCATGAGCTGGGGCAATATCCATGAGCTGGGGCATATCCATGAGCTGCTGGGGAAAATCCATGAGCTGGGGCAGTATCCATGAGCTGCTGGGGCAAATCCATGAGCTGCTGGGGCAAATCCATGAGCTGGGGCAGTATATCCATGAGCTGGGGCATCCATGAGCTGGGGCATATCCATGAGTGGGCAGTATATCCATGAGCTGGGGCAGTATATCCATGTGCTGGGGTAGTATCCATGAGCTGGGGCATATCCATGAGCTGGGGCAGTATATCCATGTGCTGGGGCAGTATATCCATGAGCTGCTGGGGCAGTATATCCATGAGCTGCGGCATTATCCATGTGCTGGGGCAATATCAATGAGCTGGGGCATTATCCATGAGCTGGGGCATATCCATGAGCTGGGGCAAAATCCATGAGAGGAGCTGGGGCAGTATATCCATGAGAGCAGCTGGGGCAGTATATCCATGAGAGGAGCTGGGGCAATATCCATGAGTGGAGTTGGGGCAGTATATCCATGAGAGGAGCTGGGGCAGTATATCCATGAGAGCAGCTGGGGCAGTATATCCATGAGAGGAGCTGGGGCAATATCCATGAGAGGAGCTGGGGCAGTATATCCATGAGAGGAGCTGGGGCAATATCCATGAGAGGAGCTGGGGCAAAATCCAAGAGAGGAGCTGGGGCAAAATCCTTGAGAGGAGCTGGGGCAATATCCATGAGAGGAGCTAGGCAATATCCATGAGAGGAGCTGGGGCAATATCCATGAGAGCTGCTGGGGCATATCCATGTGTGCTGGGGCAGTATCCATGTGTGCTTGGGTCAGTATCCATGTGTGTTGGGGGCATATCCATGAGAGCTGGGGCAATATCCATGTGTAAGCTGGTCTGGGGCAATATATCCACGTGTGAGCTGAGACGCAATATATATCCATATGTGAGCTGAGGCGCAATATATCCATATGTGAGCTGGGGCAATATATATCCATGGGTGAGCTGCTGGGGGCAATATATAATTGTGAACTGGGGCAATATATCCATATGTGAGCTGGGGGCAATATATATCCATGGGTGAGCTGCTGGGGGCAATATATAATTGTGAACTGGGGCAATATATCCATATGTGAGCTGGGGGCAATATATATCCATGGGTGAGCTGCTGGGGGCAATATATATCCATGTGTGCTTACACTGCCTTTGAACAGGCATCGAACGTGCTGGCGGTTGGCAAAAACTTGTGTGAGCATATGAGAGAGCTCCACAGCAATAAACCTCACAGTAATGTGCGCTGTGTGTATGAGCATTCAGTGTTATATGGGAGTACTGATTTAGGAGTAAGAGTAGTTAAAAAAAATCCGTAAAACTCGGGGGGGGGGGGGTGACACCATAAATTACCGCACTTGACACCAACCCTACTGACGCCACTGACTCTGCTCCAGATTGTAAACTCCTGGGTGCTCTCTGCTCCTCTAGATTGTAAGCTCCTGGGTGTCCTCTGCTCCTCTAGATTGTAAGCTCCTGGGTGTCCTCTTCTCCTCCAGATTGTAAACTCCTGGGTGTCCTCTTCTCCTCCAGATTGTAAACTCCTGGGTGTCCTCTGCTCCTCTAGATTGTAAACTCCTGGGTGTCCTCTGCTCCTCCAGATTGTAAACTCCTGGGTGCTCTCTGCTCCTCCAGATTGTAAACTCCTGGGTGCTCTCTGCTCTCCAGATTGTAAACTCCTGGGTGCTCTCTGCTCCTCCAGATTGTAAACTCCTGGGTGCTCTCTGCTCTTCTAGATTGTAAACTCCTGGGTGTCCTCTGCTCCTCCAGATTGTAAGCTCCTGAGTGCTCTCTGCTCCTCTAGATTGTAAACTCCTGGGTGTCCTCTGCTCCTCCAGATTGTAAACTCCTGGGTGCTCTCTGCTCCTCTAGATTGTAAACTCCTGGGTGTCCTCTGCTCCTCCAGATTGTAAACTCCTGGGTGCTCTCTGCTCCTCCAGATTGTAAACTCCTGGGTGCTCTCTGCTCCTCCAGATTGTAAACTCCTGGGTGCTCTCTGCTCTTCTAGATTGTAAACTCCTGGGTGTCCTCTGCTCCTCCAGATTGTAAGCTCCTGGGTGCTCTCTGCTCCTCTAGATTGTAAACTCCTGGGTGTCCTCTGCTCCTCTAGATTGTAAACTCCTGGGTGCTCTCTGCTCCTCTAGATTGTAAACTCCTGGGTGCCTTCTGGTCCTCTAGATTGTAAACTCCTGGGTGCTCTCTGCTCCTCTAGATTGTAAGCTCCTGGGTGTCCTCTGCTCCTCCAGATTGTAAACTCCTGGGTGCTCTCTGCTCCTCCAGATTGTAAACTCCTGGGTGCTCTCTGCTCCTCCAGATTGTAAACTCCTGGGTGCTCTCTGCTCTTCTAGATTGTAAACTCCTGGGTGTCCTCTGCTCCTCCAGATTGTAAACTCCTGAGTGCTCTCTGCTCCTCTAGATTGTAAACTCCTGGGTGTCCTCTGCTCCTCTAGATTGTAAACTCCTGGGTGCTCTCTGCTCCTCTAGATTGTAAGCTCCTGGGTGTCCTCTTCTCCTCCAGATTGTAAACTCCTGAGTGTCCTCTGCTCCTCCAGATTGTAAACTCCTGGGTGCTCTCTGCTCCTCTAGATTGTAAACTCCTGGGTGTCCTCTGCTCCTCCAGATTGTAAACTCCTGGGTGATCTCTGCTCCTCCAGATTGTAAGCTCCTGGGTGCTCTCTGCTCCTCCAGATTGTAAACTCCTGTGTGCTCTCTGCTCCTCCAGATTGTAAGCTCCTGGGTGCTCTCTGCTCCTCTAGATTGTAAACTCCTGGGTGTCCTCTGCTCCTCCAGATTGTAAGCTCCTGAGTGCTCTCTGCTCCTCTAGATTGTAAACTCCTGGGTGTCCTCTGCTCCTCCAGATTGTAAGCTCCTGGGTGCCCTCTGCTCCTCTAGATTGTAAGCTCCTGGGTGCCCTCTGCTCCTCTAGATTGTAAACTCCTGGGTATCCTCTGCTCCTCTAGATTGTAAAATCCTGGGTGCCCTCTGCTCCTCTAGATTGTAAGCTCATGTGTGCCCTCTGCTCCTCTAGATTGTAAACTCCTGGGTGTCCTCTGCTCCTCCAGATTGTAAGCTCCTGGGTGTCCTCTGCTCCTCCAGATTGTAAACTCCTGGGTGCTCTCAGCTTCTCTATATTGTAAGCTCCTGGGTGTACTCTGCTCCAGATTGTAAGCTCCTGGGTGCTCTCTGCTCCTCTAGATTGTAAACTCCTGGGTGTCCTCTGCTCCTCTAGAGTGTAAGCTCCTGGGTGCCCTCTGCTCCTCTAGATTGTAAGCTCCTGGGTGCCCTCTGCTCCTCCAGATTGTAAACTCCTGGGTGCTCTCAGCTCATCTAGATTGTAAACTCCTGGGTGTACTCTGCTCCAGATTGTAAACTCCTGGGTGCTAGTGTCTAGGAAGTGCTGCACGCTTTGACGTCTCATTAAAGGGACACTCGACTCATTCTTCTGACCACTTTATAGATTTAAAGTGGTCAGGATGTGAGGAGTGCCCCCATCTCTCTCTCTCACTGCTGCCCCGGTGTGGTAGAAAATGCAGGATGAAGAGGAGGAGTTTCCTCCACCCCACCCAGCATCACCAGCAGCTGGGATTTTGTATTTCCCGGCTGCCGGTCACCAGACAAGTCCTGTCGGGGTGCGCAATTTGAGGCTCCTACGCTACGCAAGTTACGTAGGAGCATAAATTGTGCAGAAAAGCTTAAGGGACGTCCTGGTTCGGGAGTCCCTGAGCTGAAGTGGAGGAGCAGATGCGGTGAGGGATAAAATTACCTACAAAAATAGAAAAAAAAATATTAAAAATTTTTGGGCAGAATCCGGCAGCAGGATCTGCCCAATTATTTAAGGACAAAAAGAGGGGAATTTTATCAGAAATAAGGGAACGTTTACAAAGCGATATTGAATAATTCTTCCATTTTCATAATTAATGATGGAAAGTAGTGATTTTTTACAACAAACTAGGGTAAGTATTACGCAATAACTTTCTTTAATTCTTCCATGGCAGTAAGTAAAAAAAAAAATTAAACCTAAGTTAAAAAAAAACAAGATAGAATTTAAGGATCAACCCTTTCACTACCAAGTGATTTTCCATAAACCCACTGGCAGGACCCAGTGGTTTCACAGAAAATTATTTTGCATTACTTATTTAGCATACTTTTGCTGGTGAGACTCTATCACCCAGTATCCACAGACACCCACATCTCAACTGATCCCCTGCAACTGATCCCCTGTAACGTTACCTTGGTCTCTTTTCTTCAATTTATTTTTGTCTCGTTTCTCCACCATTTGCTTTGCTAATTAGCATGTGAATCTCCTGCCCTATTGACACAGCCCATCCAGCATCAGGTGTTTACCTTTTAACTGCCTGAATGCAATCAGTCTGCCCTATATAACAGCTAAGAGTGGCTCCATTGAGCCTTGGCTCCAGTAACATCCCCAAGTGGCATCCTAAGTGGACGTTTAGAGTTGATTTCCTGGAGTTCAGTGGCATCCTAAGTGGATGTTTAGAGTTGATTTCCTGGAGTTCAGTGGCATCCTAAGTGGACGTTTAGAGTTGATTTCCTGGAGTTCAGTGGCATCCTAAGTGGACGTTTAGAGTTGATTTCCTGGAGTTCAGTGGCATCCTAAGTGGACGTTTAGAGTTGATTTCCTGGAGTTCAGTGGCATCCTAAGTGGACGTTTAGAGTTGATTTCCTGGAGTTGCGGGACTGGAGGAAGGAACTGCAAGGCCCACTTTTTACTCTGGGTAAACGCACGTCTATATTATGCTTTCTCTCACGCTTCTACTCTTTACTTCTACCTTTCTCCTTAAATGGAACTCCTGCCCCTCTACCACTGACCCCTACACTATCTGCATCTCTCCCTCCCTCCTCTCGTCCCACATGATGGCCTCGCATGAGCTCCTTTGTTTCCTCAGAACATGGTCTCCCTCTAACTCTCGTGCTGCCAATCACTCCCACTCCCACAAATCCCATTCCCACCTTCTCTTTCTCACCCTCCTGCTGTTACTCTATTCAGGTGACATATCCCCTAACCCTGGCCCCACAACACATCCAATACTTCCCTATCATCCTATCTCCATCGCACATAAATCACCTCCCTGCAAGCCCAGCAACCTCATTCCCATAATCCCTCAGCGCCTGTCCTCTTTCTCCTGCGCCCTCTGGAACGCTCGCTCTGTGTGCAACAAACTCACAGCCGTCCATGACCTCTTCCTTTCAAACTCCTTCAACCTCCTAGCTTTAACTGAAACCTGGCTAACTCCCTCTGACACGGCCTCCGTTACTGCTCTCTCACATGGCGGTCTACACTTGAGCCATACCCCCAGACCGGGTGAGAGAAATGGTGGTGGGGTCGGAATCCTGCTCTCTCCCACCTGCACATACCGGCATCTCCCTCCACCCCCATCCCACTACTTCTCCTCCTTCGAGACACACTGCATCCACCTGTTCTCTCTTCTGGCTCTCAGGGTGGCAGTCATCTACCGCCCACCGGGACCAACCTCCCAGTTCTTTGATCACTTTGCTACCTGGCTTTCTCACTTCCTGTCTTCTAATCTTCCATGCCTAGTTCTCGGGGACTTCAACATTCCCATTGATGATCCTTCCGCCCCTGCTGCCTCCAAACTTCTTTCACTCACGTCCTCCCTTGGACTCACACAATCCTCCCTCCTCCCTACCCACTGCGATGGTTACGCTATTGACCTTGTCTTTTCCAACCTCTGCTCCATTTCTGAGTTCAACTGTCGCCCTTTCCCCATCTCTGACCACCACCTTCTCTCTTTCAAACTATCTGGACTTCCTAAACACCCTGCTCCCCCACCCCGCACACACACTCGCAGAAATCTACATGCTGTGGACCCCCATCAATTCTCCAACCTACTTCACCACCTCCCTCATACCTCATCCTTCACCTGCCCTGATGCTGCCACTAATCACTACAACACTACGCTTATCTCTGCTCTAGACACTCTTGCTCCTCTTCGACTCTGTAAGGCCCCACGCCGCCAGCTTCAGCCCTGGCACACCCTCCAGACTCGCTACCTGCAAAGATGCTCCCGCACTGCAGAGCGTGCCTGGAGGAAATCCCGCTCTGAAGCTGATTTTGTTCACTTCAAGTTTATTCTCCGGTCATACACCTCTGCCCTCCACTTGACCAAACAATCCTTCTTCTCATCTCTTATATCTTTGCTGTCCTCCAACCCTAAACGGCTCTGGTCCACCTTCAACACCCTTCTCTACCCACCTGCACCTCCCCCCACAGCTGCCTTCAGCGCTCAAGACCTGACAGACTACTTCCTCAGTAAAACTCTAACTATCAGAAGCAACATCCCAACACAAGATAGTTATCTGCCACCTCCACTCCCAGATGTCCCCTCTGCCATCCTCTGCCGCTTCCTCCCAGCCACTGAGGAGGAAGTCAATTCCTTATTGTCCTCCTCACATCTCACCACGTGCCCGCTCGACCCCATTCCCTCACATCTAATTCCTCCCCTCTCCTCCTCCCTCACCCCTGCTCTCACACACATCTTCAACCTATCTCTCTCCACTGGCTCCTTTCCATCCGCTTTCAAACACGCGCTAGTTACCCCTTTACTAAAGAAACCCTCCCTAGATCCCAACTCTCCATCCAACTACCGCCCTATATCCCTGCTTCCCTTCACATCAAAGCTCTTAGAAAAACTAGTCTTCAACCACCTCTCCCTCTTCCTGTCCTCCAATTCCCTACTTGACCCCCTGCAATCTGGCTTCCGTCCCCTACACTCAACTGAAACTGCCCTCACCAAAGTCACCAACGACCTCCTAACTGCTGAAAAACACGGCCACTATTCTATTCTCATCCTGCTTGACCTCTCGGCTGATTTTGACACTGTTGACCACCCCCTCCTTCTACAGACCCTCAACTCTCTGGGTCTCGGTGACACTGCACTTGCTTGGGTTGACTCCTATTTATCCAACAGGTCCTTCTGTGTGTCCTTTGCTGGTAACTCCTCCTCCTCATTGCCTCTATCTGTTGGTGTACCTCAAGGCTCTGTCCTTGGTCCTCTGCTCTTTTCCATCTACACCTCCTCCCTGGGCAAAATCATCAACAGCTTTGGCTTTAATTACCACCTCTACGCTGATGACACTCAGATCTACCTCTCTACCCCTGATCTCTCTCCCCCTGTCCTTTCAAAAGTCAGTGACTGTTTATCTGGCATCTCCTCCTGGATGGCCTCCCACCACCTAAAGATCAACATGTCAAAGACTGAACTCCTACTTATTCCTCCCTCCAATGCCTCCCCACCTCCTGACTTCTCTATCACGGTGGAGGGTATCACCATCTCCCCATCAAACCAAGTTCGCTGTCTTGGATTTACACTTGACTCTGCTCTTTCCTTCATCTCCCACATCAAGTCTCTTTCCTCCTCCTGCCGATACCAACTGCGTAATATTTCCAGAATTCGGCCATTTCTTTCCACTGTCACCACAAAACAACTCATACACGCCCTGGTAATCTCCCGACTCGACTATTGCAATAATCTCTTATCTGGCCTCCCTCTGTCCCGCCTCTCCCCCCTACAATCCATCCTGAACGCCTCCACCAGGCTAATTCACCTCACCCGTCACTCTGTCTCTGCCGCTCCCCTCTGCGAGTCCCTTCACTGGCTCCCCATTCACTGCAGAATTAAGTTCAAAATCCTTATCCTTACCTACAAAACCCTCACTAACTCAGCTCCCCACTACCTGTCCTCACTAATCACCAAATACACCCCAGCCCGCTCCCTAAGGTCAAACAGTGACCTGCACTTAGCTTCTCCCCGCATCACCTCTTCCCATGATAGACTGCAGGATTTCTCACGCGCAGCCCCCACTCTCTGGAATGCTCTCCCTCGTACTGTCAGACTTTCCCCTAACTTCTCTTCCTTCAAACGCTCCCTTACAAAGTTCCTATTTAGGGAAGCCTACCACCCAACTCACTGACGCAACCATCAATCACTCTCACCTTATAGTCCTCTCCTCCTGTTTCCAACCCCAACCCTCCTAGATTGTGAGTTCCTACGGGAATAGGGCCCTCATCTCCTCCTGTACTGTTTGTCAAATGTTGTTCAATGTATTGTAACCCTGTCTATACTGTGCTTATTGTACAGCGCTGCGGAATATGCTGGCGCTTTATAAATAAAGAATAATAATAATAATAATAATTACCCACACAGTTAAGGGTTATTCAGAGAGCACTGAAATGTTGGCAACATTTCAGTGCTCTCTCGTTCCCCGCACTTCCCTGTACTTCGGGGAATCAAAGTTCCCCAACCTGCGGTGAATTCAGCATTCACTGCAGGATCCCCGGAGTGCAAGGAAAAACCCGCCGCAAACCTGCCGAAGACCCACCGAAAACTTGCCCGAACAACTGAAAAACAATGCTGAACACACCGGAAAAAGCCGAAGAGCTGCTGATCACAGCACAGACCAGCCGCCGGAAAAAGCCAACAAGGTGACAAACAGGGTAAAAAAAAACAAAAAAAACATTGGGCCACATTACAATCTTGACGCTAACGTTAACGCTTACCTGCGTGATCATTAACGTTAGCCGCGGTGTCTACCGCATATTACAATCCAAACGCAAACGGGTTAAGTAACCCGTTTGCGTTTGGTACCTTGCGCTTTTCAGCGCGAGGTTACTGTACTTTGCGCTCCCCATGTTAAGTATAGGGAGCACAAAGTGTTAATCAGCGTTAGGATTACAAAATCCAAGCGCTGATTAACGTCCGGCTCTGGTCAGCGGAAAGTTAACCAGAGCCAGGACTTGGTGCTAACGGATTCCGCTTCTCAGAATCCGTTAACACCAGCCTAAAAAAATAAAAAATGTATCAGATACTCAGCTCCTGTCCCGCGGCGAGGACCGTGGCTCTGTCTGCCTCCTCCACCCGCCGGGAGCAGGGAAAGACTGGGAGAAAAAGACCCCCCAGTCTCTCCCTGCGTATCACTACGCTGACCGGCGAGGCGAGATCTGGCTGGTCATGTGACCAGCGGCGTCTGGATCAATGGAGTCCTATGGACTCCATCGAGTGGATACTCGCGGCTGCACTCAGCGCTGCCCCAAGCATCGTGGGGCCGTAGCACGCGGTAACAATGCAGGCAGCTTTTTAAGCGCCTGCATTGTAATTCCATGCTAAAACGGGGGAAAACTGCAGGCGCAGTTTTTTCTCCCAACTGCCCCCGTTTTAGCATTGAGATTGTAGTTTAATCCAATGTGTTTGAAAGTGTCAAAATTGAAACGCTGTTTGCAAAATAACTACTGAACAAAAATGCCTGGAATTTATATATAAGATCCTGTGAATGATAATAAAGAGGACTGTTACAGAAAAATGGAAAAACTAATTTCCGGAAAAATCCTGAAAAATGTCTAAAAGATACTAAAGAAATCTATAAATAAAGAGACATTTTTCTGCAGAATAAAATAATAAACAGTTTATTAGATACTGGATTAAAACGGGAATATTTTTTACATTGAAGCCTATGGGATTCGCCTGAATTATCCTGGCGAATGAAACCACCGAACAGCAGGGCACTTCGGCAACTTTTCACTGCTGTTCGGAGTCTGTGACTAGATTAACCATTGCATCTCTATGGGGGATTTCACTGCCTTCGAACAGGCACTGTACTTGCAGGCAGTTCACCGAACTGCTTCCTCTCTGCATAGCCGAATAGCCCCGAAATGTCACCATACAGGGAAATTACCTTTTCAGTGACATTTCGGGGCCAGATCGGCTCTCTCTGAATAACCCCATAAGTGTTAAAGAGAGGTGTCCCTTTGTACAGGGAAAAAGAATTCCCCATAAATATGATGATTATGTAGTTAAAAAGATGTTACGAGTACATTAGTTAAAAAGCGGGTTTAACTATTAACCCTTGCTGTGTCCCCATTTTAGCGCACAGTAGGGAATAGGGCCCATAGTCTATAGGGGTTATTCTGAGAGCACCAACATTTCACCAGAATGTTGGTGCTCTCTCATTAGGCGCACTTTGGCGAATTCAATTAACCAACCCTGTAGGGAATTCAGCATTCACCGCAGGGTCACCACAGGGTCCCCGAAGTGCGCCGAATGGATCTGCCGAACACCACCGATCAAGTTGCTGAACACAGCCGCTGATCCACCGAACAGACTGCTGAATGCAGCCGCCAACTGCTGAACAAACCGTCGAACGCAGCTGACAATCCGCCGAATGCCGCTGAACTGACCGAACACCAACAATCAGGAGCCGAACTGGGAGTAAAATAAATAAAACCACAAATTTTAAAAGATGTTTAAAGCAATAAAAATGCATGAAACTGCATGGAAATAATAAAAAGGTCCTACAAAAAAAATAATAAAAAGTTCTGCTACATAATAATAAATTTTTTTTTTATAAAAAATGGGAATCAAAAATCCAGAAAAATGCTTAAAAATACTAAACAAATTATTAAAAATACTTCTTGCTGCAAATGATAGGAATAAATGGTTGAATAAAAAAATAATAAAAACTGGATTTTTTTTACATTGAAAACTACAGTATATGAGTTGCCTGTTTAAACCTGTCGAACTGAAGCAGTGAAAATCTGGGCATTTTGACAACATTTAAGCACTTTCTGAATAGATTAACCATTAATTCTCCATGGCAAATTTCACTGCTGCCGCTGGATGGAGTAGAGGTAACATCACTGCTCTATAACTGTGGAGTCACAGTTCGATCCCGGCCAGAGCACCTCTCCAGTAAGTCAGTGATGTGCGGTGAGATCAGTGGCTGGTGAGGCACTGACTATTATCAGAGCCAGACATACACAGGTTACGTAGGTGCAGGGTCATTGCTCCCCAGGATCTGGCTGCTTTCAGTGCTCCCCAGGATCTGGCTGCTCTCAGTGCTCCCCAGGATCTGGCTGCTTTCAGTTCTCCCCAGGAACTGGCCATTCAGTGCTCCACAGGATCTGGCTACTCTCAGTGCTCCCCGGGATCTGGCTGTTCAGTGCTCCCCGGGAACTAGCTTCTCTCAGTGCTCCTCAGGAACTGGCTGCTCTTAGTACTTCCCAGGAGCATTGTAACAGAGGTCAGGGCTCTGCTCCTCTATTAGGATGTTTTGGGAAAGTGGTTCTGTATTAGGATGCTTTGGTCAGGTAGTTCTGTATTAGGATGTTTGGGCAGGTGGTTCCGTATTAGGATGCTTTGGCTGGTGGTTCTGTATTAGGATGTTTTGGGCAGGTGGCTCTGTCACATGACTGTCCTGCGCCAATCAATGCATGGGAGGCATGCCTCCTATGCAGACGTTTTTTGAATGGCTTGGACCAATAGCGTTTTCCTATTGGTCCAAGCTCTTCCATTGCTCTCCCAGGGCCTCTGAGGAACTGGGAGAGCAATATTCAGGAAGTGGGCAGTGCTGTTCATTGAACAGACGTGCCACACTGCCCACTTCTTGGCAGCCTACGCGATTTGTGTATCGTCCTGCTATGCAAATTGTGTAGGCTCAGGCTGCTGGGAAGAAAAAAATGTGTAGCGAACGGAGAAGATGGCAGGGGAACTGCGGAGCAGGTGAGTTTGACTGCAATGCAGCCCTTAATGGCAGGCGAGGCTCTGCCTCACCTGCCACCCCCTGACCGCATGTCCCTGCAGTAAGTGTCCTTGGGCAAGACACCTAACGCTACATACTTGCTACCACAAAATATTGGCTGTGGAGTCCAGTGGTAACGTCTCTGCCCTTCGACCTTAGAGAAGCAAGTCAAATCCTGTCCAGCACATCCCTCCGATACTACTGTGGAGAAGCAAGACTCGACTTTAAGAGAAGCAGGTTCAACCTAACCATCAGGTCTCTGCTCTACAATCATGGAAAGACGACTCGATCTCACTCATAAGGCGCCACCAGCCAGTGTCCTTGGACAAGACACCTAACAAGGATCATGCGCCTACCTCACAAATACTTGTACATCTCATAGATTGTAAGTTCCCTTGGGAACAGGGTCCCCCTGAATCAGGTCATCATCCATGTGTGGTATTCTAATGTATCAACCCCTTGTTGATCGATCTTGTAAAGCGCTGCGGAATATGTGTCGCTATATAAATAAAGGATAATAATAATTACTGGAATCTGAGGTGAATTGCACCGTATTTCATTGACAATTCGCCAGTATTTGGCAAATTGAAAGCTTTCAATTCAATAAACGAACTGCCACGAAATTACACATACGGGAAAATTCACCGGGCAATTCGGTGGCAAGTTCTGCTCTTTTTGAATAACCCCTTATGGTGTTCTTACGTTTTTAAGTTTTAAGCTCTTTTAAAGTTAGCACCAATTTTGGAATATTGCCTTAAGTCTGGGTCAGAAAATTGTCCTGTAATAACTTGAATCATGGGAACAATTACTTTATTTCATGCTGTAGCTTTTCCATGAGCCGTCACAGAATAAAAACACTCATTCCATAATTATTATTTTTAAGTACATATGAACACATTTCTGAAGTGCTTTTGTGTCAAGAGACTTTATGACTTTATGTAGAAGAATTATTCTTTGATGGATATGAATACGATTTATACGTTCTTCGAAAATTCCCCTTTGATGCTTCGACTCAATCAACCACCTACTAGTGTAACAAACGAAAAATAAATACAAATACAGTAGCTCTTATAAGTAACATAAGTACCTTCACATCATTGTGAGCCAGCGGGGCTCGTCTATACCCTTTCTTTGTATCAACACTTTCTGCTGACACAATGGCGTCTGTATGCGGTGTAGACAACACAACCCCAAACTTTCCAGATTTTTTTCTCTTCTCTTTCTATTGGCCGTTGTAAATATTGCTTATTTAATGTTCAGGACACACGTAAACTTGGCAGTTAAAAACTTCTATATGTGGGATAATACGGCGAATGAATCATGAATCGTTTCATTTTATATCATCATTATGAACCGAAATGAAATACAAATCATTCCATTTTAATACAACTTTAAAAACAAAAAAAAGAAAATCTCTCCGTTATGATGCCTGAGTATTTATTTTGGTAACTGTACAACAGTCTTTATTCCCTGAAACCGTGTAAACGTCTACAGTAAATTATGATGAATCATCTGCTTGTTGAATGAAGAGTAGGCTGAGGCTCACATACTGTGTATTTCACCAAAACAGAAGCTTGCAAGTTTGGGAAAAGGTTTTATTCCTGTGGATACACTCATACACACTGCACAATGCTGTGATATGCTCATACACACTGCACAATGCTGTGATATGCTCATACACACTGCACAATGCTGTGATATGCTCATACACACTGCACAATGCTGTGATATGCTCATACACACTGCACAATGCTGTGAAATGCTCATACACACTGCACAATGCTGTGATATGCTCATACACACTGCACCATGCTGTGATATGCTCATACACACTGCACAATGCTGTGAAATGCTCATACACACTGCACAATGCTGTGATATGATCATACACACTGCACAATGTTGTGATATGCTCATACACACTGCACAATGTTGTGATACACTCATTTACACTTCACAATGTTGTGATATGCTCATACACACGGCACAATGCTGTGATATGCTCATACACACAGCACAATGCCGTGATATGCTCAGCCTCATACACACAGTACATTGCTGTGGAGCTCAGTGATACGCTCATACACACTGCACAATGTTGTGATATGCTCATACACACTGCACAATGTTGTGATACACTCATACACACTGCACAATGTTGTGATATGCTCATACACACTGCATAATGTTGGGACATGCTCATACACATTGCACAATGTTGTGATACCCTCATACACACTGCACAATGTTGTGATATGCTCATACGCACTGCACAATGCTGTGATATGCTCGTACACACAGCACAATGCTGTGATATGCTCAGCCTCATACACACAGCACATTGCTGTGGAGCTCAGTGATACGCTCATACACACTGCACAATGTTGTGATATGCTCATACACACAGCACATTGCTGTGGAGCTCAGTGATATGCTCATACACTGCATATTACTGTGAGTTTTATTACTGTGGAGCTCTGTGATACGCTCATACACACTGCACATTACTGTGAGTTTTATCGCTGTGGACTTCAGTGATACACTCATACACACCACACATTACTGTGAGTTTTGTTGCTGTGGAGCTCTGTGATATGCTCATACACACCTCACATTGCTGTAAGTGTTATTGCTGTGGAGCTCTGTGATACAATACAACTCCTAGTAAGTGTATAAATGTAACTATTACTAGGAGTTTTATTGTAACTATTACTAGGAGTTTTATTGTTCTGGAGCTCTATGATACGCTCATACATACGTCACATTGCTGTGGGTTTTAAGCTCTGCGATAAGTTCATACATACTGCATATTACTGTGAAGTTTATTGTTGTGGAACTCTGTGATTAGTTCATACACACTGCACATTACTTGGAGGTTTATTGTTGTGGAGCTCTGTGATAAACTCATACACACCGCACACTACTGTGAGTCATATTGTCGTGGAGCTCTGTGATACCCTCATACACAGTGCACATTACTGTAAGTGTTATTGCTGTGGAGCTATGTTATACATTTATACACCTCACACATTAATGTGAGTTTTACTGTTGTGGAGCTCTATGATACACTCATACACAATGCATATTACTGTGAGTTTTATGCTGTGCAGCTCTCTGATACGCTTATACACACTGAACATTGCTGTAAAAGTTATTGCTGTGGAGCTCTGTGATAAACATAATGCACATTACTATTTCACAGAGCTTCACAGCTGTAACACTAACAGTGCACTCTGTATGAGTGTCTCACAGAGCTCCACAGCGACATACACTGCACATTACTGTGAGTGTTATGAGTGTGAGTTTTATTGCTGTGGAGCTCCATGATAAACTCATTCAGGTTTAAGATTTCATCCTGGGCGGCCATTGATTTGCCCCCTGTATACACAAACAAGTTGATTTAGATTTTGAGGCTCCGGGCACGCAGCTCTTTTCCTCTTGCATCAGAGGAATATCTGCCCCTGTATGTCCTTGTGTGAACCCCCCATCACCACCACAAACATACACACAACCTTTTGTCCATTGCTTCATCGTTAGATGACTCCACGATGACCTAAATTTCAAAAAGCATGTGTCAAAAATCTGGTGTGACTGTATCCATGCGCCGTCAGCTGTAAACCCCAGCGTTACATATAACTGACATGAGGTATTACAGTTACGTAGTTGGGACACAGCTCGATAAAGAAACGTGGCTTCATACAAATGAGTCAATAAAAGTGACTGGTGAGAGGATAGACAGGAGGAATTTCGGTCCAGGCAAAGTGAAATATATGCTCCCTGTGAAATAAAACAATCAGCAGATTAAACCTGGCACCATTTGCCAAATAATCTTTGCTTTGCCTCAAACGTATACAGTAAGCCTATAAGTATTTTCATATGTAGTCACTGATACAGTACACCGAGGACATTGTTTTGCTCCTTATCCAAATTTCTGAAGCCTTGAACTATCTAATCATTTATTATAAGAAAATTCCTTGATCCTACTTTAAACATTTATATAAAACCCAGCGCGTTCATTATTTGCACGTCTGGATACATTGCATCATTATTTATCTACGCTCGGAATGATGTCTGGACAGCCCTATCACTTTTCACTCAGCTGCAACTGCGATTCATTTTATAAACTCATTAGGAAAATGAATAATCCCATGCCTAACCATGCTTATATAAAGTTCTTCTTTAGGGTAAACCGCATTGAGACTGGATATTCACACTAAGGCATGAGGTCCAAAGGCAATCAGGATGGGAGAGGTGGACCTGCCACCTATTAGAGGAAAGACGAGACATGAGACACAAGGGCTCTACATGCTTTGTCTATGTTTCAGATTTTTACTCTGTGATCTGTTGTGTTCTAGAATGCAGAGCAGCATTCCGCCTCATATAGGGCTCTATTACATTCTTCGCGCAAACGTTAACGCGCGTGCAAAAACGCATTAACGCGAGGGGCAAAACCCTTTGCGCAGAACGTCGTATTACAATGTCCGTGCAAAAATGCGTGTTAACGTCTACCGCGGGTGAACCTGCGTGAACCCTGCGAGAGTGTAATGTACTGCGCCCGTCCTATACTTAACATTGTGAGCGCAAATGCGTTTGTGCGCTGGTACGCTCATGGTATTACAATCCTAGTGCAAAATTTAACGGACAGCGTTGGCACCCATAATTTTAACGCTGGTGGTTAAAGCTGGTGGTAACGGCAAATTGTAACAACCTGACTGTATCAAGCTGCGGATTCACAACGGAGAACGTCGATGTGCACGTTTTTTTTTTACTAGATCCGCCACTACCTTGTCTTCCGTCAGAACGTACGTCTGTTGTGTGCAGTCCGCACAAAATGACGGCCTCGCGTTAAAAATTACATTGCGCTCACTGATTTCTGCGCGTAGCGGTACTTTGCGTGTATTTTTGCGCGTCGGTTTTACGAGCGCAATTTCTCGACGGATGAAAAAATGAGCGAGGAATGTAATTCCAGTGGTGATTTTTGTGCATTAACGTTTAACGCTTCGTGCAAAAAAACACACGTTTAGCGTGCGTTTTTGCGTTAAGGATGTAACAGGGCCCATAGTGTGGCATGTTGTGTAATATGAGGGGTTCAACGAGAGATTGTCATTGAATCAGCCCCCTTCCAAACGAGTCATTATGATTAACGAGTGAGTCAGTAAAGGGACCCTTGATGCACCTTGACCATTCAACGTAAATGTGTTATTTATTTATAAAGTATTTTAGCAGGCAGGATACATTGAGATTTATCTTGTTTTCAAGTAGGTCCTGGATTCAAGAACATTGAAATTTTACAGTCATTACAGAAATACAGAGTAATAAATTGAGTGGCCACAGTGCTCAGGTGACTTCAGCTCTTTTCTCCCTCCTGAGGTTCTTCAGGGGTTGATTCAGCCCTCCAAATGCAAGGGCTTAGCTACTCCCTGAAGCTCCGGTCATCACGGCCTGACCAGAGCATCAAGCTCCGGGTACAGGAAGAGGGCACCGATTTAGTTCCTCCTCTTCCTCTCCCCTCCATCAACTAGATTGTTTGGAGCATCCAGTTCTCATGCGGCAATGAGGCACACCCCGTCTCCTTGCAAGTCAAGAGCATGTCATCTTCGGAGAAATGCAGACCAGCGGTATGCTGAAAGGAATGTAAGTTTTAACAGTATCTAGAGGGTTAAATGGGATGGGTATTATTTTATTACTATCCTTTATTGTATATAGCGCCACAAATTCCGCAGCGCTTTACAAGATCAGTGTACATGGGTTAAAACATTAGAATACCACACATTGATGATACGGCCTGATTCAGGGGGTCCCTGTTCCCAAGGGAATTTACAATCTATGAGATGTACAAGTATTTTGTGAAGTCCATATCGTCCATATTTTGGTGCATCCACATCGTTAGGTGTCTTGCCCAAGGACAAAAGACGTTTTGACCAATACTGGCTCTATATTGCTTTTCTTGCTACTCATTACTCACGACAGCTCAGGTCCTATTCTAGATTCTCTTCACACTCAACTGTTGTGACAGCTAACTGTAAACTAATGCTTGTTATACTTGGTAAAGGAAGGGCATGTTTGTGGGCAGACAGAGAATAATGAGGGATTCCAAGGTCACCCGTTATTCTTGTCTAGAGACAGCATTTACTAGAAAATATTCATAAATTCAGAGATCGTAAAGAAAGTATCCACAAACACCAGAGATATCCCAAACAATACTCAGACAGACATCACAGAAAGACTAAAGGAAAGTCGGTCAAACCACCACTATGAAAGAAGAGCTGATTTATTAGAGTGATGCAACATTTCAGTTCAAATCAAGACCATTTCTGAAGAATCTTGAGAAAGGTTCAGAATTTGGATCAAAACATTGCAGTGCTCCAGTAAAGCAGCTCGACTATTGTGATGGTTTGACCAGCTTTCCTTTATTTTTTCTACATGATCTATGGGTTGGCTGCCAAATGTTTCGCCTGGAGCCCATCGCAAGCTTTATTACCAACATATGCTTTACCAAATTGTGTTACAATACTCTAAGGCCACCTCTAGCATTTGAGGGGCCCTGGGCGAGAAAGTTTTTTGGTGCCCCTCTCGACGCTTTCATTGCCACATCTACTTATACTCCACCTATTATCACACACAGATACACCCACTGACGCCCTGACCTTCCCACCTCCCCCTGATCCTTTTTGCCCCAGGTAGACACACCCTCAACACTTCTCCATAGGTAGACATCCCCTCTCCTCTAGATAGAGAAGTGGTGGACGCTAACACTTTTATTACACGGAGGGTGTCAACAGTGGTGTGTGGCACAGGGCGTATACCCTGATGGCCCCACCCAAATGGCAGGCCTACATACTTAGGGCTCTATTACATTCTCTGTGCAAATTCGAACGCCCAGTGCAATTTTTTTGCGCTCAGCGTTAAACGTTAACGCGCGTAAATTAACGCTGGTATTGCGATCCGAGCGCATTTTTTCATCTGTCCGAAAACATCTCGCATAAAAAATATGCACGAAAACGAGCGCAAATTAACGCTGCGCGCAGAAATCGGTGGTCAATCAGAATTAAGATCCACAATTATCTCCCGTTCAGTTTTTCCGCCTGCCAAAATCAATCTGAATATATATGCTGCAGCAATAATAAAAACACGCACAACCTCTCTATTTTATTGTTTGGGTATGTGTAGAATGTGTAACTATACTGTGCTGTATTTTTTTTTTCGTGCTGTTGCTTTTGGTTTCGGCCAGGACGTTCAGATTTGCAGTTACCACCAGCTTTTCAAAGACGTTAAAATTATGCGCGCAAACGTCGTACGTAAAAAGTTGCGCATCGATTGTAATACCAGCCGCGTACAAGCGCACAAATGCATTTGCGCTCACAATGTTAAGTATGGGATGCGCGCACGAACTTTCGCTCACACAGGGTAACTCGTGTAAGACGTTAACGCGCATTTTGTGCGCAAAAGTCGTAATTTAACGTTCAGCACAAAGGGATTTTCCCCTTGCGTTAATGCGTTTTTGCGCATGCGCACATTTTTGCACAAAGAATGTAATAGAGCCCTTAGACGTTAGTGCTTCCAACCATGTTTTCTCCTATGATTACCCAAGCCAAAACAGAGATGTGTAACTGTCATGCCCCGCTCCACTGCCCACTCCCGGTCCGGACCGCCATGCTGGGGAAGACCCGATACTCACCTGAGGTCCCTCGTGGCGCACTGCTCCAGGATTCCGGGACACAGATTGGAGAGAGGAGCCCCGGAGACGCCCCACGCCGCCGACCGAATTCGGACGCTGAAAGAGAAAGCGCGCATGCGCGAGCACCAACTCCTTTAAGTAATGTTAAGCCTGGTACTCTGGCGCCCTCGGCTGGCCGATTAGAGGTACTGCTTGACAACTGTTTTGGAGATCCTCAAATTCCTCCCATTGACCTACCAAAAGCTCAGGTACCTCAACTCCACCTCCGATACCCAGGTGAAAGATATTCCCATCATCCTTTGAACCCTATTTAAACCTGCCGCCCTTCTCAACACATTAACCAGGTTCTACTGTTGCCTTCCACCTCAGTTTTCCTAGTGTTCCCCGTATTCCTGAACCCGTTGCCTGTCTCTGATCTTCGACCCGGATTGCCATATCGACCACGCTGCCTTCTTCTACCCATCGACCCGGATTGCCATATCGACCACGCTGCCTTCTTCTACCCATCGACCCGGATTGCCATATCGACCACGCTGCCTTCCTTTACCCATCGATCCGGATTGCCATATCGACCACGCTGCCTTCTTATACCCATCGACCCAGACTGCCATATCGACCACGCTGCCTTCTTCTACCCATCGACCCAGATTGCCATATCGACCACGCTGTCTTCTTCTACCCATCGACCCGGATTGCCATATCGACCACGCTGCCTTCTTCTACCCATCGACCCAGATTGTCATATCGACCACACTACCACTTTCGTTACTATTTATTTCTCTGGACTTTTTATTTTTTTTCCTGTGTGCTACTAATCCCTACTTCTCAAGAAGATCATTTCAGTTGTATCATTGTACTGGACTTAAGTTGCCCTTCTCGTTTCACTAAAGATTGTTTAAATCCTACTTGGTTTCCTGCATTCCTTACTCCTCTGGCTTGCTATTGGGTTCCATACTCATACTACACAGGGGCCTCAAAACCCTGCATTACAGAAGAACCTGGTTCATCATGGAATCCGCAAGCACAGATCAAGTTCTCGCTGTACTCACCGAACAGATGGCTGCCCTAGCCAAGGTGGTACAGACTCTACAGACCAGTCAAGAGACCCTGCTCCACCGAGTAAGAAGTCGTGCCGAGTCCACCGCATTGCCCCCTTCACCTTGTGGTTACACAATTCAACAGGCAGAATCGCTCACTCCGGAACCTAGAGCCAATACGCCTGAGAGGTTTTCCGGTGATCGCACAAGGTACCGTACCTTTTATTACCGCCTGTGAACTTATGTTATCTCTTTGTCCACGTACTTATGGATCTGACTCCGTGAAAGTACGTTCAGCCATTTCCTTGCTGTCTGGAGCTCCACAAGACTGGGCCTTTCAACTCCTACGCGAAGGGAGCCCTCTACTAACTTCCTGGAATTCCTTTGTCCGAGCTATGAACCCTATTTATGATGATCCTCTGCGTTCATCAACCGCATTATCCACCATTCGATACCTACGACAAGGACGGCGACCAGTGGAGGACTATATCTCCGAGTTCCGAGCTGTAGCTGCAGACACAGGCTTGAACGACGTTGGCCTAAGAGATCATTTCTATCACGGTCTCTCTGACCAACTAAAGGATGAACTAGCCCGAATAGGAGTGCCCACAACATTGAACGCCATGATTCTACAGTCCCTGGTCCTGGACCAATGCTTCAGGGAACAACGTCAAGAGAGAACAGCCACCACTCCGTCTTTGCCCCCTCGACGTTCTGAAACCTCCTCTACGATCCCTGTCCGATCCCCCAGTTCCGCTCCTGCACTCCCAGAACCCATGGAGGTTGGTCTAGCATGAGGTCCTCTGTCCTCCATTGAACGAAGCAGACGACGTACCCAAAACCTCTGCCTGTACTGCGGTCAACCCGGCCATCTTCTACGTGGCTGCCCTATACGACCTCCACTGCCTTCCGATGGAGGTAAGAACCACCCCTTTTCCACTTCTCTACAATGTGTATTTGGTTCTACCTCCGCTCATCTGACCATTCCTGTCATCCTGCAGTGGGGAGATAGAAGCATTAACGTTTCCACCATCATCGACTCCGGAGCCAGTAACAACTTTTTCGATCTCTCCCTCGCTACCTCCTTAGCGGTTCCCACGCGACCAAAGGTGACTCCCACACCTCTGCAAATGGTAGACGGAAGCACTCTACGCACCGGCCCCATCACTCATGAAACTACTCCTCTGTTGATGCTCATTGGAACCGAACACAAGGAGCAGCTACACTGGGACATTGTACCTTCCCCTTTGTTTCCTTTGGTTCTAGGACTTCCTTGGCTTCGTACCCACAATCCTTCCATCAACTGGTCCTCGAATACCGTCTCTTTTTCCTCCTATCATTGTCAACGCTTCTGTATGAACGGATCTACCACCGAAAAGATTGGCTTTTCCACCTACCCATCTTCTGAACTACCAGCTAAGTATTCTGACTTCCAAGATGTGTTTGAGAAAAAAGGGGCTGACACATTGCCCCCAAATAGGGAATATGACTGCCCTATCGATCTCCTCCCGGGAGCACCCATACCTCATGGGCGCATTTACAACCTGTCCGTTCCTGAATCCCAATCCTTGAAGGAGTACGTCGAGGAGGGGCTCCAAAAAGGATTCATACGTCACTCTACTTCACCTGCCGGGGCTGGCATCTTCTTTGTTGGGAAAAGAGACAGTGGACTTCGACCATGCGTTGATAATAGGGCATTGAACGCAATCACGGTACGTAACCGCTACCCGTTACCATTGATCCGAGCTATTGGATCGAGTGAAGGATGCTTGTATCTTTACCAGGATTGATCTCCGAGGGGCCTATGATTTGGTACGAATGAGACGAGGGGACGAATGGAAGACCGCCTTCCGTTCTCGATACGGTCACTTTGAGTATCGCGTCATGCCGTTCGGCTTGTGTAACGCCCCAACCGCCTTTCAACACTTTCACAATGACATTTTTCGTGATGTCCTAGATACTGTCACGGGCTGCGTTGAACACGGTTGCAGGAATATGAGTGTGAGCCCAGGATGCAGTGATACAGCAGCAGACAATAGGGATAGGCAGGTTATAGGGTTTATTTGATATGACAAATAAACAAACAGAACTAAATGAACAACTAATATAGGGAACAATGAATAGCAGGGGGGACAATACAGGTACCGGTATGGGTGATGGTTCCAGAGCAGCGAGAAGTCAGGAATATCTTTGGTTAGACTAGAGTCTCAGGAACTTCAAAGAAGCAGGTCTGCACTAGACAGGGTAGTGAACTTCAATGAGGAAGCGTGGGATCAGGGGTGTAGCTTCCTCATAAGCAGGTTCAATTAGGGAGTATTAAGGGCAGGTGTGGTTCCATGTCCATATGCAAAGTATAGTCCGAGAAAGTATATGGAGGAGAAAGTCCTGGAACCTGCACAAAGCAATGTAGGACAGTGCAAAAGGGGGAACAAAGGGGGCGCCAGAGGGTCTTGGGGTTCGGACCGTGACAGATACCTTCCTGTGATCTACCTGGACGATCTCCTGATATTCTCACGTTCTATCCAAGAACATGAACAACACGTCCGACTCGTCCTATCTCGCCTCGGTCAACATAAACTATATGGGAAGATCGAAAAAAGCACCTTCGAGACACCAACCATTGAATTTCTTGGATACATTCTGTCACCAGGACACGTCGAGATGGATAAGACCAAGGTCAGGGCAATCCTCGATTGACCCACACCCAAAGACAGAAAGGCGGTTCAACAATTCATGGGGTTTGCCAACTTTTACCGGTGTTTCATCCGATCTTTCTCCCACCTTAGTGCACCTATCACATCTTTAACCAAAAAGGACGTATGATTCCAATGGACCAAAGAAGCTCAACAGGCCTTCAAGAAGCTCAAAGAAAGCTTCACCCAAGCACCGATTCTCAAACAACCAGAGATCCATCTTCCGTATTACTTGGCGACAGACGCCTCTGATACTGCCTTAGGAGCGATTCTATCTCAAAAATCTGGAGCCAAGAACCTTCTGCATCCGGTGGCCTTTTACTCCAGACACCTTAACCCCGCCGAACGGAACTACAGCGTGGGTGAAAAGGAACTCCTAGCGATTAAAAGTGCTCTCGAGGAATGGAGACACCTTCTCGAAGGCGCAACACATCCGGTAACAGTATTCACCGACCACCGCAACCTAGAGTATCTCCGTACCGCCAGAAGGCTTCGACCTCGACAGGCCAGGTGGGCGCTCTTCTTTGCTCGTTTCTCGCTACACATTACGTATCGACCCCGAGCAAGAAACGGAAAGGCAGATGCCCTTTCCCGTCAGTACGACTCAAACACCCTCACTACTACAATCCAAGATGACTCTATCCTGCCTGGTGGTTTCTTCTGTGCCACAAAAGAGACCCTGATGGAACACATACGAAAGCACAGCCTACATCCGCCTGTCAACATCCAGGGACTCGTCCCCATCAACGGATTCCTGTACCATGATAAACAGATATACGTGCCTCCTAAGGTCCATTTACAAGTGCTACAACATGCACACGACATCCCAGTTGCCGGACATGGGGGTGTCAAGAAGACCATAGATGCTGTACAACGCTACTTCTGGTGGCCATCCACCAAGAAGGACGTCGCCGCTTTCGTTCTTTCCTGCCCTGTCTGCGCACGTAACAAACAACCATGTGCTCGCCCTGCCGGTCTTCTACAGCCTCTGGCTCCTCCGTTGCATCCATGGAAAGACATCTCGATGGATTTCATTGTAGATCTACCTCCCTCACGGCAATACACAACCATCCTTGTAGTAGTAGACCGTTGTACCAAGATGGCCCATTTTATTCCAGCAAAAGGTCTTCCTACCGCTGCTCATACGGCTACCCTATTTATCAAGGAGATATTTCGACTCCATGGCACCCCTCAATCCATC
This sequence comes from Leptobrachium leishanense, assembly GCA_009667805.1. Taxonomy (NCBI): domain Eukaryota; kingdom Metazoa; phylum Chordata; class Amphibia; order Anura; family Megophryidae; genus Leptobrachium; species Leptobrachium leishanense. Next base: position 31,443,957 of record CM019064.1, read on the forward strand.
GTATCAGACAGGGGGCCCCAATTCACGTCTCACTTCTGGTCACAGATGCGTCGTAGTCTATGGATTACCAGGTGTCTCTCTTCTGCCTTTCATCCACAGAGTAACGGCCAAACAGAGCGGACGAACCAGACGTTGGAACAATACCTTCGCTGTTACACCACACGACTGGTTAGACGTTCTGCCAATTGCCGAATTTGCCTGTAACAACCAGGTACACTCGTCGACTCGCCTTTCTCCCTTCTACGCCAACTATGGATACCATCCTAGCATCCTGCCAGACATACCACTGAACACTCCTGTTCCTGAGGTATCAAACCGACTACGAGCACTACGTCTCCAACTACGAACATTACGTCGTCAACTACAAATGGCTCAGGAGAACCAAAAGAAATATGCAGACCGTAATAGAAAGACTGCTCCGGCATATGCACCTGGAGACAAGGTGTTGCTGTCCACTACTCATCTCCGGCTGGACTGCCCGACTAAAAAATTGGGTCCTCGTTACATCGGCCCATTCCGAGTCCTCAAGATGGTCAACTCTGTGGCTGCTCGTTTAATTCTTCCTTCCTCCTACAAGATTCACCCTGTCTTTCATGTCTCCCTCCTAAAGCCTTGGCGTGAGAATCCCTTTCCTGGACGATACAAAGAACGGTCGCTCCCGTATCCGTGGCAGGAGAGGAGGAGTACGAGATCTCGAAGATCCTAGATTCCCGACTCAGTTATGGCAGAATGGAATACCTGGTCCACTGGAGGGGTTACGGCCCCGAGGAGAGGTCCTGGGAACCTGTCGCTAATGTTAATGCTACGGCCAAGGTTCGTGCCTTTCACCTTTGTTATCCGTCCAAACCATCGATGAGGCGCACCCTGGGGTCACGCCTTGGTGGGGGGTCCTGTCATGCCCCACTCCGCGGCCCACTCCCAGTCTGGACCGCCATGCTGGGGAAGACCCGATACTCACCTGAGGTCCCTCATGGCGCGCTGCTCCAGGATTCTGGGACACAGAGTGGAGAGAGGAGCCCCGGAGATGCCCCACGCTGCCGACCAGATTCGGACGCTGAAAGAGAAAGCGCGCATGCGCGAGCACCAACTCCTTTAAGTAATGTTAAGCCTGGTACTCTGGCACCCTCGGCTTGGCGATTAGAGGTACTGCTTAACACCTGTTTTGGAGATCCTCGAATTCCTCCCATTGACCTACCAAAAGCTCAGGTACCTCAACTCCACCTCCGATACCCAGGTGAAAGATATTCCCATCATCCTTTGAACCCTTTTTAAACCTGCCGCCCTTCTCAACACATTAACCAGGTTCTACTGTTGCCTTCCACCTCAGTTTTCCTAGTGTTCCCCGTATTCCTGAACCCGTTGCCTGTCTCTGATCTTCGACCCGGATTGCCATATCGACCACGCTGCCTTCTTCTACCCATCGACCCGGATTGCCATATCGTCCACGCTGCCTTCTTCTACCCATCGACCCGGATTGCCATATCGACCACGCTGCCTTCTTCTACCCATCGACCCGGATTGCCATATCGACCACACTACCACTTTCGTTGCTATTTGTTATTTCTCTGGACTTTTTATTTTTTTTCCTGTGTGCTACTAATCCCTACTTCTCAAGAAGATCATCTCCGTTGTATCATTGTACTGGACTTAAGTTGCCCTTCTTGTTTCACTAAAGATTGTTTAAGGCTAGGGTCAGACGAACGCATTTTTATGTTGTCTGTGAAAAAGTGCGTTCGAACGAATGGACGCATTTTTTCACAGAATACGTGATAGCGGTCATACTATGCGCATTTCGTCGTGATTTTGTACGGATCATCAATAAAACACTTTTTGTGTCTGGACGTTTGTTATTCTCCACATTAGCAGCGTCTGACGTCTCCTAATCACGCACACACGCCGCTAGCGGGCGCAGCGCACTCTGTACGTCAGTACCTGCGGTTTCATGTTCTCGAAAAAATGCGTTCATTTTCCACTTGCGTTGCGCAGCCGGACTTTTGTGCGACCGTACTTCGTATATTGGCCGTCATTGCCCGGATCTGCTGCTAGTGCGGCCGTGATTAAGTGCGGCTGCACGCGCGTTCGCACTGCCTCAGTCTGACCCTAGCCTAAATCCTACTTGGTTTCCTGCATTCCTTACTCCTCTGGCTTGCTATTGGGTTCCATACTCATACTACACAGGGGCCTCAAAACCCTGCATTACAGTAACTAGCCTATAACATCAGAGTTGAACAATTAGAGCATTAATGGAAAGTCTCTTAAAGTTTGAAGTGCGCCGAGATGCTGCTCAAATGCAAAATGGCCGTGTCAACTGGCCAATACAAGATAAGCTCGACAAGGCCGATAACTGTCAAACGTAAACCACGAATCAGTCCAGAATCCTTCATTGGATTTTTGTATTCCCATTTTCTACCAAATTTAAGTGTTTACAGTCTTTAGGGTTTGTATTGCAGAACTCGTAGGGCTCTGGATTGTGTTAAGATGAGAAAACATTTTGGAACACAATAAAGAATACTTAAATATGACAGGAAGCTTGTTCTTTTGCTCGTGCTGATCCCTTCCGAGAGCCTAAGATTAGCAATCGTTCACGAGACCCCGGGACCTGGTTGCGTATTCGCGAAGTGAAGATGAAACATTCATCATGATTTTTAGATTATTGAAGCATTGTACATCACTACTTTGAAGTTGTCTATTTTTAATAAACAGAAAATTATTTTCAGAGACTTGAGTGTTGTTGCCCGCATAATCAAGCCTAGGGCAAAATTCCAACATCTGGGTGGTTTGTCAACAAAGAGCTCCGTTCCAAAAGTTCTGTTTCAGACGCTAAGCTTTCCAACAGTTTGCTAAAAGAATAAGCAGTAACTATAAGGCAATTCTTTTTTCTTTTATTATCCATTTACCAAGCTGAAAAATAATTTAATTACTACAACGAGACATTTAGTGCATTGTTGTGAATCCCAGGTATTAGAAAGAAAACGTAGTACATACCTCCAATTGTATCCACCTTGGCCAGAACCATCTTGCCATTGACCCTTACCATATTTTGAAATAACCACAATTTAGAAATAGATTGCCATAAGTAGTACCAAAAATGGCAAGATAGACTCTTGGCCAGCATGTTCTTGCCCCTAGCTTAATTTGAAAGGAACAGAAATCTCTCCCCTGTTTAGCCAATAGGCTCTATGTGAATGGCCGCGTAACTCATCCTTTCTATTGCATGGACATCACTTGCACTGGGACCGAGGTCAAAGGACAATGAATCTACCAGAATTGTCCTACTTGGAGCTACAGTGCCTGCTAGTTTTGTGAGAAGTCAAGGCCCTTGAGTAAACCACCATGAATACATCTAAGGTCACTGACTGAACATGGCACCGTTTCCTAATATCCTAGTGAGTCGAGTGAATTAGCCATGTTGGTGGAATCATTTCTCAAAGAATAATTAAAATCCAATAGTTAAGACCTGGAACATAGATGCACTGAGCCATAGGGTATTTATCTTATTCTTAGAACGTCTAGTGATTGATTGAAGAACAACTTAGGTCAGTCACGTGGCAGATGACTTGGTGTCACGTGTGCACATGCTGTTGTGATCTCCAGTTCTGGTGTGCCTGTATTACCGTCAGGCCATTTTGATTCAGGCTCTTCTCATAACATCTTTTCTGGTGTTTCAGCTGTCATCGTTTCTGTGTTTTTAATATTGTCTTGAATTGGTCCAAAGAAGGTGAATATTCTGAACATTCCGATAATGCCCCTTTGCCGATACATCACAGAGCACGGTTAATCGGATGCACCTGCACACCACAGCCAATCAGAAGCCTCCTGGGGCTTTAAATATTGACTTCTGGCTTTTCTCTGGGCCCTGTCGTGGTTTTGCTAACTCTTACAGGGTTATTCAAAGAGATCTGAATGGCTGGAGAAAGGAAACAGAACGCTGATTTTCAGCGTTCGGTTACCTTTCTTGGCCATTCGGCTACCCAGAGAGCAGGCAATTTGCCAAATCCTGGTGAATTGCCTGCACATACGGTGCCTGTTCGGTGCCTGTTCGAGGGCAGTGAAATCCCCATGAAAAAGCACTGCTTCGGCTATTCAGAGAACACAAACCAGCAGTGAAAGGTTCCCGAATTGCCCTGCCATTCGGTGGTTTAATTCGACAAGTTTATTCAGGAGAATCCCATAGACTTCAGTGTTAAACATATTCCCGTTTTAATTCAATATGTAATAAACCATTCATTATAAAATTCTGCAGTAAAGAGTCTCTTTATTTATAGATTTTTTAGTATATTTTAGGCATTTTTTTAAAAAAGTCAAATTTTTTTAAAAAAAAAAATAATTTTAAGTTTACTTATTTTTTCTGTAACAGCCCTTTTTATTATCATTCATTGGATCATATGTAAATTTCAGACATTTTCGCTCAGTAGTTTCTTTGCAAACAGCGTTTCACTTTTCAAACATTCAAGCAAACTGTTTTCCTAATTTATTCACTGCCTTCTTCTACGGTGTCGGCTTTTTCCGGCGGCTTCACTGCGTGTGATCGGCTCCTGCTCGGCTTTTTCCGGCGTCTTCGACGGGTTAATCCAGATGTTCTTGCGGGTTTTCGGCGTGCATTCGCCGGGTTTTCGCCAGGTTTTCGGCGGGTTTTCGGCAGCTTTTCCCTGCACTGCGACAGCCCTGTGGTGCTTGCTGAATACACTGCAGGGTGGCCAAAATGGGAAAGCCGATTTGCACCGAATTGAAGAGAACGAAAAGTCACCGAACGTGTGGTGACTTTTCAAATCTCTTTGAATAACCCTGTTAGTGTGTTCCCGGTTATGCTGTTATGTATGGCTATAATCTCCTGGACTTTTATTTCTGACTTCGTCCCTTGACTACGATCCTGTCTTCTCCAATCCTTGACCCCAGCCTGTATTTGTATCAGATTCTGTGTTACGTCCTCTGCTTCTTTACTTGCTTATGTGTACCTCTCCTGTCCCAGACCTCGGCTTGTTTACTTGCTTATGTGTACCTCTCCTGTCCCAGACCTCGGCTTGTTTACTTGCTTATGTGTACCTCTCCTGTCCCAGACCTCGGCTTCTTTACTTGCTTATGTGTACCTCTCCTGTCCCAGACCTCAGCTTGTTTACTTGCTTATGTGTACCTCTCCTGTCCCAGACCTCGGCTTGTTTACTTGCTTATGTGTACCTCTCCTGTCCCAAACCTTGGCTTGTATACTTGCTTATGTGTACCTCTCCTGTCCCAGACATTGGCCTGTTTACTTGCTTATTTGTACCTCTCCTGTCCCAGACATTGGCTTGTTTACTTGTTTATGTGTATCTCTCCTGTCCCATACCTCGGCTTGTTTACTTGCTTATTTGTACCTCTCCTGTCCCAGACATTGGCTTGTTTACTTGCTTATGTGTACCTCTCCTGTCCCAGACCTTGGCTTGTTTTCTTGGATATTCTTTGTTGTATCCTTGTTGTTACCTTATTATTTAAGGTCTGTCTCTAACACAGGTTATTTGTGTTTTCTGGCAATTCTGCTAGCTGCGTGTTGGGTCAGTTTCTCCACATTATACTTGATATCGTTTCAGGAAACCACACAATCTTATAATCATGCCATCAAATATAAAATTACTTACTATTATAAAACCGTTTTTACATCACCAAGGTTACACTTAGCTTTTTAACCGCAATGTCTCCCAGACTGACTTTTCTACAACTGCTCATCCAATGTCGCCAGTTTATCTTGCTGTCTTTCCTCCCCACTTATTTCTATGGTGTCCTGAAGCCTCCATTCTCCAAATCGTGAAAATTACCATTTGCGTTTTCATAACTAAATGTCTGATTTTAATAGTAATGGTTGACAGTGTCTCTAAAAAAAGTTAAAAACTAAGGGCTAAATTACAAAGTTCAGGTCCTTTTTGTCCATTAATTAGAAAACCTAAACTTTATTTAGATTCCAGCCCATTGATACCCATGTTTTGGACATTTACCTCCTGCTTTCAAACTGCCGACGCACATCTATATATATAAACGCGAAAGTCCTGACTGACTGACTGATTGACTCATCGACGCCCAGCTGAAACCGATTAACCTAGGAATGTGAAATTTTGAAGGTGCACTGTTTTTATGATGTAGGCACCCACTAAGGAAGGATTTCTGGAAACTCCGCCCCTAAGGGGGTGAAAAAGGGGGTTGAATATTTTAAACAGGATACCTTTAGCTCAAAAACCGAAGATGCTACAGATGTGTAAATCGGTATTTAGATTCGTCTTGAAAAATAAAAAAAACACGTATTTTACCGTTTTTCAAAAATTTGACTGGGGGGCGAAAAAAGGGGGTTGAATATTTTAAATATTTTAAACAATACCTATATCTTAAAAGCAGAAGATGTTACAGACGTGAAAATCGGTATTTAGATTCTTCTTGAAAAATAAAAAAACACGTATTTTACAGTTTTTCAAAAATTCAACTGGGGGGACAAAAAAAGGGGGGTTGAATATTTTAAACAGGATACCTATATCTTAAAAACAGAAGATGGTACAGACGTGAAAATCGGTATTTAGATTCGTCTTGACAAATAAAAAACACGTATTTTACCATTTTCAGAAAATTCCTTTGGGGCAAAAAGGGGGGTTGAATACTTTTATCATAAAACGCGAAAGTCCTGACTGATTGACTCATCAACGCCCAGCTGAAACCGTTTAACCTAGGAATGTGAAATTTTGAAGGTGCACTGTTTTTATCATGTGGGCACCCACTAAGGAAGGATTTTTTGGAAACTCCGCCCCTAAGGGGGTGAAAAAGGGGGTTGAATATTTTAAACACGATACCTATAGCTCGAAAACAGAAGATGTTACAGACGTGAAAATCGGTATTTAGATTCTTCTTGAAAAATAAAAAAACACGTATTTTACCCTTTTCTGAAAATTCCATTGGGGGGCCAAAATGGGGGGTTAAATACATCTTTATATATAAACGCGAAAGTCCTGAATGACTGACTGACTGACTCATCAACGCCCAGCTGAAACCGTTTAACCTAGGAATGTGAAATTTTGAAGGTGCACTGTTTTTATGATTTAGGCGTCAACTAAGGAAGGATTTTTGTAAAATCCACCCATAAGGGGGTGAAAAAGGGGGTTGAATATTTTAAACAGGATACCTATAGCTCAAAAACAGAAGATGCTACAGATGTGAAAATCGGTATTTAGATTCATCTTGAAAAATAAAAAGACACGTATTTTACCATGTTCTGAAAATTCCTTGGGGGGGCAAAAACAGGGGTTGAATACCTTTATCAGTATACCTATATTTCAAAAACCGAAGATGTTACGGGTGTGAAATTTGGTATTTACAATCTTTGTGAAACAAATCAAACATGTTTTCTGCCATTTTCCACAAATCCAATTGGGGGGGGTCGGGGGAAAGGGGTCTGAATATTTTTATCATTATACCTATATTTCAAAAACCAAAGATGTTACAGACGTGAAATTTGGTATTTACAATCTTCTTGAAAAATAAAAACAGGTGTTTTACCATTTTCCAAAAATCCCAAGAGGGGATGAAAAAAAGGGGGGCTGAATACTTTTAAACAGGATACCTATATCTCAAAAACAGAAGATGTTACATACGTGGAAATTGGTATTTAGATTCGTCTTGAAAAGCAAAAAAACACCTATTTTACCATTTTCCAAAAATTCAGTGGGAGGGGGCAAAAACGGGGGGTTGAATACTTTTATCAGTATACCTAGATTTCAAAAACCAAAGATTTTACAGGTGTGAAAATTGGTATTTACAATCTTCGTGAAAAAAACCAAACATGTGTTATGCTATTTTCCACAAATCCAAATAAGGAGGGGGGGGGTCGAGGGAAAGGGGTCTGAATACTTTTATCAGTATATCAATAGTTCAAAAACCAAGATGTTACAGATTTGAGGTTTGGTAATTACAATCTTTTGAAAATAAAGAAACACGTGTTTTACCATTTTCCAAAAATCCAAGTGGGGGGGGGAGTAAAAAAAAGATGGGGTGAATACTTTTAAACAGGATACCTACATCTCAAAAACAGAAGATGTTACAGATGTGAAAATTGGTATTTAGATTTGTCTTGAGAAACAAAAAACACCTATTTTACCATTTTCCAAAAATCCAGTGGGAGAGGGAAAAAGGGGGTTGAATACTTTTATCAGTATACCTATATTTCCAAAAACCAAAGATGTTACAGGTGTGAAATCTGGCACTTACAATCTTCTTGAAAAATAAAAAAACACATGTTTTACCATTTTCCAAGAATCCCACGTGGTGGGTGAAAAAAGGGGGGTGAATACTTTTCAACAGGATACCTATATCCCAAAAACAGAATATGTTACAGATGTGAAAATTGGTATTTAGATTCGTCTTGAAAATAAAACAACACGTATTTTACCATTTTCCAAAAATCCAGTGGGTGGGGCAAAAAGGGGGGGGGGGTGAATACCTTTATCACTATACCTATATTTCAAAAACCAATGATGTTACAGGTGTGAAATTCGATATTTACAATCTTCGTGCAAAAAAAAAAACATGTTTTACCATTTTCCAAAAATCCAGTTAAGGGGGGTGGGGGAAAGGGATGTGAATACTTTTATCAGTATACCTATATTTCAAAATCCAAAGATGTTACAGGTGTGAAATTTGGCACTTACGTTCTTCTTGAAAAATAAAAAAAACACGTGTTTAACAATTTTCCAAAAATTCCAAGTGGGGGGAAACCTACTAAAAAAACCTCAAGTTTCTTTTAACCCTTTCGCTGCTGAGGCTTTTCACACCTCTGTGCTGAGGTCATTTTTACCAGTTTTGCTCATCATGTTTAAACGTGTTTTGAAGGCTTATTTTAGTATATGACCCAGACATATTATATATCGTTCTTTCCGTCAGACTCGGTAGATTAATAATATGTCATTATTATATGTATACGTTATGTCATGTCTGTATATTATAACAAAAAATGCAATAAAATATGTATTTTCAATAATTTACAACGTGTAAAGTGTTTCTTTTCACATTTTAACATGCGAGCAATTGCGGTTATATTTTGTATGGGGTGCGCTTGTTAAAAAAATTAGAGATGGGGTCTCGTTACATTTTTTTTGGGGAAAATTACACGATTTTTAACAAACGCACCGCATACAAAAATCGTTAGTGCAGCATCATTGTTCACATTATAATTGAAATGGGAACAATATTGCTGCATTAACGAACCAAAAAAAAGAAAAAAAAATGTTTATTTTGTTTTTATAATTTTTTTTTTAAATATATTTTTATTTTTATTTTTAATTTTTATTTTTGAAAGAAAAGAGCTGAAGAAGCTCTGAGGAGCGAAACGCGTTCTGGTAATATATTTTATGTATTAATAAATTTATTTTATTTTTAAACCACTGCTGCTTCCTGTAACGTGATTAAGAGAAGGTTTTGGAATTACCTTAATATTCCCATGCGACATCTTGGAGCCAATGCGGCTCATTGACATGTGAGTGTAACCATATAGGAGTACCAACTTTACTATTATACTTAAACGATATTACACTAGATAGTGCGTTGGTATTTTTTGATCCACTGCAGGGGAAAGCGTTTGAAGAACTCTGTTGCGGATATATGGGCACCTGAACATCTATTGAAGACCCATAATTGCTATCCATCCTAGAGCCAAGGATAGGCTCAATAGAATGTGAGTAAGACTACACCCGCTTTGCTTTCCTTTATGGTGGATCGACATATTGCGCTATTTTGTCTCCTCTCTTTTTCAGCAATTTTTTTTCTCATCTGGAGTGGGAGTTTCTTCTGAACGGATTAGAAGATTTTTACTGGACATGTGTAATGATTAACCGTACATCCAGTTCGCTGGCGCTCCATTGACTATCTACAATATATGTTTTCAGGTTTTTAGGAGAACCCCCATATTCAATGTGTAGCGTGTAAGTTTAATCTTTCTTTCTGAAGGCGCTTCACTGTTTCATTCTTTCGGTCCCCATAACCTGCCCGTGAAGTGGCGGATTTCTAGGATGTATAGAAACACTTAAAAACAAATAAATGACGTTTCATATGACGGTAAATGCTTTTCCTTTAATCTATCCATAAACAACTGCTTGGGGCGGCAGCCTGTATGAAAAGACATTTTAGGACGCACAGAAAAAGTTTAGTGTTTTTTTGGGCTAAATTATTGTGAAATTTATGCAGGCTTTGGATGAAAGTAACAATAGGTGCTTTAAAATTGGGCTTTTAGCGTCGGCAACAGTGCCGTCACACCGTAACCCCTCTGAGGATATGAATCTGATACAGGCGTTAATGGCAGTGCACCCAGATATTGTGCCTTTAGTGCCAGGCATGCAAGTACTATTATACAGTAACCCCTCTGTGGTATTGTGGAAGAGTGCAGGGGTGGACCATGCGGTCCTATATTGAAAAGTGTTTTTTTTTATCTGTTAATGGGCGTCAGTGCACCCAGATATTGTGCCTTTAATGCCAGGCCATCAAGTATCATCATACAGTAACTCCTCTGTGGTATTGTGGAAGAATGCAGGGGTGGACCATGTGGTCCTATATTGAAAAGTGTTTTTTTTATCTGTTAATGGGCGTCAGTGCACCCAGATATTGTGCCTTTAATGCCAGGCCATCAAGTATCATCATACAGTAACTCCTCTGTGGTATTGTGGAAGAATGCAGGGGTGGACCATGTGGTCCTATATTAAAAAGTTTTTGATCTGGTAATGGGCATCAGTGCACCCAGATATTCTGCCTTTGGTGCAAGACTGTCAGGCCAGCAAGTATCATCATACAGTAACCCCTCTGTGGTATGGTGGAAGAGTGCAGGGGTGGACCATGTGGTCCTATATTGAAAAGCTTTTGATCTGGTAATAGCTGTCAGTGCACTCAGATATTGTGCCTTTAATGCCAGGCCATCAAGTATCATCATACAGTAACCCGTCTGTGGTATTGTGGAAGAATGCATGGGTGGACCATGTGGTCCTATATTGAAAAGTTTTTTATCTGTTAATGGGCGTCAGTGCACCCAGATATTGTGCCTTTAATGCCAGGCCATCAAGTATCATCATACAGTAACTCCTCTGTGGTATTGTGGAAGAATGCATGGGTGGACCATGTGGTCCTATATTGAAAAGTGTTTTTTTTTATCTGTTAATGGGCGTCAGTGCACCCAGATATTGTGCCTTTAATGCCAGGCCATCAAGTATCATCATACAGTAACTCCTCTGTGGTATTGTGGAAGAATACAGGGGTGGACCATGTGGTCCTATATTGAAAAGTTTTTGATCTGGTAATGGGTGTCAGTGCACCCAGATATTCTGCCTTTGGTGCAAGACTGCCAGGCCAGCAAGTATCATCATACAGTAACCCCTCTGTGGTATGGTGGAAGAGTGCAGGGGTGGACCATGTGGTCCTATATTGAAAAGTTTTTTATCTGGTAATGGGCGTCAGTGCACTCAGATATTGTGCCTTTAATGCCAGGCCATCAAGTATCATCATACAGTAACCCCTCTGTGGTATTGTGGAAGAATGCATGGGTGGACCATGTGGTCCTATATTGAAACGTTTTTGATCTGGTAATGGGTGTCAGTGCACCCAGATATTGTGCCTTTAATGCCAGGCCATCAAGTATCATCATACAGTAACCCCTCTGTTGTATTGTGGAAGAGTGCAGGGGTGGACCATGTGGTCCTTTATTGAAAATTTTTTGATCTGGTAATGGGCGTCAGTGCACCCAGATATTGTGCCTTTGGTGCCAGGCCAGCAAGTATCATCATACAGTAACCCCTCTGTGGTATTGTGGATGAGTGCAGGGGTGGACCATGTGGTCCTATATTGAAAAGGGTTTTTTTTTTAATGGGCGTCAGTGCAGCCAGATATTGTGCCTTTCATGGCAGCAAGTGCCTTCACACCGTAACCCTTTTGTGGTATTGTGGAAGAGTTCAGTGCTGGAGGTTTTGTGAATGCAGAAGAGGACATCCCCTATCTATTCCATTACTTCAGCATCAGGGGATTGATAGCTGCTGATCCAGGACTGATTCATTTTTATAAATGTCAGCCGGTCTACAGAGTCGGTGGACAGATGCACTCTTTTGTCTGTGACAAAACCTCCAGCGGCACTGACCGTCCTTTCGGAAAGCACGCTAGATGAAGGGTAACCTAGTAGCTGCATAGCATATTGGCTAAATTCTGGCCAGTGATCCAATCTCAACACCCAGTAAGCCAGTGGATCATCTGCTGGAAAGGTATCCAGGTCTGCCCTTGCCCCTAGGTAGTCCTGCACCATATGGTGAAGACGCTGGCAATGGGTGCCTACATTTGACGTCCCTGGGCGTCGAGGACTAAAAAATTTTAAAAATGCATCAGTCAAGCGGCCCTGGCCTTCACCGCTATTCCTCTGATCACCTGCAGCCTCAGAAGCACGTGTGTCAGCACTTGGTAATCTAACAGTGCCTGGAAAGGTGTTACACAAGTTTTGCTTTAGAGCGTCCTCAAGTTTTGTCATCCTGTGCTCCCTCTGTGCGGGCAAGATGAGCTCTGCAACTTTCCCCTTGTATCGTGGATCAAGAAGGGTTGCCAACCAGTAATGATCCCTCTCCTTGATAGCACGAATCCTGGGGTCCTTTAGCAGGCTTTGCATCATTAGGGAGCCCATGCAGCGTAGGTTGGAGGTGGCATTAGCTGCCGAGTCTTCCTGGTCAATGAGGATGACCGTATCGTGCACTTCCTCCTCCCAGCCACGCACAAGCGCTTCTGTTTCTGGGCACACAAAACCCTGCCTTGAGGAATCCCCACCTTCAATGCCCCCACTACTTAAATAGTCCTCCTCCTCCTCATCCTCCTCCTGTCTGATCTGAGTAGGACCCGCTGGAATGCTGTCTGCGGAAAGACTGGGGCCTTGAGAGCTAGGGAAGGCCTCCTCTTCCTCCCGCTGCTCTGCCTCTAGAGCCACATCTATAATTCCCTGCAGAGTGTGCTCCAGCAGGAACACTAAAGGAATTGTGTCACTGATGCATGCACTGTCCCTGCTCACCATCCTCGTTGCCTCCTCTAATGGTGACAGTACAGTGCATGCATCCTTGATTATCAGCCACTGCGGGGGGGAACCAAGTTGACCTGAACCTGTCCTTGTGCCATACTCACACAGGTACTCGTTGATGGCCCTCTGCTGCTTGTGCAGACGCTGCAGCATTGCTAATGTTGAGTTCCACCTGGTGGGGATGTCACAGATCAGACGGTTTGTGGGAAGGTGGAATTCTCTTTGAATTTCTGCCAGGCGAACGCTTGCTTGGAATGACCATCTGAAGTGGCTGCAGACTTTTCTGGCCTGGATGAGAAGCTCTGGCAGCCCTGGGTACTTGGTTAGGAAACGCTGTACCACCAGATTTAGGATGTGTGCTAGGCATGGTACATGCGTCAATTTACCCTTGCGTAGGGCGGAGAGAAGGTTGCTGCCATTATCGCAGACGATCATTCCCAGCTCAAGCTGGCGTGGTGTTAACCATCTCTGCACCTGCCCCTGCAGAGCTGACAAAATTTCTGACCCGGTGTGGCTCCTGTCCCCTAAACAAACCAGCTCAAGCACAGTATGGCATCTTTTTGCTTGAGCCATTGCTTACACCCTGTCAGGCGTGGGTTTAACTGCCACTTCGCCAGAGACAGAGAAGGAGGAGGAGGAGGAAGAGGTGGTGGTGGTGGAGCAGACAGACCTCATACAAGCAGCTTTCTGGAGGCGTGGTGGATGAACAAGCTCCAGCACAGAGCCCCGTCTTGGATCCCTCCCAGCTGCAATCAGAGTTATCCAGTGTGCTGTGAAGGTAATGTAACTACCCTGTCCATGCTTGCTGGACCACGTGTCTAAAGTGACATGCACCTTGCTGCTGACTGCCTTTCCCAATGACTGGATAACATTGTCTTCCACGTGCTGGTATAGTGCTGGAATCGCCTTGCGTGAAAAGTAATGGCGTTTTGGAACCTGCCACTGTGGTACAGCGCATTCAGCAAATTCACGGAAGGGAGCAGAGTCCACCAGCTGGAAAGGCAGCAGCTGCAATGCGAGTAATTTTGCTAAGCTGGCATTTAGACGCTGTGCTTGGGGATGGTTGGGACTATATATTTTTTTCACTGCAGCAGCTGCGGCAACGTAATCTGACTGCGTAAATCTTCAGCTACTGGGATGATGTCACATTGTGAGGAAGGACCTGCTGGTACATCCATTACTGTAACATCATCCCTGTCGGTGGAGGTTGTAGGCAATTGCATGGCAGGACATACAGTGTCGGTAGAGACAGATGAGGAGGAGGAGGACCTACGCAAAGTTTTGGCCCAACGGGATGTGTGGCACTTGTTCATATGTCGCCTCAAGCACATGGTACCCAAGCGTCCGGTGTTTATCCCACGCTTCAGCCTCCTCTGATATAGATTACAAATAGCAACGGTGGGGTCTGCTGCACATTTCTTAAAGAACTCCCAGACAGCAGAGTTCCTGCATGTGTTCTTTGAGACAACAGCGCTCTGCACCGGAGCAGCTCTGACATGTGATGCCTTGGACTGGCTAGTGCTACAGTTGGTCACAGAGGATATTGTGCCTCGTGTTTGCTGTGCCTCCTCCTCCTCCTCACTTGATTCCTCAGTTCGATCTGGCACCCAGGTGGAGTCAGTGACCTCATCATCAATGTCATCTTCACCCCCTATCTCCTCGTCACTGGAGCCAACTTGGCAGTATGCTGCAGCTGCTGGGGCAACATGAGTGCCAGTTATTTGTGTGTCATCACTGGCACCCCCTTCCTCTAGGTTGATTATACTCCCTTGCTCAACCTCAGAGATTGAATCAGAGCACTGTACTTGCTGTGCATCCTCAAGCAGCATGTCACTCTCATTGTAGTCAAACAATTCAGCTGACTCCTCCGTGTGTGATAGCGAGGCTATGGCAGGAGAAGCTGTGGACATGGAGGCTGCATTAGATGCTTTGGCAGCTGAGGTGGACTGTAAAGCACTAGAAGCCTGGCTGGCAGAGGACTCGGAGGATGACTGTTTAGCCAATCCACCAAGTCCTCTGTATTTTGCTGCTGCTTAAGACGGCCAGCACCAGTTAGAAAGGACAAGCGTGCCCCTGCAGAGGATGCACCACGTCCACCACGACCAGAGACACAGCCTCCCGACACAGGGGCTGCTTTCCCTCTTATCTGTGGCTGGGAGCGTCTGCCTGTCCTTTTTGTTCTTTCAGACATGGTGAGTGATATATAGATTAATATATACAGAACTCTGATTCAACTCTGGTATAAAGATTTAAATAACTCTGGTATAACTCAGTGAGACACACTGATAGCTGGCAGCCAGTGACAAGAGACAGATCACCTTAATTCACAAATGTTTTAAAGAAATTAGTGAGCCCCAAAATACAGTGTGGTACTTTTTGTATGACGAGACACAGATCACCTTAATTCCCAAGTGTTTTAAAGAAATTAGTGAGCCCCAAAATACAGCGTGGTACTTTTTGTATGACGAGACACAGATCACCTTAATTCACAAGTGTTTTAAAGAAATTAGTGAGCCCCAAAAATAATTGCTGGCTGTGTGACGAGACCCAGAAGAGCACCTCAATTCACAAATGTTTTAAAGAAAGTTGTAAACCCCAAAAAAATTGCTGGCACAGTGACAAGACACACATCACCTAAATTCCCTGATATTTGGTAAAAAGGACACCCAAAAAGACTTGCTGGCACAGTGGTGAGTGGTGACAAGACCCAGAAGATCACCTTAATTCACAAATGTTTTAAATAAAGTTGTAAACCCCAAAAAAACTTGCTGGCACAGTGACAAGACACACATCACCTAAATTCCCTGATATTCGATATAAATGAGACCCAAAAAGACTTGCTGGCACAGTGACAAGACACACATCACTTAAATTCCCTGATATTTGTTTGAAATGAGACCCCCCAGACCCCCCCAGTAGCGTTGCGGACCGGCAGTAACAACACACACAACTATCTTCTTTGAAATCTCCTCTGAAATGCGTGCAGAAAGCGCTGCGTTGAAACCTTATATAGTGTGCTGCGGGACTTGGCTCTGTGAGCCCATGATTGGGCAAAATTTGCCCAATCAGGACTCTGAGCGGTGATTGGCATAGTGTTCAACCAGTCTTGCACCAGAACTGTGGTCAGGTGCAAGGCTGTAGCCAATTACGAGCTTCAGGCAGTGGGAAAATGCATTGTGGTCCATTGTGGTCGAACATGCGGCGAACACCCGGAAATGTTCGGGGTTCGCGATCTGCTCGAACAGGCTAAGTTCGGGTCGAACCCTGAACCGTTCGAACCCGAACAGCTCATCCCTATTTGCCAGAGGAATGGAATTCTCATGCATAAAGAAGTGCTGCAGCTGCTGCGGCTCCCGGGACTCTTTGAGATCAGAATGTACCGAAATGTCAGTGAGTTCCCACACTTATTTTTTTTAGGACTTGACCCCTGAAAACAGACGTATAACTAGCAAACCACAAGCCTGTTACCCTTGCAAACATGGCAAAGTTTTTGCTCCTGACGCTGACCTCGCGTATTGTGAGAATGACTGAAGGAGCTGTTTGTTTCATTAATCGTGTGGCAGTAAAGCGCTGACAAGAAAAGAGATAACTTGCCTCTGGCGTTGGCTGACTTTAAAACAAAGTGCTCTTCAGAAAGAAGGGTTGGCATTTCAACTCAGGTTTTTATGTTCTCCTTTTTCCAAGAATGACACCTGGTCTGTTTGCGGCACAAAAAGCCATTCAGGTTCAGTCTCTGATCTCCTACGCTTTGCACCAAGGAACATAATGGACTTTTATGCCCTTCGATGAACCTTTAAAGAAATGTAGGTGTATGTAGATACATATATATACTGTATATATAAGTCGAAGAGTGAAGTGCCAAATAAAATTCGTACTCACAAGAACGCTCGCTTAATGTTGCAGATGGGAGTTCCTCTAAACAACCCTAAAGAAAAGAACATACAAAGAGACAACAACGTAGCGCCTGCGAACAAAAGTCCACTGGATAATGAAAGTGTTTGTACTACATGTCCATAAATTGGAATATTCCATATCTT
This sequence comes from Leptobrachium leishanense, assembly GCA_009667805.1. Classification (NCBI taxonomy): domain Eukaryota; kingdom Metazoa; phylum Chordata; class Amphibia; order Anura; family Megophryidae; genus Leptobrachium; species Leptobrachium leishanense. The sequence continues at coordinate 31,461,027 of CM019064.1, forward strand.
CAGGGATTACCCTCTTTTTTAGAGGATATAACAGCAGACTACGGGAGAAACAAAAGAACCAAAAATGGTGCAGTATGTAGCTCCAATGTGGATAAATAAATAGCAGGTATTCAACTCACATGTTCATGAGCCAATCGCCTGGCTCTAGGGTGAAAAGGCTTTATGGGTCTTAATTCAGGTCTTCTGTTGCCCTTCTAACCCCTTTTGAATCCAGTTGATAATGAACAGGATACCCCTACAGTGAGGCAAGATATATCGGGGATACCCCTAGTGCAATCTTGTGGAGCAAAAGTCAATTTAAATATTAGCTAAAGTACAAACCCACATATTTATGAGCCTCTATGGCTCCGTGAAATTCGCCCAGGGGATTGTAAGGAATCCCCAAAACCTTCTTGAAACAGGATAAGGCAAATCAGCAGTAAATAAAAGCATATATTAAAACAAAACAAAATTATAGCTATATTTACATATAAAAAACACTTGGGGGGGGTTGTTTTTCATATGAATTTCCTGGGTATGCACCCCTCCCTGCCACAGGTACTCCTCCTCCAGGACCTATTTAACCTTGATCTTCGGGAGCTCCATGAAGGGGACCTGTTCCTCAGTAAGTGAGTTTATCCCATGATGGGCAGTCATTAGGTTTGCAGAGTAGGACCTGCCAGAGGGTGGATTACATTGACGCTGTTGGCAGGCTTAAGCAATTCACGGCCATTCATTGCGAACCAAATTTCCACCATTTTATTCAGTAAAGCTCAGAGTTAAGAAATTTTCACCATGTGGTAAAAGCTGGCATTATGCACCCATGCATGAAGCTGTTGTTGCCGGTTTTTTGAATGTGTTTGTTTGGAGTGCTCTCTCCGTGGTTTTGTTTTATATTTACATATATATATATATACTTTACAAATGTATTCATGATCATATGTCGAAGGAGTCAATCTTATGTTTTATGTAAAATAAAAATGACAAACGGTAAGAGCTCCGCTATCTAAAGAAAGAGCTGTTCTCAGTTCATGCTCATATTGCGTGTTCACTGTGCCTGGGAAATGGGGAAGAACCAAAAAGGAAAGAGAAAGAAGAATAGGAACTTGCATCACTCACATCCTCTACTTTCTACGGGACTATTACATTGCAACAAATGCTCCATGAAACCAATCATTTTATATATATAACCAGAGTATAGCAGTACGTAGTGATACCCTTTTTATAGGACTAATGAGGTATTTAAAAGACAAGCTTTCGAAAGTGTAACTCTCTTCTTCAAGTGCCTCTGCAAACTGTGCCAATATATATGTGTAATGGGACACACACCTTCCAAAAAGTTCAACTTTTGTCTCGTCAGTCCACAGAGTATTTTGCCAAAAGTCTTGGGGATCATCAAGATGTTTCTGGCAAAACTGAGACGAGCTTTTATGTTCTTTTTGCTCAGCAGCGGTTTTCGTCTCGGAACTCTGCCATGCCGGCCATTTTTGCCCAGTCTCTTTTTCTTATGGTGGAGTCATGAACACTGACCTTAACTGAGGCAAGTGCAGTTCTTTGGATGTCGCTGTGGGGTCTTTTGTGGCCTCTCAGATGAGTCGTTGCTGCGCTCTTCGGGTAATTTTGATCAGCCGCCCACTCCTGGGAAGGTCCACCACTGGTCCATGTTTTCGCCATTTGTGGATAATGGCTCTCGTTGCGGTTCTCTGGAGTCCCAAAGCTTTAGAAATGGCTTTATAACCTTTTAATTGATAGATCTCAATTACTTCAGATCTCGGCATGATGTGTAGCTTTTGAGGATCCTTTGGTTTACTTCACTTTGTCAGTCAGGTCATATTTAAGTGATTTCTTGATTGCGAACAGGTGTGTCAGTAATCAGGCCTGGGTGTGGCTAGAGAAATTGAACTCAGGTGTGATAAACCACAGTTATGTTTTAACAGGGGAGGGGGACACTTTTTCACACAGGGCCATGTGGGTTTGGATTTTGTTTCCCCTTAATAATAAAAACCTTCATTTAAAAACTGCACGTTGTGTTTACTTGTGTTATCTTTGACTAATATTTAAATTTGTTTGATGATCTGAAACATTAAAGTGTGACAAACGTGCAAAAAATTTAAAGAAAATCAGGAAGGGGGCCAACACTTATTCACACAACTGTATACATGGGTCAAAATTTCAAAAAAGTCAAAAGCTACTAGCCAGGCCAAAAAGTTACTTGCCACTCCTGATCCCACCCATCGCCTCCCAACACCACAAAAACACCCCACCAGCAAATCTGCTACATCTTTGTACTGTGTTTGTAAACAGTTAGGCCCCTATTACATTCTTGGCGCAGTGTGTTTTGCGTGCGCAAAAGCGCATTTGCACGAGGGGCAAAACCCTTTGCGCTGAACGTCGTATTACAACGATGCGCGTTAACATTTAATGTGAGTGACCCTGCGCGAACAAAATTTTGTGCGCGCATCCCATACTTAACATTGTGAGCGCAAATGCGTTCATGCGCTGGTACGCGGATGGTATTACAATCGATGCGCAACTTTTTATGAACGACGTTTGCGTGCATAATTTTAACGTCTTTGAAGAGCTGGTGCTAACTGCAAATCAGAACGTCCTGGTCGAAACGAAAAACACCAGCATGAAAAAAAAAATACAGCACAGTATAGTTACACATTCTACACATACCCAAACAAAAAAACTGTGAATTTGTGCACATTTGTTTAATTGCTGCAGCATGTATACTCAGATTTACTTTGACAGACGCAAAAACTTAAGTGAGTCAATTAAGGTCAATTGATGTCAATTAAGGTTCTTAATTCTTATTGGCTGAATCCCGCAAAAAAAACAGTCCGCACACTGATTTACGTGCGCAACGTTACTGTGTGCGTATTACTCTTCGTTTTGCGCAACGTTTTTCAGAACGTTATATTTTGACGGATGAGAAGATGTGTGCGGATCGGAATACCACGTTAATTTTCGCGTGATAACGCTGGACGATGCGTGCAAAAAATTTTGCGCTGCGCAAACGAAATTGGCCGAAGAATGTAATAGGGGCCTTAAAGTTAAAGGGACAGGTGCATAATTTAAACTCCTTCATATTTAAATGGACAAATTTCATCTCACCCTGTTTAAATTTCTACTCATCCTGGGTAAATAGGCGAGTGGAACTTTTGAGTCCTTTTGTATATCTATGTATCTATATACACACCAGGAGACCCCAGACACTCTGTCTGCAACATGACCTTGCCCATGGGTGTCCTCAAGGCCATATAGACATTGAAATATAAAGGAAGGAGCTCTCAGAGGTCTTAACTTGCAACAATTTAGTGTATCAAAGGCAACTGATGCAATGTCAACGCCTCAGTCAGAAGACATGAAAACGTCTCATGTGTTAAGAGGAAACAGGTGACGTTCCTCGAGTACGAGCAACATCAGGCTTCCTACAGCTGATGCTTAACCCACTCTGTCAGGACTCTAGGTTTCATGTGTCTTCTCAGGCACCTTGGAGAGACGGGACAGGTCACAGATGGGATTGCTAAAACCCATGTAGTTATAGTTACGCTGTTGCTGGAGTTATTTTTCCACCCCTAGTGCTAGGTAACTATGTACGTGAGACTGACAGGGTTCTTCAAAGAGAATCAAAAAGTCACAGCACATTCGGTGACTTTTCATTCTCTTCAATTCGGTTAGATTTGGTGTTCCAATTTCAGCAACCCTGGGGTGTATTCAGCAAGCACCTCAGGTCCGTCACAGTGCAGGGAAAAGCCGCCGCAAACCCGGCGAACAATCACTGCAAAACCCGGCGAACGCACACCGAAACCCGCAAAAACATCTGGATTAACCCCGCCGAACACGCCGGAGAAACCCGAGCAGGAGCCAATCACAGCGCAGAGCAGCCACCGGAAAAACCCAGCACCGCATGCGAATGGAGTGAAAAAAAAAACCAGTATGCTTGAATGTTTGAAAAGTGAAACGCTGTTTGCAAAGAAACTACTGAGCGAAAATGTCTGAAATTTACATATAAGATCCAATGAATGATAATAAAAAGGGCTGTTACAGAAAAAAGAAAAAAATATGTAAAAAAAAAACAGAATTGTTTTCGCGAAAAAATCTAGAAAAATGCCTAAAGGATCCTAAAAAAATCTATAAATGAAGAGACTTTTTACGGTAGAATATTATAATCAACTAGTTGTAAAGCCTGCCCAGAGGGCAGTCTATTGTGGATATACTGCCCCTGCTCATGGATACTGCCCCAGCTCGTGGATACTGCCCCAGCACGTGGATATTGCCCCAGCACGTGGATATTGCCCCAGCTCGTGGATACTGCCCCAGCTCGTGGATACTGCCCCAGCTCGTGGATACTGCCCCAGCACGTGGATATTGCCCCAGCTCGTGGATACTGCCCCAGCTCGTGGATACTGCCCCAGCTCGTGGATATTGCCCCAGCACGTGGATACTGCCCCAGCACGTGGATACTGCCCCAGCACATGGATATTGCCCCAGCACGTGGATATTGCCCCAGCACGTGGATACTGCCCCAGCACGTGGATACTGCCCCAGCACGTGGATATCGCCCCAGCTCGTGGATAGCGCCCCAGCTCGTGGATACTGCCCCAGCTCGTGGATACTGCCCCCAGCTCGTGGATACTGCCCCAGCTCGTGGATATTGCCCCAGCACGTGGATACTGCCCCAGCACGTGGATATTGCCCCCAGCACGTGGATACTGCCCCAGCTCGTGGATATTGCCCCCAGCACGTGGATATCGCCCCAGCTCGTGGATACTGCCCCAGCTCATGGATACTGCCCCAGCTCGTGGATATCGCCCCAGCATGTGGATACTGCCCCAGCACGTGGATATTGCCCCAGCTCGTGGATACTGCCCCAGCTCGTGGATACTGCCCCAGCTCGTGGATATCGCCCCAGCTCGTGGATACTGCCCCAGCTCGTGGATACTGCCCCAGCTCGTGGATATCGCCCCAGCATGTGGATACTGCCCCAGCATGTGGATACTGCCCCAGCACGTGGATATTGCCCCAGCATGTGGATATACTGCCCCAGCATGTGGATACTGCCCCAGCACGTGGATATTGCCCCAGCACGTGGATATACTGCCCCAGCATGTGGATATTGCCCCAACTCGTGGATATTGGCCCCCCAGCTCGTGGATATTGGCCCCCCCGCTCGTGGATATGGCCCCCCCGCTCGTGGATATGGCCCCCCCGCTCGTGGATATGGCCCCCCCGCTCGTGGATATGGCCCCCCCGCTCGTGGATATACTCACCTACATCGGCCCTCCAGCGATGGCGGTCCCGCTTCCAGCGTCCTCTCTCTCTCTCCGTTGGTCGCCGGGATGACGTCACGGAAGCCTTTGACCCGCGGGGTCAAAGGCTTTCGTGACGTCATTCCGGCGACCAACGGAGAGAGAGAGGATGCTGCAAGCGGGACCGCCATCGCAGGAGGGCCGATGTCGGTGAGTATGTTTTGGGAACCTCGGCCCTGATCCCCAGCGGTGACCTCCTCCGGTTGCCGCTGGCAGCTCGGCGGGCCTCTAGGCTTAGGCGAGTCCCCGGCTCGGCTGGGCCTGTAGGCCCAAACCGAGCCGGGGGCTCGCCTAAGCCTAGAGGCCAGCAGAGCAGCCAGCGGCAGCAGGAGAAGGTAAATGCTGGAGGATAGGGGCCGAAGTTCCCAAAAAAATACACCCCAAAATCGGCCCTGAGCTCCAGCGGAGACCTCCTCCGGCTGCCGCTGGCTGCTCGACGGGCCTCCAGGCTCAGGCGAGCCCCCGGCTCGGTTTGGGCCTACAGGCCCAGCCGAGCCGGGGACTCGCCTAAGCCTAGAGGCCCGCCGAGCACCCAGCGGCAGCCGGAGGAGGTCACCGCAGGAGGATCGGAGGCGAGGTTCCCAAAACATACTCCCCTAAATCGGCCCCGAGCTCCAGCGGTGACCTCCTCCGGCTGCTCGGCGGGCCTGTAGGCCTAGGCAACCCCCCGGCTCGGTTTGGGCCTGTAGGCCCAAACCGAGCCGGGGGCTCGCCTGAGCTTGGAGACCCGCCTAGCAGCCTGCGACAGCCCCAGCTGGAGTTCCGGGCCAATGTAGGGTGGATGTTGCCAAAACATACTCACCCACATCGGTCCCTAACTCCTCCAGCGATGGCGGTCTCAGCTCACAGCGTCCTCTCTCTCTCTCAGTTGGTCGCCGGCATGATGTCACGAAAGCCTTTGACCCGGGGTCAAAGGCTTTCGTGACATCATGCCGGCGAGCAACGGAGAGAGAGTGGACGCTGCGAGCTGAGACCGCCATCGCTGGAGGATTTAAGGGCAGATGTGGGTGATTATGTTGTGAACTGGCGCAGGACTCGAGGCCGATGTAGGTGAGTATATGCTCTCAACACCCACCCTTTCTAGCTCGCCCGGTATCCAAGATTAAGGCAAGCCCCCGCTTGGCGTGGGCCTAGAGGCCCAGCCGAGCCGGAGACTCGCCTGAGCCTCCCGGCCCAGTCGAGTCCCCGGCTTGGCTGGACCTCTAGGCCCACGCCAAGCCGGGGGCTTGCCTTAAGCTTGGATTCCTGGGCGAGCTAGAAAGGGTGGGTGTTGAGAGCATATACTCACCTACATTAACCCAGAGCTCCAGCGGTGACTGTCGTCCGACTGTCACAGGCTGTTCGGGCGGCCTCCAAGCTCAGGCGAGCCCCCTGGCTTGCCTTTGGCCTACAGGCCCAGCTGAGCCGGGGGCTTGCCTGAGCTAGGAGGCCGGCCGAGCAGCCTGTGACAGCCATTGCTGGAGCCCCGAGCCAATGTAGGGGGATGTAGGTTACACATACTCACCGACATCGGCCCTTCTCCAGCGATGGCGGTCCCGCTTCCAGCGTCCTCTCTTTCTCCGCCGGTCACCGGCATGATGTCACGAAACCCTTTGACCCTGGCATGTTGACCCGGGGTCAAAGGCTTTCGTGACGTCATGCCGGCGACCAACGGAGAGAGAAGACGTTGGAAGCGGGACCGCCATCGCTGGAGAAGGGCCGATGTCGGTGAGTATGTGTATGGCAACACCCTCTTACATTGGCCCGGAGCTCCAGCGGTGACCTCCTCCGGCCGAGCAGGCTGCTAGGCGGGCCTCCAAGCTCAGGCGAGCCCCCGGCTCGGTTTGGGCCTACAGGCCCAAACCGAGCCGGGGGTTGCCTAGGCTTACAGGCCCGCCGAGCAGCCGGAGGAGGTCACCGCTGGAGCTCGGGGCCGATTTAGGGGAGTATGTTTTGGGAACCTCGCCTCTGATCCTCCTGCGGTGACCTCCTCCGGCTGCCGCTGGGTGCTCGGCGGGCCTCTAGGCTTAGGCGAGTCCCCGGCTCGGCTGGGCCTGTAGGCCCAAACCGAGCCGGGGGCTCGCCTGAGCCTGGGGCCCGCCGAGCAGCCAGCGGCAGCCGGAGGAGGTCTCCGCTGGAGCTCAGGGCCGATTTTGGGGTGTATTTTTTTGGGAACTTCGGCCCCGATCCTCCAGCGGTGACCTTCTCCGGCTGCCGCTGGCTGCTCGGCGGGCCTCTAGGCTTAGGCGAGTCCCCGGCTCGGCTGGGCCTGTAGGCCCAAACCGAGCCGGGGGCTCGCCTAAGCCTAGAGGCCCGCCGAGCAGCCAGCGGCAGCCGGAGGAGGTCTCCGCTGGAGCTCGGGGCCGATTTAGGGGAGTATGTTTTGGGAACCTCGCCTCCGATCCTCCTGCGGTGACCTCCTCCGGCTGCCGCTGGGTGCTCGGCGGGCCTCTAGGCTTAGGCGAGTCCCCGGCTCGGCTGGGCCTGTAGGCCCAAACCGAGCCGGGGGCTCGCCTAAGCCTAGAGGCCCGCCGAGCAGCTGGCGGCAGCCGGAGGAGGTCACCGCTGGAGCTCAGGGCCGAGTTAGGGGAGTATGTTTTGGAACTTCGGCCCCGATCCTCCAGCGGTGACCTCCTCCAGCTGCCGCTGGGTGCTCGGCGGGCCTCTAGGCTTAGGCGAGTCCCCGGCTCGGCTGGGCCTGTAGGCCCAAACCGAGCCGGGGGCTCGCCTAAGCCTAGAGGCCCGCCGAGCACCCAGCGGCAGCCGGAGGAGGTCACCGCTGGAGCTCAGGGCCGAGTTAGGGGACTATGTTTTGGAACTTTGGCCCGATCCTCCAGCGGTGACCTCCTCCGGCTGCCGCTGGCTGCTCGGCGGGCCTCTAGGCTTAGGCGAGTCCCCGGCTCGGCTGGGCCTGTAGGCCCAAACCGAGCCGGGGGCTCGCCTAAGCCTAGAGGCCCGCCGAGCAGCCAGCGGCAGCCGGAGGAGGTCTCCGCTGGAGCTCGTGGCCGATTTAGGGGAGTATGTTTTGGGAACCTCGCCTCCGATCCTCCTGCGGTGACCTCCTCCGGCTGCCACTGGGTGCTCGGCGGGCCTCTAGGCTTAGGCGAGTCCCCGGCTCGGCTGGGCCTGTAGGCCCAAACCGAGCCGGGGGCTCGCCTGAGCCTGGGGGCCCGCCGAGCAGCCAGCGGCAGCCGGAGGAGGTCTCCGCTGGAGCTCAGGGCCGATTTTGGGGTGTATTTTTTTGGGAACTTCGGCCCCGATCCTCCAGCGGTGACCTTCTCCGGCTGCCGCTGGCTGCTCGGCGGGCCTCTAGGCTTAGGCGAGTCCCCGGCTCGGCTGGGCCTGTAGGCCAAACCGAGCCGGGGGCTCGCCTAAGCCTAGAGGCCGCCGAGCAGCCAGCGGCAGCCGGAGGAGGTCTCCGCTGGAGCTCAGGGCCGACTTATGGGGTTATGTATGTTTTGGGAACTTCGGCCCCGATCCTCCAGCGGTGACCGGCTGCCGGCGGCCTGCTCGGCGGGCCTCTAGGCTTAGGCGAGTCCCCGGCTCGGCTGGGCCTGTAGGCCCAAACCGAGCCGGGGGCTCGCCTGAGCCTGGAGGCCCGCCGGAGGACGGTCACCGCTGGAGGATCGGGGCATCTAGCCGTGTAAACACACGGGTAGCTGCGCGCGGCTCGTGCCGTTTTTTTTTTTTTTTTCACGCGGCCGGCACGCGCAGCTACCTGTGTGTTTTAACGGCCGCTTTCAAATGTCCGTCGCGCATGCGCAGTAGGGTTTTGGCGACGGACAGTTTTTAGCTTACTCAATTATAGTATAGATGGTTTATTAGATATTGAATTAAAACGGGAATATTTTTAACATTGAAGCCTATGGGATTCGCCTGAATAAACCTGTCGAATGAAAACACCGAATGGCAGGGCAATTCGGCAACTTTTCACTGCTGGTTTTTGTTCTCTGAATAGACGAAGCATTGCTTCTCTATGGGGATTTCACTGAACAGGCTACAAACAGGCAGCGTATGTGCAGACAATTCGCCGACATTTGGCAAACTGCCTGCTCTCTGAATAGCCGAATGGCCAGGAAAGGTAAGCGTACGCTGAATTTCACTGTTCAATTACCTTTCGGCCACAATTCGGATCTCTTTGAATAAACCTGTGAGTCTTTGGAACAGTATGGCATCGATAATCAGCAATAAATAACTTTGAGGGTTTTTCGCAACTCAATTTCAGTGCTTTTCGTTTCTGTACATTTCAGTGATTCCATTTAGTTGAAAATGCAGTGCATTCACTATTCACCGAATCTTCACTGTATTGCGGAAAAAATGGAGTCGCTGAAGCAGTTATCGGACGTGGGTGAAAAGCTCCAAATTGCTCTAACTTAACCTCGGCGAGCTGATAAAATAAAAATAATAGGGAGTCTCCTATTCACTTAATTGGAGGATAAAGCAATAAAAATGTATCTAAATAATAAGAAAAGGTCTTTTAAAAATAACAAGGTCTGTTAAATATAAAAAAAGTTTGTTAAAAATAAACAAACATGTCTTATACAAAAATACAAAAAGGTCTTTTAAATTAAAAATAAAACAGGTTTTTGTAAAAAAATAAAAAAATAATAATAAATGTTCTTTCAATTTTTTTTAGAAGATATTACATTGAAATTTATTAGATTAGCCTGTTTAAAAAACCTGTCGAATTGAAATCACCGAAAGCAGGTCATTTCGCCACAATTTCGGTGTGATACAGCATCCTGTGAATAGACGAATGAATCTTTAGTTCTCTATGGGACTATTTCTGTGCCACTGAATTGCTCCGAATTGCGACGAAATGCACCATATTTCACCTGTAATTAGTGAAAATACAGCTTAGTGAATAGGCGAATTGCACTGAAATTACAGATATGGTGAAATACCTATAGGGGTTATTCAATAAGAGCCGAACTTACCATCAAATTGCACCGAATGGTGAATTTCCCCATATGGTGCAATTTCGTAGCAATTTGGCTATTCAGAAAGCTGGCGATTAGCCAAATACTGGCAAATAATTTTTTTTAAGAAAGTATTTTACCAGGAAGGATACATTGAGATTTCTCTAATTTTCAAGTATGTCCTGAGTGGCGAGTATGTACCGTTAGATGCCTTGCCCAAGGACACTTACTGGAGAGGTGCTCTTGCTGGGATCAAACCCATGTCTCCACAGGCTCTCTCCATGCAGAGCAGTGATGATACCTCTACTCCACCCAGGCGGTACAACAGCAAAATAAGGTGCAATTCACCTCAGATCGCTGCAATTCGGTGATCTTCGCACGGTAGTGAAATTCCCCATAAAGAAGTAATGGTTAAATCTATTCAGAGTATGCCGAACTGCAGCAAAATGTTGGCGAAATACCCAGATTTTCGTGGTTCTGTTTGACAGGTTTAAACAGGCGTATCCCATAGGTTTCAATGTAAAAAAAATACTGTTTTTATAAAAAATTTTACTCAACTGTTTATTCTTTTCATTTGCAGCAAAAATACTTTTTATTTGTTTATTTTTTTTAAATAATTAGGCATTTTTCTGAATTTTTGGATGCCATTTTCGATTCCCATTATTTTAATTCTGTATCAGACCATTTTATTATTATTTATAGGACCTTTTTTATTCTTTTTCTTACATTTTCATGCATTTTTTTATTGTTTTAAATGCCTTTTAAAAAATTTGCCTTTTTTTACCCCCAGTTTGGCGGTGTTCGGCAGCTAATCAGCTTTTTCCGGCATCGATCGACGGGCTGTTTGACGTATCATCAGCTGCGTTCAGCGGTCTGCAACTGCGTTCGGTGGATCGTCGGCTCCGTCTGTTTGGCAGTCATCGTTCAGCGGGTTGATCGGCAGCTGCGTTCGGCGGATCCCTTCGGTGCATTACGGGGACCCTGCGGTGAAAGCTGAATTCACCGCAGGATCGGCAAACTGAACACGCCGATGTGCGCCAAACGAGAGAGCATCGAAATGTCAGTGCTCTCTGAATCACCCCTTATGTGGAGCATTGGTGAATGTATCTGAAGGCAGTTCCATTTTACAAAACTTTCCGATAAAACATTGGAACGTGTATTTTTCTGCCATACAACATACAGTATGTTACAGATCAAATGAGAATTAATTTGTATCAGGAAACAGAGAGAGGTCGTGTAACTGTAATTCTAATTAGGAAATGCCATTAATTACATTCTTGATAGTTACCCATGGACAAAAACAAAACAAATACTAAATAAACATCTCGTGAATTAGGTCTACTTTTTTGGCACCCTAAGTGAGCTGCACATGTAATTGTAGAACATCTCAGTTTGACAAAGGCCGAGATGAATTAGCCCCGGGCTGTTGTACAATTAGAGGTCACTTTGCCGGCCTTAATTACATATCAAAGCGGCACACATCATGATTTCTGTGATTCAGGCAATAAAAACACACATGCTGCGTCATTACCCTCAGAAAACATGGAGGTTATTTTAGGTTACTCGGTCAAAAGACGAACAAAGAGCCAACTATCTCGATTTCAAGTAACGAAGGCAAATATGTAACAGCGTTTCCTTTCTCAGTGCATGTGAAGATAGGCGGCGTGCACATGTTTTTGTAGACATTATTAATTTCCCGAAATGTTCTGTACAATTACCATATTTTTTGTCCTTTTGGAGGGATACGTGAGAAATGTAAAACGTTTGGTTGATTAAGAGCGTGTATAATTTTTCACTGCTTTGCGTAAACATGTTTCTGTGTCTTCCGGACATTAAATGAAGTTGGCGTTTGGAGATCGGGGCCATTGATAAAAATTTAGGATTGCTGTCGTACTAGGTCACTGATGACTTCACCCCAGGTGTCACTGTGTTATGTGTCACAGGCTTAAAAATCCTTGAGCATCATGGGACATGTGACACTCAACTAATGGGATTGCCAAGGTTTGCCAAAACCAGTCCAGAGATGTTCATTATCACCAACTTTGAGGATAACGTGCTTGGTCAAAGTGCTGAGGTTTCTCTCAGTGCTCCTTCAGGCTGATGACATCTGCTGCAGGAAGTACCAGAAGCCGTCAGACAGTCAAAATGTTGGTTCGGTTCATAATACTTCAGAATCCAAGTTTTTGCATTTGGAAATGATCAGAATCATCATTTCGGAAATTCAGGAATGTGTGATATTTCGGTAACATAGGAGTCGTCCTATATTTTCATCCGAATACTGTACTGGCAACTGCACATATCACAAAACTCTAAAGAATTGATTAGGGTTAGGGTTAATGTTTCAGATTTTTTAAGGGTTAGGGTTAGGGATACTGGTCGGGCTTCCAGAACCAAATAAGGCCAGAAGCACGTAGGGCGTAGGGCCCTTAAGTTGCCTCTGATGCCAGGACGCAGGGAGGATTTTTTCTAGAAGCTTGGCAGCACGTGAGGAGATTGAGCGGGAGCGGTGTGGGAGGAGTCGACAGGAAGTTACTTAAGGCGCGTGTGGAGAGGCTCTGCGTGCCTTTTTCTCCTGAGGTAGAGCGGCGAAAATCTGTGCTGCGTCAGAGAAGCGGTGGTTTTCGTTTTTTTGCCTTTAATATTGTTTTTGGAGATGGCGGAAGGGGGTGATCTGGAGTCGCTACTGGAGGAAGTGTGGGAGGCGGCTCGGCATCGTGGTGTGGAGTGGGCCAGAAGAAGCCTGTCGGAGGTGTTTGCGGTGATGGGGGTTCTCGGCCTGCCAGGATTTCGAAGCTCCAGTGCGGTTTAATCCGGGAGACGAATCCAGTGTATCGGCGGCCGAGAGATTGAGATTGGAGGCTGTGAGAGGTTGTGGATGGTTGGTCCAACGGATGTTGGCTGGTGGTGACGCAGTTGGAAATGAGGCTGGCGTGAGCGCTTCCAGGCGTGTGGAAGGTAGGAGCTTGAAGCCGGCTTCGGGGGCTAAGGATCCTTCCGGTCGGAAAGGTGGTGTGGTGAGCTCTACCAGGAGAGAAGGAGTGCAGAGTTTGAGGAGTTCCTCGGGGAGAAGGAGTGGTCGGTGTTCCGGCAGGGGTCCCAGAGGAGGAGCAAGGGCTGTCTCAGGGACTGATGTTTCGGCGGTAAGACAGTTCGTGGTTATTGATGTGGATGGTGGTGTGACACAGGGTGTTGGTGTGCGGGATGAGGGCACCCAAGAGCTCGAAGTAAATTGGTGTTCAGTTGGTGGAGATGATGGGGCTCCGGATGGACTCCTCTCCTGAACCATTGGAACTGTGGACGAAAAATTAATAGTGCGATGAGCCCAGAACCCGAAGTACCCAAATCATCAACTCGCTCCCTATTTGAGTCTGGGGCATCTCCTGGAGTGGTTCGGCAGTCTTTAGCCACCTTTGCTTTCCTTTTTCCGGTAAAGGGGAATAGAGATGTCACCAAGGATTTTGTATTAGATGTGTAGTTTGGGGTTATGTGAAGGGGAGATGCAGGCCGGATGCTAGGCGTCCAGTTTCGAGACAATTATTGGAAGGGCTATGGGATTTTGTTGGGAGTTTTTGTTCTTCAACTTATGAGGTTCTGCTGAGCGCAGCTTTTTGTTTGGGGCATTTTGAGTGGGTGAGTTGGTGTGTAATTCTAGGAGAGGAGGTGGTGGTTTAGGAGCTGATGCGTTTTGGTTGGGAGTTAATGATCTGGTTATTTGGGTTGCTAACTCCAAGACGGAACAGTTGGGTAGGGGGCGTAGAGTTGGTTTATTCAGTGTGGATAACTGTGTGGTTTGTCCAGTGGAAACCGTTAAGAAATTTTTGGAGGTACGGGTGGAGTCTAGTGTGGCCTTTTTATGTCACGCGGACGGATCGGCTTTATCAAGATTTCAGTTTATTTCTATTTTTAAAAAAGGGTTTGGTGTGTTTAGGGAGAAACCCAAAGGAATTTGGTTCTCATTCTTTTTGTATTGGGGCTGCAACGGAAGCTTCAAGGTTGGGTTTGTCTGCAACGGAAATTCAAGATTTGGGAGGATGGAACTCAAGGACTTTTAAGTCTTACGTTCATCCTGGTTTGCTGTCATGAATTTTTGTAATCATCTGTTAAAGCTGGGAGGTAATGTGGAGCACAGTTTGCTGTAGTTATGTTTTTAACTTTTTTTAAAAAAAAAAAGAGAAATTTTGAAATACGAAAATTTATACATGAAATATGAATTATACCTTTTATACGGAATATATATAGTTATTCTACTTTATCTTTGTCAATTTGTTGGTTGTTTGGGGTTGAGTGTGGGGGTTTGGAGTATTTGGAGGCAAGGAGTTGGTGTTTGTTTCTGATATGTTTTTCTTTACAGGTATGGTCATGGTTATTGGGAGGGATGTGTGGTGGTTTGGTGGGGAGTTTCTTTTAAAATATTTTGTGTGGTGAATTTTTTCCTTTTTAAAGTATTTTGTGTGGTGGAGATGTTGGTAATGTGTTTTTGTTTTTGCAGATCCTCTAAGAGTGGTGTGGATTATTGGAGACTCGCTGATTTTTGGGTGAAGAAGGGCGTTGGTGCGATCTTCTGGAGTTCAGATGGGTCTGCTTGGGTCGGCAACATGGGTACGGTGGATCGGAATCTGTGGACTCCTATGGGAGGAGTTTAAGCTGATGGTTTTGGGTGCCCTGAGGCACGGTGAAGTTCCCCATGTGCTGGGGTCCCTCTTGGTGTGCTGCTGGAGCAGATGCAGGGGGATCTGCGGCAGTTGAGGGATTTGGGAGTGGTCCCTCATGGAAAGCTGCTGGAGCAGATGAGAGCGGATCTGCAGCAGCTGAGGGAGTTGGGTGTGGTCCCTCTTGGTGTGCTGCTGGAGCAGATGCAGGGGGATCTGCGAGAGTTGAGGGATTTGGGAGTGGTCCCTCACGGAAAGCTGCTGGAGCAGATGAGAGTGGATCTGCAGCAGCTGAGGGAGTTGGGTGTGGTCCCTCTTGGTGTGCTGCTGGAGCAGATGCAGGCGGATCTGCGGCAGTTGAGGGATTTGGGAGTGGTCCCTCATGGATAGCTGCTGGACCAGATGAGAGCGGATGTCAGGATCCAGGTTCCGGGGCAGCAGAGGTCAAGCCAATATGCAATGAATGGGATCTTACAAGGCAGTTTGTTTATATAAACAGATTTATTGAACAGGGGGAAATATATATATGATATATGCAGATTGCAGGTATAGGCAGAGAGTCCTGGGAAATGCAGAGGGTTCTGTATGATAGCGGGTTAGGGATTCTGCAGGATGGCGGGTTAGGGATTCTGCAGGATGCAGGATAGCGGGTTAGGGATTCTGCAGGATGCAGGACAGCGGGTTGATGATTCAGGAACTGTGATAGAAGGTCTATAGCAGGAACTGTGGCAAAAAGGTCTATACCAGGAACTGTGGTAAAAGGTCTTTAAACAGGGCTGCAGTAGAAGGTCTTTAACCAGGGTTGCAGCAGAAGGTCTTTAAATAGATCTGCAGTAGTAGGTCTTTAAACAGGTCTGCAGTAGTAGGTCTTTAAACAGGGTTGCTGTAGAAGGTCTTTAAACAGGAACTGTGGTATACTGTCTTTAATAAGAACTGTGGTATAAGGTCCTTACCAGGAACTGTGGTATAAGGTCTTCTTTGGGAGACAAGGTCCAACGGTAAAGAAACAGGTAGTCTTGACAATACAGGTTTGCTCCTTCCAGCTTGGAGATTCCAAGGTAATGAAAAAGCATTGAGCTTCAGGTGTGGCTGGGTTTTAAGCATGGAGCATTAAGGTGATTAAGGCAACACCTGAGCACTACACAGGCAGAGGGAAGTATTGCGAATACTAGTGAATGTCCCATCACTACGAACCGGCGCTGGATATAGACTTTTTATTACGCCGGCGGCGACGTTCCTTACATATGCCCCTCCGCAAGGGCACACTCAGGGTGCCCACAATGTCCTCAGGTATCTCTGAATTGGTATCGGCGGAAATAGACTCAGGGAGATCTTCTGATTCTGAAGAAATGCAAGACGTTATAACAGTGTCCAACAGAGGGGTTTTCTTTGGCTTAAGGTTCTTCGTACTGAGGATAGGATCGTTGACTTTGATTATTCCAGGCCCCGGTTTAGGACAAACTATTCCGTATGACTGAATAGCCGGGAAGTCGGGTGGTGAAGGTTCAGTATTCTTGATAGGATCAAATAAGGGAGGTAATACATGGTTCGTGATATACTGTGGTCGATTCTGCAAGGACATGAGAAACTCCTGTTGCTTGTTCACAGCTTGAACAATATTATTGACTTGGTCAGCGAGTGTCTTTATGGCAGATACAATAACAGGTATTGTGTTAGGCTCATTGGATTCTTTTGCAAGTTTTGTTTCAACAACAGCAGTCATCCCAGGTAAGTATTGGGTGGCAGAAGGCTCATCATGAACTGTAGGCTCACCAGGCGATTCGATCCCAGAAGACGTCTCAATAGACTGGGTTTCAGTGACAGGTAGATCCTTGGCACCATGGAGGAATATTGCGACAGCAGGTACAACAACTGGTGACTCGGCAACAGCAGGCACTTTGGCAATGGGTGATGGTACCTCAGTAACTGGAACTTTGGCAGCAGGCGCTTTGGCATGAACTAAAGCCTCATCTCTTGATAACGTAGTAGCGAGCACCTCAGCGTGAGCCAAGGTGTTGGCGACAGACGGTTGGTTACATGGTGAAGCTTCAGCAGCGGGCACTGCGGCTTGTGTTGAGATTTCCAGACACGATTCTGTTTGCGCAATAAAGGCCTTAGTATCTTTTGGCTCAACCTCCGGGGTTTTCTTGGAGGGAACCAGGTGACAGGTACCAGAATCTGTAGCTTGAGGACCTTGAGAAGGTTGGGTGGCCATAGACACTGGTGCTGTACCGCAGATAGACGAGGGGGGTGTACCTTCTGTGTCTAGGCATCCTTCAGACGAGGAATAGTCACAAGGTAAACAATCTCGTGGAGCTCTGTGAGGGGCGACTGTGGCGGACCCAATGAAGTCAGGATACCGCCCAGGACCACCACTGGGATGCCGTGCTGTTTGTATAGGTATCTCAATTGAATCATCGCTATCCAAACCTTCAGAACTGTAGCTAAACATGGGGAACTGTGATAGACATTGGTCTGTACTATGATGGCTGGGAGTGATTGGAACAGCAGTTGTAGTGGCATACACTCTTTCAGACCGATACACATCTTTCAAGGCTGATTCAAATATATTCAAGTCCTTTTGGCGAACTACTGTCCCATTGGAGGCAATGGTACAGTCAATAGGTATGGGTTTTGTAGCGACACTGATTTGTGTAGGGGACTCTTTTGTAATCAGAGGTCGCTGTCTGAGGTGAATGGGGACAAAAGTGCCGGCAGTAAATACAGGTGAAGTATCCATAGGAACATCATATGAGCTGGGTACCGATGGTTCATAATCCATGTTTTCATATTCCATAGATGTGGGTGGAGGAGTCAGCGGTCTGGTGGGCCTTGGTGGGGATTCAGGTGGAATTACAGGATGCGGAGTTGTAGTAACAGGTTCTCTGTAATACGGATTAGGCACAGGTTTAGGCAATGGGGTGGATGTCCTGGTAATTGATTTGGTCATAGGATTCTTTGGTGCAGGTACGAAGGTCTTGGATTTTGGGGTCTGCTTTGGGGGTCTTATTGGGCAAAGCGGTATCCAGTGCCCCCTAGAACCACAGTAGATACAGACCCCCGCCGCTTGCCTCCTGGCACGCTCTGCCGGGGTTAGAGGACCACGATGTATTTTGGTAATGTTTTCTTTTGTAGTAGGGTCATATAATCCCTGGAGCTGCATTTGTAGGAATCCAATCAGTTGGTTGAGGAATTCATGGAGGGCCTTTTGGATTAACCCCGTGAGGAGTTTCATTCATTGCTGGCTCGTTTGTATTTGGCTTTTTCATTCTGTCAGGATCCAGGTTCCGGGGCAGCAGAGGTCAAGCCAATATGCAATGAATGGGATCTTACAAGGCAGTTTGTTTATATAAACAGATTTATTGAACAGGGGGAAATATATATATGATATATGCAGATTGCAGGTATAGGCAGAGAGTCCTGGGAAATGCAGAGGGTTCTGTATGATAGCGGGTTAGGGATTCTGCAGGATGGCGGGTTAGGGATTCTGCAGGATGCAGGATAGCGGGTTAGGGATTCTGCAGGATGCAGGACAGCGGGTTGATGATTCAGGAACTGTGATAGAAGGTCTATAGCAGGAACTGTGGCAAAAAGGTCTATACCAGGAACTGTGGTAAAAGGTCTTTAAACAGGGCTGCAGTAGAAGGTCTTTAACCAGGGTTGCAGCAGAAGGTCTTTAAATAGATCTGCAGTAGAAGGTCTTTAAACAGGTCTGCAGTAGAAGGTCTTTAAACAGGTCTGCAGTAGAAGGTCTTTAAACAGGTCTGCAGTAGAAGGTCTTTAAACAGGTCTGCAGTAGAAGGTCTTTAAACAGGTCTGCAGTAGAAGGTCTTTAAACAGTCTGCAGTAGAAGGTCTTTAAACAGGTCTGCAGTAGAAGGTCTTTAAACAGGGTTGCAGGAGAAGGTCTTTAAACAGGTCTGCAGTAGAAGGTCTTTAACCAGGGTTGCAGCAGAAGGTCTTTAAATAGATCTGCAGTAGAAGGTCTTTAAACAGGTCTGCAGTAGAAGGTCTTTAAACAGGTCTGCAGTAGAAGGTCTTTAAACAGGGTTGCAGGAGAAGGTCTTTAAACAGGTCTGCAGTAAGAAGGTCTTTAACCAGGGGTTGCAGGAGAAGGTCTTTAAATAGATCTACAGTAGAAGGTCTTTAAACAGGTCTGCAGTAGAAGGTCTTTAAACAGGGTTGCAGGAGAAGGCTTTAAATAGATCTGCAGTAGAAGGTCTTTAAACAGGTCTGCAGTAGTAGGTCTTTAAACAGGGTTGCTGTAGAAGGTCTTTTAAAGGAACTGTGGTATACGGTCTTTAATAAGAACTGTGGTAATAAGGTCTCTTACCAGGAACTTGGTATAGGTCTTCCTTGGGAGACAAGGTCCAACGGTAAAGAAACAGGTAGTCTTGACAATACAGGTTTGCTCCTTCCAGCTTGGAGATTCCAAGGTAATGAAAAAGCATTGAGCTTCAGGTGTGGCTGGGTTTTAAGCATGGAGCATTAAGGTGGATTAAGGCAACACCTGAGCACTACACAGCAGAGGGAAGTATTGCGAATACTAGTGAATGTCCCATCACTACGAACCGGCGCTGGATATAGACTTTTTATTACGCCGGCGGCGACGTTCCTTACAGCGGATCTGCAGCAGCTGAGGGAGTTGGGTGTGGTCCCTCTGTGTATGCTGCTGGAGCAGATGAAGGAAGATCTGCGGCAGTTGAGGGTGTGGTCGCCATGGACAGTGGTGGTATGGTCCGAGGTGATGCCAAGGATGGCGTGGGAGCAGGTGGAGAATGAGGAGGCGGTGCGGCTGGGCCGTATTAAGCTTAATCGCTGCATGGGAAGGTTCGTGAGGAAGATGGAGGGTGTGGTGGTGCGACATCTACCTTTTGAAGAGGAGGAGGCGGAGTGTTATTTTATGGAGGATGGAGTTCACCTGACAGATGTGGGCAAGGATCTGTTCATCCTGGGGCTCAAGGAGGGGATTGAACAAGCCCTGTTTTTTCTTGGTGGGGGAGCTGTCCCATAAGGTGTTATGTGAGGAGCTCGTGGCGGGGGCTTGTAGGCAGTGCTGGCTAGGGGTTCCTTTTTAGTTAGGATTTTTTGGTCAGATGGTTGGGAGTTGGGAAGATTTTTGGTGGTTGGTTGGTTTTGGAGGTGTATAGGGGTTGTGGGGAGTCCTCTTTCAGCACTGGATTATTGTTATTTTGTTATTAAATTGTTATGTTATTATGGTGGGGTTATAGTGTGGAGTTTTAGCTGTGGCCTATATATAATAAATATATATATTATTCCACAGTTATGTGTTCGAGTTTTCTTGTGTGGTTTTTTGTCTCCCGCAGTCCGACCCGGTCATCAGTAGGCGACTTAAATGTATTAACATTAAAATAAACCTAAATTGCACAAAATGTATTAAAATGTCATGCTCTGCATATGAAATAACATATAAAGCGAAGGGGTAGCACTTTTCATCACATGCACAATCGCAGATAGAGTAAAACTTTAAAAATTGATTAGCAGATGGGCTACAGCAGCAGCAGACCACACCGGGTGCCACTCCTCACCAAAATTGGAAAACTGAAGATTGGAAAAATGTTTTCTGGTCTGATAAGTCTCGATTTCAGCTGCAACATTCAGATCCCAGGGTCAGAGTTTTGCATAAACCACATGAAAGCATGGATCCATCCTGATTTGTATCACTGATTCAGGCTGGTGGTGGTGGTGTAATGGTGTGGTGGATATTTTCTTGGCACACTTTGGGCCCCTTGGTACCACTTGAGCATTGCTTAAATGCCACGGCCTACTTGAGTATTTTTACTGTCAGCGTTTCCCCTGTAGTGCTGATGTTAACTCAAGGGACGTCTGTGAGTGCAAAGAATACAGGACTGCAGGATGCAATATTAGGAGAAGGCAACAATCCAGTCATCCAATGAAATGGAAAAGGAATGAAACAGGAGCTAGAATCAATCTGACTGTTGCAATACAGAAGCGATGTGTGAATGGGCTGTCTGGCCTTTTATACTCTGTGACTCTCTCTCAGCCAATCAAATCCCCGTGACATCATTGGAACACGCCGCGCCCTGGACGCCATTTTGGCAGAGACCAGGCGCACACATCCCACCAAAGGCCCAAGCACGGTCCGAAGCCTGGGACTGCGCCGGCGGCAGAAGAGCCTGACCTCACCGGGCCCAAAGACATGCCGAGGAGGTAAGCCGGCAGTTCCACGGCACAAGGCTCCACCCTGCAATCGGGCCAGCCGCCTCGCTGCAACCCAAGCGGAAACACCGGGAAGACGGAGAGGCGGTCGTGCCCGGCGCCGAGGGGCCAACGGCCCTTACAGTTACTGACCATGTCCATCCCTTTATGACCACAGTGTACACATCTTCTAATGGCGACTTCCAGCAGGATAATGCTGGATAAACACTGGTCTTCTGATGGTGGTATTAAAAATGTTTTCTAAGAAAAAAAAAAACGGGTCCACATTGTACCTTGCATCTAGCCCCTCAAACACTAGAGCCGGCCCAGTTTGAGGCCCGGAATATTGGTTGCTCCGGTCTGAAATGGTGCATAATTTTTCAGATCTAGGGTTAGAAATTATGGTTTTGTTACTATTTGTGCTTGTTTTAGGGCCAGGATTAACTCGAGCTCTAACATTTTGCTCCATTCCTACTTTGTTTTAACCCTTTCGCTGCTGAGGCGTTTCACGCCTCTGTGCTGAGGTCATATTTACCGGTTTTGCTCATCATGTTTAAACGTGTTTTGAAGGCTTATTTTAGTATATGACCCAGACATATTATATATTGTTCTTTCCGTCAGACTCGGTAGATTCATAATATGTCATTATTATATGCATACGTTATGTCATGTCTGTATATTATAACAAAAAATGCAATAAAATATGTATTTTCAATAATTTACAACGTGTAAAGTGTTTTTTTTCACATTTTAACATGCGAGCAATTGCGGTTATATTTTGTATGGGGTGCTCTTGTTAAAAAAATTAGAGATGGGGTCTCGTTACATTTTTTTTGGGGGAAAATTACACGATTTTTAACAAACGCACCGCATACAAAAATCGTTAGTGCAGCATCATTGTTCACATTATAATTGAAATGGGAACAATATTGCTGCATTAACGAACCAATAAAAAGAAAAAAAAATGTTTATTTTTTTTTATAATTTTTTTTTAAATATATTTTTATTTTTATTTTTAATTTTTATTTTTTTTAAAAACTTTTTCACTGTAGTGTTTGGTATCGTTGGAACGGCCATGCTCTGGCCGATCCAACCATACCAAACTTTAACCCCTAGCTGCCACGGATCGGGAGATAGGGAGTTCATTGGAACTCCCTATCTCCACCGATGGTGGCAGTTAGGGGTTAACTCTAGGACTGGCGTCATCGTGCTATGCACGATGACGCCAGTCCTCAGGGGGAGTTCCCGGAGGCTTGGCCGACATCCAAGATGTCGGCCAGCTCCGGGAAAGCATCACGAACCGGCGCTTTTCAGCGCCGATTCGCGATCCAGCTCCCCAGGGGTTAATGCCAGCCACCATTTGGAAGGGCAGGCTGTGCCTTCCAAATGGTGCTTGGGTTAACCCCCGCAACGCCGCCGATCGGGAGGGAGAGAGGTCCGAAGGACCTCCCCCCCTCCCTTTCAGGCGCCTCCTCCGCACATGCGGGGGGGGCGCCTGAATTAGGTGTCATCGCGCTGTCGCGATGACACCTAATTTCACCGGCGGCGGTTCCGGATGCTTTGCTGACATCGAGGATGTCAGCCCGCACCGGGGGGGCCAGCTATCGGCCGGAACCCGGCCGAACGCTGACCCCAAAGGGAGGACGCTCTCAGCGCGTCCTCCGCACACCAGCAGCCATGCGGAAGTGGTTAAGGCAACAGATTCTGCCCCTTCCTTTGATGTGAGCGCAGAGAAAAACTGTTGTTCACTTTTTTAAAATGCTAATTATTCTTTTGTTTCTCCTCAAAACAAAAATGAAAAAAGTACCAACGTATCCCCTCCCCCCCGCCCCGTTTTGGCACTTTTTTTGGTGCGGAGGGGCTAGGGGCACTTCAGATTTCCGTTCCTTTATGCTCCCGTAATGGAAATCTGGCCCTGAACACACATTACACACATGTTAGATACATGTTACACACACTGCATACATGCCGTACATACACATTACACACATGTTGGACACATCACACACATGTTGCACACACTTGATACACATTATACAGATATGTTACATACAGTACATATAGAGTCAAGATATATTGTGTCCAAATTTTGCGTACCCTAAATCTAGGAGAGGCGGGCGTCCCAGGGCGAGGTCAGAGGGAGGTTGCTGGGGGGGGAGAGGATTTTAGAGGAAGGTCACGATCATCGGTTCAGTAAGGGCCCCCAAGACTTCTGATGGCAGCCCTATGCATTGTGTGTTCTCAGCAGAACGAAGTAGCTGAGGCCTACCGCCAATCCTACAGCTCCCATGATTTTCTGCATCAAAAAAGTTTACTCAGACAATTCATATACCCCTTCCATGCAGCAGTATTCCCGTCCCAACTCGCACCATAGCACTGCAGTAATTCATATTTCCCTTCCACGCAGCAGTATCCCCTTAACTCTGCAGCAGTTGCTACACTCCCTCCATGCAGCAGTACCCCCTTCAAGCACAAGATATAAAAAGATGTATGGTACAAGGTACTTAGCTTTTGAAGTTGGATCTGCTCCTCATGGAGATATTCCCACTCTCCTCAAGATGAAGCCACAGATGAATAGTTTGAGGAGCTTTGGATCCTTATTATATCTGGGTAGGATGGGCCCAGTTGGGAGGTATGGAGATGAACCGTATCCAAAACTTGAGCGTAAATAAATAGGGAAGGTATATAAATGAATAAAAAATTGTATAAAATTTATTGAATAACAAAATTGCCCAACGCGTTTCGTCCTAAGACTTTCTCAAGGGCGATAAATCAACATAAAATTAAAAGCATAAAATAATCTAAAATTATTTTATGCTTTTAATTTTATGTTGATTTATCGCCCTTGAGAAAGTCTTAGGACGAAACGCGTTGGGCAATTTTGTTATTCAATAAATTTTATACAATTTTTTATTCATTTATATACCTTCCCTATTTATTTACTCTCAAGTTTTGGAGACGGTTCATCACCATACCTCCCAACTGGGCCCATCCTACCCAGATATAATAAGGATCCATAGCTCCTCAAACTATTCATCAGCAGTACCCCCTTCCCCACTCACACCATAGCACTGCTGCACTTGATATGCCCCTCCCACATAGCAGCATCCCTTTACCCATGCAGCATTATCTACACCCCACTTTGTAAAATTAAAATAATGCATAGCTAGTTGATTCAAGGAAAAATCCAATTGCCATTAAGGAGTCAAGAAGGATTTTTTTTTGGGTACAACCAGCTCCATGAGAAGATTTTCTTTTGCCTTCTTTTGGATCAACAGCAGACGTGGGGTACGCACATCCCCATGGCAACTACAGCATCTAACACAGCATGCACCAGTGACTACAGCATCTACCACAGCACGAACCAGTGACTACAGCATTTACCACAGTACAAACCAGCAACTGCGGGACAAACCATCAACTACCAAAGCACCAACCAGCCACTAAAGTAGAAATCAGCGGCTACAGCATCTACCAAAGCACTAACCAATGACTACAGCATCAACCACTGCACGAACCAGCGACTGCCGTATTTAGCACAGTACAAACCAGCAACTAGAGCACAATCCAGCAACTGCTGAAGCACTAACCAGTCACTACAGCAGAAATCAGCATCTATCAAAGCAATAAGCACCGACTACAGCATCAACCACTGCACGAACCAGAGAACTACAGCATCAACCACTGCACGAACCAGAGAACTACAGCATCAACGACTGCACGAACCAGAGAACTACAGCATCAACCACTGCACGAACCAGAGAACTACAGCATCAACCACTGCACAAACCAAAGAACTACAGCATCTACCACAGCACAAAGTAAACCAAAGAACTACAGCATCAACCACTGCACAAACCAGAGAACTACAGCATCTACCACAACACAAAGTAAACCGAAGAACTACAGCATTAATCACTGCACGTACCAGATAACTATAGCATCAACTACTGTACGAACCAGGGAACTACAGCATCAACCACTGCACGAACCAGAGAACTACAGCATCAATCACTGCACAGACCAGAGAACTACAGCATCTACTACAGCACTAAGCAGAGAACTAAATCATCAACCACTGCACAAACCAAAGAACTACAGCATCAACCACTGCGCGAATCAGAGAACTACAACATCAACCACTGCACGAACTAGAGAACTACAGCATCAACCACTGCACGAACCAGAGAACTACAGCATCAACCACTGCACAAACCAGAGAACTATAGAATCAACTACTGTACGAACCAGGGAACTACAGCATCAACCACTGCACAAACCAGAGAACTACAGCATCTACCACAGCACTAAGCAGAGAACTAATTCATCAACCACTGCATAAACCAAAGAACTACAGCATCAACCACTGCGCGAACCAGAGAACTACAGCATCAACCACAAACCAGAGAACTACAGCATCTACCACAGCACGAAGCAGAAAACTACAGCATCAACCTTTGCACAAACCAAAGAACTACAGCATCAACCACTGCACGAACCAGAGAACTACAGCATCAACCACTGCACGAACCAGAGAACTACAGCATCAACCACTGCACAAACCAGAGAACTACAGCATCAACCACTGCACAAACCATAGAACTACAGCATCAACCACTGCACAAACCAGAGAATTACAGCATCAACCACTGCACGAATCAGAGAACTACAGCATCAACCACTGCACAAACCAGAGAACTACAGCATCAACAACTGCACAAACCAGCCATAGACATCAAGAGTGATCCTTCCCCAGCCCAGAGGATAGAGCACCTTCATTCAGCTGCAGTATATAAATAATTTTTTTTTTCTTGCGTCTCCAGACTGTT
Source organism: Leptobrachium leishanense (assembly GCA_009667805.1). NCBI lineage: Eukaryota > Metazoa > Chordata > Amphibia > Anura > Megophryidae > Leptobrachium > Leptobrachium leishanense. The sequence goes on from CM019064.1 coordinate 31,486,876, forward strand.
TTCGTTGCTTGGGTATGTAGAATGAGCGTTAAAGGTAATGAAGAGAAGCTGTAGATTTATTTCCTCACATCTGGATAATATCTGCAGGGTGGCAGCAGAAGCTTAGCATGTCATATAAGGACATTTTTGTCCTCCGTCCTAACTGAGAGCATTTCACACGTGCTCTGTCTCTTTAAGAGGGTTCTCCCACGCCCCCCAGCCATTAACTTGCCATAAGGTAAACAGATGGATGTTGGAAATTTTCATTAGGTTTTAATTCGTTAAGTGCCATTTTTCATTATGATCATATTTTCGTTGGTATTTTTGGATCATTCATATTTTCAGATCATATTGGATCGATTCGATAATTCATATTATTGTTAGGAGGTCAGGCACATCCACAAGTAAAGAAGGTTCATCTGATATGGTTGTGATGAATTTATAATCATGATGACATTTGCTTTGATGTGTATTTAGGGCACTTTGCATAGCACTTTACTTGCTCTCTACTTTGCACTGTATGAATTACAGGATCGACTGATCTGAATAATAAATTCTCTAAAAAGAATGAGTTTGCTCTACGGCCTTTCCAAATAAGGATTTAATGGACCTCTACTCTGGGGACTCAAGTAAGAGGTATATTTTGGGAATATTGACTCTTATGTAAGAATTGGTTCAACCTCAAAATAAAGTGCTGTTTTAATTGGAGTTTATGTACGGGGGATATGTATGAATAATACTCTTTTGGATTTTTGATATCGCCATTTAAATGTGCCATGTTTTAGGTGATTCTTTAGACTCTGTCCTAGCTACAGTATATCTGGGCAAACACGGTGACTTGTTTACTTGTGGATGTGCCGACCTCCTAGAAATTTTGTTTTATTATTATTATTATTATTATCCTTTATTTATATAGCGCCACAAATTTTCGCAGCGCTTTTTTTTGGGTGGGATAGGGACACTTCAGATTTCTGTGCCTACAGGCTCCTGAGATGTAAATCCATCGTTTTTGAAAAAGACCCGTTAGGGTCGAAACATAGTTTTTTCTGTCCTGAGGAATAAAATCCACTAAATAATATTGAAAAATGCTTGGAATGGACACAACATGTCCACACTTTATAGGCTCTTAAGTGCAGTAGATAACGAGCCTCCCGCATTCATGTCCAGTTGGGAATGCACTTTTTGTGAGGGAACTTGCCCATCGGGGACAGCCCCGCAACCTGTCCGCGCCGGCCGCAGCTCTCGCCGTGCTCGGGAGTCACACACGCAGAGGGGGAGCCATGCGGTCAATCAGCGGACCTCCATGCTGGCTCCCCTGATCGACTCCCACGCCCCTCTCTCCGCGATCTCCTCACTGCCGCACTGTTTGGCGTCCCACGTGGTGTCCAAGATCGCGCACGAACAGACGGATCACCGCACATCCAATCAGACGCTACCAGGATGTCAGAATCAGCCTGGTCGCCATGACTACCAAACGGCATCTTCTCCTGATTGGTGGACTCACAGTAGGCGCTCTATTTAAATCCCAGACTGCCCTTGGTTCAATGCTCAGTTTCCCTGTGCCCATTACCAATTATCCTGTGTCCCAGTATAACCTCTACCTACCCTTTTGCTCCCTATCCTATTCCTCAGTCTTATCTGCCACCCTAGCAGATAACCTCTGCCTGGTCTAACCAACCTCTCTTGTCTGCCGCCTGGATAACGACCTCTGCCTGGTATAACCGCCGCCTGTCTGCCACCTGGATATCGACATCTGTTTGGAGTTGCCTAACACACCTCATGACCCTGATTGGAGCAAACCTAACACATCAGGTACTGAACATTCCTTGTTACAAAAACCCTATACATACCCCGTTGCCTTATTTGCCATATTATTTTCACACCTTAACCCTTTCGCTGCTGAGGCATTTCCCGCCCCTGTGCTGAGGTCATTTTTACCGATTTTGCTCATCATGTTTAAACGTGTTTTGAAGCCTTATTTTAATATATGACCCAGACATATTATATATCGTTCTTTCCGTCAGACTCGGCAGATTCATAATATGTCATTATTATAAGTATACGTCATGACCTGTCTTTATATTATAACAAAAAATGCAATAAAATATGAATTTTCAATAATTTACAACGTGTAAAGTGTTTTTTTTTCACATTTTAACATGCGAGCAATTGCGGTAATATTTTGTATGGGGTGCGCTTGTTAAAAAAATTAGAGATGGGGTCTCTTTACATTTTTGTTTGGGGAAAATTACGCGATTTTTAACAAACGTACCACATACAAAAATCGTTAGTGCAGCATTATTGTTCACATTATAATTGAAACGGAAACAATATTGCTGCATTAACGAACCAAAAAAAGAAAAAAGAACTTGTTTATTTTTTTTTTAAATATTTTTATTTTTTATTTTATTTTTAAAAACTTTTTTCATACTCATGTTTGGTATTGTAGGAACAGCCATGCTCTGGCTGATCCAACAATACCAAACATTAACCACTAACTGCCACGGATCGGGAGATGGGGGTTCATTGGAACCCCTATCTCCACCATTGGTGGCAGTTAGGGGTTAACTCCAGGACTGGCGTCATCGTGCTATGCACGATGACGCCAGGCCTCAGGGGGCATTCCCCGGAAGCTTGGCCGACATCCAAGATGTCGGCCAGCTCCGGAAAGGATCACGAACCGGCGCTTTTCGGCGCCGATTCGTGATCCGGCCCCCATGGGGTTAATGCCAGGTACCATTTGGAAGGGCAGGCTGTGCCCTTCCAAACGGTACCTGGGTTAACCCCCTTCACGCTGCCGATCGGGAGGGAGAGAGGTCCGAAGGACCTCTCCCCCTCCCTTTCAGGCGCCTCCTCCGCACATGCGGGGGGCGCCTGAATTAGTTGTCATCGCGCCCCCGCGATGACACCTAATTACTCCGGCGGCGGTTCCGGGTGCTGGGCTGACATCGAGGATGTCAGCCCGCACCGGGGGGGCCAGCGATCGTCCGGAACCCGGCCGAACGCTGGCCCCAAAGGGAGGACGCGCTCAGCGCGTCCTCCGCAAGGAACGATACTGCGGGTGGACGCGCTCAGCGCGTCCTCCGCAGTGAAGTGGTTAAAGTGTCTCCATCCGGTCTCGTCTCGTCCGCAAACTGAACGCCAGTGACGTAACCCTAACACTCTTGGTGTGCCTATTTCTGATGACGCCTGGACTAAATTGTTGTCCTTAACTCACTCGGGATTAGGATTACAAAGTCGTGAAGCTAATTACGTCCCGCTTTGGTTACTGAAAAGTTACCCACAGCCAGGACTTGGTGCTAACTGAATCCGCGTCTGCAGAATCAGCCAGCACCAGCTAAAATATTTTTTAAAAGAAGCTTACTCACCTCCCATCCCTCGGCAAGAACGCCAGCCTGATCCGCTTCTTCTTGCTGCTGGGAGCAGTCAGAGACTGGGGGGGAAAAAGTCCATAGTCTCCCTCCTCGATGACTCTGCCAACCAGCAGGATCTCGCAAGAGGCGATATCCTGCAGGTCATGTGACTGGCGTGGAAGCGTCAATGGAGTCCTATGGACTCGATTGGAGGGGATGCTCGGCCTTTAAAAGGGTATTGTATTGTTGCTGTGCCTTGTTTTTAAGCCAGCCCTAATAAGTCAAGTCTGGTAAAAGAATTATTTTAGCAATACACACAATGGACTCATTTTCTGTCCACATTGTGTTTATCCTATTCTTTCAATAGCATTGAGCATCCAACAGTCTTTCTCTCTGTATAGTCAAGTAATTAATAAATTTTATTTCCAAAATCAAACACAAAGACAACAAAGGACACTTAAAAAACCATTAAAGTGAAAAGACATTAGAAGCATTTCTGGCAGAGATAGGTATAGTACCCAATTTAGGAACCATCATTCATTAATCATTCATTAGAAAAGGTCCACGTATTGGTTTTGGAAAACTCGTATCGACACTGATTCACAATCAGGGGGGTTGCCTCAATAAGCACAAGGGATACCAGACCCCACCAGAGGATTAAATCTTCATGGAAAAAGGTGTAGGATTAATCAAATCGGCTCCCCATTAAAGGGAGAAAACTCCTTAATTGGTCAGTCTTTATAAAATTAGCTTAAACCCCTTCCCAATATAGATCACTAAGCATTGATTAAGGCAAGATCCACATGGTGGTTTAGAGGTTCAACCAACAATGATTCAAAGTACCAAGATTAACTCAATGAAATATTAGGAGTGTCTAACTCAACCATAGATTTGGTTCTAATATCAAAAAAGAGGAATTTTCTCCACAATATCGTTCAATTAATTTAACAATTTTTTAAAGGGTGAAGTACACCCCTAATCCATAGAATTCTCAGTACTAGCCCTGTAAGGACAAAATTGCTACAATACTTGCAGAGAAGGGTTGGTAAGTGCCACCACAAAAAGTTCCATTTAGTTGTAAAAAAAAGAATTAGAAATCTTTGCATCATACAATCACAGAGATATTACTCTACCACCTTAGGGGAAACCAAGCCAATTCAAGAATCACAGGACACCAGATCACCCCATCATTATAAAGCCAAAAGTGTATGACCAATTTGAGGTTCCAACAATAAATTTGCCAGAGGCTAGGACATAAGGGACAAGGCAGTTAAAAACTGGAACACAAAACGCGTTTCGCCGTCGCTCAGGACGGCTTCATCAGGAGTGATGAATAGTAATTTCTCTCTGTATAGTATGGATATCTTTCTTTCTGGAATTCCAGGGTTTAATTTTAGGGTTAGGGTTATTTTTAGGGTTCTAATTACTAAAAGAGTTAAAGATTTTTTTATTTTATTTTTAAAAAGTTCTTTTCGGGCTCATCGTCAAGCCAAAATGTTATCGAAAAGGGGTCATTTATTGAAATTTGGACCTGGACTAATATTTTCAAATGAATCAGTCGATATTTTGAAAAAAAATATCAGTCGGAAATTGCAGACATATATTTTTTTTCCCAAAAAATATGCCGATAGAAATAAATGGAGCGCTATGTCAAAATAGGGGCTACAATAAGATGAGGGGGATGGAGAACACACACCGTAGGGTTGGGGAGGTTGGCTCCTGCCAACAATCTATAGAGTCTACATTAGAATTTGGAGACTGGAAATATTTTGTGATTACCCAAATACAAATTAATGATGTACCAACATACTGTCCTGCCTTCACCTCTGGAAAATGTTGAACGAAAAAATTAAAGGTAGAATTGGGGTACCAGGTAAAAGGGTTCCAGAAAGTAGATCATCTCCATTGATACCAGTCAACTCTGTAAAGAAAAACTGTTGAATGCGCTAAACGAGTTTCAGGTTTTCCAAAACTTATTTTTCTTTTTTGTTATTTTAGCTCAAAATGTAATTTAAAATAAAAAAAAGAAGTGAAAAAAAAAATCTTGACGTTTAAGTAAATATTTTGTACTCGCAAACGGCATGTGACCTTCCAGGTTACTCATCTCAGCTGTTTTTATAACGAGCTTGGAAATAAAAGAGGAAACTTTCAAGTAATGTGCACATTTTTTCATTATTGCCTTTGGAAAACAATTTGAACCTGTCCAAAAATAAACTCGATTTGAGGTTTTTCGCAGATTTGAAAGCCTCGGAAAAACAAGAATTGTTATCATTGCTAAGTCAGGACGTTTGTGGTCTTATTAAAAAAAAAATGATGTCAGTAAACACAGAAACGCGCAGGGTCCTAGATATTAAATAGATGAGAATACATTGTTTCTGGGGCGACGCTTTCATTGTGACACAAGCAAAGTAAAGTTTGTGGTGATAGATGTATCCAGAATGGCAAAAAGGTCAAAACGTAATACAACCAATAAAAGGGTCTTTCTAGAGGGTTTTAGCCCTTGCGACCACGGAACGGCTATGCCGTCCTCGCGGCAGGAGGGCTTTGAAGACGCAGGGCATACATGTTCAGCCATGCTGTCTGCAATGGGCCACCCCGGTGCCTCCCGCAGTCGCCTGAACTCCGGTCGTCCCCTTGCAGCAAATGACACGCGTCACAAGTCGGCTGCGAGGACGGGCCAAATTAGAGGCCTGCGGCAGCAGGTGGCGGCGAGACATACCTGTATGCCTCACTGTTGTTAACTCACCCCCGACAAGTGATGGCCAGCCATAGTGAAGGGGTTAAAGTAAACCTTAAAGGGTTATTCAAAGAGCACCAAACTTGCCACTGAATTCCACCAAACGGTGCAATTTTGTGGCAGTTCGGCTATTCAGAAAGCTTTCAGTTCGCCAAATACTGGCAAACTGACAGCAAATACGGAGAAGTTCGCCACAGATCACTGCAATTCGGCAGTTTTGTTTTTTTTGCAATTCAGCAGTTATTAACGGCTCATTCGTTTCCTTCTGTTTTCACACTTTAAGTTCTTTTTTTTGTTTTTTTTTCAGATTTCATTCATGTTATTTAATCATTCTTGTTTTCAGATCATAGTTACATAGTTACATAGATTATTCGTTATTTAACCACTTAATGCCAGCCAGGTGAGCATGGTAGGCAGATGGGTCTGAACGCCAAAGGATGCCATAGCATGCTCTGCGTCTCTCTGGCAACTCCTCCAACCCGCCTCCCTTCCCGCAATAGGCTGCATGCGGAACTGCCTGAAAGTGAGCACTGCACAAAGTCAAGTGAGGTGACATTGAAAAGTTCAGAGTCTGGACTTTCCATCAATACCAAATATGACATTTTACAAAATGTGTAAAAGCAGAAACATTTATAAAAAATTGCAAAATGTACTTTTTTCTCTGTTCCAGGGTGGTGGCATTATGTGCTTTTACTTATAAAGTAAACAATGCCACTGCACTAACTCACCTTCTCATTTCCCACACCAGGAGAAAATGTGGAGGTGATGACACAAAGCGTTACTACGCATTTGGCCATCTAAAACACAAGCACCACTGCCAGGATAGCAGGGGAACTTTGGACGGCTGTATCTCCATTATTTACACCCACAAAGTCAAGTTAGGTGTCATTGGATAGGTCACAGTCTGGTCTTTCTAATGACACCAAACATGCCCATGTAAAATCTGAAAGAAAATAAACACAAGCAAAAATTTTGTTGTGGTTCTTTTGGGGTTTTGTGGGAGTTTTGGGATGTTGGGGTGTAGAGCAAAATTGCATGGGGGCCACTAGAAAATGTTTGCCCAGGGCCCAGTCAATATTAAAGATGGCCCTGGAGGCGATAAGCCTCATAGAATGGAGATGGGCCGGGAGAGTTGCCAGAGACCCGTGGGGCGTGCTATGCCATCCTTCGACGTTCAGGCACGCTTGCCACTGGGATGGCATAGCACATCCGGCGGCGTTAAGATAAATATACTGACGATTTAGTAGGCTTGCCACTACACATTTATTTTCACAATAAAATTTACAAAACAGTTTATTAATTGTAAAAATGGTGTTGTTTAGAATGGGGATTGGGGAGCAAACTAACTTTATTAATCGCTGCACAGTGCACACTAACATTCCCAGGCAGCGCAGCCAGATACACTGTCACGCTGCCCATTCGAAAATAACAACTGATCCAAATGTATTCCGAAACAGCAAATGATCCAAAAACTCATTTGTTACGTCAGGACTTTTTGGTTAACTTTTCATTCGTTTGATCCAGATATAATAACTGCACTTTTCAAATCATTCACTATTTTCGGATCATTCATTAACTAGTCGCTCTATGAGGGTTATTCAAAGAGATCCGAATGGCTGCCTAAAGGAAAATCAGCGTTCGGTTATCTTTCTTGGCCATTCGGCTATTCAGAGAGCAGGCAATTCGCCAAATGTTAGCGAATTGCCTGAACATACGGTGCCTGTTCGGTGCCTGTTCAAGGGCAGTGAAATCCCCATAGAGAAGCAATGCTTCGTCTATTCAGAGAACACCAGTGGCGTAGCGTGGGGGGGGGGCTGGGGGGGCCGTGGCCCCGGGCGCAGTTTTGTTAGGGGCGCATTTGCACCCCTAAAACTGGCCCGGGGATTGAGGGGACCCAGATGCCGGGCAGCACGAGAGTGCCTGCCCGGTCCTAAACAGTCCGTCCGGTTAAAGGGGAGGCGGCTGCGTGCAGGCGCAGCCGGTCACGTGGTCCAGCTAATCAGGTGGTACTGAGTCTCTGTACCACCTGACTGGCCGGACCACGTGACCTGCACACGCACGCAGCCGACTCCACTTCAACAGGACGGACTGTTCAGGACCGGGCAGGCACTCTCGCGCTGCCCGGCATCTGGGTCCCCTCAACCCCTGCCGGTGCTGGCCCGAGTATCCAGGTGAGAGCTGGGGCAAATCCATGTGCTGGGGCAAATCCATGTGCTGGGGCCTGGGCAAATCCATGTGAGAGCTGGGGCAAATCCATGTGAGAGCTGGGGCAAATCCATGTGAGAGCTGGGGGCAAATCCATGTGAGAGCTGGGGGCAAATCCATGTGTGAGCTGGGGCAAATCCATGTGAGAGCTGGGGCAGTATATCCATGTGTGAGCTGGGGCAAATCCATGAGCTGGGGGCAAATCCATGAGTTGGGGGCAAATCCATGAGCTGGGGGCAAATCCATGAGTTGGGGCAAATCCATGAGCTGGGGGCAAATCCATGAGCTGGGGGCAAATCCATGAGCTGGGGGCAAATCCATGAGTTGGGGGCAAATCCATGTGAGAGCTGGGGCAAATCCATGTGTGAGCTGGGGCAAATCCATGTGTGAGCTGGGGCAAATCCATGTGAGAGCTGGGGCAAATCCATGTGTGAGCTGGGGCAAATCCCATGAGCTGGGGCAAATCCCATGAGCTGAGGCAATATCCATGTGTGAGCTGGGGCAATATCCATGTGTGAGCTGGGGAAATATCCATGTGTGAGCTGGGGCAATATCCATGTGAGAGCTGGGGCAATATCCATGTGAGAGCTGGGGCAATATCCATGTGTGAGCTGGGGCAGTATCCATGTGAGAGCTGGGGCAATATCCATGTGTGAGCTGGGGCAATATCCATGTGTGAGCTGGGGCAATATCCATGTGAGAGCTGGGGCAATATCCATGTGAGAGCTGGGGCAGTATCCATGTGTGAGCTGGGGCAATATCCATGTGTGAGCTGGGGCAATATCCATGTGTGAGCTGGGGCAATATCCATGTGAGAGTGTCAGGGCTCAGCGGGCGCCGCCGACCCGGCGTCCCGCCATTCCGCCGACCCGGCGTCCTCCTTCCCGGCTCCGGGGTCGGCGTCCTCTTGGCATCCTGTGCGTGCGCTGTATGCGAGCGCGCCGCCGGCGGTTCCGGATTTAGCCCTCCCGGCGGCGCGACGTCACCTATCCCCATGTGACCGCGACGGACCAATCAGCAGGCAAGGCGCCAGATTTAAACCTGCTTTTCCCATTCCTCAGTGCCCTTTCGTGGTTTTGCCTGTCTGACCCTTAAGTGCTCGTTTATTTCACTATTTGACTTACTGTGTATGACCTGGCTATCTCTCTCGACTTGTGTACCTCTATACCCCTTGACCCGGCTTGTTACTCGACTCTGTTTTCGCCTATACCCTTTGGCTTTCTGATATACGTTCCTGGCTTACCAGCGTTTACACCAGCCACTCTAAGGACTGGTTCCTGTCCTCCTTGTGTCCCTGCCTTATAGGTTCACCTCCTGTTTGTGCGAAACCCAGCCACTATAAGGACTGGTACCGCATTGTGACTCTATCTTGCTTTACCGGCACTGCCGTTACGTACCCTTGGTTGGTGTTGGCCTGAAGACAGGGCAGCCCTCATTATTTGTGTTAACCCAGCCACTACAAGGACTGGTTTCTCTTCTACGTACTCGAGGCTCCTGTTTTCACTTAGGGCTACCGTTCGTCCACCCTCAGGTACGTGAGCGTGCCTGACAGAGAGCTGGGGCAATATCCATGTGAGAGCTGGGGCAGTATCCATGTGTGAGCTGGGGCAATATCCATGTGTGAGCTGGGGCAGTATCCATGTGAGAGCTGGGGCAATATCCATGTGTGAGCTGGGGCAATATCCATGTGTGAGCTGGGGCAATATCCATGTGAGAGCTGGGGCAGTATCCATGTGAGAGCTGGGGCAGTATCCATGTGTGAGCTGGGGCAATATCCATGTGTGAGCTGGGGCAATATCCATGTGTGAGCTGGGGCAATATCGATAACGTGTCCACAGGTTGGGGGGGGCGCACAATTCTTGGCTGGCCCCGGGCGCTGACAACCCACGCTACGCCACTGGAGAACACAAACCAGCAGTGAAAAGTTGCCGCATTGCCCTGCCATTCGGTTGGTTCATGCGGCAGATTTATTCAGGCGAATCCCATAGGCTTCAATGTTAAAAATATTTCCATTTTAATTCAATATCTAATAAACAGTTGATTATAATATTCTGCAGTAAAGAGTCTCTTTATTTATCGATTTTTTTGGGATATTTTAAGCATTTTTCGGGATTTTTTTGCCAAAAACGTTTTTCCGATTTTTTTCTTTTTTCTGTAACAGCCCTTTTTATTATCATTCATTGGATCTTATATGTAAATTTCAGACATTTTTGCTCAGTAGTTTCTTTGCAAACAGCGTTTTACTTTTCAAACATTCAAGCATACTGTTTTATTTTATTTTTCACTCCATTCGTCTGCGGTGTTGGGTTTTTCCGGCGGCTGCCCTGCGTGTGATTGGCTCCTGCTCGGGTTTTTCAAGCGTTTTCGGCGGGGTTAATCCAGATGGTTTTGCGGGTTTTGCGGTGAGTGTTTCATCAGGTTTGCGGCGACTTTACCCTGCACTACGACAGCCCTGTGGTGCTTGCTGAATACACCGCAGGGTCGCCGAAATGGGATCGCCAAATCGTGCTGAATTGAAGAGAACGAAAAGTCACCGAACGTGCGATGACTTTTCGATTCTCTTTGAATAACCCTGATTGTCTTTTTTTTCATAATTTTGACTATTCAGCATTTTTGATTGTTCCAAATCTCGGAATATGCCAAACTTTGCATAAATATCAGCTTGTTACAAAACAAATTGCACATATCTACTATATTACTATCAGGGTTATTCAAAGAGATCCGAATTGCCTGAGAAAGGTAACAGAACGCTGAAATTCAGCGTTCGGTTACCTTTCCTGGCCATTCGGCTATCCAGAGAGCAGGCAATTCGCCAAATCCTGGCGAATTGCCTGAACATACGGTGCCTGTTCGGTGCCTGTTCGAGGACAGTGAAATCCCCATGAAAAAGCACTGCTTCATCTATTCAGAGAACACAAACCAGCAGTGAAAGGTTCCCAGAATGCCCTGCCATTCGTTGGTTTAATTCGGCAGGTTTATTCAGGAGAATCCTATAGGCTTCAATGTTAAAAATATTCCCGTTTTAATTCATTATCTAATAAACCGTTCATTATAGAATTCTGCTGTAAAGAGTCTCTTTATTTATAGATTTTTTAGGATATTTTAAGCATTTTTCTTAATTTTTTTTATTTTTTTTAAAAGTCAGATTTTTTTATTTTTTATTTAAGTTTACTTATTTTTTTGTAACAGCCCTTTTTATTATCATTCATTGGATCATATGTAAATTTCAGACATTTTCGTTCAGTAGTTTCTTTGCAAACAGCGTTTCACTTTCAAACATTCATACAAACTGTTTTCCTAATTTATTCACTTCGCTCTGTCTGCGTCTCGGCTTTTTCGGGAGGCCTCGCTGCGTGTGATCAGCTCCTGCTCGGGTTTTCCGTGGTTTTCGGCAGGTTAATCCAGATGTTTTTGCTGGTTTTCGGCGTGCATTCGCTGGGTTTTGCGGTTTGTTTTCGTCGGGTTTGCGGCAGGTTTTCCCTGCAATTCGGGGACCCTGTGGTGCTTGCTGAATACACCGCAGGGTCGCCGAAATGGGATCGGCAAAAGGAACCGAATTGAAGAGAACGAAAAGTCACCGAACGTGCGGTGGCTTTTCGAATCTCTTTGAATAACCCTGTATAATGCTATAATTATTTTATATACCGATTCAGGTATTAGGTTTTCAAAGGGGAATTGGTGGAGAATTGGATTGGAATAACACATTTCGATCTAAGATAGTCCAGGTGATGGAAAAGCTTTGAAACACAAAGTTTGCAATCCTTTATCATTTCTCAGCATAGAAAATAATCCCTTGTTTTCATTCAAATATCACCGACCCTCTAGATCATCCTCTTTCAGCCCCTCGGCGAGGCACGAATGTCTAAGAATCCATTCTCTCACGTAAACATTACAGGAGTTATAGCAACTTGTCCTCCATCTCAAACTTGACCCAAGGCTACTCTGCTGCGACTCACGCCTGAAATATTTCAGAACCTCCACGCCCACACACCAACATGGCTTAAGACAGGTGGTCAAAAGAGACTCGGGTCCTGTCTGTATCTGCTCGCGGAGTTTGTGGTCTCCTGACTCATCAAACTAATAACGAGCTGGATACAAAAGGATCTCTTAAGCTGTAAATTCTGAACCTAAGGAGGGTTAGCAACCCTGAAAAACAGAAGAGAGGAGTGTCAAACCAAGTCCTTCTCAATCGCTCCCTTTATTCACGTGAAAATCTGATGGAGAGCGCATGACGTGGTCTGACAGCCGGACAAATGTTGATGTGTCATCATTTAAGCCTTTGTTGGTTTGTGATAATTGTGCTGGAGCTCTTCATGCTCCACGTAACCTCAGAGTATTAATGCACCTTTAAAGATGCCAACTGTGTTTTACTGCCAGCCATTGTCAGTCAGATGATGAAACTCTGAGGCATTCGCCCTCGTTAAGACATCCGATACGAGGTTGCGAGTACAGCCAAGTCTTTCATGTCCAAATAATCTCTAACTGTTGGCCTTCACACGTGGTGTGCTGGAGTCATAAACACACATGGCAGAGGCAACACGTATCAGGGGGCTTTTATCTATCTGTACATTCATGTTTTATTTTCTGCTTACAGAGTACTTATTTACCGCTTACGTCTGAAGTAACTGGGTGTATGTGATCCAACACGCAGACAGTGGAAATAACAGAAAGCAGTCCTTAAATGGCTGGGTAACAACAAGGTTAAACTAACGTGTATCGAAGAAAACAACCTGAGGTTCTGCACAGGAGAGGTAAACATAAACGACTAACCAAGAAGAGGTTGGTAAGAGGCGGCTCTAGAGTTAGTGAGGCCCTAGGCAAAGCTCAACTATGTGGGCCCATTTATTGTGCAAACATGGAAAAATTAGCCCAAAAAGAAATCTATTGATAAAGGTTGAAACAGCTTTCCTAGCAGCTTGGTGTATGCTAATGCAGGAGGGTATTTGTGTGGCATATCAGTAATCACATGAACATGTACACACCGTCATCTGAGGCCCCTGCTTGAGGGTAGGACTTAGGCGGCCACCTATTTGGCTATAGAGCCGCCTCTGAGGTTGGTTACACGTGAACGGGCAGTCATACAAGCCAGGGTAAAGGAGTTGCCGAGATCAAACGTAGTTAATGAACAGAGCCAAAAGGTCACAATCAGGTAGTCACAACATAATAACAAGGAATGAAAGGAGGGGTAGCAAAATCTACGACAGGGCACAGGGAAACTTCAGAAGCTGATTGTTAAAGCCCCGCAAGACTTCTGATAGTCTGCGGCATGTGTGTGCGAATGAACGCGTGTAATAGATGATGTAGCAGGTCAATAGTACAGGCTGGGTGGAGTAGAGGTAACATCACTGCTCTGCGTGGAGAGAGCCTGTGGAGACATGGGTTTGATCCCAGCAAGGGCACCTATCCAGTAAGTGTCCTTGGCAAGACACCTAACGGTACATACTCGCCACCCAGGACATACTTGAAAGCGAGAGAAATCTCAATGTATCCTTCCTGGTAAAATCCTTTCTCAAAAAAAAATGGGCATTATATTGGAACTACTAGAAATACAAACATCTTCGGAACTATTCAAGACTATACCGGACAGACCCAAAGAGACAATATCAGAAGTACCCAAATCTAAACAATCCATTGAACGACTAGAATGGAAAGGATGGCAGCCAGTACAGGCACAGCAAGCAGGACTTGCAACCTTCACAGCACTGACACGCATGAAAACAGGAATGAAAAGAATAAGCATGGAGGCTTCTTTAATTGTAATAGTGGTTTGTGAGTTCTGTTCACTAAAATTTAAATTTACGAATATATGATGAAAGGCCTCAGTTGACCACCAAGAATTCCAGAGTTTTTGGTGAGAAACATCAGTGTTTCAATCCTAATTCTAGGCTTGAGAAAGTCCTATGATCAGGACCGAAATGTTGCTGCTTCTCTAAGAAAATTCCTACTAAAGGTAAGCCTCATGTGAACGGTCCTTCTTCCTTGTCTGCTTTCAGACTCGCACAAAACAGATAATGGTCGACGAGCTAAAGCATATATAAGAAAAGGATCAGTCATTCTTACATGCCGCTGTGATTATCACCTCCTGGAATCCGCAGGACTCCACAAAGGGTTGCACTTCCAGGCCGAGAGCCCTGCGCTTCTCACTCTCGCTCCTGGCCAGAAGAAGCGGTGGATCAGGTCACCCTTTTCGGCATGGGATGAGTGGTCATTTAACACCAGCTTTTAGAAGGTGCTAACTTTTGGCCCTCTGCATCTCGACAGTAAATTACGGCTGCACTTTGTAACACCTCACTTATCGAAACGCTAATTCATGATTGCGCATCCCATGCTAGGTATAAGATACACAAAGTACTGTAAGCTAACGCAACCTGCGAGCGTAAACTGATTTCACCCCAGTGTAGTGTCAGGAATGTAATATGAATGCCATACGTTAAACTCACTTATCTTAGTGCTAACGCTTACATATCAAGACACTACATTAGCACTAACTATGGAATTGTGCCCCAATTTTTTTTGCCAGTGCACATGTTTAGTGGAAAATAGTTCTTGGCTCACATTGAGCCCCTAAATACCACGTAAACATCATTCAATGACCGCGGCCTACTTGAGTATTGTTGTTGATAACTTCTTTGTACTAGGCTTGTGCACCGATTTTTTTTTCGGTTCGATTCGGTTCGATTTTTCGGATTTTTAAACTTTTCGATTCGGCTCGTTTCGACCGATTTCTGTTTCGATTCGGTTCGGCTCGACTCGTTTTTCGTGTACATATTTTTCTCGGAATATCGACCATTTTTCGTATTTTCGTGTCACTTAGCTCGTTTTTTGTATCGACTTTTCGTAATTTCAGAAATTTTCTTTTTTCGGAATTGTACATGTTTTCGTAATATCGACCATTTTTCGTATTCTCGTGTCACTTTGCTCGTTTTTTGTATCGACTTTTCGTAATTTCGGAAATTTTCGTTTTTTCGGAACGTCTGTTCTCCTCGTTTCAAAGCAATAAATTTCGATTTGACACATTTCAAGTCCATTCGAAAATTCCGAAAATATTTCGTTTTGGCTCGGAAATCTTTTCGGATCTGCCATTTTCGGATCTAAAAATTTTCGGAAATTCGGACGCATCCGAAAACACGAATCGGGAAATTTCGTGAAAATTCCGAAATTCCGAAACCCGAAACGCACATCCCTACTTTGTAGTCACAGTCTGCCCAAACTTTGACGGCTCCTTCCAGCAGGATAACAACAAGCAGGGGTCGAGTCCTAAAAAAGTAATTGCAGGAATTTGTCCGAAATTTATGTTTCTCAATTAATTGCTGACATGTCGCACTTAACCCACCACCACACGTTCAAAGTAGATCTCAATGTTTCAACATAAAGATCTCTGGGTTTTAGGCAATCATTATGTTAATTAGCACAAACAGTTACAATGGCGCATACAGTGCATTAAATTCCAATATTTTTACCAATTGTGAACCCCCAGATACCGTTAGGGGATCACAGAAGTATCCTCTTCTAATTTCAGATCTTCTGAAATAAAACACAAATGGAAATCCACCATAGTGTAATTAGCCCTAAATTATTAAACCCATCCCTTGCCTTTATCTGATTTTATTTAAAATATTAAAATATGAAAATAAACAGGATATATGTTTTTTTTTCTCTTTATTCAATTTTGACAATGTTGTCAAAAATCTGTATTTTGCTTTATCATTGTGGAGTATTGAGCTTGGATTGATGTGAAAAGAGATCATTTAAACTATTTTCGCATAAAAAAAATAACATTTTTGAAAAAATCAATATAACCTAAAGTCAAATACGTACTTTTGTACAGCTTTGACTATTCTAATATTATCATTTTCCCATGAAGAACTCACTTACTCAGCCTCTACGCCGCCCACCTCCCCCTGGCTATCAAAGTCCTTAGTAATCGCTACGCACTCATTGACTTACATCATCCTCCTGAACAAGTGTGCTCTGTTAAACTTTCCCATTCTGGAAATTGCCTCCAGGATTCTCAGCCGTCCAAAGACATTCCATACTTTCAATTTTCAAACTTATCTTAAGGCATTTTTTTTTATGTCTGGCACTAAGACATTTCCAACTTTCCAACTCTCCACCACCTCTTACCAGCAATGCTTTCATATGGACTTAACGGCAAGGCTTCTGTAATCAACGGAACACCTGGAATGTCCTTCGATCATGGTCCTCTAACCCTTCCATGACTCCTTATGCCAAAATTCAGTGATAGCCACTGAGAATGCAAATCGAAAACCGCGAAAGATATAAATTGAGTTGTCATTTACCAATAACGTCTTGATGTTAACGAAACTAAATATTTAGTTTGAGTTCTGGACAAACCAAATCAATGCTCCAGCAAAGTTTGGGATAACTGATGTGATCGTAATTTGTGGGCAAACTGAAAAGTACAAACCTAATTTTTTGCCAGTACACAAGTTTTATGGGAAATAGTTCTTGGCTCACATTGAGCCCCTAAAATACCGTCTACGCATCATTCAACATCTCCGGCCTAAAACAATTCCAAATTTCCAACTCTCCACCATCTCTTACCAGCAGTGCTTTCATATGGACTTAACGGCAAGGTTGTGTAATCAACAGAACACCTGGAATGTCCTTCGATCATGGTCCTCTATACCATCTACCCAGTGCTTTTTTTCTGGAAAAATAGGTGGGGGTACTCTCACACCCAGGGAAAACTGATTATTATGATGATTTTTTGTGTCGTAATAAATACTCCTTTATTCACACTGGATATATTGCCCCAACTCACACATGGATATATTGTCCCAGCTCACACATGGATATATTGCTCCCAGCTCACACATGGATATATTGCCCCAGCTCACACAGGGATATATTGCCCCAGCTCACACATGGATATATTTGCCCCAGCTCACACATGGATATATTGCCCCAGCTCACACAGGGATATATTGCCCCAGCTCACACATGGATATATTGCCCCCAGCTTACACATGGATATATTTGCCCCAGCTCACACATGGATATATTTGCCCCAGCTCAGTCATGGATATATTGCCCCCAGCTCACACATGGATATATTGCTCCAGCTCACACATGGATATATTGCCCCAGCTCACACATGGATATTTTGCCCCCGCTCAAACATGGATATATTGCCCCAGCTCACACATGGATATATTTGCCCCCAGCTCACACATGGATATGTTGCTCCAGCTCACACATGGATATATTGCCCCAGCTCACACATGGATATATTGCCCCCAGCTCACCTCTGCCAGGCACGTCCGAGGGGCGGATCCAGCAGCCACCGCATTTGTTCCTTCAACGAGCGGCTGCCTGCATAAGTATCTGCCACTCGCCTCGGATCCACCCTCCAGCCTGCTGCGATTTTGCGAGATCGCGGTGTTTACGTGAACTCCGTGATCTCGATCGCGGCAGGCTGGAGGATGGATCTCAGGTGAGCAGTAGCTACTCATGCAGGCGGCTGCTCGTTGAAGGAACGAATGCAGTGGCCGCTGGATCTGCTGCTGCGCCGACGACACAGCTCCAGATTCAGACTCCAAGAGTACGATACTGGAGCTGTAAAAAATTTAAGGGCGGCTGGCAATGAGGTGCTGGTATGGCGTACCGGCACGTGCCGCCTCAAAAAAACCCTGCATCTACCCCAGAAACAATCCCACTTTGGGATTAAAAAGAAAAACTTGCAATGATGACACAACAAATATAAAATCTGGTCCACGCAGCTGCCCTGTTAGGAAATAGGCGCAAAACCATTTTTTTTTTGCACGTATATTTATTCCATTGTATCCCCAGACAGGTCATTATTGCTGCTGCCCTTTTCCATGTTTTTGTTTTTAATCCCAAAGTGGAATTGTTCCTGGTGAGGGTATAAATGAAAATCCAACAGTCTCTCTCATGACTGGAAAGCAGCATGAGCATATGTGGTTTGGTTAGAAAGCATCTCTAGTTTTCATTAGTTAGGACTCACCTGACCAGAGGTGCCGTGATGTGGCAGGTGAGCTTACGCTTTAATGGCCATTCAAGTAAACTAAAACCTCTGATTGTGTTTTGTTTTGCATGGAATTACAGGGGTGAGTGCAGGTGACAATCTTTTTTCTTGTTATGTTTTATACATGGAGCTGGCTGGATTTATTTATTTATTTATAAAGGATTTTACCAGGAAGGACACATTGAGATTTCTCTTGTTTTCAAGTATGTCCTGGGTTCAAGAACATTGAATTGTTACAGAAATACAAAGTAGTAAAATGCAAGATATTAACACAAAACAAATATACAGATTAACGGAAAATAAATATATAAGAAATATAGTCTCTATGTTACATGTTTACAGGTGCATTCTGTATATAGTCACTATGTTACATGTTTACCGGTGCATACTGTATATAGTCACTGTGTTACATGTTTACAGGTGCATTCTGTATATAGTCACTATGTTAAATGTTTACAGGTGCATTCTGTATATAGTCACTGTGTTACATGTTTACAGGTGCATTCCGTATATAGTCACTGTGTTACATGTTTACCGGCGCATTCTGTATATAGTCACTGTGTTACATGTTTACAGGTGCATTCTGTATATAGTCACTATGTTAAATGTTTACAGGTGCATTCTGTATATAGTCACTATGTTACATGTTTACAGGTGCATTCTGTATATAGTCACTGTTACATGTTTACAGGTGCATTCAGTATATAGTCACAATGTTACAAGTTTACAGGTGCATTCTGTATATAGTCACTGTGTTACATGTTTACAGGTGCATTCTGTATTGCGGTATGTTATTAGGGATCTCTTAAGTGACTTTAGACTGGGGGAAGGTTTGATGGCGTCTGGGAGGTTATTTCATAATTGCGGTGCTGTGTAGGAAAATGAGGATCGAGCCACTTTCTTTTTGTATTGTGGTATTGCAAGTAAGGTGCTGGTCCTGGATCTGAGGTTATAGGATGAGGGAACTGCTAGGTGAAGCAGTCTATTCAGGTAGGGTGGTAGCTTCTCAGAAAAGCTCTTAAACACCAGGTGGGAAAGGTGAAGGGTGCGTCTAGATTTCAGCGACGGCCAGTTTAGCTCTTTTAACATGTCAAATGATGGGTGATGTAGTTACATTGTAGCACAAAGCGGCAGAATGAGATATACAATGTAGTAAGTTTCTGGAGGTGTGTTTGCGGGGCAGCTGCATACACTACATTGTCCCATAGAGAAGTAATGGTTAATCTTCCTGGTAAAATACTTTCTAAATAACGTAAAAAACTATTATCATTCTTAAAAAAAATTTATTCAACTGTTTATTCTTTTCATTTTCAGCAAACTGTCTTTTTATTTATTTATTTTTTGGAACTTTTTTTTTTTTTAGACGAAATTTTTGATTACCATTTTTTTTAAAAGGTGTTTTTTTTTGTTCTGTAACACCCCGTTTTATTATTTTTTCACAGGACCTTTTTTTTATTATTTTCAGCTTTAAAAGGCCTTTTGCTATTTTTATTGCACACTGTGATGTTCCAGTCATCCTGTCAAGGTCCAAATTGGTGAGTTTCACATACGTTTGGACTCATACGTGTGTCAGAATTAAGGGTGTCAATGAGACGGTAAAATAAACACTTAACTCAGGCATAGAACCACGGGTGTGACTTTCATCTGTGCATAGCTACCACATATTCAAAATAACCTATGAACGATTCATGCATTCATTCCACCAGTAAAAAGTCCCCCCGTTAGACAGTTTATATATAGTAATCCTTCAAGGCAGCATTCACTTTAGCCCTAATAAATTACAGTCATTTTTAGGTCATGATGAACGATCATAATTATATAGTTAGTCACAGAAAACCTGCAATAACATAAATAAATGTGAAACTGATGCTCCACCAGCGATGATCATAAAAAAGGACATCCAAAACCCCAGTGTGCAACTTACAGCAATGTAAAATTATCATGATTTTTCAGGTTGATGAAATAATGGTGTTTCTTACAAACCAAATGAAACATTGCATCAGTGCAAGGACTCTCCGGCCCCTCTGATTTCTTATTTCTCGGATAGACAGACTCAAGTATAATTATTGTGGGCTGTATGTGTTACATCCAGCGTTGGGGATCCGACCCGGCGCCTGGCAGCGCCGTCCTCACTGCTCGCTGGTCGGGCACCGAGTGATATGCACGCTCGTGCGGGGTCACGTGGGTGGTCAGGGGTGGGGCGCAGCATGATGACACGGCGCCACCGAGTTTAAAGTCAGTCTGCTCAGGCAGACTAATTGCCCTATCATGGTTTATATTCCCTCAGTGCTTTCTGTGTTTTGATTACGTGTATGACTCTGGCTATCCTCAAAGAACCCGCTCTGTGCACTGACCCATCTAATCTTGACAACCCTGCTCTGTGTATGACCTCGGCTATCCATAATGAACCTGCTCTTTGTACTGACCTGGCTATTCCTGACAACCCTGCTTTAAGTATCACTCGTGGCATAAGGCTAATCATCTCTCCTGGAGATAAGATCCTTGCTGCCTTGACTAAATGTGTCCTCCTATTCTGGTGTCTGTTAACCCTTGTGGGGTGATCCACGATCTGTTCCCGGAAGATAGTTAGCGTTACCGACTATCCAAGGATTGGAGGGGTAGATAGTGTACTGTGTACAGGGACCAGTATCATAGACCCAAGGGGGATCTGTGACAGTATGTTTCCTAAAACTAGTAGATTCCTGCCATTCGTGAATGCAGTACCTGCAAGTTCCTTTGTAAGTAAGGACTGGCTGCCCTTTCGGTGAATGAGGCTAATTTTCCCAGGGCATAGTTTCCTATATAATGACTCCTACAGGTGAAAAACATATTATGAGACCTGAGTGGCAGCCCACTGAAGATCAGGACACTTATTCCAGGTGTATGGAACTTAGTCCATATTTTAGAATCACAAATGCTCCACTAGACATTCTAGATGTTCCATCCAGTGTCCAGACAGCTGAAGCATATGCACCATGTCCCACATCAAAGTATCTCTCTAGTTGAGGGTATGTCCTCCAAGATCCTGGATGTCTGCACCTGGGTGACATGGCCTAAACAGTAACGTGTCAAGAGAGGTGTTGGACTGGCCACTCCCATTTACCTAGTAGCAGTCTGAAAATGGAGAGGTGGCGGAGCTGGGGTATGGCTTCTTTTTGAGATCTCTATTTCAACCCACTGAACTGTGGGAAAAATGCCGAGGAGTTTGCTTGCCTTTGGTATCATTCAGCACTAATACATTGTTTTCTTGGCTTTTGACCCTGAAGGAAATCTCTTTAATGGGATTGAACATTGACCCTTCCTTATTTTATTATTTTGTAATTTGCATATATATTTTTCTCTACTAGACCTCGTGAGTGTCTTCATTTAATTCATAGCTATACTGTTGTCCAGAGATTGCATTAGGGAGAATGACTTTTGCAGAGTTCAAAATGATACAAATGAAACTGTACCTACCTAAAGAGCCAGGCACACTGAAACCTGTTGTCGCTATCACAGAGACACTAAGGGCAAACAGTTCTCCATTGACCTTCTGCTGAACTATGTGACCTTGCATGATCTCATTTACCTGATCTCCCTTTATTCGTCTTATGGCCGTCCATGGCTCACGAGTGAATATAACTTGAGTGATTGTCACAGAATCCTTCCAATGAGATCCAGTCAATAGCTCGCTACATAGAGATCACCGCGCCACATGGAATAGGGCCCGTCCTATGTACAAATGTTTAATTTGTGAATGTTGGCTTCACAAAGTTGATTTGTTACTGCTCAATTAGGCTACTAATAATGGTATTACTATCACCAGGCCACAATGCCAAGTGTAAGTTACTCAGTACTTATCTTGAATCTATGTCAATCAGTCTTTTGTTGTTATTCCTGGTTTCTAATATTAAACTTTTGACTTTAAAATTCTCTCCTTCTACCAAGTCTTGGATCACTTTACCATGAACTCAACTGGAGAAGGTCCAAAGGTTCAACATTAAGTCATACAACCACAAAGACCCAAAGACTCAACATGGGATAGACAACGATAGAGGGTGAAGAACACTGGGATTTCCCAGGAACACAACATTATCCACTGCCCACCGTCCACAGCAAAACGACCAAAGCATACTCCACTATGGTTCCACCTCCTCATCTTTGTTGTATTAATTATGTAATGTTCTCTTTTTAACACTGTAAATATTATCTAGTGCTCCTCAAACTGAAGACATCTCAATATATTTAATTATTTGTATAATGTTGTAACAGAATCATCAGTCATTCATCCTCCAAGGGTGTATGTAACAAGCCTCTCTCAAACACTAACACCTTACGTCAAAGAGAGGGAGACATCTTTATGGTTTGCATCATTAGTGTCATTAAGGAATCAGGTACCGAATCAATTACGTTCCTGTAGGAAGAAAAACACTGAATACTGCCAAAAAGAGTAACCAAGATTCAGTAACTAATCTGTAGGTCGTGACAGTGTTCTACCCTTGACACTAATCCAAACAGCAGACGTTACAGTCTCTCCAACTTGGATTCATGGCAGCTTTATTGGGCTTGCATCAAACAGAGAAGACGTTTCGACTCTCAAGCGAGACTTGAAAAAGGCTTCCAAGAGAGTCGAACCGTTGGCTCTGTTTGATACAAGCCCAAAAAAAACTGCCCTGAATTCAAATTGGATTGCCCGTATCATCTTCTGTTCGGATAGGTATGCTGGAAGTTGGCATCGCCTGATACGAGTTGGCATGCATATTTATGTAGTTAATATCTGGAATTGTGCTGCCTACTTTTTGTTTTGTATCTTTGAAATGTTTTACCCTGTAGCCCATTCGGAATTTTATATTGTTTATCAAAATCAGCAATTCTTCATCGAGCACTTAAAGGAAGACGTTCCCTTGGGATACACTTAAATGCACTGATCTGGGACTACACCCTTGCTTTTTGGTGGGAAAGTAGATTTATTTTCCAGTAATATATCAATGGGGTCATCAGATTTTGTTCTGCGTGGGACGGTGTTTGATGAACTCATTGTGCATTTGAGTTCACATAAACCATCTGTAAGGAAAACAGAACTGAAGAGGGTGGAGTAGGATAATTTAGGTTGGAAGAAATGAATGTTATCAAAAAAGGCTCCATGTTATGTTCAATCTAAGAAGACACGAACGTGTTATTAATGACAATAGCCTCTTGTCACTGCCTCTGTGAATTTCGAACAAGGTCCTAGTCACTATCAGCAGCTTCTACAAAGAAACGGCAAAAACCTAATACTAATCACTAGTAAATGGTCATTAAATTACAAAATTCTACATACATACCCACTAGGTAGAACATTTCTGGGTATTGACTGACCCCATATATAAAAACAGTATCATGGTAGGGCTAGAACAAACATGGGCTAAATTGGATTTTGGGTATTATAATGAAGACATTGAATATTTGGTGAGATGTTTGTTCATTTGACTTTTTTCACATCCACTCATTCACATTTCCTCATAGCTAGTCGTTTCCCAGCATCCACACCCACTGTTGTGTCCGGACGGATGGGTGGAATTGGTCACATTGAAGCTGGTTTATGGACTATCGAAGTCATTTTACGGCAGGATTATCAAATTATTGGCAAAACTCACAAAGGTCATCGGGGGAATTTTCTGTAAAGTATAATTTGAAAAATCAAATATTTATTTCTAAAGTATTTTACCAGGAAGGATACATTGAGATTTCTCTCATTTTCAAGTATGTCCTGTGTTCAAGAACATTGAATTGTTACAGTTGTTACAGAAATACAAAGTAATAAAATGCAAGATATTAAAAACAAAACACAAATATACAGATTAACACAGAAAATAAATATGTAGGAAATATATTCACTATGTTACATGTTTACAGGTGCATTCTGTATATAGTCACTATGTTACATGTTTACAGGTGCATTCTGTATATAGTCACTATGTTACATGTTTACAGGTGCATTCTGTATATAGTCACTATGTTACATGTTTACAGGTGCATTCTGTATATAGTCACCATGTTACATGTTTACAGGTGCATTCTGTATATAGTCACTATGTTACATGTTTACAGGTGCATTCTGTATATAGTCACCATGTTACATGTTTACAGGTGCATTCTGTATATAGTCACTGTGTTAAATGTTTACAGGTGCATTCTGTATATAGTCAGTGTGTTACATGTTTACAGGTGCATTCTATATCGAGGTATGGTAATAGAGATCTCTTAAGTGACTTTAGACTGGGGGAAGATTTTATTGTGTGTCTGGGAGGTTATTCCATAATTGCAGTGCTCTGTAGGAAAATGAGGATAGAGACACTTTCTTTTTGTATTGTGGTATTGTAAGTAAGGTGCAGGTCCTGGATCGGAGGTTATAGGATGAGGGAGCTGCTGGGGGAAGCCGTCTATTCAGGTAGGGTGGTAGCTTCCCAGAAAAGCTCTTAAACAGCAGGTTGGAAAGGTGAAGGGTGCGTCTAGATTCCAGCGACAGACAGTTTAGCTCTTTTAACATGTCACAATGGTGGGTCATGTAGTTACATTGTAGCACAAAGTGGCAGAATGAGTTATAGAATGTAGTAAGTTTATGAAGGTGTGTTTGCGGGGCAGCTGCATACATTACATCTCTGTATTAAATAGCCGGCATAAGCATTTGTTGTCCAATCTGCTTTCTTACCGCAGGGTTCATGCAGGATTTGTTTCTGTAAAGGACACCTAGTTTGGGGTAAAATATATCATTATAAGTACCATAATCGGGACATTAAATCCAAATATAGCACTCGTAGTACAATAATATGGACATCAAATCCAAATATATCTTTATCAAAACCATAGCTTGGACATTAACATACATATTTTAACATCAGTAGTTATATAGAGCCCTGTTTCCATTAATGAAAGTTATGGTTTGGCGAAAACCACCGAATTGCGCCGAAGTTGCCTCAGAGAATTCCTCCGGAGTAAAAAAAAAAAAGGAAGTGTTATATACTCCTAATAGGATGTTAAACCAATAAAAATGCATTTGAACATGTATAAATATTAAAAAGGTCTTTTAAAAAAACAATAAAAACGTCTGTTAAAAAATAAAAAAAGGGTTTTAAAAAATGAAAACAAAAAATGTCTTTTAAAAAAAAAATAATGTATTTTAAAAAAGGGATTTTTTGCAAAAATAAAAATAGCAGTGGACTTAAAAAAATATAACGGATATTACATTTATTGCAATTGAACCTATTAGATTCGCCTGTTTAAACCTGTCGAATTGAAATACAAAAAGTCAGGTAATTTTGCCGACATTTCGGAGCAATTCAGCGTTCGATCAATAGTTCTCTATGGGACGAGTTCAGTGCTGCCAAGTTGCAGCGTATTTTGATGAAATGCACCGTATTTCATGGTCAATTTGCCTGTATTTGTCAAGTTGACAGCTCTATGAATAGAGGAATTGCCCTGATTTTCACCAT
This sequence comes from Leptobrachium leishanense, assembly GCA_009667805.1. Taxonomy (NCBI): domain Eukaryota; kingdom Metazoa; phylum Chordata; class Amphibia; order Anura; family Megophryidae; genus Leptobrachium; species Leptobrachium leishanense. The sequence continues at coordinate 31,512,610 of CM019064.1, forward strand.
TTGGTGCAATTTGGTGGCAATTTCAGAGGTTAGTGAATAACCTCCTTTGTAGGTCATTAATATCTTATCTGCTGAGGTCAGGCATTATTAACTTATTAGATGAATAAGGTTTTGGTACCACTTTGCCTTAACTGACATCTTCGAATTGCTTGTGATACATCTGGACCAGGAGAGTGGGTACATTCAGGAATTTACCAATGGCTGATGATGTCGTCACTAGTCACATTTTTGAACTTTTTGCACCTTCCCCTTTCTAGCTTCAGTCTTTTCATGGAATTTCTTTGTATACTTTGTGTATATAGTGTCTACATTTTTGTCCACACTCTTTTTGTGGTCCTGAGCTCCCTGAATATAGCTATCCCAACCACTCTGAACTCCTCCATGCTGACGTCTCCGAAGCGCCGACCAGCAAAGGCCATAATTGATAGATCTGAGGGACCTTCCTCTCTACCCAAAACCTTTTCCTTAAACAAATCGAACTGTGTGGAATCTACTATACTAGGGGTCAGCAACCATGGCCATCCAGGTACATTTCCCATGATGCTCAACCATTAGCTTGGCTGGGGCTCATGGGATATGTAGTTCTAAAACATCTGTAAGGCCAAGGTTGCTGACCTCTGGTACCTTTATAGAGACATCTGTTCTTCATTTGGAATATAGAAGTAACCTTACTGGAACTGTCGTATAAATACCACACATAGAGGAACAGATTATTTAACAAAAATGCAGTGTAGTCATTCAGGGCAAATTACAATCCATTTCCATGTTTAAAGAATTCATGCGTGCCCCCTGCGGAGGTGGATTCTCTTAGACGTATGTGTCACCCAGCTATGATTCCTAATGGAATGTGCAGACATTCAGGATGAATCATGGCAGCTTGTGGTAAACACCAGTACGGAGGTTCATACACATTGTGCTGGAGGTTCTAAGGAAATATTTAGCCTATCTAGATGGACGACATCTTGCAACCCTATCTTGTGCAGAGCAGCTGAGGTGTTCCATGTGATGTTTTACATAAAAGGTGTTTATTCCTCCTTATTTAGTTACCTTGTACGAAACAGTCACTTACTTCCATGTAAGAAAGTTGGAGTTTATTAATCTGTATAGAACAGTTTCCTCACAGAGCTGCCTCATAAAACACTGCTCTGCTTCAGCCGCCATTTTACATCTACCAAGAACATTCCCACCAACCGACAACAGGAAGTGAGTAAGCACCTCAGAGCAAAACAGGAAGTAGAGAGGCAGAAGAAAAGCAATACATCATTCATCACAGCCCACAACAGTCCATCCTCACAATACACAGATTCACACGCACACCATACACTCTTACACAGCCTAACAACCCATACATCACGTCTAAAGGGAAGGAGATGTGATGTATGTGTTGTTAGACTGTGTAAGGCCGGATGCACACTAGGCGTTTTCTTTAACGCACTAGCGTGCGTTAAAGAAAACGTTAATGCACCGGCCCCCCCTCGACGCCCACCTGCCCCCCTCCACGAGACTGCAAAGAGTGATCCTCCTGTGGAGGATCGCACTTTGCAGCCCGTCAACGCGCATCCTAGCGCATCGACAGTGATGATCGCTAGGTGCACGCATGCTACGCGTGCAAGCAGGTGACCGGCTCCGTCCGCAGCATCACAACGCTGCGCCGGGTGCCGGTAACGCACGCTAGTGCGCACAAGAAGACGCCTAGTGTGCCTCCGGTCTTAGAGTGTATGGTGGTGTGTCTATGAGGAAGCTTGTCTATACAGATTAAGCAGGGAACTTTGGCAACTTTTCCCTGCTGTTTGGTGTCTGTGAATAGATTAACCATTTCTTCTCTATGGGGGATTTCGCTGCCTTCAAACAGGCACCGCACTGACTGGCAGTTCACCAAAATTTGGCGAATTGCCTGCTCTCTGAATAGTCGAATGCCCCCAAAATGGCACCATATGGGGAAATTCACTGTTCGGTGACATTTCGTGGCCAGATCGGCTCTCTCTGAATAACCCCTTAAGTGTAATTGTGTGTCTGTATGTGTCTGGTTAAGTGTATGTATACGTGTTAGGCTAAGAGTCTGTGGTTGTATGTTTAAGTGTATATATGTGGGTGTGTGTTTAATCGCATGGATAAGTGTATATACGTGTGTATGTATGTTTACGTCTATTTCAAACTAACAGGGTTATTCAAAGAGATTCGAAAAGTCACCGCACGTTTGGTGACTTTTTGTTCCCTTCAATTAGGTGCAAATCGGCTTTCCCATTTCGGCGACCCTGCGGTGTATTCAGCAAGCACCAAAGGGCTGTCGAAAGTGCAGGAAAAAGCTGCGATAACCTGGCGAAAAACTGGCGAATGCATGCCGAAAACCCGCAAAAACATGTGGATTAACCCGTCGAAGTCCCCCGGAAAAACCCGAGCAGGAGCCGATCACATGCAGTGCAGCCTCCAGAAAAAGCTGAGACCGCAGAAGAAGGCAGTGAATAAATTAGCATAACAGTTTGCATGAATGATTGAAAGGTGAGACTGTTTTCAAAGAAACTACTGAGCGAAAATGGCTGAAATTTACATAAGATCCAATGAATGATAATAAAAAGGACTGTTACAGAAAAAAGAAAAAAACTTTTAAAAAAAACAGACTTTTTAAAAAAATTAAAGAAATAAAATGCTTAAAATATCCTAAAAAATCTCTAAATAAAGAGACTTTTTACTGCAGAATATTATAATAAACGGTTTATTAGATATTGAATTAAAACGGAATATTTTTAACATTGAAGCCTATGGGATTCTCCTGAATAAACCTGTCGAATGAAACCACCGAATGGCAGGGAAATTCGGGAACCTTTCACTGCTGGTTTGTGTTCTCTGAATAGGTGAAGCAGTGCTTTTTTATGTTGATTCACTGCCCTCGAACAGGCACCGAACAGGCAACAGGATTTGGCGAATTGCCTGCTCTCTGGATAGCCGAATGGCCAAGAAAGGTAACCGAAAGCAGATTTTCAGCGTTCGGTTACCTTTCTCCAGCCATTCGGATCTCTTTGAATAACCCTGTATATGTTTGTGTGTGTTAGTGTTGTATATTGTTACGTTTATATGTGCGTGTGTAAGTGTGTGTAAATGCATGGCTAGGATCGTGTTTATCTCTATTATATAGATGGGCTCCTGCGATTTTTAATGCTTTGGCTTTTTTTGTATCAGTCTGGCCCTGAGCTTGGTTATAAACAAAAATATTTTATCTCTAGACAATGTTTACTCAAGTTTATTACTTAGATTGTAAGCTCTCGAGCAGGGTCCTCTCGCCTACTGTACTGTGTGTTGAACCTGTATGTATATTTGTTATTCTGCCTCCCATTGTACAGCACTATAGAACTTGTTAGCACTCTACAAAAACGTGTAACTGTATTTATGAAAGGAATATGTCAGGAACTAGGCTTGCATTCACTGAATCCTGCTCATTCCTGGATGAAGGTACCCGGACCATCGTTTTGATGGTGTCACTACTAGGGATGAGCTGGTCAGTTCGGACGGTTCGGAGTTCGAACCGAACTTTGGTTGTTCGAAAGTTCGCGAACTTCGAACTTTTTGGGTGTGTTCGGTTCGAGTTCGCAAAAAAAAAGAAATTTTGAAAAAAGTATAGAAAATGCTTAAAAAAATACTAAAAAATCTAGAAATAAAGAGACTCTTTACTGCAGAATATTATAAGCAACGGTTTATTAGATATTAAATTAAAAACTAATGTGTACTTGCAAAGATTCTCAACTCTGAATGACCTGTGTTTTTCAAACGTCATAACAGGTGTTTTTAGTCTGGTCTAATCAATTTGATACATTGTAGACTATACTAAGGGGGTGGGGTGGTGTCTGCTTCTGATTGAGATTTGAGAAGTGTTAATTTCCCTCCTAAAACTTTTAATATGCTCTATTTCACCGCTGTGTGCTCAGCTCATTTTTACTGCTTTCGCACATCATGTTTAAACATTTTGAAGCCACATTTTGTTAAATGACCCAGACATGATAGATATCGTCCTTTCCGGCAGACTCCGCAGATTCATAATATATCATTTTTATATGTATACGTCCTGTCCTGGCTGTATATTATGAAAAAAATGCAATAAAAATTGAATTTTTAATCATCTGCAGTGTGTAAAGTGTTGTTTTTTTCACATTTTAGCACATGAGCGTTTGCGGTTATGTTTTCTATGGGGTGCGCTTGTACAAAAATTAGAAATGGGGACTTGTTACATTTTGTGGGGGGAATTACGTTATTTATAGCAAACACACCCCATAGAAAAAAATCATTAGTGCATCATCGTTCACATTATAATTGCAATGTGAACAATATTGCTGCATTAATAAAAATATCACACAAAAAAATACATGTTTTTATTTCCTTTTTTTTTTTTTTACTTTATACCTGGTCATGTTGGGTATCATTCGAAAGGCCATGCTCAGGCCTTTCGATTGACACCCTCCATAACCCACTAGATGCCTGGAGATATCGGGGTTCAAATTTCAAATGAACCCCCTATCTCCACCAGGGATTGGCCTGGGCAATATATATACGCATGATGTGAGCTGGCCTGGGCAATATATATATAAACGCATGATGAAAATTTGCAAAGGATAAGGCACGCAAAGTGAAATTTTGATGTGTCTGAAATTGAAACTTATGTGACAACTTTTATTTATTTTTTTCGTTAATTTAAGTTTGTTCAATACAGTTAATTTAAAATGGTTTAATACAGTTTATTTATATTTATTTTACCTTTACTATTGGTGCTTTTCAAACTTTATTCTTAAGTAAAAATAAATTTAGCAGTTTCATGTTGTGTCGTTTTTTTTTTTGGGGGGTGCAAGTAGCTGGTCTTGCCTAGGGCGCAAAATAGTCTAGCACCGGCCCTGACCGCATGGTCCACCCCTGCACTCTTCCACAATACCACAGAGGGGTTACTGTATGATGGCACTTGCTGGCCTGGCACCAAAGGCACAACATTTGGCTGCACTGCCACTGACGCCTGTATCAGATTCATATCCTCAGAGGGGTGAGACTGTGTGACGGCACTGTTGCCGACGCTAAATGCCCAATTTTAGGCTAGGGTCAAACGAACGCATTTTTCGCAGTGAACGTCAAAAAGTGCGTCCGAACGCATTGAGGTGTTTTTTCACGGAAAGCTCTTAAATGGTCATACGATGCGCATTTTTGTGCGTGATTTTTTACGGATCCAAACCAGGAAACTTTGGGTGTCTGGACGTTATGTTGGCTGGACATGAGCAGCGTCTGACGTCTCCTAATCATGCACATACGCCGCTATGCGGGCGCAGCGCACTCTGTACGTCAGTACTATCGGTTCAGCATTCTCAAAAAAATGCGTTCTTTTCCACTTGCGTTGCGCGGCCGGACGTTTGTGCGGCCGTAATTTGTACATTGGCCGTCATTGCGTGTCATTTGCTGCTAGTACGGCCGTGATTAAGTGTGCCTAAACGCATGTTAAAAGTGCGCTAGTCTGACCCCAGCCTTAAAGCACCTATTGTTAATTTCATCCAAAGTCTGCATAAGTTTCACAATAATTTAGCCCAAAGAATCACTAAACCTGTACTGCGTGTCCGACTCCTAAAACGTCTCCTCTTTTCATACAGACTGCCGCCCCAAGCAGTTGCTTATGGATAGATTAAAGGAAAAGCATTTACCGTCATTTTAAACATAATTTTTTTGTTTTTAAGTGTTTCTATACATCCTAGAAATCCGCCACTTCACGGGCAGGTTATGGGGACCTCCTAGGCACGATATTTGAAGGAATTTTTCATTTTTATTTTTAACCCTTATTTCATGGAAAACTCACTGTCCCTTTAAAAATGTTTTTTTTTAAACTTTTTGTCCTTGTTTCCTGTCCCCCCAGGGCACTACCCGGACCCCCATACACCTTTTATGGCAAATATCTAGCATATATGCCCTCTTGGAGGGCACTCTAAAAACAGAATTTTCAGCCCCATTGACTTGTATGGAGTTCGGGTTTGGATTCGGATTCGAACATTTGGAAAGTTCGGGTTCGGATCATCCCTAGTCACTACCTGATTCAATCATGGCAAGGTACTGTATTTAAACTTCAAGGAAGGTCATTGTACTTGACTTGACATTGAGCTTGAGTGAGTCAGTTGTCAACAGTTTGTTTCCTTTATTTCCTTGAGGAGCCGGACAAAAACCCTTCTTTTTTTGTGATTGACGTTGACCATGTGTCCAGTAATACAAGGCCCCCCCGCTGTATAATTTGTAGGTACAATGAGATACACACAGCAGTGTGAAGCTGCTTGTGTTTAATGAGAAATATTTCGGTGACTTGTGGATGTGTCACTAAGGGGAATTTTAACTATGACTCCATGTGTGCTCATTTCAGGCAGCCTCCCATGGTGCTCTGAGGATCCCACACGTCACACCAGCGCAATGTGTTTCTGACTATAACATCACTTTCAAATCATTAAATCTGTTTCTTTTTAATTACAAAAACAAATAAATAGTGAAGCTGTCCGTGCGATTACTGCAAGAATTGTGTGTTTTAAAGAATTTTAAATATATTCAAAAAATATGTATTTTATCTAAATTATTATTATTATTGTCATCATTTATATAGCGCCAACAGTTTCCGCAGCGCTTTACAATAATCAAAGTAAATGAGATACAGATAAACGGACATAGAATGGAAACAAGTAGGCTTGTGCACCGATTTTTTTTCGGTTCAATTCGGTTTGATTTGTTCGGATGTTTAAAATTTTAGATTCGGCTCGTTTCGACCGATTTCTGTTTCGATTCGGTTCGGTTCGGCTCGTTTTTCGTGTACATTTTTTTTCGGAATATCGACCATTTTTCGTATTTTCGGGTCACTTTGCTCGTTTTTTGTATCGACTTTTCGGAAATTTCGGAAATTTTCATTTTTTCGGAACGTCTGTTCTCCTCGTTTCAAAGTGTCTACGATAATTCTGGAGATTCTAACGTGTTTTTTTTTATTAAATAAAGATCCTTTTTTTCTTATGAATAATTGAATATACATTTCACAACTTTATTTAATCATATTAAAATGGTATGAAAGCCAAGGAACAAAAAAAATGAACAAAACAATTTAAAAAACGCTAAACATTTACAAATACAAAATTTACAGAATCAGCGATATAACCGATAATAGTTAAATATACGATTTCCAGAATTACCGAAATGGAACCGAAATAACGAATGGAACCGAAATCATGAATAGAGCAAAAATAAATTTCGATTTGACACATTTCAAGTCCATTTGAAAAATCAAAAAAAAATTGGTTTCGGCTCGGAAAACTTTTCGGATCTATCGGTTTTCGGGTCCGACCCGATTCGGAAATTCGGCCGAATCCAAAGACACGAATCGAGAAATTTCGTGAAAATTCCGAAATTCTGAAACCCGAAATGCACATCCCTAGAAACAAGCGGTGTAGAGGGCACTGCTCATAGGAGCTTACAGTCTAGAGGGATTGAGGTTGAGGAAGACCAGTAGAATAATACTGGACGGCAGGATCATTGATGCCAGTGATTTGGGAATGGTGGGGCCATAGAAGCAGCTTCAAGTGTGAGTAGGTGAGCAGAGGGATGAGTTGCATCAGTGATGCGATACGCTAATCTGAAGAGATGGGTTTTGAGGGATTTCTTGAAGGCCTGAAGGTCAGGGGAGAGTTTAATAGGGCGAGGCAAGTCATTCCACAGCACCGGAGCTGCCCTTGATAAGTCTTGGAGGCGAGAGTTGGCCGTGCGGGTGCAGACAGATGACAGGTGGAGGTCGCCCACCAACCGGAATTGTCTAGATGGGACGTGCTTGTGGAATTACGAAGAAATGTAGGGAGGGGTCAAGTTATTGACCGATTTGAATGTGAGCATCAGTATTTTAAGCTGTATCCTGAAACATACAGGAAGCCAATGGAGGGACCGGCAGAGGGGGAAAGTACACGAGGTGCGTCTGGGAAATATAAGCTGGCCCCTGCATTCATTACGGATTGCAAAAGGTCAATACGGGTATTGGGGAGGCCAATAAGGAGCGAGTTGCAGTAATCAAGTCGTGAAATGACATAATCTTGTGCTTGTGTCTTTTTGCGTTAGGACCTGTCATGTATTGTAACCTTGTGCGTTTTATTGCTGTGGAGCTCTGTGATATGTTCATACATACTGCACATTGCTGTGGAGCTCTGTGATTATTATTAGTATTATATTTTATTTATATAGCACCAGCATATTCCGCAGCACTGAACAATGGGCACTATTGTTACAGACAGGGTTACAATACACTGAGACTGAACAACATTTTGATAAACCAGTACAGGAGGAAACGAGGGCCCTATTCCCATGGGAACTCACAATCTAGAAGGGTTGGGGTGGAAACAAACAGGAAGAGAGGACTGCAAGGTGAGAGTGATGGACTGCAAGGTGAGCGTGATGGACAGGTTGGGGCAGTGAGGTGTATCAGTGAGTCGGGTGGTAGGCTTCCCTAAATAGGAATACACTCATGCACACCGCACATTGCTGAGGAGCTCTGTGATACGTTCATATACACTGCACATTGCTGTGAGTTTTATTTCTGTGGAGCTCTGTGGTACGTTCATACACAGCGCACATTACTGTGAGGTTTATTGCTGTGGAGCTCTGTAAAATACACATAGTGCACATTACATTAAAAACGGGATGGACTGAAGAGGTCGTAGTGAACCTGGAAAAAAATGGGACACTGATTGTCTGGAGTCAACATTGTGGACCTGGAGGGGCGCAATGCATGTTGATGGGAGGGGGGACAAAATATGTTTTTTCCTAGGGTGGGGAGAGCATCATGGTTCCTGCACCTGGGCCCTGAGATTTCTAGTTAGGCCTTTGAGCGCAGCAGAGTGATTCGTGGAGGGAGACTGGGGACTCTCTCCACAGAGGGATCTGAGGTGATTATGGGATTTCTTGGAGGCCTTAGCTTACTGTGTTAAGTGATTGTGCTGAAATTAAATCACTTAACACCAGGGCTGAAAAGATGTTATGCAAACCTGGATAACATCAGCTGCAGATGGAGTAAGAGCTTGTTGGCACAGCTTGTTTTCCATCTGGTAGGGGCCACATTAGCATCTCACATGGAAAGTATGGGAAATTTTAATGTACAATAAGCAGACTGTCATGGTCCTCCACTCTGGCGTCATAATAAGGCCTAAACCGGTGCTACACCCTGTGTACAGAGGCAGTACCTTTCCTGCTAAACCAATCCCTCTGGTGTTTCCTTACTCACCTGACTGATCAGCACTGACGAGCAACAATAAAAGGCTACTCCTCCTTCTATTCAGTGCTCATTCGTTGAAGCCCTATAGCAGACCCCCTTATGTCCTGTGTGCTGCAGGACTGCAAACCTGATTTTCTGCTTCCCCAGCCTTCAGTGTTTATTCCCCTGATTCCTCGCTCCCTCCAAGTTTCCAGACCCTCAAGTCCTTTGATTCGTGTTTCTCCAATACTCCCTCATGTCTCCTGCATCCCAATCGTGGTCAGTCCCATTCCTGCGTTGCCCTCACCCATAACCTGGTTTATACATCTACAGCCTGAACTACCTCCACTGGCAAGTGAAACCGCTCTTTGGCCACACAGAACATCCTGGCTGGTTCCCAGCCGGTACCAGAACCTGACACAGACGCAACATCAAACACAGATGAGTAAGTCTCGAGGGCTGTGCTTTCCATCCCATTTGGGGTCTGGCCCTTTGTTTTGTAGGCCTACGTATATAAAACCACTAGGCTTTCTGATTTATTGACTGGCTCAAAATATAGGAAGGACTTAGGGGAGAAGTAAGACAATAGGAGATTTCCTCTGAAATATTTTTTTTATACACCTCATGGTCCAACAGTCCACAAAAATTCAGAACTTGGAACTAAATTTGATAACTCGTATTCAGAAGTACTTCCGAATAACGAATTGATACGATACGAATTCGAAACGGTATATAGCGAATTTATTTTGTTTTACTCTGTGTCATCATCAAAAAAGAAAAATTTGAATAACTGGTAACAACTATGGAATTTGAAATGAACTATCAAATTGATATCAACTATGGAATTTAAAATGAACTATCAAATTGATATCAACTATGGAATTTAAAATGAACTATCAAATTGATATCAACTATGGAATTTAAAATGAACTATCAAATTGATATCAACTATGGAATTTGAAATGAACAATCAAATTGATATCAACTATCGAATTTGAAATGAACTATCGAATTGATATCAACTATCGAATTTTGAAATGAACTATCGAATTGATATCAACTATCGAATTTGAAAATAACTATCGAATTGATATCAACTATCGAATTTGAAATTAACTATCGAATTGATATCAACTATCGTTTGAAATGAACTATCGAATTGATATCAACTATCGAATTTGAAACGAACTATCAAATGGATATCAACTATCGAATTTGAAATTAACTATCAAATTGATATCAACTATCAAATTTGAAATTAACTATCAAATTGATATCAACTATCGAATTGATCTTAACTTACAATACAAGTAATAGTCAGCAAAGGATGTAATGAAAAAAATTCATTTTGTTTTCACAGTTGAATTTGACTCAAATACTAAATCTGTGACACAGCTTAAAATTTAACCCTAGCTTTTCTTTTAACAGCAAAATTTTATTAATTGGGGTTTTATCTAGTGATCCAAAATTCGAATTGATATCAACTATCGAATTGATATATGAAATTCGAATCTATTTGAAATTTCAAATCGATTCGAACTTTCAAATTGATCCGAAATGAAACGAAATATGAAACGAAATTAGTTACGAAAGTCCGAAAACGAAATGATTTAAAAACCTAACGAAACGAAATGAAACTAAACGAAACAAATTTTTCAGCCATGCACATCCCTACTCTATTGCTAGTTGGCTGGCATCACTGGCCATATGTGAATGTATCAGTGTTGCCTGGGTAACATAGCATCAATGTTGTGATACATTCAACAGTCGGAACTCGGTTAATGATCACTGGGGATTCATCTAGCATTTGCCCAATGTAGATGATAGGGTTACCCAGCCAGAAGGACACCTCCTCTACACACCCAAAAGCAGGGGGAGAGGAACCAAATGGAAGAAACATGTAGAAAAACTCCCAAACCTTACAACTAAGGGATTTAACCCTATATAGGTGCTACAGACAAAAATCAACAAAACTGGTCTACCGTTGAATTCAGTGCTTGGCGGCACATTCTGAAATGATACAGAAGTGGATATACCCTATGGTAGACCTGATTCCACCCCAATATATTCTCAACCTTCACATCTGCAGAGAGAAGTGATAGCTGGGTGATCTGGACACTTAGGCCCCTATTACACTCTTCGCACAAATGCGCTCGCACAGCGCAATTTTTTTTGCGCACGCAAAAAAACATTAGCGCGCGCAAATTAACGCGGTATTATGATCCGAGCGCAGTTTTTCAGCCTTCAACTTTTTTCGAGTGCAAATCCGACGTGCAAAGCCAGGCGCAAATGACCATTGCGTGCAGGAATCGGTGGGCAGACTGTTTTTTCACGGGATTCAGCCAATCAGAATTAAGAACCACCATTTGCTAGGTTTCGGTTGTTGCGCCTGTCAAAGTCAATCTGCGTATATGTGCTGCAACAAAAATAAAAAATTAAACAATTTACTAATTTTATTGTTTGGGTATGTGTAGAATGTGTAACTGTACTGTGCTGTATTTTTTTTTTGTACAGGTTCATTTCGTTTCGGCCAGAACGTTCAGATTGTAAATTAACACCAGGTTTTCAAAGACGTTACGATACTTCACGCAAACGTCGTTCGTACGACGTTGCGCGAAGATCGTAATACCATCCGCTCGAACGCATTCATGCTGACAATGGTAAGTATGGGATGCGCGCACGCACTTGCGCTCGCGCTGGGTTTGCGCAGGGTCAATCGCGGTAGACGCTAACGTGCATTGTTTGCGCGAACGTCGTAATACGACGTTCCGCGCAAATGGTTTTGTCCTCGCGCTAAAGCGGATTTGCGCGCACGGAAATGCGCTGCACGAGGATTGTAATAGGGGCCTTAAGGGGTTATTACATTTTGGACATTTCGGTGCTCTCTCATTCTCTACGCTTCAGGTAATCACATTCCCCGACCCTGCGGTGAATTCAGCATTCACCGCAGGGTCCCCGGAGCGCAGGGAAAATCTGCCGCAAAACCACCGATTTAAAAAAACGCTGCAAAACCGCTGAAATTATCAGATTTGATAAACCCCCGGGAACCCACAGAAATTATCGGATCCAATCCAATAAATTATCAGTTACAATCTGATCCAATAAGCCGCCGCAAACCCATCGAACGCATCCGAAAAAAGCTGACGCTCTGCCAAAAACACAGTGCCAACCAGCCACCGGAAAAAGCTGTCAACCCGACGAACGGGGTAAAAAAAAATGATAATAATAAACCGATTGAAACTTTCAAAATGTAAAAGCTGTTTGCAAAAAAACTACTGGTCGAAAATGTCTCTGGAATTAACATATAAGGTCCTATGAATAATAATAAAAAGGTCTGTTAAAGGGAAAAAAAACTATTTATGGGGAAAAAAATTGCCCGAAAAATCTTGAAAAATGGCAAAAAAAAAAATAAAGAATCTTTTTGCTGCAGATTAAAATAATAAACGGCTTATTAGATATTGAATAAAATAGAGAATATTTTTAATGTTGAAACCTATGGGATTCGCCTGAATAAACCTGCCAATGAAACCACCGAACATCAGGGCACGTCGGCAACTTTTCTCTGCTGTTCGGTGTCTCTGAATAGATTAACCATTGCTTCTTTATGGGGGATTTCCCTGCGTCAAACAGCACCGTATTTCACTGGCAATTTGCCAAAATTTGGTGAACTGCCTGCTCTCTGAATAGCTGAATGACCCCGAAATGTCACGTATGGGGAAATTCACTGTTCGGTGCAATTTTGGGGCCAGATCGTAGCTGTCTGAATAACCCCTTTAGGAGCAAAGAACGCTGACTTTCCCATTTTTTCCACCACCATTAAATACAGATGCTACATTGACAGAACAATTGGTTAGAGACAATCCAAAAAGAGCAGACAACAGGCCACCGACAGCAGTGATCAGCCGATAGGAAAAGTGGACAGGTTATACAAAGTGTCACAAAAAATATGATATCCACATTATCAAGGAATGCCTCATATGGGAAGGTCAGGCGAACAGGAACCAAATGAGACCTAACACTCTACCAGAGGTTCCTCATCAGCAGACGAAGAATGTGCTTTAACCAGACGGTGCCTTTTTCTTTATTTGTTCTTTTTAACACTGTTGCTTACATGACTTCTGTTCTGTCGAGTAAGCAGTATCTGTGAAAGTAGAAAACAAGACATCGATCTTTGTATTTTTAAGTGATTTTGCAGCAAAACAAACATACGTGCAACTTTCATGTCCTGCGTTACCTTCCATGCCCTTGTGGATTTCTGTTTCACTAGTGACCTGGCCGAAGTTATACTTTCCTGATTGCAGCGAAAATTCCCTCCAGCTTGCAGTGGATTGCTTTGTTTAACAAACATGTGGTGTAAATAAGTCATTCTAAAGGAAAACAAGCTTATACGAAGATTAATAAACTAATCAGCCGCGCCGATTACTCATTCCGAATGTCAGGGCTGCGCAATTCAGATAATCTATGTAACAGAGGAGATGACATATGATAGTAACCATGGGAAATACATGGACTAGGCTGCACATTCATTCTTGTCCCCACCTGCCCTTACAGTCACCAAACATATAGGGGTTATTCAGAGAGCACCGAAATGTCGGTGACATGTCGGTGCCCTCTCATTCCCTGCACTTCGGGAAATCAAAGTTCCCCACCCTGCGGTGAATCAGCATTCACCGCAGGGTCCCCGGAGTGCAGGGAAAACCCACCGCAAATCCTCCGCACACCAGCCAGAACTGCCGCAAAACCCACGCCGAAAACGTCGGAAAAAGCTGACGAGCCGCCAATCACAGCACAGACCAGCTGCTGAAAAAATCTGACAAGCCGACGAACAGGGTTAAAAAAAAAAGACAATACGTTTGATAGTGTCAAAATTGAAACGCTGTTTTCAAGAAAACTACTGAACGAAAATGCCTGGAATTTACATATAAGATCCAATGAATGATAATTAAAAAGGGCTGTTACAGAAAATAAAAACACTTTAAAAAAAAAACAATCAATAAATAAAGAGACTTTTTGCTGCAGATTAAAAGAATAAACGGTTTATTAGATATTGTATAAAAACATTGAAAGCTATGGGGTTCGCCTGAATAAACCTGTCGAATGAAAACACCGAACAGCAGGGAACTTTGGCAACTTTTCTCTGCTGTTCAGTGTTATCTGAATAGATTAACCAGTGCTTCTCTATGGGGGATTTCACTGCTGTTGAACAGGCACCGTACTTGCTGGCAGTTCAACAAAATGTGGCAAACTGCCTGCTCTCTGAATAGCCGAATGGCCCTGAAATGTCACTCTATGGGGAAATTCCCTGTTCGGTGCCATTTCGGGGCCAGATTGTCTCTCTCTGTATAACCCCTGTACCCTTTTCTTTTAGTTATAGCAAGATAATGTGTTCTTGGATGGATTCTGTGGATGCCGGTAAGTGTTAGTTGGAATTGAGAGTCTTGATATGTTGACATTGTAAACATTACCTGTTTCGCGTTGTCCGTACGGTTGTTGAACTTCGCCATTCTAAGGCTGGTTAATGTCCCCAACATATAACCCGGGCATCCTGGTGCTGCTCTCTGGCCCACTGAATCACAGCTTGGCTAAAACGGCTGTGTGCATGGGAAGCATGTGGCGCTAAGTCATGGGGCAAAGTATCCAAATACACAGCATGGCCATGAGACCCTTTTTCGAAAGCATTTGTAATGGTCTTTCAAACACAAGGCTCTGTGATCCAGCTACTATACCATTGTAAATGATAAATACCTGACAGTACTGGATATATTTCGAAATTCAGGGCATCTTAGGTCCATATAACATCCTTCTCACAGAACAATATGACAAGAACCATTATTTAAAAGAAGGTTTTCCCACCATTCAGCTGAGGGATTTATTGTTTATACATTTATTAGCACACAGTGGCTAATGATCACCTGACATTTACCAATAGCTTCATTTTATCGTGGTTTTGCTGCTGGGGCTCATGTTTGATTGTTTTTCTGGAATAACAGAAACAACTGCACATACTGTATGCAAATTAATGGTAGGACTGGGTGAATTATAAATTGCTAATGCGTTTTAAATATTCTGTCAAGATTTTAGTCTATTGTCTCTGTATGTAAGGTAGAGTGTTTGTTCTGTGTGCCCTATTACCTGATGTCTGTGTTATATTAATATTCCCTTATGTGGTTATTGTAGAGTATTGTTTCTGTGTACCTTCTCTATGTATAGTGTACATCGCTGTATTAGCTGTCCTCTGTCTTTAGACTGTACTTATCTGTGGCTACCCCCCTCTCTGTAAATTGTATTTTCCCTGCAGTACGAAGATTCCTTTAAGATGAGAAGGCATGTGTAAACACTCCATTGTGTTAGATGACTTTTTCTATTGTGCTCTGACTGGAGACTCTTGATCTTATCTATAATGTGTTCTTTAAGGGTGGGGGTTGTCTCAACTGTTAACTGTGTGTATTTGAAATAAAGAAGCATTCTCCATTTGGATTTCAAATGAGAAACATCTACATAGTACGTGTCGTCTACTGTGTGTGGAAATATCTCCTGTGTTTCAGTGGAAAGGGGCGCTCAGACGGAGGGTACAGAGCTTGGGGTACCCACGATCCGTTACAGATACAATATTTTAATTGGTATTTATTTAAAAATTTTACGGCACAGAGGTAGCTTAAAGAGGTACACAAACAGGGTTATTCACAGAGAGTCGATCTGGCTCCGAATTGTAACCGAACGCTGAATTTCAGCGAATGGTGCCATTTTGGGGCCATTCGACTATTTAGAGAGCAGGCAGTTCGCCAAATTGTGACAAATTGCCTGCAGGTATGGTGCCTGTTCAGTGCCTGTTCGAGGGCAGTGAATTCCCCATAGAGAAGCAATGCTTCGTCTATTCAGAGAACACAAAACAGCAGAGAAAAGTTGACGAAGTGCCCTGCTGTTCGTGGTTTCATTCGACAGGTTTATTCAGGAGAATCCCATAGGCTTCAATGTTAAAAATATTCCCGTTTTAATCCAATATCTAATAGTAAAAAGTTTCTTTATTTTTAGGTTTTTTTAGGATCGTTTAGGCATTTTGTGGAATTTATTTTACAAACTTTTTTCAGGTTTTTTTTTTAATTGTTTTTTATTTTTTCTGTGTCAGCCCTTTTTATTATCATTCATTGGATCTTATATGTTAATTCCAGACATTTTCGTTCAGTAGTTTTTTTTTGCAAACAGCGTTTCAAACATTCAAGCGTACTATCAGGGTAATTCAAAGAGATCCGAATTGCTTGAGAAAAAACAGCAGAGAAAGGTTCCCGAAATGCCCTGCCATTCGGTGGTTTAATTCGGCAAGTTTATTCAGGAGAATCCCATAGGCTTCAATGTTAAAAATATTCCCGTTTTAATTCAATATCTAATAAACCGTTCATTGTAAAATTCTGCAGTAAAGAGTCTCTTTATTTATAGATTTTTTTAGGATATTTTAAGCATTTTTATGGATTTTTTTTTAAAAGTCCGATTTTTTTTATTGATTTTTTTAAGTTTACTTATTTTTTCTGTAACAGCCCTTTTTATTATCATTCCCTGGACCTCCTGTGTAAATTTCAGACATTTTCGCTCAGTAGTTTCTTTGCAAACAGCGTTTCACTTTTCAAACATTCATGCAAACTGTTTTTCTAATTTATTCACTGCCTCTTCTGCGGTGTCGGCTTTTTCCGGCGGCTTCGCTGCATGTGATCGGCTCCTGCTCGGGTTTTTCCGTGGTTTTGGGCAGGTTAATCCAGATGTTTTTGGGGGTTTTCGGCGTGCATTCGCCGGGTTTTGCGGTTAGTTTTCGTCGGGTTTGCGGCAGCCTTTCCCTGCAATTCGGGGACCCTGTGCTGTTTGCTGAATACACCGCAGGGTCACCGAAATAGGATCGTCAAAACGAACCGAATTGAAAAGAACGAAAAGTCACCGAACGTGCGGTGACTTTTCGAATCTCTTTGAATTACCCTGTATATTTTTTTCACCTCCTTCCTCTGCGTGACGGCTTTTTCCGGCGGCTGCTCTGCGCTGTGATCGACGGCTAGTCAGGTTTCTCCGGCGTGTTCGGCAGGGTTAATCCAGCTGTTTTCTGTGGGTTTCAGTGAGTGTTCGGCAGGTTTGCAGCGAGTGTTTGGCGGGATTGCGGCGGGTTTTCCCTGCACTATGGGGCCCTGCGGTTCTTGCTGAATAATACACCACAGGGTCAGCGAAATAGGATCGCCGAATCGCCCCGAAATGCAGGGAATGAAAAGTCACCAAACGTGCGGTGGCTTTTCGATTCTCTTTGAATAACCCTGAAAGTCAAAATAGTGTCAGGCTGGCACATGTCAATGAGAATTTTGTGCAATTTCAAAACTTAACTTTCTTTTTAAATAAATAAATTTATATCTATTTTTCTGCTAGGTTTTATCCTTCAACATATTAGTATTTTTATCTGGGTTTCCAATGTAAACTGGTACAGAATCCCATTTTATTTATTAATTTATATTATAAATGAGTACTTTTAGTAAAGATGAAGTAATGATGATGCAAAAGCCAGCGACAATTGCCTTTGTCGCAACCGTTGACAAGCACTGGCAGTCCTCAAAAGAAACATCCAAACACCTGCAGGAGAAGCAGCACAGTGAAGATGTAGGACAGTTACAGTTACAATATTTAAACGCCAACAAATTCCTTAGCGCTGTACAATGGGAGAGACAGAATAACAAGTATACATACACGTTACACACAAGGAACAGAAGGAGGGAGGACCCTGCTCAAGAGCTTACAATCTAAGGACCACGCAATGTTCATTTGAGAAAAAATTTGAAGTAATGGAACCTGGGCTGTTATGCAAATTTAAATGACTTTCCAAAAGATGGTGGCTGCAAAAAAAAATATATATATTTTTTAAATTATTTATTTTAATGAATTATACAGTAAGAACTATATGAAAATATTCCCACTGTATTCCTTATGAGCAGGGATTTTAAACTCTGGGCCCCCAGATGTTTCTCAACTACACTTCCCATGATTCTCTGGCCATTTAATGCATTCAAAGAATTCTGGGATTTGTAGGTAACAAACATCTGGGGGGGGGCAGAGTTTGAGATCTCTACATTACCGTAATACCCTATTTTTTAGGCATGTGTTGCCATCTGCTGGCCAAAAGGGGTTACTGTAGTTCTGATCTCCATGCAGGATCAGCGGGGGAGATGTCATTCAGACACATCCCCAGCTGATTTTAAAAACGTTTTAGCACCTCAGACTTCATGCTCAAGGGGGCATGTTTAGGGGCATGTTCTGGAGCCTGAATGTAAATGAAATTAATTTGCAGTGACACAGTGTTAGCACGATCTCGGGCTGCCTTGTCTGCTTCTGATGATCATGTATACGCAATCACAGCAGCAAAGGGGTTAAAAGCTTTATACGCTCTAGGGCAGGGCTCAAAATTTCCACTTGCCTACTCGCATTTGGCAAGTAGAAATTATGTGAGGGTGAGTGGAAATGCACATGCAGGCAGCACAATAAATTATTTTGTGCCATGTATTCCGGCAGTGCCATCGTGCAGCCCCCTCCCTTCCCCAGGCTGCACAGTAGCAAGAAACAGCTGCCTAACCTGACCCAGCTCTTCTCTGTCACTGGTAGGAGATGGAGCTTCTCTGTGTCCTCGCTCTGCTCACACTGGGCTCTGATGACTGGGTATACATGTATCTGGTGTCTGATGACTGGGTTTACATGTATCTGGTGTCTGATGACTGGGTTTACATGTATCTGGTGTCTGATGACTGGGTTTACATGTATCTGGGCTCTGATGACTGGGTATACATGTATCTGGTGTCTGATGACTGGGTATACATGTATCTGGTGTCTGATGACTGGGTTTACATGTATCTGGGGTCTGATGTCTGGGTATTAATGTTAACTTTGTAACTTTATTCTAAATAAAACCTTTAACAGTGTAATTTATAAGATAATTTAAGAGGGGGTGTTTAGGGGCAGAGTTAAGGGCTGGGTAAGGGTTAGGTGGAGCAACTGGTGGCGAGTAACTCTTATGGCCTGGTTAGAGGCTTGGGACTTGAAATTTTGAGCCCTGCTCTAGGGGCCCAATCAGCGAGTGTGAGCTAACCCTAGCGTCAGCCTGTTTCCGCGTTAGCGCCAAGTAAATTCAGTCTAGCGCCGGACCAACAGATCCTTTGCCTCTCGCTACAAACGGCAAAAACCACTTAGCACGCGGTAATTAATGATTCGTAGCGCGAGCTTACTGTACTTACCGCGTCCTATACTTAACACGGGCAGCGTTACAGAGCACTTTCACTATTCTAACCAACAGATCGTTTGGTCCCGGCCATAATTTTAACACCGACGCTAAACGCAAAAATTTACCTACTGCTCAACCCTGGTGTTAACTGACGGAAAAGGAAGAATAAAGGAAAAGAATGTCAAAAGTCCTCACCCAAAATTAACAGGCAATTAACAGGCGATTGAAAGGAATGCAGCGCAGGTGTTCTCTCAGCTCACTGGATGTAGTGTGCATGTAAAAGATGCATTGTATGGTTAAACCGGCGTGCTTCGGGAAACGTGAGAAGATGCATTGTATAGGAAAACCTGCCGTGTGCGAAGCCCATAGGATTCAATGTAAAAAATATTATCGTTTTTATTCTCTATTTATTCAACCATTTATTTTTTTACTCCGCAGTAAAAAAGCCTTTTTATTTATTGAATTTTTAGAATTTAATAGGTATTTTTCTAGATTTTAAATTTGGGATTCCGATTTTTTTTATTTTTAACCACTTGGCTGCTATGGAAGCGCTCAGCGCATCCAGCCAAGTGGTTCTCCTGTGCTATGGACGCGCTGAATGCGTCCATGCACCGGAGGCAGCAATCCGCCGGATTCCGGCGGATTGCTGCACCCCCCCGGTGTGGGCTGACATCTTGGATGTCAGCCCAGCACTCGGGACCCCGGCGGGGACATTAGATATCACCGCGGCGACGCAATGACATCTAATTAAGGCGCCCCCCGCATGTGGGTAGGAGGCGCCTGAAAGGTCCTTCGGATCTCTCTCCCTCCCGATCGCCGGGGAGCAGCTATGTCTGCGCAGAGAGTTACCTGGTAAGTAAAGCATGTTCTTGTAGGTCAGGAGTAGTGATGGGCCGAACACCCCCATGTTCGGTTCGAATTCGAACTCGAACATCCGAAAAAGTTTGAATTCGAATTCGAACACAATTCGAACACAATGCAAATCAATGGGGCTCAAAAGTTTGAAAATTAAAGTGGCCTCCATGAGGGCATATATGCAAGATATTGGCCATAAAAGGGGTATGGTGGTTCCAGGTAGTGCCCTGGGGGACAGGAAACTATGAAAAACTAATAATAATTTACAAAAAACATTTTTAACCCTTTCACTGCTGAGTGCTGAGCCATTTCACCGCCATGTGATGAGCTCATTTTTACCCCTTTTGCTCATGTTTAAATGTGATTTGAAGCCGTGGGAAATGTTTTAGCAACAAGGTGTGGGAAATGTTTTAGAAACAAGGTGTGGGAAATGTTTTAGCAACAAGGTGTGGGAAATGTTGAATCCCATAGGCTTCAATGTTAAAAAAAGGTGTGGGAAATGTTGAATCCCATAGGCTTCAATGTTATAAAAGGTGTGGGAACTGTTGAATCCCACAGGCTTCAATGTTAAAAAAGATGTGGGAAATGTTTTAGCAACAAGGTGTTCCCATAGGCTTCAATGTTAAAGATATTCCATTTTAATTGAATATCTAATAAACCGTTGATTATAATATTCTGCAGTAAAGAGTCTCTTTATTTTTAGATTTTGTTTTAGGATTTTTTAAGCAGTTTTTAATTATTTTTTTTTCGAACGTCGCGAAAAGTTTGAAGTTCGCGAATTTTCGAATGGCCTATGTTCGAATCGAACTTCGAACTGATTCGAACCAGCAGCCCATCTCTAGTCAGGAGGGAGACATACGGGACACTTCTTTAACTTGCTAAGCATAGGATGTAAAGTATGGATGTAAATTAGAAAATCTCTTGGTTTAACATGCGGAATTAATCTGGGGAAAGTAAAAAACTGACTCCAGTATCTCTTTAATGCTTAGAGGCTGCATGGCACAGCTTAGAGCATTCGAGGACATGTACGATGGGTTCCATAAGATTCCGTGCACCAATGGAAGCAATATTATCTACGCAAATATGTATCACTACGGCAGTGATTTTTCCATATAGCTCTCTCTCTCTCTCATTACATATTTATATGTGTCACTGCTACACCATCAATAAAAAATAAAGCCGGATAATAAATTGATTCGTTGATTTTGAACAGCACCGGCAACCGCACCATGTCCTGCTTTCCATGCCGAAAACCTTAATTACGTTTTGCACGCAGACATAAAGCAGCCCTTTCTTCGCAAAATGATATCATCTTCATCTAACCTCGCAATAAAAGAGGACCTTCTTCAAAAGAACCCAGCGCCCGCGCCGCCGCTGTCGTTTAATGCCTCGCTGGAAACAGGGCGAGATTCTTAAAGCTCACCTGGTTCGTATTAAACCTTTTCAAACCAGAGTCCGCACCTGGTCATTTCGTCTTTTTTTTTTTTTTTGGTTGTTGTTGTTGTTCCTAGCGCCGTGTAATTAGAGAGTGCGCGACTGCGCGGCACATGTTTCACCTGTACTGCACTCTAGGCTCGGAATAGAAACAATTAATCGTGACCACTTTAAGGGGGGGGCGCGGAGGGGCTTCGATTTATCATGTGTAATTCATCAGAGGAGATTTCCTCTCCCCCCCCAATTTACCAGATGCAAAGCGCTGTGATGAATGAAACATGGTTAACCGTCTAATTTAGTAATTAGAGCGGCAGATCCTCTTCAAACAAACAAAATTAGAAGTTGGAGAATCTCCAGGAGGAATGGATGTACCGCAGCAGCCAAGCGCTTTCACTGCATGTCATAGCTGAGCTCCTTTAATGTGCGTATCTTAAGCCTGATACATGGAGACGAATGTAAATATATATATATATATATATAAATATAAAACATTTTCCAGTTGTCTATCTTTATATTAATCGGTAAAATAACCGACGGAACTGAATTTGATGACATAAGATAGGACCACTAAGTGATATCTCCGTGAGATAATAGATCCTTATTTTAGAGCCCCCCTGAAACTCATCAGATCCACCACTTAAAGGGACGCGACCACTAACATAAGCTGTAACTAGATTGCTTGTCCATTACAAACAAAACCACATCATAAAACACACGCTTCTGGGTTTTGTTATTTGTTTGAAGTAATTCCATGTAAAAAAACGAAAAAAAAAATGTATTTTTTTATTTTATTCACTGTTTCTATTTTGTGGATTTTTCCCATGATCGAACTCTGTGCAAAAGTTTTACTTTACCGCTGCGATTTATCCTATATGTGGGGTTATTCAATGTAAAAAATATTCCCGTTTGTATACAATATCTAGTAAACCGTTTATTCTTTTAATTTGCAGCAAAAAAATCTCTTTTTTTTTTTAGTACCTTTTAGGCATTTTTCTGAATTTTTTCGGCAATTTTTTTTTCTGTAACAGACCTTTTTATTATTATTCATAGGACCTTATATGTTAATTCCAGATATTTTCGTCCAGTAGATTTTTTGCAAACAGCGTTTTTAATTTGACACTTTCAATCGTTGTTTTTTTTTTTATTGCCGTTGACTTGTCGGCTTTTTTCTGCAGCTGGCCGGTGCTGAGTTTGGCGGCTCATTGGTTGTGTTTGGCGGCTTTCCAGCGGCTGTCCAGCAGGTTGTATGCGGCGCCGGGCGGGTTTGCGGCGGTGGACAGCGGGTATTACTGTGAGTTTTATAGCAGTGGAGCTCTGTGATATGCTCATACACAGCGCACATTACTGTGAGTTTTATTGCTGTGGAGCTCTGTGATACACTCATACACAGCGCACATTACTGTGAGTTTTATTGCTGTGGAGCTCTGTGATTCGCTCATACACCCTACACATTACTGTGAGTTTTATTGCTGTGGAGCTCTGTGATACGCTCATACACACGACACATTACTGTGAGTTTTATTGCTGTGGAGCTCTGTGATACGCTCATACACACCACACATTACTGTGAGTTTTATTGCTGTGGAGCTCTGTGATATTCTCATACACACCGCACATTACTGTGAGTTTTAATGCTGTGGAGCTCTGTGATACGCTCATACACACTGCACATTACTGTGAGTTTTATTGCTGTGGAGCTCTGTGATACGCTCATACACAGCGCACATTACTGTGAGTTTTATTGCTGTGGAGCTCTGTGATACACGCTCATACACACTGCACATTACTTTGAGTTTTATTGCTGTGGAGCTCTGTGATACGCTCATACACACTGCACATTACTGTGAGTTTTATTGCTGTGGAGCTCTGTGATTCGCTCATACACACTACACATTACTGTGAGTTTTATTGCTGTGGAGCTCTGTGA
The DNA here is from genome assembly GCA_009667805.1 of Leptobrachium leishanense. NCBI lineage: Eukaryota > Metazoa > Chordata > Amphibia > Anura > Megophryidae > Leptobrachium > Leptobrachium leishanense. The sequence goes on from CM019064.1 coordinate 31,536,280, forward strand.
TACGCTCATACACACCACACATTACTGTGAGTTTTATTGCTGTGGAGCTCTGTGATATGCTCATACACACTGCACGTTACTGTGAGTTTTATTGCTGTGGATCTTTGTGATACAAATGGGTGTATTTTTATAAGTAAGGATTAGTCAGAACCAGTATATTATCCTTGGACCAAGGCAGCCTAATATCTTGGGCTGGGAAAACAAATCTGATCCAATGAGGCCCCCACATCACAACTTGTAGGACTTGCCGCTAATGTCTACCAAGTGGTTTCAGTACTCTATAACTAAGGCTGGGTGCACACACGAGCATACTCTGCTGCGCACAGAACGTGTGTTAAAAATGACGCACTTTATGACGGAAGAGATTGGTAGACGCCAGGCGATCCGTTATGTTTGACGGACTTCGTAAAACCTGAATTTGAGTTGGAAAAAAAAGAAAAGCCGGGCTGGAAAAAAGGAAATTTCACCACGAGTCCAGCACGTGGCCAACGTCGTCAATACGGCATCAGTCCTAGTGCTTTGGTGTTTCCATGGTGGACGTCTTCAGCGTGCGCGATGCGTTGCGCACGTACTACGTGTGTTCTTCTCTATCCATGACATTATATGCTAGAACGGACATCATATAGTGCGTCATAACGCACGTACTGTGCGCAGCAGAGTACACTCGTGTGCACCCGAACTAAGACAAGGGCAGGGGATTAGCGTTGCGCTCTGCTGTGTTTTTATTTTGTGCAATTTTTTTTAACAAAGTCATAAAAAAAATAAAAATCGAGACAGCAGTCTTGCAAAACATACATCGGCCTTGTTCCTCCTAGACTTGATCGATGTGTGGATACCCATGCAGACTACCGTTCTAGCTTTTATAAAGAAAGGACATGTTTTGCGTCTCGTTATTCCAGTTTTAAATCCATTTTTGGTGCACCGTCAATATCAGACCTCTGAATTGTTTTTATTACTTTATATAAAAAAAAAACTAGTAATGACATTTTTAACAGATTCGAAATAAAATCGGATATTTTAATAAAAAAGAAGAAGAAGAAGAAATGTGGTGCTAATTCTTTCACTAGCTCTCCCAGTTTTACATCCGGAAGACATTAAGAAAAAAAAAAAGTCATAATGTATAATAGGAGAAATATAATAAACTTCAAGACGTGGTGTCTTCTCTTCTTAGGACTTCAGAAAAGCAGAAAATTGGAAGGAATGCTCTTCTGGCTTTATTCCTGTCATGGTCTGGCTTTAGACCAAATCTCTATGCGTTGCATTACAAGCCGCCTGGATAATGCTCTGTGTGACACCGGGGCCGGCGAACGAAGTTAAATAATACATCCTGAGCGCTATGAAATGACAGTAAATATGATTTAATACCATGTTGATGCTAAAAAAATGACAAAGCTTAATGGCTACCTTCTGGGAGGATATTCACTAAGCGGCGAGTTGATGGGAAATTGCATGTTTTAAGGGGTTATTCAGGAACCGACGAACTTGCCACCGAATTTCACCGAACGGTGAATTTCCCCATACGGTGCAATTTTGTGGCAGTTCGTCTATTCAGAAAGCTGTCTATTTGGCAAATGCTCCCTATAATGAAAACACACATCGCCTGGCCATAAAAAGTCACCAACAGGCCTGTTATGATCTGGTGTTGCTTCAGTTGGTCAGGTCTAGGTTCAGCAACATTATGTGCCCAAAAAAATGAGGTCATGTGACTCCCTGAATATACTGAATGAGCAGGTTTTCCATCAATGGGTTTTTCTCCCCTGATGGCACAGCGGGCATATTCCAAGATGGCAATGCCAGGATCCATCGGCCTCAAATTGTGCAAGAGTGGTTGAGGGAGCATGAGACATCATTTTCACACATGGATTGGTCATCGCACAGTCCAGACCTTAACCCCATTGAGAATCTTTGGGATAATGTGCTGGAGAAGACTTTACGCAGCGCCGCGACTCTCCCATCATCAACACAAGATCTTGGTCACAAACTAATGCCACTCTGGACGCAAATAAATGCTGTGACATCGCAGGAGCTTATCCAAACGAAGCCGCGGTGAATGCGTGCGGCAATCACAGCAAAAGGCGACACAACCAAATATTAGAGGGCGTGACCTTTTTTTTTTTGGCCAGGCAGTGTATGAAATAATAATAATAAAAATAATAATAACAGATTAATAAGTCCCTGCTACAACTTTTTAAAAATTAACAGGGTTATTCAGAGAGCACCGAAATGTCACTCACTGGTTTGCTGACCCTGCGGTGAATTCAGAATTCACCGCAGGGTCCACAAAAGTGCAGCGAATCGACAGTCGACCGAATCGAAAAACCGCCGCCAACCCACCGGATAGCCACCGCAAATCCGCCGGTCGCCAGCGCCAACCCGCCAAACTGCTGGACAGCTATCGAAAAGCCGCCGTACAGCCGCCAAAAGCAGCTGAAGAGGCGCCGAACACAGCGGCGACCAGCCTCAGAAAAAAGCCGACAAGCTGCCGGACAGGTAAAAAAACAAAACAATTGAAAGTGTCAAATTTGAAACACTGTTACAGAAAAAAGAAAAACGCCTAAAAATGCCTAAAAAATCATAAAAAAAAAGAGAGACTTTTTGCTGCAGATTAAAAGAATAAACGGTTTATTAGATATTCAATAAAAACAGGAATATTTTTTAACATTGTAACCTATGGGATTCGCCTGATTAAACCTGCCGAATGAAACCACCGAACAGCAGGGCATTTCACTGACATTTTTCAGCTGTTCGGTGTTCTCTGAAAAGATTAACCTTTGCTTCTCTATGGGACTTTAATGCCGGCGAACAGGCATTGTATTTCACTGGCAATTCACCAAAATTTGGCGAACTGCTTACTTTTTGAATAGCCAAATTCACTGTTCGGTGCATTTTCGGGGCAAGGTCGGATCTCTGTGAATAAACCCTTAGGTTTCAAACAATTGATGGAGGATCAGGGAAGTAAGAATCCATCAGCAATCAGTCTGACAAATGTAATAATTATGATATAAGTAAACTTGGAACAATCACAACACAAACATTCCAAGCCAAACTTTAAAAAAAAAAAAATTCTATTATACGTTTTCTTTTAGTTATGGATTTTTTTTTCTCCCAGCGAAGAAATATTTCTCATACGATGCACACATTAAACACTATGGGCTCTATTACAATCTTCGCGCAAACGATAACGCGTGCGAAAAAACACATTAACGCGAGGGGCAAAACCCTTTGCGCTGACCGTCGTATTACAATGTCAGTGCAACAAACGCACGTAATCGACAACCGCGGGTGAACCTGCGCGAACGCTGCGCGAGCGTACTGTACTGCACACATCCTATACTTAACATTGTGAGCGTAAATGCGTTTGTGCGCTGGTACGCGAATGGTATTACAATCTATGCTCACAATTTAACGCACGGCGTTTGCGCTCATAATTTTAACGACTTCTAAAAGCTGGTGGTAACGGCAAATCTGAACGTCCTGGTCGAACCCAAATACATCAGCCCAAAAAAAACAATACAGCAAAGTATAGTTACACATTCTACACATACCCAAACAATAAAACTGAGAAGTTGTGCGTGTTTTTATTATTGATGCAGCGTACATGCGCAGATTGACTTTGACAGGTGCAAAAACTTAACGTGAGACAATTGTGGTTCTTAATTCTGATTGGCTGAATTGTGTGAAAAAACAGTCCGCACACTGATTTCTGCGCGCAACGTTAATGCGTTTTTGCGTGTCTTTTTTACGCGCGTTATTTTTTGACGGATGAAATAACGAGCGAGGATTGTAATACCAGCGTTAATTTACGCGCGTTAACGTTTAGCGTGCATTTTTGAGTTGAAGAATGTAATGGAGCCCTATCAGGGGTTTTTAGGGGGTTTTTTTGTAGCGTGTGTTTGCATTTCTTTAGTAGAAGTTTGAGATCACAGACACTGACCCGGATTATGTCCCGAGACACAGATGAAAGCGAGATAACTTCATTCACAAAAGATTTTTGGGGAGGGGGGAGTAGAGCAGGAGTCACGCACACATTGGCTCCTAAACGTCCGCAGTGTTTCCAGAACCGATTCATTTGCTTTTCATGTTATGCAGAGCAGCATCCTCAATGGACGGAAGCCATGAGCGAGACTGGGAATAATTTACTGTTGAATTAGCTGTTCGTCTGTTAGGTCTGTGCTTCTGCCAGCACTGAGTATGACTTCCATAGGACACAAGGAAAAAAGATTCCTCTCCTCAATTCTTTTATTCTTTTCCCCTGATGCCATAACTTCAACTGATTCCTATTACTCTGGCGCCAAATAAATGGAAACATTTAAATATATTTATTTATGCTTAATGGTCCCTGTCTCTTCTAAGAATAATATTCTTCGCGCAAAATATCCTTTAAAGGTTATAGAAACATATTCGTCCTGTCAGCCGCGTAATTGAAAGCGACGCATCGCTAGGACATATTCTATTTTTTTAATTCAATAGATAATTACATTTGCAAATATGTTCTAGATCGGTTTTGGCAAATGCCGGCATTCCAGATATTCTTCAACTTGGCTGAGCATCATGGGACATTTATTTCTGAAAGGGTTGTGGGGGGGTGAGCTTAGCCATCGCTCTCCCAGGCACGCCTTACTGACGCTCAAGCTAGACGCAGCCCCTGAAAGCAGATGGTGTTCGGCACTGGTGGTTACTGGCTGACGAGGATATTTGCACGGAGTTGTTTGGGCTCGAAGAAGAGAGGCCATTCCAATTGTAGAGTAATTCAAACCGCAGCTGTCTCCTCTGGTTAAGGCATATTTTGTTCCCCCCTAAACAAACGGTTTCCAGAACTGGTGTTTGTTAAACATGTAGAGGAATGGACGTCGGCCTGGTTGGAGGACCACATGTAGGGATTGTTACTAGAATTCTGCAGAGAACGAGAATTAGCTACAACTGGAGAGTCTAGTTACAATGTGGCACTTACTATCTGTTACGTTACCGGCTCCCTGGTGTCGTCCGACGTCCCAGAACCCTGCCCAGAACCCTTGTATTCAGAAAACAAGGGACTGGGGTCGAGCTACAAGAGCCCCTTCCTTGCACACCAACCACACATCTGTGCTCTAATAAGGCCGATAAGGCCATAATCAAGGGCTCAAAATTTCCACTCGCCTACTAGCATTTGGCGAGTGGAAATTAAGTTAGGGCGAGTTGAAATGCACACATAGGCAGCACAATAAATTATTTTGTGCTGCTTATTCCAGCGGTGCCACCGTGCAGCCCCCTTCCCCAGGCTGCATGGTGGCAGGGATCAGCTGCCTAACCTGACCAAGCTTGTTTCTGTCACTGGCAGGGGGGGTGGAAAGGAGCTTCCCTGCCTCCTCGCTCTGCTCACACTGGGGTCTAATGACTGGGTATACATGTATCTGGGGTCTGATGTCTGGGTATTAATGTTATTTTGTAACTTTATTCTAAATGAAACCTTTAACAGTATAATTTCATAAGATAATTTAAGGGGGGGTGTTTAGGGGCAGAGTTAAGGGCTGGGTAGGGGTTAGGTGGAGCAACTGGTGGCGAGTAACTCTTATGGCCTGGTTAGTAGCTTGGGACTTGAAATTTTGAGCTTTGTCATAATCAATCATGTCATAACAGAACCCACATATTGACACATTCTCCTCCTGTCCGTTGATAAGACAGTCAGTGGTTCTGACGCGTCTCTCTTTTATACCCAGAATGCACTGTGTCATATTAAGCCAACACCACGTGCGCCATCCTCACATCTTGGATGTTTTGGCACTGACACTGAACTATGATAGGGCTTCCACTATTATATCAGATCCCCTCACACTCTTTACTGCACCCTGTCATTTTTCTTTCTACCTGAGAGCACATTATGTATTCTGTATTTGTTCCTTTGACTACTCTGATTTCTGGTTTCCCTGATTCTTTAGCTTGTGCGACTACCCTCTCTGTTGCTGACATTGGCTTGTATGTCTATCCCATCGCGCATGGACTTTGGCTTGTTATTCTGACTTTGTCTTTTTGTCTGTTTGTCCTTTAGCTAGCTAGTTAATGGCCGTTAAAAGGACCAGCAGTTTAGGTTGTGATTTTTCTGTGTCTTGGGGTCGGGCGACATGATGCTATCACTAAGGAGAGGGGAGGAAAGAACAATGGGTGGTTGATATGTGATGGAAAAGGTGGAGGCGACATGGGAAGGGATTGGTTCAATACAAAGATATAGGCTACTGGCAGCGGGTCATAGTAGACCGACCTGATGTCGATGTTGGGAAAGTATGAGCTGCTCACTATGTAGAAAACCAACATTAAGACTGGGAATTGAAGGTACAGTCTACTCTCCATACTAATGAAGAACGTGCAGATAGCTTTTGGGAATGACGCAATGTCTGCCGGCAACAGGGAGAGGTACTAGCCGAAAGGGTGGTCTACTGTCAATGGAGAGAGGCCTGGGCGACTGGCAATGGTGGGTGAGAACATGCATGTTTGAAGAGGTATCTTCGGGCAATTAATATGAGAAGTCAATACTATTAGTTAGAATTTTTATTTAATTTTTTTTTCTCAGGAAAACACATAACGGTTATTCAGAAAGCATCGAAATTTGATTGAAGTTTCGCACTTCGGTGCTGTTCCGCGATTACACTTCTCCGAGCCTGCGATGAATTGGCTGCCCAGCGCAGGATCCCCGAAGTACACTGAACGTGGAGCCGTCGAAGATTGCTGTCGAATGCCGCTCCCAACCACCATCTCTGAACATCGCCGAACAGCGCCAAACTGACCGCCGAGCACCGCCGAACTGCAAGGAAGAAAACTAAAGGAAGTCTGCTATTCGTTAAAAGGTGTTTAAAACATTAAAAAAGCATGCAAATGTGAGGAAATAATAATAATAGGTCAGTTACAGAATAAAAAAACACCATTAAAAAAAATGGGAATCAAAAATTTTGCCTATAATAATCCAAATAACACAAAAAAATTGCAAAGAATAAATAAATAAAAAGATGGTCTGCTGAAAATGAAATGAATAAACAGTTGAATAAAAAAATAAAAAAGGTAATATTGTTTTACATTGAATCCTATGTGATTCGCCTGTTTAAAGCTGTCGAATGCAAACACCAAAAATCAGGGCATTTCACTGACATTTCTCTTCTGTTCGGTGTCTCTGAATAGATTAACCACTGCTTCTCTATGGGACAATTTAGCTGCCACCAAAGATCACTGAATTGTGGCGAACTGCACCGTATTTCGCTGTCAATTCGCCAGTATTTGGTGAATTCACATCTTTCTGCACAGACGAACTGCCATGAAATTGCACCGTACGGTGCCCTTCGGTGACAAGTTCAGCGCTCGTTGAATAACCCTTCATGATATTTTCTCTCTTGTATGAAGATGTTATGGTTGACCTATGATGCCTATTATATTGAATATGAACACAAGATGTCTGGCCACGGCATCGAACCCAAACACATGGCATACACACTCATGCCTACTACCCCAAGTGGCGGGACACTACATTCTCCCAATCAGAGCTTGGTTCTACGAGACTGCCAGCATCAACACTCCAGCCACATGTGCGAGTGGAAGATGTTCTGTCGGTATATCTGCTAAGCAACCGTTGGACCAATTGGAGAGTGACAATCGGCTTAATGGGCGTTTGGATCCAACCCCTGAACCCGAAACGCCCACGCCCCCATCAACTACGCTATTTCAGTGGTCTACTGATGACCAAAAATACTCAAGCTTTCATTGATCCGGCACAAAGGATGTCTGCATTATCCTGATTCTGGCGAATTGCCTGCACGTACGGTGCCTGTTCGGCGGCAGTGAAATCCCCCATAGAGATGCAATGGTTAATCTATTCAGAGACACCGAACAGCAGAGAAAGGTTGTCAAATTGCCCTGCTGTTCGGTGGTTTCGTTCGACAGGTTTAGGCTGGCCATCCACTGGATCTGTAATCGGACGACTGACTTTTTCGTCATTGGTCGTCCGACCAGGTCAGACTAGGGTCGTCCACTGTTATTATTATTTTTACTATGCAATTGGTCTGTAAACCTGTCAAACTATCCCCTAAATCAGGGCATGACGCCAACACTTCAGTGCAGTACTGCGCTCTGATATCTGTTCTCTCTGCTGCTGCAGATTGCCGATGTGCAGCGTTCTGCAGCAAACTGCACCATATTTCGCCATCATTTTTACAGTATAAACAGCAACAAAATTGCACCATTGCAACATTCATTGCCCTTCGGGAGGCATAGAATTTTTAGGATCTTTTAGGCATTTTTCGGGATCTTTTCAGCAAACTTTTTTAATCGTTTTTTTTTAAATTTTCCTTAACAGACCTTTTTATTATCATTCATAGGATCTTATATGTAAATTCCAGGCGTTTTCATTGTGTTGTTCTTTTGTAAACAACATTTCAAATTTCAATCTTTCAAGCGAACTGTTTATTTTTTTTTAACCACCTTTGTCTGCTTGTCGGGTTTTTCCGGCGGCTGCTCTGCGCTGTGATCGGTGGCTAGCCGGGTTTTTCCGGCGTGTTCGGTGGGGTTTTTGCAACGGTTTCTGCAGGTTTTCGGTGAGTGTTCACTGAGTGTTCTGCGGGTCCGCGGCGGGTTTTCCCTGCGCTACGGGGGCCCTGCGGTGCTTGCTGAATACACCGAACTAGAATCGCTGAATCGCCCCGAAGTGCGTGTGGAACGAAATGTCACTTTTTCGATTCTCTCTGAATAACCCTGATAGAGAAACTTTGTTCTAGTCATTGATTTTTTGTCTCACATAGGTTCATTTTGTCCATTCGACTGTATCAAGCACACCCCACAGTGTGATTTCTCACCTTTCCTATACATCTGGACCCTTGAAGGCCGTTTCTTACTACGACAGTCAATCACTATCTTTGTCCTATTCCTGGGGGTGCCGCTTTGAGGGACCTGTGAACCTTGTCTATTGATGTACTCTGAGTGTCACATTTATATGTTTTTGTGTGTCTCTTGTCTCGCGCTATTCAATTTTTCTTTTACCCAATTGTATCATTAAAAGTTACGTTTTAACAGAGATTGCTATCACTAGCTGTTCGTATTTACTGTCTGGGTTACCCCCTTGTTTCTGTAGCGATTATCAATTCTGTATACATCACTCAGTGATCTTTTTCCACACCCAAACTGGGACTGAAAGATATATCATTCTCATGCAAACTCTAGCTTACTCTGCAGTAAAATGATAAAAGCTTTTCAGATATACCAAAAATTACAAAACTGAAGGGGTTGTTCACTAAGCACAGTTAATTTTTTCATTAAAAAAATGGTTGTTTAATTTCAGGAAACAACAGTCGAACCAATACAGCCAAACTATGATGAATTCACTGGTTAGGGAACTTCGTCAGCAGTTCGTCATGATTTTCGCCTTACTTTCCTCCCTAGATTGCCGTACTTTTCACTGTTCTTTCCACCATGGTTTCCTCTATGTTTTTCAGCGCAGTTCTAAGTGTAGGGATTCCACTGCAATTTCTTCTTAGTTTCTCCTGTAGTGGTTAAGTGTAGTTTCTACCGCAGTTTCTTCTGGTGCTTCAGTTGTCTAGCGGTGGTTTCACAGTTGCTTTCACCACCATAGTTTGTATGTTTAACAGCTACTGGGGTTTTTCTGGTCTCCAGGTCGTGGGACCAGACCCCAACCTGTTACACCATCTGTTTCTCTCCAGTCAAGCAGATTTGCAGCAGCTTTCCTTCTCACAACCCTCAGCCAGAACTTGAGGGATTACTGTATGATTCTATGTATCTCTCCCCAAACACCAGACAAGACTTAGTGCAGGGAAGAATGATCTTTAATTTGAAATGGAGTTTATATGGTAAACAGGGCGGGGGATGTAAAATGACACAAACAACAGAATACATTGTCTACATTACGGGATGTGATTTCCTTCAGGAGACAGAGAAACCTGATCTGTAACACTAGACAAGATTAGGAAATAAACCACATCAAATCAATCTAAGGGCAAACAACTACACAGACAAGGATAGTCAATACTGACAATAGGTCTACATTAGATTACTGACACAAACTAAACTCCTAAATTACAATCAATTCACCAAGACATTTAACACGTTAACCATTAGGTGCCCACTTATGCCCAATGTCTTTTGGAGTTGGCATTGCCACATTGGTCCACGGTCCCTTGGCAGGAGGCAAGCATTCACACTTCAATAGGCACAGGGGCCATGTATAGTGTGGGCAAAAGTGCCAAGGAGGGTGAGGGCACAATGATGGAGGGAGCTTTGGTTACAGTATGGGAGGTCTAAGAAGTCACCACCGAAGTACTCAATCTAAGGGCAAACAACTACACAGACAAGGATAGTCAATTCCGACAATAGGTCTACATTAGATTACTGACACAATCTAAACTCCTAAATTACAATCAGTTCACAAAGACATTTAACATGTTAACCCTTAGGTGCCCACTTATGCCCATTGTCTTTAAGAGTTGGCATTGCCACATTGGTCCACGGTCCCTTGGCAGGAGGCAAGTATCCACATTTCAATAGGCACAGGGGTCATGTATAGTGTGGGCAAAAGTGCCAAAGGAGAGTGAGGGCAGAATGATCGAGGGAGCTTTGCTTACAGTATGGGAGGTCTATGAAGTCACCACCGAAGTACTGTGCCTTCATCGTTGTTGCAAACAATGGTACATTGAGAATAGCCGCAGTTTATGCTTTTTGCAGATGAATAATAACAGTGGTGCTGTTGATCAGAACTGGTCAATGTTGCTCAACAATTTCACCGGCCATTGATGGATTTCTTTCTGTGGATGGACAAAGTGCACTTTAGTTGCAACAAAAATTATTTCTCATGTAATTTGCAACAACAATGAAGATCAACGTTTAGTGAATTATTTCTAAGATTTCCTATTGCATTTGCCTAAATGTTACCACTTAAAGGGACACTCTATACACCATGACCACTTTAGCATTTTAAAGTGGCCCGGCGGTGTGTAGTACCCCCCCTTCTCTGCTGCCTACTGTGGCAGTAAACGCTGTGTGAAGCAGAGGAGTATCCTCCTCCATCCACACACATGTTACCAGGCACCCGAGATTTAGAGTTTCCCAGCTGCCTGTCACTGGTGATGTCAGCACTCTCTGCATGCTGACATCATCCGCTCTGACCACCGGCAATACACACTCTGAGAGAGGCAGCAAGAGGATCGGTTACAGATACAGTAATTTATATAGCGCCAGCAGATTCTGTAAGAGCCTTACAATGGGGGAGCACAAACATGAGGCGTAATAAGATACAAGAGGAAGAGATGACCTTGCCCATAGGATAACTGCCCTGCTGATGCAGCCTTTTATACAAGTGCTCAGCCATACATCCCGTGAGTTTACAATCTAAGGGACCGGGGAATGTGAAACAAATGGGAGCAGAGGGAGGTGGAGCTGGTGGCCAGAAAGAATATAGCAGTGATTGCATGGCAAGGACCAGAAAATTGGGCTTAGTAAGGGTAATCAGAGGGAAAAGAGGAAGCAGCTGGAAAGGAGAGATGAAATGTAGGACCGGGCCTGGGTGGGAAGGAGGATGGGGAAAGGCAGGTGGGACAGTCGAGTTGAAAAATGGAGTTCAGTCCGTGAATGTGAAGACCTTATTGCTGTATGGAAAAAGTAAAACAGTGATATTTAGCAAGAGTGGCCTGGTTGTATTGGAGGTAGTTATAACATTGGAAGAAGGAGAAGCAGGGGGGAATATTATAACAAAAAGAGAGGGATAATTAAAGACAACTAATCAGCCAGAAATTAATAAATGCAGACATAAAATAGAATCATAAGATTAGAACAATTTGGAGTATTGTTACAGTTACAAGTACTTATAAAGCGCCAACAAGTTCCGCGGCTCTGTGCAATGGGTGAGACAGAGCAACAAAAATACATGCAAGTAACATGTTGAATCCTGGATACTTTGTTACTTATTTCTGGTTGCAGAGTGGAAAAATGGAGTTCAGTCTGTGAGTGTGAGGAAGATCTGATTGTATCCGCATACCTCCGATCCATCATCACTCTGCAAAGGCGCTATGAAATTTGCATTTAGAAAGTACACACGTTTCGAGCGATGCGCAATTTGTGTATCCTATGCAATGCAATGTGTGTAGTTACGGTAATTGTGCAAAAGCACTGCAGCGACTTACGGATTTCGGAAGCCCTGAGTTGATGGGGACAAGCAGTTCGCGCCAATGGAGAAAGGTGAGTATTTATAAAGAAAATATAATTGGGCAGCAGTTATGTCAGGGCATAAAAAGGAGAAATGGGGTATTTTTTATCACAGTGGCCGTTTAGCGTTAAATAGCAAAGGGAAAGTCAAGGTTTAAATGAGGAGTTGCAGGAATTACCAGAATGACTCCAAGCCAACCGTTGACACTGCTCTCGGCCGTCTGAATGGCCTTTTTATAGGTCGATAAATAATACATAAATTTTTCTGAATATTTTTTTTTCTCTTAGTTCAGTTTTAGTTTAATTCATCTACGTCCTTGATCCCATCCCTTGGGCTCTGAATTTCCCGTGAAGTTCTCCTGCGCTGTAGATCTCATATGGAGCATGTCTCATCGTGTTGGCACATTGAACAAAGCGTGTTTTGGTCCCGGTGCCAAATTGTCACCATTGCGCTCCTTTTTTTTTTCATTCCAGCTTCCGAGGTTAAGGCATCCATACACCGGCCAAAAACTCTCTGATCCCTATTCTGGAAATTCACTTAGAGGCTCTTTATAAGATATTATCTCATTACAACCAATACATCATATTGTCACATTATGAATTACACAAATCATTGTACAAAGGGAAAACAGTGCTCGGAGTTCAAATGCTCTAATAAATATTAATGGAAGTCTGCAGGAAGTCCTTTATACTTGCCACGGATCAGTAGAAAGAGCAGACTAATGTATAATTGCTTCACGCGCCATGTGTTTGCTTTTTTTTTCGGCGTTATTAATACTTTTTCCTTTTTTAAACTTTTTTTATTGTTCTTAACGGTGTGTGTATGTGTTATGAGTATTATTATAGGCCGGCTGCAAACTCCAATGTTTCCAGTTCTATGAAAGGGATACTACAGGGTTAAAACAAGGGGGTTAGGAAACAGAGGGGTTAAACATAAACCCTTCCTGCCCCTCCGCACTCCCCCTCTCCTCTTTTAACTCTTTAGTAGTTTCCTTTAAAAGCTCTCTAGCGCTGGTCACGCACTGATATATACAGGATACGACATTCTTCCTGCTCAGCGTGTCATGTGACTGCGGGAGGGCTGGAAGCTCCAGCCAATCCAGTGGCTCTCAATGAAGGAAGGCCTTGATACCATTGGATAAGGCTGGTTCCAAAAGGTCCCCAAGCCCTGAATCCTGAGCTGAGGGCTCCCTGAGCTGATAGTCTGGGTGGGGCTAAGCCCCTGCATTTGGATAGTTGAGTTAGCCCTCCGAGACCCCCTCAGAGGGGGTAGAGGGAGCAGGAAGATCATAGCATCGTGATCATTCAGATAAGGTTGAGCGCTCACACTGTGTAGAGTCCCTTTATGACCTTTTAGCTGGCGATGAGGGTTGTAATAGACCAGTAATATTTATGAAAAGTGACTGTGGCTAATTGGACTTACTACCTTATAGCCCTTAATTAGAAGACACCCCATAGCTGCCTCTCCCTTGACCTTATGTCCCCAACACACCGAAAGTGTCCACCGTAATCTGGACACGCCATCAGATTTTAGATGGTAGCTGAAGAATAAGATTGAATTGATTTAATTGTTCAGATTCAGCAATTTTGGCTCAAATTTGAGAGCAACTACGCGATTCTCCATCGATTCACCCCACGAGGAATGAAGTGACCCTCTTGCCTTCAGCAAGGTAAATGTTGCCATCCACTGGGATATATACTGTAATGCCGCCATCGACTTTACAGTCATCGTGTCCACTTACTTGGCCAGGAAAATGCTATGGGAGGAAAGTGAGCAGCAGATGGAGTGACGCTCAATAATGGAGACTGCAACAAAGGAAATGTAAACCTTAGCACCAAAATTACCTCTTGTTCACATCTGCCGTACATTCGGATTTACGCTCTAACCGGCAATTACTCGGCCTGAGTTTTTTTTGTACTGGAAGTAAAAGACCAAGGTGAATACAATAGAGCTCACGGCGGAAAGCCGGCTGTTCTACGTTCACAATGGTTGAGGGTGATCTGTATATTCCATTGTTCGGGCGCCTCATCTGGAGTCGAAGCAATGCACTGGTATTATTAAAGGTAAAAAAAAAGCGCTTACGATAATAATAATATAGCGTGTTAACGTCACACACCTGCCAGGTAATCCCACACATTCCAAAACAGTCGTCAGAAAATATACAGTATTAAAAAATAATTAGATTGTGACGCGCAACAATACAAGAATCAAACACATCTTTATCCAGAGACTTTTCCGTTAATATGTTATGTGTCTGTGTATTTCCTTTGCTTTGGTAATTTAAATACATTTCTATTAGAGATGTGCAATCGTTTCGGAAAAATTCAGAATTTGCACGAAATTTGATAATTCGTATTCGGAAGTACTTCCGAATAACGAATCGATACGATACGAATTCGAAACTAAATGAAACGGTATATAACCAATTTATTTCGTTTTACACTGTGTCATCATCATAAAAGAAAAATTTGAGTAACTGATATCAACTATCGAATTTGAAATGAACTATCGAATTGATATCAACTATCGAATTGATCTTAACTTACAATGCAAGTAAAAGTCAGTAAAGGACTTTATGAAACAAATTAATTTCGTTTCACTGTTTAATTTGATCTCAAATACTAAATCTGTGACACAGCTTAAAATTTAACCCTAGCTTTTCTTTTAACAGCAAAATTTGATTAATCGGGGTTTTATCTAGTGATCCAAAATTCGAATTGATATCAGCTATCGAATTGATATATGAAATTTGAATCGAAATTTCAAATCGATTCAAAATTTAAGATCGATCCAAAACAAAATGAAATACGAAACGAAATTAGCTACGAAATTCCGAAAACGAAATGATTTAAAAAAGTAACAAACAAAACTAAACTAAACAAATTTTTCAGCCATGCACATCCCTAATTTCTACATTAGAACAAATTTTAGGTTCAGATAGTTTAGCTGACAGCTATGGTATTTGACTTTGTATACAATCAATTTCCTTCTCCTTTGCAATTCTCCACCAAATGCAGTTTTAAAAAACAGGCAAACTTTAACCTCTTCACTGCCAAACGCTTTTTGTTAAAAAGGTTAAATTAGCATAATGTTTATTTGTAACTTGGAATGCACAGTGACACCCTACGCTATCCGTGCTAACATCATCCTGTCTCCGAAAGCTCACAGTAGCGAGCGTTCTGGGAGACAGGAACCTATGGATTGGTTCTACCTGTGTACCAATCCATCGTTCTGCACAGGCGCTACAAAACTTGCAGAAAATGCTGCAGGAACTTGCACATTTTGGAAGCTCTGAGCGGAAGGGGAGGAGCAGTCCAGCAGGGAGAAAAGGTGAGTATTAACACCTAATCAAAAAAAAATATTTTTAAAAAATTTGACAGATACTGTCGGCATTTAAAGCAAAATAGGTGGTGAAGGGGTAATTTTTTCATATATTGTCCCTTTAACAATTAAAGGGATACTCTAGGCAACATGACCACCTAAGCTTTTTTAGGTGGTCATGATGCCCTGAGTATGCCCTCGCCTTTTCCCCCTCACTCCGCTCAGCCGATTGGCTGAAACAGCTGAGAGACGCGGGGGACTTTACTCCGCCCTCCCAGCTGTCAGTCAGCAGAGCGGGATTCATATTTCCCGCTTCTGCCGACTATTGCCGAGTAGGAGACATCATCGCGCTTTCAGCGCGATGACGTCTCCAACTCGCCGCAGTAGCTGGCGGGAGCGAGCCGCCAGCATAGTCTGCGGCTGGGATTAGTGATGCGCGCATCCTATTGCGCGTAACACTAATCCAAGAAGAAGAGGAAGCCTGCTGATTGGCTGGCTTACGTGAGAGGCGCGCATGAGTGCGTCTCACGTAAACCATTAGCCAAGTGAAAGATTTAGAAGGACGGGAGCGGAAGAGGAGGGAGGTGAGTATAAAAAAAAAAAAAACGCCGTTGGAAACAAGTGGATTTTAGGGTAAGTATTACAGTAAAAAAAAAAAAATCCCTACCTAGTTATTGAGTGACTAGGTATATTTTAATGTAAAAAAACGGGGGGGGGGTGGAACTTTAGCTTAGAGTGTCCCTTTAAGGGTTATGTCATGGAACTGACGTAGCGCTCCACGCTTCAAACCCCAAGAGACTTTATGTTCAGTTATATTGTGTGGTTTTAAATGTATTGTACATCGCTTGGTTTTAGTTTGAATGTACTGTACATTGCTTAGCTTTCGTTTTAAATATACTATTATTTCTTTTTGTAAATGTGAACTAAGATGTGTTTTGAAGGTTCTTTCGTATAGAATGTAAAATAGGTTTGAGTAACTTGTGGATTATGCAAAAGCGCTTTCTCTTTGTTTATCTGTTACATGTCTGAAAGTTTGGGAGTCACCATTGTCTCACCCACCCACTATCTGATTCCCTTTACAATGGGTTATGTAAATCACTGTGTGTGGTCACTGTCGGGTCAAGACTTCATCTGCTTAAAGCCAGTGGACCTAAGTGAAGCCTGAAGAGGACCTGAAGGAAGCCTACAGTGGTCTTGGAACCAACCAATCAGAACTGTTGGGTGGGCGTGAAGTTTGAATGTGCATTGCTGTATTTTGTATTACAATTTTGCAATCTTCCATAAATAGAGAGAATCCTGTTTGAACATACAGCTTGTCTGGTGTCTCATTCAGCTACGCTACCTACACCACACTCAACATCAGAAGGCAAAGAGCGGCCCTCTGGAAATTCATAAGGGTAGAGAATCAGAAGCAGGCGGGTCAAGCTGCTCGAGGCACTGAGGACGGCGCTCCCAGTAGCAGGGCTGACCGCAACGAGGGGGTGTCTGGAGAGTCAGGACAGGCAGAAGAGAGGGGTTCCTGTTACAGGTTACATAAAAAATAGATTGTTAATCAGAGATTGAAAACGTAATAAAAAATGAAAATTTACTCTGGAATAATATTGTAAAAATGTCAAATCGGAATATTTATTTGTTCATCCTTTTCAGAAGTTCTTTTGGGCTTAAAAGGTTCTAGACACTAAATGGTGTTCCTTTCATGGCATCTTTCAAGCAGGGTCTCAGCATATAGCAAGATGTGTATATATGACGTACAAATGAGAGGCGATACCAGTCCAGTATCAATAAATGCAGTATCAATAAATCCCCCTGTAGTTTATACTAAAAAGTTGCA
This sequence comes from Leptobrachium leishanense, assembly GCA_009667805.1. Taxonomy (NCBI): domain Eukaryota; kingdom Metazoa; phylum Chordata; class Amphibia; order Anura; family Megophryidae; genus Leptobrachium; species Leptobrachium leishanense. Next base: position 31,553,598 of record CM019064.1, read on the forward strand.
AAATGTCCAAATAGAATACGTCACTATGCCAGGGATGTCCAAACTCCGGCCCCGCCAGATGTTCCTGAACTACAAATCTCATGCTTCTCCATCCATCTAATGCAGTCAGAAATTTCTGGGAGTTGTTGTTCAGAAACATCTGGGGGGGCCGGAATATGGACATCCCTGCACTAAGCAGACAATCCCGTGTAACAGTGCCAATGGGAGTATTTACTGTCCCCTTGCCATCATGTGGGCTCCAACTAACGTGGTTGTCAAGAACATAAGCTATGTTGTCCTCTGTGGTCTGCTAACATGTTACCCTCAGGGGGAAGGTTAATCAAGATTCAGCAAGACATGCTCTGCCATTCAAATACTGTAAAATACTTTAGTACCCAAATACTTTCAAAAAGTACCTTTATTTTGGCTTCCTCATTGAATAGACAATATTTTGACCCGTAGAGAGAGAGGTCTTCCAAATATTAATCAAGTGGATTTGATAAAGACCTGTTTAATAGACATGTGCATTCGTTTTAGTACTAAAACGATTTAGTCCGAATTTTGAGATAATTTAGTTTTCGTATGACTCAAGAGAAACGAAACTGCTCAGTACAAAAAACGACAGAAACTAAAATAAAATGCACTACATTTTAGTTTCAGTCCTTTTTGTGATATTACATTGATGAGTGAAGGAGACCAGCAATGAAGAGCACAACATCCAAAGTTCTGCACCCTCCACATGCCAATGCAGTAGGATGTTCTATACAGAGAGTGGCATTAATTAATGCAGGAGGATGTTCTATACATTATACAGATAGGGGTATTAATGCAGGAGGATGTTCTATACATTATACAGAGAAAGGTATACATTGAGGAGGATGTTCTATACAGAGAGGACATTATTAATTCAGGAGGATGTTCTATATATTATACAGAGAGGGATATTAATTAATGCAGGTGGATGTTGTATACATTATACAGAGAGGAGACTTTTTTTTTAGCCTTTAAATCCAGTGGCTGTGAGCGCTGAGATCGGCTGCTTGTTACATTATCCTCGGTACAATGTATCAGGCTCAGCTGTTACAGTAACTGACTGTAACAGCGCTCAGAGTCAGTAAACAAGGAAATAATATTGTTCTAACCTCTTATATATGAAAATATTATTTACTAGTTTTACTGAAACTCTGAGCGCTGTGATGAGCAGCAGTCAGTTACTGTAACAGCTTTGCCTGACATGGGGCAGTATTACAATGTTGGTGCTAACTTAACTAGAGCTGTTGTAAACTGAAAACCTCCATAGGCTATAATGGCTCTGGGAAGTTTACAACAGCTCTGGTTAAGTTAGCACCAACTATGTAATATGGCCCACATTGTGCTGAGAGTGAGAGATACTGTAACAAGCAGCCGATCTCAGCCCTCTGAGGAGCCACTACAATAGTAATTGTATCCACTGGTTTTCGGATGAATGAAATTAGTTTTCATACTAAAGAACTGAAAACGAATTTCTTTAGCAACTAAATAAATTGCATTTTAGAACTAATGCATTAGTTCAAAACGAAATTTTGTGCTGTGCACATGTCTACTGTTTAAGGTCAAAACATTATTTAGTCGTAGAGGAAATCGTAATACAGCTGCCCCTGGAAGACTTTTGGGTGCTGGAGTTTTCTAAAGCTGTGCAGTGTTGACCGTGACTCTAGGCATTCCTGTCCGAAATACTACATTGAGTACAATCTTTTGGAGCAGAAGAAGACTACGGTCAGAAACAAGGCAAGCTCTTGGTTCACGTTATGGTGAGTTCTGCTCAGATCAAGAGTGTCTGGTCAGCCTTTAGAAAAGTTATATATTAAAGAGGTTTAAGTTAATTAAGACATCTTTTATTCAGCCATTGTCATCTACACTGTCTGGCCAAAGACAAGTCAACACCTGCCGTACAAGCCTGTCATGATCCGGGGTGGCTTCAGTCGGTCAGCAACATTATGAGCCCAAAAAATTTAGGTCATGTGACTTCCTGAATATACTGAATGAGCAGGTTTTTCCATTAAATGGGTTTTTTCTCCCCTGATGGCACAGCGGGCATATTCCAAGATGGCAATGCCAGGATTCATCGGGCTCAGATTGTGCAAGAGTGGTTCAGGGAGCATAAGACATCATTTTCACACATGCATTGGCCACCGCACAGTCCAGACCTTAACCCCATTGAGAATCTTTGGGATAATGTGCTGGAGAAGACTTTACGCAGCGCTGCGACTCTCCCATCATCAACACTAGATCTTGGCTACAAATTAATGCCACTTTGGACGGGAATAAATGCTGTGACATTGCATGAGCTTATCCAAACGATGCCACGGCGAATGTGTGCCGCAATCACAGCAAAAAGTGTCCCAACCAAATATTATAGAGTGTGAATTTTTTGGGCCAGGCTGTGTACAATAATAATGGAGTCAGTGTTGTGGGGATGCGTAGTAGAGGAGCGTTGGGTAACGGAAAGGTCTACGGCCTAAGCATTAATATCTGTTTATGTCTTCAAAACAAACATTATCACCAATCAGCAGAATTATAACCAAGCCCAGCAATGTGTTTTATCAGCTTAGCGCAGTAGACATTAATTATTATATATATGAAGGGGCAGACACATTGTGAAGAAAAAGCTGGTTCTTGAGATAGATTGTCCTGGCGGCTCAAGATACACTGCACTAAGTTAATCAAATACAAGGTTGTTTTGTGACTAAAATGCAAAAATGCTTAATTTCATCGCACAACAGCAACATTTCTGATAGGTTTGGGTCAAATCAGCCTTGACGAAAAAATAATATGAATTCTTGTCAAAGTAAATTATTTTTTAAAAGTATAGTAGGGATAGGAATACATTATTAAATTTACATTTAAATGTCCTTTATTTAACTTCAAGTGTCCCATTATGTGTTTGTCTGTTTACATAACTATAATTAAATCTGCTTAATCCAATATGACCAGTGTCATCTGCTTTACTGGGAGAAATCTACCTTTCCTCTCCCGATTTCTCTCCTCCGGTGTTGGACCGTGTTACAGCTGGCCTCTCAGCTGTCTCCGAATGGATGACTTTCCATTTCCTAAAACTCAACCTCTATAAAACGGAACTTCTCATCTTCCCTCCCTCTAAGACCTCAATTCCTGCGCCCATTTCCCTTCAGGTGAATGGTGCCACCATTACTTCTACCTCTCAGGTATGCTCATCCAAGCTCTTATTATCTCCTGCCTCGATTACTGTAACCTCCATCTCTCTGGCCTTAAGAGGTCCCAGATTCTCCCTCTGCAGTCTGTAATGAACGCCTGTGCCAGACTCATACACCTCACCTCCCGCACCTCACGCATCTCACCTCTTTGTCGATCTCTACACTGGCTCCTGTTTCCTTTAGAATCCATTTCAAAATACTGATGCTCACCTACAAACCTCTCCATAACCACGCCCCTGCCTACATCTCCTCCCTTATTAGTAGGTACATCCCTTCCTGACCACTCCACTCTGCCAATGATCTGATGCTATCAGCTCCTCATACTCGCACGCCCAACTTTCGCCTTCAGGACTTCTCCTGAGCTGTCCCATTTTTATGGAAATCACTCCCCCATAACATCAAACTCTCCCCATCTCTCCAGTCCTTCAAAATGTCCCTGAAAACGAATTACTTTAGAGAAGCCTATAGTCTCACACCATGATCCCCCACTGTCATTTCCTCCTCTTCCCATTCAGCCCTCCTGCAACCCACCACTTCACCTACCTTATTCACCCTCACCTAATGGGTCAGCCCTCTCCTCTTAGATTGTAAGCTCTTGAGCAGGGTATTCTCTCCTTCTGTTCCGTGTGTGTAACGTGTATGTATATTTGTTATCCTGTCTCACCTATTGTACACCGCTAAGGAATTTGTTAGTGCTTTATAAATACTTGTAACTGTAAATTAAGAACTCTCATTGATTCAGTGCTGTTTGCTGAGGGAGGAATACAGGGACTAGCGGAGGAAAACGAATCATGATGACCGAGGGAAAATATCTGACCTTGACTCGCGTAACACTGGAACATACTCGCACCACCCAGGACATACTTGAAAATGAGAAAAATCTCAATGTATCCTTCCTGGAAAAATACTTTCTAAAAAAAAATGTAGGAGTGTCTCTATACTGTATGTCTGTGATGTCCATCTGTAAAATAACTTTGTGTTGTAGTTGACAGTAACATATTAGAAATATGCTTTTGTAAAGTCCTCATTTTAATATATTTTAATAAATTTGCTTGTATGTTTTTTTTGTACTAAATAACAAACTATAAATTAAACAAAGAAACTCTTGAACTTGTACCGGCTGGGTGGAGTAGAGGTAATGTCACCGCTCTGCATGAAGAGAGCCTGTGGAGTCATGGGCTCGATCCCAGCGAGCAACCTCTCCAGTAAGTGTCCTTGGCAAGACACCCAACAGTACATACTCACCACCCAGGACATACCTGAAAACGAGAGAAATCTCAATGTATCCTTCCTGGTAAAATCCTTTCACAAAAAAACTTTGAGAAATGTACTATTTTCAATTGTTTTTTCAGTCTAACTTATTTCCCTTGTCTGCTCAGTTGAATGTAAATGCATCTCTGAATATATTTATGACGTCATTTATTTATTAAAAAATAGAGTTCCCTGTTTTGCCATTAAATAATTGGCCAGAGGCTGCTGACAGACCCTATCAAATCATTTTTTTTTTCGGCTGATTTTAATCACCTTTTCTCACTTGTTATCCGCTGCTCCTCCTCTTCGGCTCAGGGACTACTGAACCCAGAAGTCCTTGAAGCTTTTCTGTGCAATTTGTAAACTTACGATACTTTCGTAGTGTAGGAACCGCAAATTGCGCACCTCTATGGGACTTGCACACTTTACGTGCATAATTCCGGTAGCGCCTACGCAGATCAGAGCTGTGTGCATGCGCAGGACTGATCCATCGGCTGCCTCTCCGAGACCGGTAGCAACTGCGATTGGTGTCAGAGGGTGATGTCAGCATGCTCTCTGTGTGCCTGACATCGCTAGTGACTGATATGGTAACCGACAAATGGGAAAATGCTGCTGGGTGGTGTAGCGCTCACTCCCAGAGGAGCCGCTGAAAATGAACCACGGGTCAGTCTCCCCGCACTAGGGAATAAATATACTCCAGCACCGCTGTGGATTTTATAAATTATATAGTTTACTAAAGTCAAAGGCATATAATGAGACACAGTGTTCGTAGATATATTTACAGTATTTCGTATCGCGGTAAACGCGCAGCGGAAAAAGAAATACGAGGCTTCGTATTTCGGAAAAATGCGCGACCGAACAGAAAAAAATACAATGCTTCGTAATTTCGAGAAACGCGCAGCGGAAAGAGAATACAATATTTCGTAATTCGAGAAACGCGCAGTGGAAAACAAAATAAGATGCAAATCTTTGCCCCTTTTTCTAGTACTAGGGAGTGAGTCCCGAACAGGCCAAGTCCCGAACTGTGAGTGTATGTGTGTGTTATGGTACCCGGGTACTATTCAACTGGCCAGTGAATCTCTTAAACGATGTCTTCGACTAGTCAAGTTGGGGCCCTGTGGGTTTTAGAAATAAACAACAGCGTGCTTTCTTGACTTTGTAAAACCGGCCTTGGAGGCCTCTCACCCATCCGCTCGAAGACCAAGGCTCCGCTGACCCAGGACGTCTCTCCGCTCGATGCCTCGCTGGGATACTGGCTACTGGATCCGTTGTCTGGCTCTCTCTGCGCCGACCGTGACTTGTCCAGTTACCGCCTGCTCTCCCATCCGATGGACCTGCGGTACTCCTCACTCGGGAGGTCCTCTGGCTTCCTTGATAGCAGCTTGGGTAAGGTCTGTAGATCTCTGGGTCTCCTTCTTACAAGGCTGGATAACCCCACTTGGAATCCTGGTAGGCCGCACCTGCGCTCCGGCCTAGTCACTGCTCCCCTCTGCAGCACTGTGTCCTCTCTCATTCACTCCCTGGCGCGCTCTGCCAGCTATCTCCACGAGGCTCAGGATGTACAGCGTCTGTGTCCCACCCACTTCCTGTGTCTGTTCGCAAAACATGCCGGGAAACGTAGTCCCAATGTTCAGTGTCTCTTATCGCGCTTGTCTCCCTCCGGTGGCCAAAAATAGGTACTGCCTCAGTAAGGTTTTAAACACAGCGCTACACTCTCCCCCCCTTAAACTCTTGGGTCCTCCCAAGAGCGTGTAACGGGTACATGTAACGGTCATACATAACACATCATAACATAACAACAGTTGCATTACATTTCTAACTTTAGCCTATATATTCAGGGTTGAAAACAGCAGCAAATATCCTCAATCTCACCCAAACCCCTAGACACCTCTGTAAGTAGGGCTGACACTCCAGGAAACCTCTGCACAGTTGTTACAGCTTCCTCTGTGCTATGTCCTGGTGAATCATATGTGAGTCTCTGAGGGGGTCGTATTGACCGTTTAGGTTCAAATTTTTCAGGAGCCTCTTCAGTCGGGAGAGCTGACTCTACAGGCTCAATTCTCTCATCAACAATCGGAGCAAACATTTCCTCAGAATATGAGCCCTCCAGTGAAGGCATAGAACTGTAATCTATGGATATTTCCTCTAAAACTTCAGGAACTTCCGGTGCTTGAGTCATAACTTCAGAAATATCAGGTTCTAAATCACTCTCACTCCGGTCAGAGACTGGCTTGACGCCCTGAGACTCAGGTGTCCACACCCAGCTCAGACACCAGCCTTCCTCTTCACTGTCTTCGACGGGACGTAACTGCCGAGACCGAGTAATAGAAGTCGGACGAGATATAGGCAGACCAGGCACAGAGAATTTGTCTCCAATCGGCACTTGTACAGTCTCTCCTGACCGTAGGACCTTCTCTGTCCCTTCCGTTCTCCTCAGCCTTCTTACTTCTGTAGTGGCTCTCTGTTCTTTGACCCTCCGTGGACAGGCCCGTCGTGACATCGAGTGTGCCTTCTTAGGAGCAGGACTCTCTTCCGTGACCAGTGGGGTTAAGAGGTGTCTCAACACATCAGCGTTCATCCCCACTATCATAGAGCTTCGATTAGCTCCCGAGGGACGAGGACACACAATTGCCAACGTGTCACATACTCCCGGTTGTCCAGTAGTTTCCGAACTGAAGTATAGCTTCACCTGTATATATCCATCATAGGGAAACTTCTCCATTCCCATACCCCAGATTTCGAGATCCTTCAATTTCTTCAGGGGTATATGCTTCAGATATTTCTGATAGAAGTCTCGGTAAATCAGCGTTACTTGAGCACCCGAATCTAGAAGAGCCTTAGTATAGACTCCTTCCACTTGAACCGGGATGATGGGCGAAGGACCTATCAACTTGTCAGGGAACTTTTTCGTAGCAGCAGGAGAGGTAGACCCAGTCTGTTGTACTCTAACCCTTGTCCTCATACGTGGTGACTGTGGGCGTACATTGTCTTCCAGTGACGTAGGACCAGACCTCCAGGGAGAGGATCTCCTAGGTCTAGCAGGCACATATAGAGACCCTCCCTGTCTCCTTTCTGGGCACTGAGCCTTGAAATGACCGAATTCTCTACAGGCGAAACATCTTCCCCACGAGGATGAGGGCACACTTTCTTCCTGTGGCTCATTTGCAAATCCTCTGTCGGAGACCACAGCAACCGCTGCTGTTCGTATATCTGAGAGAGACTTCTGTATTTCAGTCTGTATTTCTACTACTTTCAAGATTGCCCGGCATAGGTCCGTGTGTGTCTGTTCCATCTTAACTTGGGTTTCTTGTACTCTCGCGAGAGTCTTTTGTATCTCACCATACACCTGGTTTGACGACTTTTGAGTTATCTCCGGCTCATATGTCTCTTCCGGATCTTCTTCATCTGATGAACACTCGTTATACTCTATGGGTTGCGCATAGACCTTTTCTCCCCTTCTTCCAAGCTTCTCTTCCAGAAGGGCTTCTTCCTCCCGAACAACTCGAATCAGTTCTAGGTAATTTAACTCTTTATTACCTTCTCGAGTCCTCAGTTGCAACATCACAGGATCTAAGGGTAAGGCACCCTTCAATATCTGACGCATTCTAACCTGATCTACTGTAGTGGGGTCTGTTCCTTTCTTCAACAGTACTTGGTACAGTATCTTATCCAGGCGCCTCATGTATTCTGTCATCTTCTCACCCCTTTTCTGGTAAGTATGCTCATATTGGTACATTAGCTCAGCAGCCTTTTCCGTTCGCCCGAAGACTTCCTGTAATATGTTCAGGTAATCTAGAGCAGTACAGTCTCTCTTACTCAGCTTCAGATTCCTGACGGCCTCTGACGCAGGTCCCTTTAAGCTCTCAGTAATTCTTTGCTTCTTCTGCGCTTCAGAGACGTCCCACTCATCCAGAGCCTGCATCGCTTGTTCTACCCATTCTTCGAAGGTTTCTTCTCCCACCGGAGTTGGCAAGTTTCCTGAAAATTTTTCCAACTTCCGATATCCGAAGCTGATGTAAAAAGGGTGAGCCCTCTGACACTTAACCACGAGGTCTCCAATAGCAGCAATGAACTGCGGCCCGATCATGGCCAGCGGGCTGGATGCAGGAATGTTCGCTGAATCACCACGTGGCTTACTTGGCTGGATCAGACGAACTTCCACGTCGTCGGTTAGCTTTATACTCACGCCCTGAAAACACACAGGAACACCCTTTCTCCACTCAAAAAGAACATACGTGTGAGAAGTCTCTGGGTTCACTTTAATGTCCGCTAGAAACCCCCGCTGGTCAGGTGCCAACGCTGCCACGGCCAAGCGGATCTGCTCTTCTGCCCAGGTGTCTAGAGGAATATCCATTACTACACTCAACTCTAACTGGCCACCCTGTGCTTTACACCACTCTGCTGCTTCGTCTGGATCCATATTTAACCCTTTAAATGCGGTTTTTCCAGAGACTGAGATCCCGGAAACGAGCCCCCACGTGTAGCGCTCACTCCCGGAGGAGCTGCTGAAAATGAACCACGGGTCAGTCTCCCCGCACTAGGGAATAAATATACTCCAGCACCGCTGTGGATTTTATAAATTATATAGTTTACTAAAGTCAAAGGCATATAATGAGACACGTGTTCGTAGATATATTTACAGTATTTCGTATCGCGGTAAACACGCAGCGGAAAAAGAAATACGAGGCTTCGTATTTCGGAAAAATGCACGACCGAACAGAAAAAAATACAATGCTTTGTAATTTCGAGAAACGCGCAGCGGAAAGAGAATACAATATTTCGTAATTCGAGAAACGCGCAGCGGAAAACAAAATAAGATGTGAATCTTTGCCCCTTTTTTCGAGTACTAGGGAGTGAGTCCCGAACAGGCCAAGTCCCGAACTGTGAGTGTATGTGTGTGTTATGGTACCCGGGTACTATTCAACTGGCCAGTGAATCTCTTAAACGATGTCTTCGACTAGTCAAGTTGGGGCCCTGTGGGTTTTAGAAATAAACAACAGCGTGCTTTCTTGACTTTGTAAAACCGGCCTTGGAGGCCTCTCACCCATCCGCTCGAAGACCAAGGCTCCGCTGACCCAGGACGTCTCTCCGCTCGATGCCTCGCTGGGATACTGGCTACTGGATCCGTTGTCTGGCTCTCTCTGCGCCGACCGTGACTTGTCCAGTTACCGCCTGCTCTCCCATCCGATGGACCTGCGGTACTCCTCACTCGGGAGGTCCTCTGGCTTCCTTGATAGCAGCTTGGGTAAGGTCTGTAGATCTCTGGGTCTCCTTCTTACAAGGCTGGATAACCCCACTTGGAATCCTGGTAGGCCGCACCTGCGCTCCGGCCTAGTCACTGCTCCCCTCTGCAGCACTGTGTCTTCTCTCATTCACTCCCTGGCGCGCTCTGCCAGCTATCTCCACGAGGCTCAGGATGTACAGCGTCTGTGTCCCACCCACTTCCTGTGTCTGTCCGCAAAGCATGCCGGGAAACGTAGTCCCAATGTTCAGTGTCTCTTATCGCGCTTGTCTCCCTCCGGTGGCCAAAAATAGGTACTGCCACAGTAAGGTTTTAAACACAGCGCTACAGTGGTTTGGAGGAAACGCCTCCACTTCACCAAGCGATTTCTCCAGATCGAGGTTGCTGAAAGGGGTCGGAGAAGAGGGGGCACTCCTCACATCCTGACCACTTCTATAATGTATAACTGAATGTGTCATTAAGTTCACTAATGAACATAAGATCGCTGTTTATTCAGTGTAAATGCTATATCGAGGCACCTATTACATTCTTCATGCAATTTTGCCAGCGCAGCGCAAATTTATTTGCGCGCATCGTCCGGTGTTATCACGCAAAACTTAACGGAGTATTCCGATCCGAATGCATTTTATCATCCGTCCGAAAAAGACGTTCGTAACAACGACCCGCAAAACGAAGAGTGATACGCGCGCAGTAACATAGCGCACGTAAATCAGTGTGTGGACTGTTTTTTTCGCGGGATTCAGCCAATCAGAATTAAGAACCTTAATTGACATCAATTTACCTTTATTGACTCACTTAAGTTTTTGCGCCTGTCAAAGTAAACCTGAGTATACATGCTGCAGCAATATAAAAAACACGCACAAATTCACAATTTTATTGTTTGGGTATGTGTAGAATGTGTAACTATACTGTGCTGTATTTTTTTTTTCGTGCTGGTGTTTTTCGTTTCGGCCAGAACGTTCAGATTTGTAGTTACCACCAGCTTTTCAAAGACAAACGTCGTTCGTAAAAAAATGCGCATCAATTGTAATACCATCCGCATACCAGCGCATGAACGAATTTGCGCTCACAATGTTAAGTGTAGGACGCGCACAGTTCATCACGCTCGCACTGGTCCATCAACGTTAAATGATAACGCGCATCGTTTGCGCGAACGTTGTAATACGACGTTCTGTGCAAAGGGTTTTGCCCCTCATGTAAATGCGCATTTGCGTGCGCAAACGAAAATGCGCGAGGAATGTAATAGGGACCCGAGTGTTGCAAAAACCTGAATTCTGCAGGAATGTGTAAACCTATCTTGTTCCTCATCCATCAAGTGGAGAGTAGGGAAAGGGCAATGACATTAACAAACAATTAGCCTTTCGAGAGGACCTTCACTTCCTTTGCTTTAGAGGAGGTTACATGTTACATCACCGTTGACCTTGAGTTATCTACCTGTAATCCCCAGCTAATTGCATGGATTATACAGTCATGGCCGAAATTGTTGGCCCCCCAGAAATGTTTCCAGAAAATCAAGTATTTCTCACAGAAAAGTATTGCAGTAACACATGTTTTGCTATACACATGTTTATTTCCTTGTGTGTATTGGAACAAAACAAAAAAGGGAGGAAAAAAAGCAAATTGGACATAATGTTACACAAAACTCCAAAAATGGGCTGGACAAAATTCTTGGCACCCTTTCAAAATTGTGGATAAATAAGATTGTTTCAAGCATGTGATGCTCCTGTAAACTCACCTGGGGCAAGTAACAGGTGTGGGCAATATAAAAATCACACCTGAAAGCAGATAAAAAGGAGAGAAGTTCACTTACAGGGTTTTTCAGAGAGAGGTGAAAAGCAGGAGAATGGCTGGAGAATGGAAAATTCTAAGTCAAAATAGCCAATTTGGAAAGTGAGATAAATGGGAGAAGTTTTCTGGTTTGGCTATTTTGACCTAAGATTTTCCATTCTCCTGCTTTTCACCTCTCTCTGAATAACCCTGTTAGTCTTTGCATTGTGTGTCTGTGTGTGCCACACTAAGCATGGACAACAGAAAGAGGAGAAGAGAACTGTCTGAGGACTTGAGAACCCAAATTGTGGAAAAATATCAACAATCTCAAGGTTACAAGTCCATCTCCAGAGATCTAGATTTGCCTTTGTCCACAGTGCGCAACATTTTCAAGAAGTTTGCAACCCATGGCACTGTAGCTAATCTCTCTGTGGGTGAATGGAAGAGAAAAATTGATGAAAGGTTCATCAACGCAGGATAGTCCGGATGGTGGATAAGCAGCCCCAAACAAGTTCCAAAGAAATTCAAGCTGTCCTGCAGGCTCAGGGAGCATCAGTGTCAGCGCGAACTATCCGTCGACATTTAAATGAAATGAAACGCTATGGCAGGAGACCCAGGAGGACCCCACTGCTGACACACAGAGACATAAAAAAAGCAAGACTACAGTCTGGCAAAATGTACTTGAGTAAGCCAAAATCCTTCTGGGAAAACGTCTTGTGGACAGATGAGACCAAGATAGAGCTTTTTGGTAAAGCACATCATTCTACTGTTTACCAAAAATGGAATGAGGCCTACAAAGAAAAGAACACAGTACCTACAGTGAAATATGGTGGAGGTTCAATGATGTTTTGGGGTTGTTTTGCTGCCTCTGGCACTGAGTGCCTTGAATGTGTGCAAGGCATCATGAAATCTGAGGATTACCAAAGGATTTTGGGTCGCACTTTAGAGCCCAGTGTCAGAAAGCTGGGTTTGCGTCCGAGATCTTGGGTCTTCCAGCAGGACAATGACCACAAACATATCTAAAAAAGCACCCAGAAATGGATGGCAACAAAGCGCTGGAGAGTTCTGAAGTGGCCTGCAATGAGTCCAGATCTAAATCCCATTGAACACCTGTGGAGAGATCTTAAAATTGCTGTTGGGAAAAGGCGCCCTTCCAATAAGAGACCTGGAGCAGTTTGCAAAGAAAGAGTGGTCCAAAATTCAGGGTGAGAGGTGTAAGAAGCTGATTGATGGTTATAGGAAGCGACTGATTTCAGTTATTTTTTCTAAAGGGTGTGCAACCAAATATTAAGTTAAGGGTGCCAAGAATTTTGTCCAGCCCATTTTTGGAGTTTTGTGTGACATTATGTCCAATTTGCTTTTTTTCCTCCCTTTTTTTGTTTTGTTCCAATACACATAAAGGGAATAAACATGTGTATAGCAAAACATGTGTTACTGCAATACTTTTCTGTAAGAAATACTTGATTTTCTGGAAAAACTTCTAGGGTGCCAACAATTTCGGCCATGACTTTACAACCATCCATGTTCTTGCACAATATCTTCTTCAGACACGCAGCGGCGCTGGGTAGAGAGGCATGAAACTGATCGATCAGATACATCTGCCACAAATTGGAAATAATACTATATCTGAAATAATCCTAATAAGAGAATATAATTCACAAACCAGTAAAAATAGATATGGGGAGGGGTTAACTTTATTACCCCAAAATGTACAATAAAAGTATACAAATAGCCACTGCTACGATTCAAGACTCAAGAACCACCAACTTTTCCACTATAGGAAGTACTCGTGAATAAGTGCAGAGTAAAAAGCTGAAGGAGTTTAGTGCGTTGAGAAATATCGGCTCATTCGTGCAACAGAGAGATTTAATGGAGGCACAGGTAATTTACTGATGTTTTGAGGCTGCAAGAGAAACTCATATTTATTTGAATTACATTAAAAATAATAATTAGGCTAGGGTCAGACGAAAGCATTTTTCCCCGCGAACGTGAAAAAGTGCGTCTGAACGCATTGACGTATTTTTTCACGGAATGCGCAAAAACGGTCAGACGACGCGCATTTTTGGGCGTGATTTTGTACGGATCGTCAATAAAACTCTTTTTGCGTCTGGACGTTATGTAGGCTGGACATTAGCAGTGTCTGACATCTCCTAATCACGCACACACGCCGCTATGCCGCAGCTGCGCACTCTGTACGTCAGTACTAGCGGTTCAGCGTTCTCAGAAAAATGCGTTCAAATTCCACTTGCGTTGCACGGCCGGACTTTTGTGCGGCCGTACATCGTATATTGGCCGTCATTGCCCGTCATCTGCTGCTAGTGCGGCCGTAATTATGTGCGCCAGAACGCACGTTAAAAGTGTGCTGGTCTGACCCCAGCCTTAGAGCCTCGAAACCAATGCATATAACCTTTTTCGCCAATAAATTTCTCGGACGTCCAAGTGATCTGGGGGTTATTCAGAGAGCACCGAAATGTCATAGACATTTCAGTGCTCTCTCGTTCCTCGCATTTCCCTGCACTTCGGGGAATCAAAGTTCCCCACCCTGTGGTGAATTCAGCATTCAACGCATGGTCCCCGGAGTGCAGGGAAAACTCGCCGCCAACCTGCCGCAAACCCGCTGAAATTCCACTGAAAACCCCCTGGAACCGCCACAAAAAAGACACCAAACACGTTGAAAAAAGCCGACGAGCCACCGATCACAGTGCAGAGCAGCTGCTGGAAAAAGCAGTCAAGCTGACGAACGGGGTAAAAAAAACTAAAACAATATGATTCAAAGTGTCAAAATTGAAACGCTGTTTGCAAAAAACTTCTTGATCTTGCTGACTGGGGTAGTAGTGATACCATCCTTTATAATTCTTGGCCTAGTTGAATGACCTGACAGTAGAACCATTCTTCAGATCTCTTGACCTTGCTGTTTGAGATACCGATGGAGCCAGTCCTTAGAATTGTTGACTTTGCTGTTTGAGATGAAGGTGGAACCATTCTTTAGAATCCTCGATCTTACTTATAAAGATGACAGCGGAACTAGTGTTTACTTGTTGATGCTATGATGCTATGATGCTATCCAGTCTATTTACATGATAACCAACGTGTTTGCTCCTGACTTCATGTCAACAGATCATTGGTCCTATTAAGGTCAGGTTCTTGTACTCTTTATCTTTTTTTTACGTACTCTTGACATTGGCTTGTTCTCATTCTCCTATTGTCTGCTAACCTCGGGTTGTTCCTCTTACACCCTTACTCTACATGCCTCTGGTGCTTCCATTGATGGTCCAACTGGTCCCAACAACCAGTTGTTTACTTGTTGACTTGGTCAGCTATGATGCTATCCAGTCTATTTACATGATAACCAATGTGTTTGCTCCTGACTTCATGTCAACAGATCATTGGTCCTATCAGGGTCAAGTTCTTCTACTGTTTATCTTTTTGTACGTACTCTTGACATTGGCTTTTTCTCATTCTCCTATTGTCTGCTAACCTCAGGTTGTTCCTCTTATGCCCCTACTCTACATGCCTCTAGTGCTTCCATTGATGGTCCAACTGGTCCCAACAACCATTAATAGATTTTCTTTTTCCCTCTGACTACAGTTTTGGCGTCCGACTATTCCATTGACATTAAAAACTCTTGGAATTTGCATCTACACTTGTGTCATTGATTTATTTATTTGTACTTTTTTTTTATTCTTGAAAAGCTCCAGGCCACACCAGCAGTAGGCACAATAAGTGTAAACCCGATCTCCTTTGCAGCACTCGACTGCGGCTTCTGTTTCGTCAATGAAGGTTTATCAGAATAAGCTGTCATTTCATTAACCACAGAGTATCAACAACAGAAGCCGAGTTATACTACAGTGAAGACAATTTGCATAATAAGAGACTGAGTCACATTTCTGTCCCACAAACCCGCGTGTACTTTGGTATTTGTTAACCTAAACCAAAAGGGAGGGCAGGTGGTTAGGAAAGGACTCTGCTTACATTTGAAAACCCGACAGTCGATATCACACTCGTCGTCACGTGTCGAGGAAAAGCCAATTAAGAGAGTTTTGCTCTTTCTTTTTTTTTTTTTGTTAAAAAAGGGGAACCATTCTTCTTGTTATTTTGGTTGTGTGAAACACTTCTTTGGGCCGCGTAAACAACCACAGAACCACAAGTCGTGTGACAAGGGAGTCACACAAGAGTGGATCCGGATTATTGGTCATCAGAGAAGGAGCGAATCGTTTTGAGTTGAAAACCACAGACTTTCAAGCGGAGGTGAGCATCATGCAAAGCCACAGCCAGTCCAATTTATATATTTAATTATCTTTTCCTTTTTTTTTTTTATCCTGCTTTAGCATAGGGTTTTAATATCTGGTATGAAGAGAACCCTGCGATCGCAGCTGTAGAAAGTAATACCTGCCTGCGCGGATGTTCTACAAAATCCATCTTGGTCATTGTTGGACTTAATGATGAAAATTCTGTTTTCAGCCTCCTTTTAAAGACGCAGGAAGCGCGAGAAAGAGTTGCCAGCTTCAGCGAGCATGTTTGACTCATTTCCTCTGTATCAGCAGTGCTTTGTGAGAGGTGAGTGGCTTCTCTTATCTGTGTGATCACTGGGTGACTGATAGATCTCTAAGGGAAACCGTTATGTCGGGCGTAATTTATTGCGTGGGACTTGCAGCTGCCGTTCGGAGAACTCAAAGTTGTCACTTTATATCTCTTCCTTATTACATGGTGATGTCACTGACGAAAGGCAAGCATGCCAGTTAGTATGTTTTATTAAATATTTGAGTTAATGATGGAAAACCTGAGCACCGCTGATGTTTAAGAACTACAATTCCCATGATGCTCTGCCATTCTCTAGTCTGACTGAGCACCATTGTATGGGTAGTTCTAAAACTTCTGGGTTGGCAAGGTCGTCCGTCAATGATTTCACACTTTCAATGGCGTGTTAGTACTCCCCATCCAGATTGTACTTTCAGAGTTAACCCTTTATGAACCAGTACAATGAAAAGCAATACTAATTTTTGTGGCGCTTAGAAAAGTTGGTGTTTGATTCCGTATCACAGCCATGCGGTACCCTGGTTGTTCAGAAACTACGTTTCCTATGCTGTATTGGGCATTATGGGAGATTTAGTTGATAAATATCTGATGGTGGAAGCCAGTGCTTACGTTGCAGTAGCTATGGATAGATCTCAAGTTGTTGACCTCCTGAATTTCCCTTACTGGTGTGACCCGGCAGCTCAAGAAAGTATCTTTGCACATTGACCGGGCTATTCAGCAGCACTACAAACACATACAAGAGCAACTGGTTGCCTCCACAAACCCGCCTGTAGATGGCCCCCCACTGTCCAGACCAGTAGAGACTCCCTGTCCAAACTTGCTGGTGATCACTCTTTGTGGAGGGGGCAGAGGCGGCTCTATAATTAGGCAAAATAGGCAGTCGCCTAAGGCCTCACTGGTTAGAATTTGTGTGAAAAATCAGTGTGCACATGACATTCATACACATGCTGACATTCCACTCAAACACACTCCTACATTCATTCACAAATCCATGTGTAATAAAAGAGCCGTGTGTGTGTATACATTTTACAAATTCATGACTTTTAGCATAAGACGACAGAGATGTGTGAGCTGCGTCCAGGGCCGGTGCTAGACTATATTGCACCCTAGGCAAGACCAGCAATTTGCGCTCAACCCCCACCAGAATTTTTTTATCGTTTGAAATGCAGGGGGAACACACATACTGTGCGCGCGTGGGAGAGGGCACACATTGTGCACGGGGACAAACACACACCGCGGGGGAGGAACACACACACTATGCACGGGGGTCGCACACAGCCGTTCAGTGCCCGTCTTTTTTTTCATCTGCCTCTTTTTTTCTTTCTTCAGTGCCTCTTTCGCCTTTTCTTTCCTCTGACTCTTTCTTTCCTCTGCCCTCTGTGCCTCTTTCTTTTTTTCCTCTGAACTCTGTGCCTCTTTCTTTCTTTCTTCCGTGCCTCTTTCTTTCATGTGCCTCTTTCTTTCCTCTGCCTCTTTCTTTCATGTGCCTCGTTCTTTCTTTTGCCTCTTTCTTTCCTCTGCCTCTTTCTTTCTTTCTTTCTTTCGCCTCTTTCTTTTTTTTCATCTGCCTCTTCTTTTATTTCATTCTCTCTTTCTTTCGTGCCTTTTCTTTCTTTAGGCACCTTTCTCTCTTTCATCTGTGCCTATCTTTCTTCTGCCTCTTTATTTATTTCAACTGCCTCTGGTGGCGCCTACGTGGCACCATAAGACACCCACCTTCTGCGCCGCTAGCGGGGATCCGCGAGCTGACAATGTCTCCTTTGCGAGCCGCCATTGCCAGGTACATGAGCCGCACAATGAGGAATGGGTACAATAATGGAACCTGGGTTGGGGCCGACTGCATTGCGCCCCTAGGCAGCAGTGCACCCTAGGCGGTTGCCTAGCTTGCCTAGTGGGAGCACCGGCCCTGGCTGCACCTGAGGCCTTGCTAAATCTAGAGTCACCTCTTGTTGGGGGGTTTGCCGGATCAGCAGTTTGGGTCTTGGTGGCTCAAACCTTTTTTTTTATTATTTTTTCCATATTACCTGACATAAGCTTTCCTGTATCATGCATGGTGCCTGAGTTCGGATGTCGTAGCTTGTGCTCCCGTTTTGCAATACATGCCTTGTTGGGTAGAGAGCCATAAAGCTAGCTCATTGGCGTCAAGGCAACAATTAGGTGAGGCAAGCGATCCAAAAAAGTGGCAAATTATTTATTGCATCTACTAAACACACCTTCCTCTCTTCACCACTTCACACCATCAAGGACTGTGCTCCGATTCCTTCTTTCCACACCAAAACGGTGGTATTAAAGTCTTCCAATCAGAGGTATAACCAAGGGTAGTGGCCAGTAGAGGACTATATCTGGGCTCCTCAGCATATACAGTGTATATGTATCGAAGGACAAGAAGAGGAGAGTTCTCCAATATCATAGCCTTGAAAAAAGTGGGAGATATGATGTCATGTCCAACTCTAGACCAGCAGAAGCAGTGGCTATGATTGGTACTGGAATACCAGGCGCCTCAAAAGCCTCCATTGGTTTCTCGATCTGCTTAGTTTTTAATAACATCTCACAAACAAAAGTTTCAAAAAAGTTTCCGAAGAAGATTTAAATAATAAAAAAATGACTCCCGCAGTTTAATTAGTTCATTATGGGAAAATATTAGAGTTTTTTAACTGGATAAACTTGTCAAGTTAGTATTTAATTGGGTCCTCGGTTTCGCTAGCGCTGTTTTGGAAAGAACCTTATTAAAAAAAATAAAAAAGCATAATTATGTTATCCAGGAGATATCAGGCTATTTTTATAGAGAAACCTTATTT
Source organism: Leptobrachium leishanense (assembly GCA_009667805.1). NCBI lineage: Eukaryota > Metazoa > Chordata > Amphibia > Anura > Megophryidae > Leptobrachium > Leptobrachium leishanense. The sequence continues at coordinate 31,572,383 of CM019064.1, forward strand.
GGGCAGAGCTGTCCTGTCCCAAGCTGTCAAAATGAGGTACCTGGGTCCTTTAGGGTGAGTCAAGAACATTTTGGCAAATTTTTATTAAATTTAATACCTCGGAACAAATTTATTTATTTTTTATTTTTAATAAGCAGAGTAATCGTAGAGTTGATGAGAAAGAGAACCTTGAGGCAAGTAGAAGCAATTATTTATTGACAATCAACCCAAATTATCCATAGATAATCAAGGAGGAGGAGGATCTTTAAGGCTGGGGTCAGACGAGCGTGATTTCTACGGGCTGTACGTCCGTGCAGTACGGACATCGTCAGTACGGATGACGCAGTAGTGGTCACACAGTCCGTTTTTTCACTGAAGTTATTTTTTGACGGATGTAGGAGGGGAAAATAAATTACAATGAAAAAACATTCTGTCCGTCAAAAATGCTGGACGTATAAATGCAGTCCGTCTGAGCATGCTCCATCACTCACATACAAAGCTATGCGGACGTTGTGGACGTGGCGCACTCCGCACGTCCGTTCTAGCAGTATTACGTTCTTGCCTAACCTGCGTCCGTTTGCAGCGTCCGTCATGCGTCTGCAGTTCAGTGCGGACGTAGTTCATGTGTCAGGCTCCAATGGACTTACTTTCATGCTATCACGGACGTACTTTTAGGCGCAATCACGGACGTGAACACTACGCTCGTCTGACCCCAGCCTTAGAATGTGTAATAGCAATCTGCAGTGGTGGATCCCAGGGGGTGCGACATGGCAAGTGCAACCTCTGAGCTGGAGAGCTAAGTAATCACTCTGCTGCTTGCTGTTTCTGTTATATCTATTAGGTCTGTCTTTCAGCTATCTATCTATCTATCTATCTATCTATCTATCTATCTATCCATATCTATCAATCTATCTATCTATCTATCCATATCTATCTATCTATCTATCAATCTATCTATCTATCTATCATATCTATCTATCTATCTATCTATCTATCTATCTATCTAATCTATCTATCCATATCTATCAATCTATCTATCTATCATATCCCATATCTATCTATCTATCTATCTATCTATCTATCTATCTATCTATCTATCCATATCTATCTATCTATCTATATCTATCTATCTATCTATCTATCTATCTATCTATCTATCCATATCTAATCTATCTATCTATCTATCTATCCATATCTATCTATCTATCTATCTATCTATCATATCTATCTATCTAATCTATCTATCTATCTATCTATCTATCTATCCAATCTATCTATCTATCTAATCCAATCTATCT